>CM040620.1:63530543-63836973 GCA_022817965.1 Solanum lycopersicoides | reverse complement strand
AAATCAATGGGAGCAGCATAATACCGAGTTGGACTAGGGTTCAGCGTACCCAACTAGTCCCAGAACTATTAGCCAAGTAGGTTGTAAGTCCCCAGTGTGGGAAATCAGTTTAGTGATCACGCCAGCATGCCTTTATACCTTTGGCAGGGTATAGGGTCCTCTCGATAGGGCGTTTACATCGGACTCCACATTTAGCTCATGTGGTTTTATTATCGGTATTTAGTAGCTCCCACAGTTCAGTCAGACTCTCTTGCATTGACCAATTGTCAGTATATTCAGTATTCAGTTTCAGCATGTTATAAATTGGTCATTGCATTCAGTTAGCTCAGAATTCTCTATATCATGTTCAGATTATTATACTTGCTTTTGTGCTTGTTCAGTTATGTTTTGTTTCAGCTTTAATCTATCCTACATGCTCAGTACCTTTCAAGTACTGACGCATACGTGCGCTGCATCTTTTCGTGATGTAGGTTCAGGTTCTCAGCATCCAGATCACGCATAGATCGATTTACGATCTCCAGTTCAGCAGATTCAGTGGTGAGTCCTCATTCTCCGAGGACAACAGTCATGAGTTTCATTTCAGTCTTTTAGTCATTTAGTTTCAGTTTTTGCTAAATATTAGTTGGGGCTTGTCCCAGTATTTCTAGTCCAGTTAGAGGCTATTTTCAGACATAGTTAGTTACAGCTTAGCGTTGAGTTAATATTTCTTTGTATTAAACTCATCAGATTTCATATATCTCAGTTTTAGCATATGGGTATTCCCCATCTTTTCATTTTAAGTATGATTTAGCTTCCGCAACAGTTTATTATCTTTAGTATGCTCATGATCATGTCAGCAGGGTTAGCTTGGGATCACTTGTGGTCCTAGGTTCCGTGTCCGCGTCTCGTGGGTAGCTCAGGGCGTGACATGGATATGATGATTTGTGATAAATATAGGGAAACACGTTGTTCCGAACATTTCCAGCAGATTCTCATCTTTGATATGATAAAGGACTTCTTCAAGTTATTGTCTTCTTTAGCAGAAACTCTGAAAGTTCAAAAAGTTTATCGCCTCTTTCGAACGATGTGTTATGCAGCAGGCAATTTTAACATTCTTGAGATTGGAAAACACAATGTTTAGCATCCAACTTTACAGATTTATATTATCTCCTTTGAGAAAATAGTTTCGCTCATGTTTGCAGTGGAAATCATGAAAGTGCAACATATAATTTAATCAAGATGAAATGCAGCCTAATAGGAACATATTGGAATATTCAACAGACGACAAATAGGGAAAAAAAGTTCATTCCAGTAATGTATGATATAAAACAATTTTCAGAGGCTTAGAAAGGAAGTTCCTAATACGGCTTCTCACCTAAGCGTAAATACATGAAACACAATAAATACTCGAGAATACCTTATAGAGAAAAAACACATACCTGCTGCATGCGACAATCATAACCTACATACGAAACAAAGAGGAGAAATTACGGAAGAGTTATTAGCTTAGATGGGTTAGAGATCTTGTATTGTATTCTACAAACTGAATATATCATGGCGTCTTACAAAGGCAAAGATATAAAGCAGCTAAGGGCCTAGAAGAACCTTGTATAAGAGCTTCACTCAGCTACAAATTATGTTCTTTCCAAACTCTGTCTTTATTAATGAATTGGAGTCTAAGTAGTTGCAGTTGAATCACTTTTCACATCAGCTTTCATGTACTTTAATTTTTGCCATTTACATGATGATTTAGATGTACCATTATATATCTGTCACTGTGACACCAAAATGATCAATGGATGATTATTGCCATAAACAATTTTAAAAATGAATCAACACAAATCCACATATATATTAAAGCTGATCAGACTAACTATAAAAAAAAATTAACTAAGAAATTTTAATTAATAGATAATAGAACCTTCGTGGAAGAGTACAAGCAAGGGGGGCTAGACCTTACCTTACAGATCCTATTGCAATAACAAAACTCTACTACTTAACAAGCATGAAGAAAAAAAGAGCTAGAGAAAACTAGGTATTCTATGATCATCGTAGAGTTTATAGTATTTTCTAAAATGATATTACAAATGAAGATACTTAAGTAATGCAAGAATATAAAAGTCAAGAATAAGATTGAGTTATTAGCCTCAAACTTAGATTTATATATGTATGAACTAAAAAAGATAGTTTGCCCGGCAAAAGTAACATGAGATATTTTCTTCTTCAACTCTGTCCAAAACACTTGATAGTTCATCAATTCTTCTTGGATTTATTGGATTTTGTTAAAGTTGTTGACACTGTCATATGATTTTGCTTTGCTAGTCGCACTGGTAGGTGCCTTAGAACAAATTCCTCAGTCACCTTACCATCCATATGTGTTGCCTTCCATGTGCTTTTTTTGATTTTGTTGCTTCCACTTCTTTGTTGCCATGGTGAGAGATCCCCTTCCTTGGACACCTTATCAAAGCACATGTCCAACATCTCTTCCTCATCATCCCCATCGGACGTGTCTGTTCCCAAGTCAATATTATAACCTGCAGTTAGACTAATTCCTGAAACTATAACTTCTGGATCATGACTCTCAGCCAATACTCCAATATCTTTGGTGTTCATGGCCAAATTCTTTTTAAAGCTATCAACTGCCATTGCCATGGATGAATTTGCCATACTTGTAGGCACAAATTCGGGTGCTTGAGGGCTTAACCTACACATAGGAGGTGAAGTAATGTTTTCCTCTTCTTCAACTAAATCTGCCCATTTAGAAGCACTTGTTTCCTTTTGTTTTTCGTTAGAAACATTCAAACCGTTTTTAGCTTCCTCTGGTTTCGAAACAGCCATGATAGGTGTATTTGGACTGATTTCTTTACCAACTATCCCCTCTGTAGAAATGAACTCATTTTCATGTGTCAAAACAACTTGTTGATCAACATGCTCCCTATTCTTGTTCAATTCTCGAGGAACAAGACTCAAATTGTTAACATCTTTGTCAAACTGGGCAGAATTTTGTGTTTACTGAAGTACACCAGTAACAGATTGGGATTTGCCGAAAATACTCCCAAATTCAGTAGATAATTCTTATGTACCATGTATCCTTTCTTTTTGTCCAACATTCTCATCTCTCAACAAGTCGAATTGAATACATTCACCTTCCACCAACCTACCCCTAATTTATTTATTTTTTCAAATACAAAAAAATGTTTTTGCAAAAAAAAAAAAAAAATTACCCCTGCCTCCGCCACCCTCCCTTCCACCAACCTACCCCTAAATATTTTTTGTTATTCAAAAAAAATAAAATTTACCCCTACCTCCGCCACCCCCTCCCCCACCTTCCACCAACCTACCCCTAAATTTAACCCTCCCCCCCACCCCACCCCACCCCACCTTCCATCAACCTATCCCTAATTTTTTTTTCTAAAAAAAGAAAACTGTTTTGCAAACAAGAATTATACTGCCTCCCTCTGCCCCCTTCCACCAACCTAACCCTAATTTTTTTTTCAAAAATAAAAAAATCTATTTTGCCAAAAAAAAAATATGTTTCTGAAAAAATAATATTAATTTTTTTATTTTTAGCACAATTAAGAATTTTGAGTGAAATTGAAAATAACAGATCTATTATGGGTCAAATATGGATACCCATATTTAACTCATTTTGACAATATTTATAGAGACTCTTAAAATAGTTTGAAGTCAGTATTTAACCAATTAAAATATGAGTGATTCAAGTCATTAATTATGATCAAAATGGACTCATTTTATTAATATGGGCTGAAATTGCATCCCCTAACTGTAGCAGTACTTGGCTTGGTACGTTACTGAGTGGCTTTATCTACAACAACTGGTTTCCAAACGGCTGAAGCAATTGATAAAAGTGATTTTCTGGCAAAAATATTTGGTGGAAGATCTGGAAAAGATATCCATGTCAATGCTTTCGATGTTTCTTCCTTAGGATTGAACCATATAGTCCAAAGAAACGTTCTAAATAGAAACTCTTCACCACTAAATTTGATATAACTGGAATTTCTCGACAAAACTTGAACGAAGTCTTCATATAAATCAAACCTGATCAGGAGATGACGAGACTCGAGTTGTCCAATGTTACAATGACCTTTAATATCGAGTTGCTTTGGAAGAACCTTGCGCAATTCATGTAAATCTGGTTTTCCTTAAGAAAATTTGAGAATAACAGCTTGATGTTGTCCTTCCTCTATGCCAAATTCATTAACTTCATCCATGGTGAATGCGATGGTTGGCTCTCCATGAATGAATTTAATTGGTTTTAACTCAGTTTTGGATATAGGCGTGGTATAAGAATTGGCTTGAAGTTGTGCAACGTATGTTGGTTTATGTAGTGTTGAATCAGTTGTATTTTGGATATGTTGTTGTGGTGTTTTGTCCCCAACAGGAGGCTGGGAGCTAGCACAGCCATAAGACTGCCTCCCTCCCTTTTGTTAATCCTCAACTAACTATAATTTAATACATGTACTGGGAAGAAATAATTACCGAAAAGCTAGGCTAAAAGTGGAAAATTTTAGTTGAAAGATTCAGTCTTTTAATGATTTCTTAGATGGTGAATGGCTTGAATTTTTTTTTAAAAATGTGGGCACTTAAAAGAGTAACAAGCGGCATAATTAATGTGAAACTCCAAGAGCTCCTTTGGTCGTCCACAAGACCTAAAGCTGTAGACCAAATCATTCAATTGCCAGATGGTCGTCCAAATGACCTAAATCTGTAGTGCCTGAATCACTTTTCGTTTGGATCATTACTCATAAAATGGTTTTGTCATGTAAAGATTGTCATTTCTAAACAAAAACACATGAAACAACACTTCTGATTCGCATATGCCAGCAAAGTGAATACAGAAAAATTTTCATTAGAAACCATAACATTTGGTTACCACAAGGGTAATTCCAATAGTAATTAGTTACACACATACATAGAGAAGACAAAGATTCCATGAGTAGTTTATCAAAAACTCAAAATATATAAGGCAACATTTCTAATATCTCGAGACAGGAAACTACAAGCAGTGAACTAATGCAAAGCTCACTCCTGGAAGTTAATCGCAGCATTAGTGGACGATCTTGGACAACCTAACAATTTGTCGGCCAATAGAGATAAATGTTGGGATAGACAGTTCATTGAACATGTCTCAAAATTTCAGAATGCAACTGTTCATTATCATATTAAAGACAAGAAAGTGCGACAGTTATTCAATTAACTATGTATCCCATACCAAATATATATATTATGCTATTGATAGATATTCTCTTGATTAACATCAAAACTCTTATGATTACATTGATGCCAAAAAAACTCTGAATTTCATCAGAGTCATTATGATATTTAACATTATATTTCTTTTCAGGAAAGGTGAATTGAGAAAGAAGAATGCAAGAAAAAACACATGATCAACTGGTATGTACAAACATTTCACAGAATTCCGTCAAATCTGAAATAATCTAGATGTCGTTATACATCAAGATTTTAAACTGAGTGCGAATCTGAAATCTGAAGAGTCTGGTCTAAGTAAAATGATGAACAAGTTGAAGCATAATGATTGAAACGTTGGAGTTGTTCTTAAGATGCATTTTTCTCCATACTTTACGAACTTTATTTCCTCTTTTGTTATAAGACAAATATTTTGTCATACAACTAATTACATGGGTTTAATTCTTTGTCGTAATACATAAACATGACCCTTAACTATTATATTGTCATATTATACCTTATACATTGTTTTTATTTTCAAGAGGTACTTCAAGAATACTTATTAAACTTCAAGTGCATTATTTCAAGAAAGAGTTCAAGAATGTATATTTATATAAATACATATTTTAAAGATTATGTTTTGAAGAAGTTTAGTCACTTCAAAGATTCATCATGAAAGTTAACGATTATTCATTACATATAGATGTATGATTTTCAAAGAGAATTGTTCTTTATCAGGAGAACTCAGAATATTAGTGTTCTTCAGATATTTGTGAGCATTGTTTCACTAGTTGTATAGTCTTACAAATTTGAGCAATGACTCGCCATATGTTTTCATATACAAATTCATGATATGTTATGAGCATATGTGAGTATATTATTTCGGGCGGATTATTTAGAACGTACTCAGAGGATGTGGATTTAAAATTTCAAATTCTCTTACTATGTGTCACCAAAGTATTTGAGTATGCTGCTTTGACGATCAACTCATTTACCTCATTGTGGCTCAGATTAGTGCATCTATAGTAAGCAGATAGATTCTATACCCTAGCAAGGTATGACAGTCATCCTCAACTGGGTTTGTAAGTTAGTGCACCAAGAGCTCACATGATGTATGTCGGTTGTAAGTAACTCTCCACTTAAAAATTATGTATATACATTATAGTTTGAACCGGTATGATTATCTATGTAGTATAATCTCTCAAATTTAAGGTTCTAGACATGCATGTTATTTGTTCTAGTTATAAATAGAAACAATTTTGACTTTATCATTAGAGGATTAAAGTATTGTTACGCATCTTGTATATTATTTTATGTTTGTCTTTTCTAAATCTCAGATATTCAAATATCATGTTTCAGTTAATTAGTTTAGAAAATCTCTATGCTTTCGGTTGATAATCTTATTTTATACTATTTAGTTGGCTTTTTATAAGTCTATCTTCAGAACTACTCATTTAGTCCAGTTTTAGTCAGCTGTTTCATTCCATTATTTTATATACAGTACATTTTGTGTATTATCGTCATTCAAAGTTGCTTCTTTTAGTGATACAAATTTAGGTATATGGGATCGACAACATACATAGCACTGGAATCACTTTCATTTAGTTTAGGTGAGACTCCCCGACTCTCTGAGAGACTCCAACTTATCTTGAGTACTAGTAGTTTATTGATGTTGTTAGTACATTATTCAGGTAGCTTAGGGTCTTGTAATGGTAACCTTTCTTTAGTATGTCAGAAACTTCATAGATGAGTCAATTGAATTACGGTCATAGTTGTTTTATAAGCATATGTCTACTATAAAAAAATTCAGTCTTTTAATTTATGAATCGTTGTTGGGTTTGTTTTTTAAGTTATTGTATTAAATGGTCATCTTTTAAAAGCTTTTGCACTAGTCTCTATGCGTCATTTGTTTGCACTTACTAGAAATTTAAATGAAAATGATTCAGACCTAAGTCCATTAAGTGCATTTGAGTGTTTTTTTAAAAAGTATCTCTAGGTTTGAATACATTTGACCGAATCAAATTTGTAAAAGATTCTTAGGCCTCATTTATTTGCACTTAATGGAGGTCTGAATCTTAATCATTCAAATTGAATCCATTAATTATGTTTGGTTTTTAGGTCTAAATCTGAATCATTCAGATTCAGCACATTAAGTTCATTTGTTTTATTTCCATTCATTATATAAAAGAGTGAAGTGGTAGGACAACCAAGGGTAAAAATGTAATTTCATTCTAACAAAAATCTATTAAGAAAGATAGTAAGTAATTCTAGAAACATCTTTCTATATATGATTAAATAATGATCAAGGGTAAAAAAGTAATTTCACGCTAACAAAAATCTACCAAGAATGATAACAAGAAAATTAATTATTTCTATAAACATCTTTAGTTATTTTTTACTATTAACTTATTTTATTAGTACTTCACTTTCTTTTCTTTTGTGAATTGTTGTGATATATATTTATTACTCTATTTTACTTACTTTGATTTAGTTCTTAGTATTTTTATATTCATTATACTTATCAAAATGTCTACTTTAAATATATAAATTTATTATGAATTAATTATTTTCACCTTTATTTTGGCTCTAATTAATATACTTGAAAAGAAATAAGTGTGATAAAATTAATAATCCCTCCGTTTCACAAAGAATGACCTAGTTTGACTTGACACGGAGTTTAAGAAAATAAAGAAGACTTTTGATCATGTGGTCCTAAATTAAAGTTATGTCAAATGTAGAAAATTCTCCTTTAATTTTGTGGTCTTAAACATGACACGTGGAAAGTTATTACCAAAAAAAGAAAGAGGTCATTCTTTTTGAAACATACTAAAAAGGAAAGGAGGTCATTCTTTTTTAAACGGAGGGAGTAATATATATCAGATTAAAATTAAAGAAAAGAATGTTAAAAGTAACTTTACAAATAAAAATAATATGATGATATATTTGCATTTAAGACAATCAAGAATAAATATATAATTTCATTCTAACAAAAATATATTAAGAGAGATAGCAAAAAAAAAAAAAATCTAGAAAGATTTTTCTATGTATGAAGTGAATGATGATCGAAGATAAAAATGTAACTTCACGCTAACAAAAATCTAACAAACATGATAACAAGAAAACTAAATAGTCCTAGAAAAATATTTAGTTATTGTTATTACTATTAACTCATTTTGTTATTACTTCACTTTCTTTTCTTTTGTAAATTATTGTGATATATATTTATTACTCTATTTTACTTACTTTGATTTAATTAGTTCTTAATATTTTTTATATTCATTATACTTATCAAAAATGCCTACTTTAAATATATAAATTTATTATGAATTAATTATTTTCACCTTTATTTTGGATCTAATTAATATACTTGAAAGAAATAAGTGTGATAAAATTAATAACATATATCAGATTAAAACTAAAGAAAAAAATGTTAAAAGTAACTTTACAAATAAAAATGAATAGGATGATATATTTGCATTTAAGACAATCAAGAATAAATATATAATTTCATTTTAACAAAAATATATTAAGAGAGATAGCAAGAAAAACAAATAATTCTAGAAATATTTTTCTATATATGAAGTAAATGATGATCGAAGATAAAAATGTAACTTCACGCTAACAAAAATATAACAAGAAAATTAAATAGTTCTAGAAACATCTTTAGTTATTGTTATTACTATTAACTTATTTTGTTATTACTTCACTTGTTTTTTTGAGTTATTGTGTATCTATTTATTATTCTATTTTATTATTATTTTAATTTAATTTCTTAATATTTTTCTATTCATATACTTACTAAAAATGTCTACTTTAATATAAAAAAGTTTGTTATTTAAAAATATAATAATTATTGTCACTTTTATTTTGGCTCTAATTAATATACCTGAAAAAGAAATAAGTGTAATCATAAATAATAATATATATTAAATTGAAATTAAAAAATAAAAAAAGTTAAGTTTCAATATTTTAAAATATATAATTTAAGAGTAGGTCATTATTTTTATTTGTTAAACACCTATAAAACAAACTTTAAATGTATTGAGAATTAATCTATAGATTGATCAATAGACTCTATCTTCATATAGTTTATGAAAATTTTTATTATATTGAGACTCATAATTTTAATTTATTCTCGTGATGATTTTCAAATAAAATAGAAAAAAATATCATTAAATTAATTATTTAATTCGAATATATTGTTTGACACAATGTTAAAATAATCACTGGAGCATGTGATATTTTATTATTATTTCTTATCATGTTTATTTGAAAATGTCATAAGAATTTTTCTTTTTTAAAACTAATTAAGTTTCTAGTATAAGTATATATAATATTGTTATATTGAGCTTATAAACGAGTCTTTCATTATATTGGGCCCGTATCACGGGCCTTAAATTATCTAGTTTTTTTGAAAAAACTCTTAATGGGTCTGAATAGATCTGAACGAATTAGATCTGTAGGAGACTCTTAACAACATTCAAACTCATTTCATAAGTTATCAAATGATAAATCATAGCTTCTCTGCTTTTAGCGTGCCTTTTTATCTTATAATTAAAAACTTTCTTTCATTTTCTCAATCAAACACCATTTTTTCTCAACTGGTAAATTTTCATAAATCCTTTCAAGTACTTTTTTTATATTAATAATTTCTTATATTGATGTGTGTCAAGAACATTGATTGCAATAATATTTTTGATGTACTGTTATTTATCAATTGTGAAGAACCGAGATACTTCGCTAGGTGGTCTAGAATTTGTACTTTTTATCAGGTAGTTACAAAATTTCTACTCTTTCAAATATATAACCCAGATAATTATATTTTTATTTATATTATATATTTAAGATATTTGAAAAAAATAATTACGCATATTTAAATATTGAAAAACAAATTTTCTTAATCATTTAGTGTTCAGATGTAGAACATCTTAATCATTCAGGTATGTATTCAAATTCAGACGTTTTAATGTTAATGAAAACAAATGAGGCCTTACAGTATGTCGGATCATGATTCACTGGGATCAACAATGGTTCCGAGTGCCAACCACGTCCAGGATATAGACTCAAATCGTGATGATAAATAACTCTTTAATTTTGTATAATATTATATATTAGGTGTATAATATCACATTTTAAAACATTTTTGTAAAAAAAAAAAAAAAAATAATGAAAGTTTTGTATGTTGTTGTATACTGAATTTATGATGTAGTATTAGAGTCTTCAATATGAGCTAGGTTCGTTGGGTCGGCCTGGCCTAACCCATGATTAGATAGGGCAGAGCTACGATTTATGGAGTCCATTTAAGAAATGACTTTTTAGCACGACTTGCATAAGTCTGCCAATTTTTGGAGCTTGAGAAATATGAATAGGATCGGTTCGTGGGCCAAGTGAAAATTAATTTTTTTTTTAAAAAGAGAGTACTAAAAAAAGAGAAACTTTCACTTATAACAAACACAAAAATCATATTTGTACATGTTATAACTATAGTTTGCATGATTGCACTCCATAACAAACTTTATGTTTTCTATGGTTATTTCTCTAAACATATATACAAAAGAAGCTGGCTATTTCGTTATACATATATAAAAAATAATGGCTATTTCGCTATACATATATACAAAGAAGCAATTATATAATTTGTTTCGGTATACACATACAAAAGAATCAATTGTATAATGTGCGTTTTTATAAAGCGAGAAACAGAGAATAAGTGAAGAAAACTGAGCAGGGAAATATAATAGTTGCATAATCACAAGTGTATAGGACAAAAATATATCCATTTGTATTTGTATATACAATTTTCTCCCGTTTTATACAAACACAAAGACAATGTATACATTTGGATAAAGTGAGAGAGACGAGTGAGAGTGGCGAGCGTGATCTAGGAGAGGGGAGAGGGAAGAGAGGAGAACGAAAATATATGTACATATACAATTATCTCTCGTTTTATACAAACACATTTTATACATTTGTGTTTGTACAAAAGCGAGAGAGGCAAGCGAAACTGGCAGCGACAACGAGTGGCGAGCGAGATTCCACCAGGGAGAGAGGCGAAAATAACAACAGTTTGCTATGGGATACAATTAAATAAACTGTGTTTATAACATTTAATTTGATTAGTACTTTGCTTTTATATACAATTTTCTCTAAAAATAACAAGAGTCTAAACTCAAAATATGTTTAAAGGTTGAAATATTACAATTTAATCAAATTATGTTTATAAAATATGTACTACATAAAATAAAAAATTCCTAAAATTTGTAGGGAATCACTACATAGGTCATAGCTTATGGAGTCATAGTTTTTGTTTTTTTATTATGATCATTGAAAAACAATTAGGTTAATATTTCTATTTAGCTAAATTTATGTTTTTACTTGAAATCAAACTTAATAAGTAAATATTATAAAGATAATTTTATTTGTGTATTTGATTAACAATAGTACCACTAACACCATGTAATATTGTTTTGTTGATATTTATGATAATATTTTTAAATTATAATTTAATTTAAAAAATTATGAAAAATTTACTTTTAAGGAAAAAATGATTGGTATGCTAAAGCCGTAGCCCACGTACTTCTGGATTGGGTCGATCATCTTGTGACCCACAGAATAAATGGATTAAACCGGCACCCATCAAATTTCAAAGCTTTTATGAGTTGGCCCGAATGGGGTGGACCAACCCATATTGATAGCTCCATGTATTATACATGTTGTGTTTTGGGCTAAATATTTGAGCAACTTACAAAGTGACTATATTTATAGGGTTGGTGAAGTTCAATAGCTATAAATATATTATTTACTAGAAATGACTACACTTTATGTCAATTTTTAACTGCATGTTTGTATTAATTATTTTTTTTATTGTTATTATTATTATTTATACAAAGCACTAAATAAGGTATGATATGTTATCATAACTCTCAAGTGTCAACCTTTTATTATGTACCCAAATAACTGAAATTTCCATTATTAAATTACCAACTAATAATTACATATTGTATGAAAATATTGTTGACACAAATTTCGGTCTGATAGTTTTTTTAAATTAATACATTTTGAGTATTTTATTTTAAATAGTTCAAAATACATATTTTGTCATTTTAACATAAATTTGTTGATAATCATCCTCTTTCTCAAAGTATTAGGATCTTTATCGATTGTTATGTTTTTATTATTTTGTCACATCCAGACGTTCAATATTTGTTCATTTTTTATAAAATCATTATTTTCGTTAAATTTGCATTTTTTACATGTAATTAAGAGTGGCGGCGGTACCGAAACCGGGTGGACCGGACCGGTAATTGCCGGAACCGGCACGGAACCGGTAGCATCTAGCCGGAACCATTCCGGAACCGGATCGGAACTGGACCGGTAGTCCGGTATTTTTGTGTGTAGGCCGTCCCGATCCGCTAGGGAACCGGTACTAAACCGAACCGGTAACCGGGACGGTTTTTTTTTAAATTTTAACATTCTTAAGATTGGGAAACACAATGTTTAACATCCAACTTTACAGATTGATATTATCTCATTTGAGCAAATAGTTTCGCTCAAGTTGGCAGTGGAAATTATGAAACTGCAACAGATATTATAATCAGGATGAAATACAGCCTAATAGGAACATATTGGAATATTCAACAGAAGACAAATAGGGGGGAAAAAATCATTCCAGTAATGTATGATATAAAACAATTTTCAGAGGCTTAGAAGGAAGTTCCTAATACGGCTTCTCACCTAAGTGTAAATGCATGTGTTGAAACAGAAGTATGGAGTAATTTCAATGTATATTATCCAAATAAGACAATGATTTAAATACAGGTAAAGAAAAGACTAAGGTAACTAAATATCTAAATCCCTAAGAATTAGCTTAGAATATTATATACAAGGAAACATATAACTTTATGATTCTCTAACTGCAGCATGAAACACAATAAATACTCCAGAATACCTTATAGAGGGAAAACATGTATATGTTGCTTGCGACAATCATAACCTACATACGAAACAAAGAGGAGAATAATTAAGGAAGAGTTGTCAGCTTAGATGGATTAGAAGATCTTGTTTTGTATTCTACTAACTCAATATAACAAACAGTGATTTGATCACTTTTCGTTTGGATCATTACTCATAAAAATGGTTTTCTCATGTAAAGATTGTCATTTCTAAACAAAAACACATGAAACAACACTTCTGATTCACATATGCCAGCAAAGTGAATACAGAAATTTTTCATTAGAAACCATAACATTTGGTTACCACAAGGGTAATTCCAATAGTAATTAGTTACAAACATACATAGACAAGACAAAGATTCCATGAGTAGTTTATCAAAAACTCAAACTATATAAGGCAACATTTCTAATATCTCGAGACAGGAAACTACAAGCAGTAAACTAATGCAAAGCTCACTCCTGGAAGTTAATCGCAGCATTGGTGGACGATCTTGGACAACCTAACAATTTGTCGGCCAATAGAGATAAATGTTGGGATAGACAGTTCATTGAACAGGTTTTGAATGCATCCTTTGTTGGGAGAAGTGAGAGAATATGAACGAGGAGTAGATCCGGCAACTGACTGATTCCTTCTTCCTCTGTTACCTTTTGCTTCTTCAGATTTTTCATCTCCATCGGCAAAAGAGAGAGATTGATTACTTGTGTTTCGGGTTGTCCTAATTTAGATATGAGAGGAGTTGCATAAGAAAATGTTTAATTTGTTCGGAGCAGAGCGGAGGCACTTAACATAGACATGAGAGTTTACTTTCAAATTTGTTGGTTCTGAAGTTTTTGTGTGCCAGGCACTTCTACTTTGAAATCAATTTCCATTAGGCTAACCTGCAGTTGGTCCTGATTATATTCTTTCTCCAATTTGTCGGGAATGTTAAGATCGTCGACTCTTCTTGGTGTGTTTGGAGGATCATTTTTAACATGGTTATGACAAACTTCTCAAAATTTCAGAATGCAACTGTTCATTATCATATCAAAGACAAGAAAGTGCGACAGTTATTCAATTAACATATTATGCTATTGATAGATATTTTCTTGAAATGTTGTGTTTTGCTACCCTACCCTGCTTTCTCAATAACATCAAAACTCTTATGATTATATTGATGCCAAAAAAACTCTGAATTTCATCAGAGTCATTATGACATTTAACATTATATTTCTTTTCAGGAAAGGTGAATCGAGAAAGAAGAAAGCAATGGAAAAAACACATGATCAACTGGTATGTACAAACATTTCACAGAATTCCGTCAAATCTGAAATAATCTAGATGTCGTTATACATCAAGATTTTAAACTGAGTGCGAATCTGAAATCTGAAGAGTCTGGTCTAAGTAAAATGATGAACAAGTTGAAGCATAATGATTGGAACGTTGGAGTTGTTCTTAAGATGCATTTTTCTCCATACGTTATGAACTTTATTTCCTCTTTTGTTATAAGACAAATATTTTGTCATACAACTAATTACATGGGTTTAATTCTTTGTCCTAATACATAAACATGACCCTTAACTATTATATTGCCATATTATACCTTATGCGTTGTTTTTATTTTCAAGAGGTACTTCAAGAATACTTATTAAACTTCAAGTGCATTATTTCAAGAAAGAGTTCAAGAATGTATATTTATATAAATACATATTTTAAAGATTATGTTTTGAAGAAGTTTAGTCACTTCAAAGATTCATCATGAAAGTTAACGATTCTTCATTACAAATAGATGTATGATTTTCAAAGAGAATTGTTCTTTATCAGGAGAACTCAGAATATTAGTGTGCTTCAGATATTTGTGAGCATTGTTTCACTAGTTGTATAGTCTTTCAAATTTGAGCAATGACTCGCCATATGTTTTCATATACAAATTGTTGGGTTTTATTTACACTGATTTCTTATCATAAATAGATTTTCCTTTTAGGGAAAGGTTTTGGATTGACTAATCGTTTTTCTTATAGGAAAAAATTTAGGACTCTATAAATAGAGGAATGTTTCTTCTAACTTAATCAGCATTCATAATGTAGTCTTAAGGGCTTTGAGAGTTTTTATTAGGGGGAGAATTCGTGGGTCACAAGTTTGATACGTTATCACTTGTGTGAACATCCCATATATTCTGAGTGAATTGGTTGAGGTTGTTTCCCTCTGTATTTTGTACTCTCATATTTATAGTGGATTGCTCATCTCCTTTGTGGACGTAGGTCGATTGACCGAACCACGTTAAGTCTTTTAAATCTTTCGGTGTATTTCTCGTTTGTCTTCTTACTCGTAGTCTTTCGAGGTTTGCTTTGCTAGCTTCCGCGTTTCACCTGCTTATTTTTTATCCTAACAAGTGATATCAGAGCCAGATTCAATGATGTAGTCAGGTTCAGTGGTTCGACAATCGATGATTGAACCAGGTTAGAAAGAAGTGTTCATCTTGACGGGTGTAGTTCTATACCACAACCTTTTTTGACAGTAATGAAGATTTTTGTTGGAGAAATTGTTTCAGAGAGGTTCTTTGTGTTGAGACATAAATTTTGCAAAGGAGATTATGGAGAGGAGAAGCAAGTTGTTGAAGATTAAGTGAAGAAGGTGGACAAATTTATTTTGTCAGAAATTCAGGCCAAGGGGGAGAGTTTGTTAGGTTTTATTTGCCCTGATTTCTTACCATAAATAGGTTTTCCTTTTAGGGAAAGGTTTTGGATTGACTAATCATTTTTCTTGTAGGAAAAAGTTTAGGACTCTATACATAGAGGAATGTTCCTTCTAACTTAATCAGCATTCACAATGTAGTCTTAAGAGTTTTGAGAGTTTTGGTTAGGGGGAGAATTTGTGGGTCACAAGTTTGATACGTTATCATTTGTGTGAACCTCCCATGTATTCTAAGTGAATTGGTTGAGGTTGTTTCCCTCTGTATTTTGTACTCTCATATTTATAGTGGATTGTTCATCTCCTTTGTGGACGTAGGTCGATTGACCGAACCACGTTAAATCTTTAAATCTTTCGGTTTATTTCTCGTTTGTCTTCTTACTCGTAGTCTTTCGAGTTTTTCTTTGTTAGCTTCCGCGTTTACACCTGCTTATTTTCGATCCTAACACCATGATATGTTATGAGCATATGTGAGTATATTATTTCGGGGGGATTATTTAGTACGTACTGAGAGGATGCGGATTTAAAAAGTCAAATTCTCTTACTATGTGTCACCAAAGTATTTGAGTATGCTGCTTTGACGATCAACTCATTTACCTCACTCACTATAACAAAAACAACTTTTAGTGGCATTAAATATTGACACTAATAAAGAGTGCTAAAGTATTTACCGGCATTAGTTAAGTGTCATTAGAATCAATGTCGCTAAAGGCTTTAGGGACATATACAAAGAGTGACAATTGCCACTAAAAATACATATTTAGTGGCAATTAAGAATTAATTACCGCTAATGATCATTTTTGTTGTAGTGACTGTGGCTCAGATTAGTGCATCTACAGTAAGCAGATAAATTCTATACCTAGCAAGGTATGACAGTCATCCTCAACTGGGTTTGTAAGTTAGTGCACCAAGAGCTCACATGTATGTCGGTTGTAAGTAACTCTCCACTTAAAAATTACGTATATACATTATAGTTTGAACCGGTATGATTATCTATGTAGTATAATCTCTCAAATTTAAGGTTCTAGACATGCATGTATTTTGTTCTAGTTATAAATAGAAACAGTTTGACTTTATCAATAGATGATTAAAGTATTGTTACGCATCTTGTATATTATTTTATATTTGTCTTTTCTAAATTTCAGATATTCAAATATCATGTTTCAGTTAATTAGTTTTAGAAAATCTCTATGCTTTCGGTTGATAATCTTATTTTATACTATTCAGTTGGCTTTTTATAAGTCTATCTTCAGAGCTACTCATTTAGTTCAGTATGTCCAGTTTTAGTCAGCTGTTTCATTCCGTTATTTTATATACCGTACATTTTGTGTATTATCGTCATTCAAAGTTGCTTCTTTTAGTGATACAAATTTAGGTATATGGGATCGACAACAGACGTAGCACTGGAGTCACTTTCATTTAGTTTTGGTGAGACTCCCCGACTTTCTGAGAGACTCCAACTTATCTTGAGTACTAGTAGTTTATTGATGTTGTTAGTACATTATTCAGGAGCTTAGGGTCTTGTCATGGTAACCTTTCTTTAATATGTTAGAAACTTCATAGATGAGTCAATTGAATTACGGTCATAGTTGTTTTATAAGCATATGTCTACTATAAAAAAATTCAGTCTTTTAATTTATGAATTGTTGTTGGGTTTGTTTTTTAAGTTATTGTATTAAATGGTCATCTTTTAAAAGCTTTTGCACTAGTCTCTATGCGTCATTTGTTTGCACTTATTAGAAATTTAAATCTAAATGATTCAGACCTAAGCCCATTAAGTGCATTTGGGTTTTTTAAAAAAAGTATCTCTTAATAGGTTTGAATACATTTGATCGAATCAAATTTGTGAAAGAGTCTTAGGCCTCATTTGTTTGCACTTAATGAAGGTTTGAATCTTAATCATTCAGATTAAGTATATTCGGTTTTTAGGGCACATTAAGTTCATTTGTTTTATTTCCATCCATTAAATAGAAGAGTAAAGTGGTAGGACAACCAAGGGTAAAAATGTAATTTCATTCTAACAAAAATCTATTAAGAAATAGTAAATAATTCTAGAAACATCTTTATATATATGAAGTGAATAATGATCAAAGGTTAAAAAAGTAATTTCACGCTAACAAAAATCTACCAAGAATGATAACAAGAAAATTAACTATTTCTAGAAACATCTTTAGTTATTGTTTTACTATTAACTTATTAAGTTATTACTTCACTTTCTTTTCTTTTATGAACTATTTTGATATATATTTATTACTCTATTTTACTTACTTTGATTTAATTAGTTCTTAATATTTTTTATATTCATTATACTTGTCAAAAATATCTACTTTAAATATATAAATTTATTATGAATTAATTATTTTCACCTTTATTTGGAACTAATGAATATACTTGAAAAGAAATAAGTGTGATAAAATTAATAATATATATCAAACTAAAACTAAAGAAAAGACCGTTAAAAGTAACTTTACAGATAAAAATGAATAGGATGATATATTTGCATTTAAGACAATCAAGAATAAATATATAATTTCATTTTAACAAAAATATATTAAGAGAGATAGCAAGAAAAATAAATAATTCTATAAATATCTTTCTATATATGAAGTGAATGATGATCGAAGATAAAAATGTAACTTCACGCTAATAAAAATCTAACAAGAAAACTAAATAGTTCTAGAAACATCTTTGGTTATTGTTATTACTATTAACTCATTTTGTTATTACTTCACTTGTTTTTATGAGTTATTGTGTATCTATTTATTACTCTATGTTATTATTATTTTAATTTAATTCTTAATATTTTTCTATTCATTATACTTACTAAAATGTCTACTTTAATATAAAAAAATTATTATTTTAAAAAATAATAATTATTGTCACTTTTATTTGGCTCTATTAATATACCTGAAAAAGAAATAAGTGTATTCATAAATTAATAATATATATTAAATTGAAATTAAAAAATAAAAAGTTAGTTTCAATATTTAAAATATATATTTTAAAAATAGGTCATTATTTTAATTTGTGAAACACCTATAAAACAAATTTTAAATGTATTCAGAATTAACCTATAGATGGATCAATAGACTCTATCTTCATATAGTTTATGAAAATTGTTATTGAGACTCATAATTTAAATTTATTCTCGTGATGATTTTCAAATAAAATAGAAAAAAAATATCATTAAATTAACTATTTAATTCGAATATATTGTTTCACACAATGTTAAAATAATCACTGGAGCATGTGATATTTTATTATTATTTCTTATCATGTTTATTTGAAAATGTCATAAGAATTGTTTTTTTTGAAAACTAATTAAATTTTTATTATAAGTATATATATAATATTGTTATATTGAGCCTATAAACGAGTCTTTCATTATATTGGGTCTGTATCACGGGCCTTAAATTATCTAGTTTTTTTTAAAAACCTCTTAGTGGGTCTGAATAGGTCTGAACGAATCAGATCTGTAGAAGACTCTTAACAACATTCAGACTCATTTGATAAGTTATCAAATAATAAATCATAGCTTCTGTGCTTTGGGCGTGCCTTTTTATCTCATAACTAAAAAATTTCTTTTTCACTTTTCTCAATCAAACACCATTTTTTCCCAACTGATAAATTTTCATAAATCCTTTCAAGTATTCTCTTTATATTAATAATTTTCTTGTATTGATGTGTGTCAAAAACACCTATTACAATAATATTTTTGATATATTGTTGTTTATCAATTGTGAAGAACTGAGATGGTTCGCTAGGTGGTCTATAATTTGTACTTTTCATCAGGTAGTTACAAAATTTGTACTTTTTTCAAATATATAACCCAGATAATTAAATTTTTATTTATATTATATATTTAAGATATTTGAAAATAAATAATTACGCATATTCAAATATTGAAAAACACATTTTCTTAATCATTTAGTGTTCAGATGTAGACAACATCTTAATCATTCAGATATGTATTCAAATTTAGACGTCTTAATATTAATGAAAACAAATGAGATCTTACGATATGTCAGATGAGGATTCACTCAGACCAACAATGGTTTCGAGTGCCGATCACGTCTAGGATGTAGACTCAAATCGTGATGATAAATAACTCTTTAATTTTGTATAATATTGTATATTATGTGTATAATATCACATTTTAAAACATTTTTGTAAATTAACAATAATGAAAGTTTTGCATGTTGTTGTATACTGAATTTATGATGTAGTATTAGAGCCTTCAATATGGGCTAGGTTCGTTGGCCGGTCTGACCTAACCCATGATTAGATAGGGCAGAGCTACGATTTTTGGAGTCCATTTAAGAAATGACTTTTTAGCACGGCCTGCATAAGCCTATCGATTTTTGGGGCTTGAGAAATATGGATAGGGTCGGTCCGTGGGCCAAATAAAAATTAATTAAAAAATAAAAGAGAGTACTAAAAAAAAAAGAGAATCTTTCACATATAACAAGCACAAAAATTATATTTGTATATGTTATAACTATAGTTTGCATGATTGCGCTCCATAACAAACTTTATGTTTTCTATGGCTATTTCTCTATACATATATACAAAAGAAGTTAGCTATTTCGCTATACATATATTTAAAAAATGGCTATTTCTCTATACATATATACAAAAGAAGCAATTGTATAACCTATTTCGGTATACACATACAAAAGAATCAATTATATAATTTGTCTTTTAATAAAGCGAGAAACAGAGAAAGACAGAAGAAAACTGAGCAGGAAAATATAGTTTTTGTATAATCATAAGTGTATAGGACAAAAATATATGCATTTGTATTTGTATATACAATTTTATCTCGTTTTATACAAACACAAAGACAATATATAAATTTGTATAAAGTGAGAGAGACGAGTGAGAGTGGCGAGCCAGATCTACGAGAGAGGAGAGAGAAAAATGGAAATATATGTATATATACAATAATCTCTCGTTTTATACAAATACAAACACATTTTATACATTTGTGTTTGTACAAAAGCGAGAGAGGCAAGCGAAACTGGCAGTGACAACGAGTGGCGAGCGAGATTCCACCAGGGAGAGAGACGAAAATAACAATAATTTGTTATGGGATACAATTAAATTAAACTGTGTTTATAACATTTAATTTGATTAATACTTTGCTATTATATACAATTTTTCCTAAAAATAACAAGAGTCTAAACTCAAAGTCTGTTTAAAGGTTGAAATATTATAATTTAAACAAATTATATTTATAAAATATGTACTACATAAAATAAAATTTCCTAAAATTTATAGGGAATCACTACATAGGTCATAGCTTATGGAGTCATAGTTTTTGTTTTTTATTATGATCATTGAAAAACAACTAGGTTAATATTTCTATTTAGCTAAATTTATGTTTTTACTTGAAATCAAACTTAATAAATATTATAAAGATAATTTTATTTGTGTATTTGATTAACAATAGTACCACTAACACCATGTAATATTGTCTTATCGATATTTATGATAATATTTTTAAATTATAATTTAATTTAAAAAATTATTTAAAAAATTACTTTTAAGAAAAAAAGGATTGGTCTGGTAAAGCCGCCGCCCACGTACTTGTGGGTTGGGTCGATCATCTTGTGACCCACAGAATAAATGGATTAACCCGGCGCCCATCAAATTTCAAAGCCTTTATGGGGTGGATCAACTCATATTGATACCTCCATGTATTATAAATGTTGTGTTTTGGGCTAAATATTTGTAAGGTAAGTTTTGGGCTATATTTGTTTCGTGACTATATCAGCTAGATAATTATATATTTCTTAAATTTTCTCTATTTTAATCATTTTTTTCCTCTTTTCTTTTGTTTCTACTTTTTACATTTAAATAAAAATGTAAGTGATGCTATAATTTGAATTAACATTTAGTTTAGCTCTTAAAATTTAAGTTTTGCTAAATGCTTATGGATTAAAATTAGGATAAATTTTAGGAATCCCAAGTTTTAATATGAAATTATAATATATCCCTCTTAGTTTGTAATTACATTAATTCCTTAAAAAGTAACACAAATCGGATACATTAATATGTAGCTTGGATACATTAAAGAGTATCTCGGATACATTATAACATAAATCGACTACATAATAGGTAGCTCGGATACATTAAATATTGACTCTGATACATTAATACGTAGCTTGAATACATTAAAAATAAGGAATATTAGACGTTTTAAAAATAGAAGGGGATATTGGAAATAAGGAAAACATAAGACGTGTATTTCAATAATTTTTCCTTATAAGTATAAAATTTTATGTTTAGATTATGTTTCGAAAAAACACATTAACAATAATATACTTGAGGTATCAAAAATACATCTATGATTATTATTTTTATTGAATTTGGAAAATATTATGAGATTAAGACAATCTTTTACAAACAAAATCACAAACTAGTGATCCAAAGCAAACAACTAGTACTAATTAAGTGCTTAATTTAATTTGGCCAACAAAAGAGATAATTAGGAGCTCCTCAATACCTTTTTACTTCACTCCCGTTATAATTCATAATTAATATACTCCATTATTATACTTTTTATAATTATTACTAAATTTTTTTATAGAAAATGGAATTATACTTACTATTTCTCCTTCCCGCATTAAATGGTATTTAATTTGTTTTAGTTCTTGTCATGATTAGCTACGATTGTTACTCTTTGTTTTATTTCCATTTGGATACTCTTTTGTTAATCTTTACAAATACAGAGTTACTCTCTCCGTTTTGAAAAGGATGACCTAGTTTGACTTGAAACAAAGTTTAAGAAAAGAAAGAAGACTCTTAATCTTGTGGTTCTAAATTAAAGTTATGTTAAATGTACCAAAATGCCCTTTAATCTTGTAGTCTTAAACATGTCACGTGAAAAGTTAAAGTTAAAGTGTGCCAGAAAAAGAAAGGGGTCATTCTTTTTTAAACAGACTAAAAAGAAAATAAGATCATTCTTTTTTAAATGGAGAAAGTACTTTATTTAGATTGTTTGATTTGTTTTTTTTTCCTATTTCCCTTCTTGGATGAGAAAATGAAATAAAATAAATAAGCATAATGGAGATACAACTTCAAAAGGATTCCATCTTGTTCATGAAATATACCTATTTAAAATTATGCGTTTTATTTTTCTTTTTAATAGTTGAAATAACTATAATGTGAATTGAACATCTCACTTGACATGTTTAAAATTACGAGATTAAAAAATCTTTTCAATTATATTCTTAAACTTCATATTAAGCTAGCGTTAGGCCATAAATTTCCAAATATTTTTGGCAAATATTATTTGAGTGAAATTTTGGGTGAAATTTCACCATGTGTTTGGCCATAGTATTTGGGAAATATATTTCACTTTTTTAGAAAAATATGATTTATACCCATAAGTTTTAAAATTATCAAAACTAACCATAAGTTTGTATTATACAAGTCAATTGGATCTTTGTTACAACAATTACAAATAGTGCCCATGACACTAGAACAATGTGGTAATTTGGAGTGAGTGCAACAAACATCATTTCATACATCGTGAAATAGACAAAATACATGATTTTGTTATCTTGAGCCTATTGTTCATCATTTTCATCAATAACCATATTATCATTTAACATTCACAAAATATTCCATCACTACTTTGGAATTAACGTAAAAAAATTATGTAATACAACGTAAGCAACAAATATAGAGGGTGTTTTTATAAAAGATAAAAATTTGGTGTAAAATTTCAATTTTTAAAAGATCCCAAATAATGAGATTTGGCCCAAATACTAGAAAAAACTAGTATTTGGGAATTTGGAATATTTGCCAAATAATGGCAGAGTGTATGGACAAACACTATTTGCCAAGTTTTTCACCAAATATTATTTGAAAAATCTATTGCCAAACGGGCCCTAAGATACTCCCTCTATTCACTTTATAGCTTGTCCTGCCTTCTAAAAATAAATTTTTACTTTTTACTTCTGACTTTTAACATATTAAGAAAAGATAATAATTGCTATTATTTTTCTATTTTACCCTCAACATTAATTAATTATTCCCCTCAAAACAATACATCAATCAGTAAAATACTCATCATATCAATCATTATTTTTTCTTAAGAAACGTGCCATATAATTCAAAGTGGACAAGTAAAAACGAATCGAGGAAGCATTAATAAGGTGAGGATGGAGCATTTCTAATGGAGTCAATATGATCACATGAAAATTCTTTAATTACATTTACAACAATAGTTGCATGGTTCCACATGGAAAGATGCATGCATGAAGCCAATATGAAGAGGGAGCCCCCTTAATTATCATAATAAAGATATATAGATGCATTGCAGCAGCCTGGCATGGTAATGGCAAATGCAGCAGAAACATCATATCAAAGTTACCTTTTATGAAGCAATATATACATATCTACTGGTCCAACTTCACAACCCCATGCACATATGTCCCTTTTATTACAACTACTCTTTCTACCACTTATTTAATTTTTTTTCTTAGACCCATAACTTGTCCATATTTCTTCAAACTTATCTTCCTCATTCTTCCAATATAATCCATTCAATATTCTTTTGGAAATATGTTCCTTTTATATCTGCTTAAGTTGTCCTACATCAATTGTTTGGGATTTGGATCACTTGGCCCATTTTAATTTATACGTGGTTTTGAACAATTCTCGTCTCATGAGCTATTACTGTATATAGGGTTGAGTTAAATCCAAAGTCAAATTTTCTTATATGTATATCCGAGTTAAATTCATGATCATGATTCTTGATTTACCACATATAATTGGGCTTTCCCATTATGTCGTTCGTGCTCCAATTGGAAAACCTATAAGCGTGTGAGATGTTAAGTTTCTCACATGCATTAGTCGTAGGATGTGAACTTGATTTTCTTATATGGTCTAATCGAGAAATCTTCACCTCATGCATGAAGCTGATTTTTGGAGTTGAGTTAGGGTTCAGGGTATATTTCTTTTCTTATCAATTATACGATATATATGCAGATGAAAGATGATAATTACATGTTGAGGTTTGCACAAGGTAACTCAAACAACACGTACTATTATTAAAATAAAAATAAAAATAAGAACAAGGACATATTATACGTGAGTGAGTAGTGGCTTCACCGCCACAAGGCTAAGATATGCTCAAAATTATCAGATTTTAATTATCCAACATGATGTAACAATTTGGTCCCTCACAAATGAAAGAGATAATACTATAAGACCACTAGACATCAGATTGATACTTAATTGGACTATTCCTTGCTTTGTTTTCAGCGTTTGTATATATATATATACTATATAGTGTGTTCAATGCATGAACCTCCATGCAGTAATTTATCTTTGGTTTTATTATGTCAATTATTTTCGTAACAAGCTGACAAAAGAAATCTGTTTTTATTGAATTGAACGTGTTCATTCATTTTGACTTACTTTCCATATTACTGGGGAAAAAAAGAAAGTTATTTTCATGAAAAAACATTTCCCTTCGTCAAACAAGAAATAACACAATCCAACATAGTGTTTATAGATGCTCTTGGGACACATTTACTTATTTTTTCTTGAGTAATTAAATTCCACTAATTAATTATTTTTAAGAGAAATCAATCACAACAACCAATTTCAAAGATATTTAAGCTAACAAACCTAATCATGACTAAATACATTATTTCTTGAAGGATTTTGAATTGAACCGTACGTACTCTAAAAGGACCAAGGCCGGACAAGATCAATTATATACATATAATATTTTATTAATGATTAATAATTCATATAATAATTATTTTTAAAAAAAGTAGAATCTTGAAAAATACAACAAGTTTGTTGGATGGGTGTCAGGTCTAACATGAACCTCATCAGTTTTGTCTCTATGAGAGACTAATTAATTTATATAAATAAATATATAAATTGCTTCGATAATATAATCCTACTTACACATTATAATTAATTTTCATTTGTCTCCCTCATGTACAACACTACAGCTAGCTAATTAATCGAATATTTTGGTAATGTCAATCGTTTTATATATTAATGCAACGCACGGTGTAATTGGAAAATAAAATAAGAGTCTAAATATTCTTTAATATCAAATAATTTTTACGCTATCAAATCTCTTAAATAATAATAATTACTCGATTATTTACTGGCATGAGAAGATATAGCTAGACATCCCTGGATAGTCTCCCAATTAGATAAGTGAGAGGTTTAATTCAAATGGATAAATTAAAGGAAGATCCCTAACCTTAGGATTAGGAAGAAATAAAGACTCATGAATTGGTCTTTTGATACAATGACATATATTTTGCTGATAATTTGTAAATTTTGTGGAGTTAATCGTGGCAAGGTAAAATCTACAAAAACCTCGTGTCTCATATATGTCTTAGAAGTTATTACACTCCAAATCATACGTCTCTTTCGAAGAGGTTAGGCTTCATATTCCTATCGTATATGTATTTTGCTATGTTCTATTAATCTACGAGGTAGGGGTCTAGCCTAACCCTCCACCAAGAAGGGTTGTATTGTCTGTGTATATGAAAGTTAAATGCTTTAATCAATTAATATTTTTTCTGTTCATCTTTACTTGTTCACTATACTGTATTGGATGTTCAATAATACTCGTCTAATTTATAAAACCAATGAATAAATTACTATGTTATGTTTATTTTTCCTTGTTGTTAAATTCATTTTTTAAATGTTTAGATGACTCATATTTAATAAGGGTAATTTGGTAAAGTTACCTATCATTTACTGATTATTAATTTATGTATCAAGTTAATAATAGACAACTATTATTTGACCGATGGAGTAGTAAAAAGAATGCCTATTTTATCTTGTTTTGCCTACATATTAGGACATTGCTACATTGATTGGACAATTGGACCCCTATGTACCTCTTTGCCCATAACTACTTCCCTATCTTTTATGCTATATATATACCTAAAAATACATATCCATTATCCAGGGCACTCAAGAGTCACAATCAAATTTCAAAGGCAAAAAAAGTATAGTAACAAAAAAATGGCCTGCTGGTCAGCTGAAAATGCTACCAAAGCCTATCTTAGAGCAATTAAAATGGTTAGTATCAATTTGTTTACATCTTTTTTACCTTCAATTTCCAATTTATAATGTTGTAATCTTATATTAAATATGTAATTTTTTTCAGGGAAAGAGTGCAAAGGAGCCAGAGATGGCAGAGTTTATTTCAGCACTAGCAGCAGGCAACAATGCACAACTTATGATTGTTGCATGTGCAGGTGCAGCTGACTCGGCCACCGTGTTAGCTCTGATGGCTGCAGCCCACCAGACAGGTGGCCGAGTCATCTGTATCATTGGATCAGCTTGTCAGCTGATCCAATCAATTGAATCTCTAGGGCACAACTCGAGATTTGTTGAGTTTGTCACTGGAGATGTCAATACATTATTAATGAGTGAATATAGAGAAGCGGATTTTGTACTCATTGACTGTAACCTCAACAACTGCGAAGGCATCATTCAAACAGCGCGAATGATGGGAGAAAACGTGAGTGTTTTGGGATACAACGCGCTTTGTATGGATTCGTGGAGGTGCCAGAGCTTCAATGCTCATTTGCTTCCTATAGGAGAAGGATTGTTAGTGACAAGTAACAAAACGGCGAAAAAAGGAGGAAATTTGGGAGTTTCAGGGAAGAAAAGTAAATGGATTGTTAAAGTAGATAAATGCACAGGGGAAGAACATGTTTTTAGAATCAGGGGAAAACCAGTTGAAGCTTAAGGCTCTCTCTGTTTTGTAAACTTTATTTAATAGATTGATTAGTAGTATTGATTAATTAGGGGAAAAAGGGATTTTTCCACCATGATTTTGAACTGTATATAGCTGCAATATTGATTAATTAAGCCTATTGATTAGTAATTTAGTATATACTTTGTCATCTTACATAATGCAATTCTTCATTCAATATCTCTCTGTTGCCGTAATTTGAGATGTAGCATATGGTAATTAACATTCTCTACAAGGTACAGTACTTCATTTTACCAGTGCAAATTACTTAATGTTCACGTCAATTAATGAATATGTTTTATATATGATTATGTAATCATGGTATATTTAGCTTCATTTCACATTCATGTTCTCTAACTTTGGACGTGCACAAGTAAACACTTAAATTTGTATAAAATTTAACAAACCGACGGATATGTCCTACGTGTCATGCAATTTGTGTCCTACGTGGTGTTCTACATATATTATGTCACATAAGGCTAATGTGTCTACTTTTTCAACTTTATACCTCCTCCGTTTTAAAAAGGATGATCTAGTTTGACTTGGAACGGAGTTTAAGAAAAGAAAGAAAGATTTTTTTAATTTTGTGGTTCTAAATTAAAGTTATGTCAAATGTACCAAAATGTTCTTTAATCTTGTGGTCTTAAACATGTCACGTGGAAAGTTAAAGTTAAAGTGTTGCCAAAAAAGGATAAGGATCATTCTTTTTAAACAGACTAAAAAGGAAATAGGGTCATTCTCTTTTAAACGGAGGGAGTACAAGTTTAAGTGTCTACGTGTAGCTGGAGGGCATGAATGTAAAATGAGATCAAGTTAAATAACATATTTATGTATTATGTCATTTCAGATTGAATCGGCCAGCTTTCAACAACTACGTACACGTTCTACTTTTTTTTTTTCCCCTTAATCATAGGGGTTACAAGTCTAATTTGGTGGGCAAAATACCAAATCAATAATCTAAATTCTATAGTATGAAGACGATCAATAATGTTGACTGAATTTTATTTGAGCTAATTATAAAGAGGATCGTGAAAAGATGCTTATGATCTGCATCTCATCCACATGAATAACAGCGCTACACGCACGTGTGCTTGTGGCAACATAATAGTTAGTCTCTACTTAAATTAGATAATAATATAATCAAGATAGAAAATAATTTCTTCTAACTTTTATCGTTTCATTAATAAAAATAAAATGTGGAAAGAGATTAAAATAGTGAAAGGAAGAGTTAAATTGAGATCAAAAGGATAAATAAGGGTAGTTTAGTCAAGTCAGCATTGTAACAAATGTTTTCTTAACGAAAAAGTGTAATTTCCTGGTATCATAGGTTATCTTTATATCTTCCTCCCCGTGACGTTCCCGAGTATGCAAAAGTTAAACATGACAACTAATTAAAATGGATCGGAGGGAGTAGGTAGTATCTATTAGGGTATATTAGGGAGGTTGGATGTGAGAACAAAGTTTCACACGGGGTAATTGAAACAACATATAAGCTATATGAATATTTTTTTTTATTGATGTGAGGTATTTTGAGAAACCAATATGGGTTTGGCCCAAGGAGAATAGTATCGCATCATGTTAAGAGTATTTTCAAGTTGATTTAGTCAAATAACATATATCAAAGATAATGATTCAACGAGATGAGTATGATATGGAAGAAGCAATTGCCAATTGGGTGTTGCTCGGTTTACTACCTTCAATATGTCAAAGATAGCTTAGAGACACACACGCACAAGAAGTTATGAGCTTTGTGTTAGGACCGAAAATAAGCAGGTGTGATGCGGAAGCTAGCAAAGCAAACTTCGAAAGACCACGAGTAAGAAGACAAACGAGAAATACACCAAAAGACACAAAGATTTAACGTGTACGTCCACAAAGGAGATGAGCAATCCACTATAAATATGAGAGTATAAAATATAGAGAGAAACAACCTCAACCAATTCACCCGGAATACATGGGAGGTTCACACAAGTGATAACGTATCAAGCTTGTGATCCACAAATTCTCCGCCTAACCAAAACTCTCAAAGCCCTTAAGACTACATTGTGAATGCTGATTCAGTAAGAAGGAACATGCCTCTATTTATAGAGTCCTAAACGTTTTCCTACCAGAAAAAGGATTAGTCAATCCAAAATATTTTTCTAAAAGGAAAATCTATTTATGGTAACAAATCAGGGCAAATAAACCCAACACTTTGATGGCCATAAACAGGGGCGGAGCTACCTTCGGCGGAATATTATATTATTTATATATGGTTAAAATAAGTTTATAGGTATATATAGTAGATGTTAAATCCCTTCATCTATCTATTTTTATAGATTTTGAATCCCCTTATTGAAAATCCTGGCTCCGCCTCTGGGCCCATAAATAGTCGATCATGTGGATGACACAAATGAATCTTGTATATATACGATTGGATCATAGTAATGCGTTCCACACAGTACTTAGTTTGAGGAGAGACCTATCCTAGAGGTGCACGGACACCAGTTAACTATAGGAAAAACTATATCAACTGGATTGGGGCATCTTGGTCATCATGTCCCTTAGGCCTTGAGCGCAAGCGTGAGATTAGAGTTCGAGTCTTAGCTACACCCGTTCATATTTTTATGGTGTTTGACTAATTCTGAAGATAGTAGTGCCCCCGTCACACTCATATTCTAGGTCGGCCTCTGCCCGTAGATTGTGGTGATGGACCACATGGAACTTAGTTCGAAGGGGGAGATTGTTGGCCGTGCCAACAAATTGAAAAATTATATATAAAGTGGAGAAATTTTTTTTAAAACAAAAACAAATAATATCAGAACATGTTATAACTAATTTTGAGCTAAATGAAAGAATACTAATATGATTTTTCCACATTAAGGACACGGCAAGTTGGTGCAATTATGTCCACCATTAAGTTAACACTTTCAATACAACATCCTAATATTTAGGTCACAGCTTGCATAATCATATTACAAAATATTAAACTTATTAATGAATCAAATCTCTCTTCTGCCATTTCCAATTTTTTATAACTTTATATCATATAAACTAGAATAAGAGAGTAAGTTCCAAGAAGTGTCTTTTTGTGAAGAAATAGTTAAATTCTGTTTGTTTGTTTTTGCATTACTTACTACAAGTGAAGAATCAGAAGATAATATATATAATGGGTCCTGGATTGTAAAGACCAGGGGACATAGAATTTATGCACGTTGTTTCTGTGTTAAGACAACAAGTTCTCAACTTGATTGGATCTACATCTATGCTTCCCTATCCACAGGCAAACCAAACTCTGACTTGTTCTGCCTCTGAACTACCGCCTATTCTTATGCTAAATTGTCATTTCATATTCAAGAGTCAAAGAGGGGGGGGGGGGGGTCGATTCGCCAGAAATAGTGTATTTTTAGAAAATTTGATACGTTGTGGCATCGAAAGATTCATACAAAGGTAATATTAATTTTCCCTAGTTTATCTCTATGGTTTACTAAAGGGTATCTTTTGCGCAATAGCAAGAGTTGTCGTTGTATGATTAGAAAGTCATATATTCAAGCGTGAAAATTGTGTCTTTGCAAATATAAAATCTATGTAGTTATTTTGAGCGGAACGAGTTTACTATGTTTGTTCATAATTATTTGTCTATTTTTGAATTGACACATCTACTAAGAAAACAATTATTGACATAGTAAATTTACCATTTTACCCCTATTGATTATGAAGTTGATGAATTAAAAATTTAAGATTTTCAAGAATTTCTACATTTTTCAAAACTAATTAATTGAGGATATAATAGGTAAAAAGAAATTGTTCTTTCTTGATTTGTCAAACAAACGGGACAAATGAAAAAAAATTGGACAAGTAATTAAGAACAGATGAGTATTGATTCAGAAGAGAAATACCAGTGAATTTGTAGATCAAATTAGCTCTTTTATACCTAATAGGTTGGTCTTTGAGGTTGAACACTTATATTCTGTTTATAACAATTGGTATCAGAGTAGATCGATCCAAAGCAGCGACTCAAATATGTACTAGTCTAGCCTGCTAGATTGCCAGGAGTGGTGGGGTACTGGCCATTACGAGATTGTTAGTCCTCCAGTGAGGCAGTTTACTGTGAATATGGTTAAACACATGAGTTAATTGCTCACGATTTGTACTATTTCATTGCAAAGTAAGAATTAACTTTGGTCCAACACTTCTTTATGCATAAATCTTCTTCTTTTAGTAGCAATTTTTGTAGGCATACACATAAATATGTTTTTTAACTAGGCGGCTCAAACAGGTATTTATGTCTTTCAATTTTAAATGTACACGAATATGCATTTTAAATTTACATAAAATTAGATAAATAGACACAGTTGTTCTACGTGACTTTCTATATGACAATTTTATGTCCTATGTGGCGTTCTACATGTATTATGTCACGTAAGACGTATGTATTGATACCTTGTGTCTTCCTATTCTGGCTCTCTCACATACTTGATGACTCGCTTCTTTATTTTCTAAGAACTCACATAATCATCCCTATTTATAGATACCAATGAAAGGATCTTGTTAGAGATACTTTCTACTCACTAGAATGCTCTATCTTTTCTTAGAATCACTCTAATATTTGTTGAAGAAGAAGAAAATTGACGATTGAAACATGTGAAAGAAACAAGTCCAACGCAGTTGACTGACCTATCTGCAACAAGTGTTGATGAGGAAGAAAGCTGACGATTGGAACATATGTTAATTAGGATTATATTTCGTCTAAGAATTATATTATGATTAAGATTATAGTACGACACAGATTAGATTCTATTAGAGTTATAGTACAATTAGGATTTAATTATTTTATTATTATAGTAGTAATAATTATATTGTAGTAGGACTCTAAGTATGATTAACTTAGAACTCTACAATTCTCTCTTATATAAGGAGGTTGTAACTCAACATTATATTCATCAATACATCAATATTGATCAACACTATCAATACAATCCTTGATTTCTCTATGTGAGATTTCTATATGGATTTCTACAATATTTTCATTATTAGAGTAGGGAAACAAAGTTGATTTGGGTAAAAGGAATGAGTTATTTTATTTAGTGGGTCGGGTCAGGTTAAAATTGGGTAATTTAAGTAAAATCGGATAATTTTAATTGATTTGGGACTTTCCATCCAAGGAGAGGTATATTTGTTAAGTTTATTTCCCTTCTTTAATTTTTTAACTTCTTTCCCAAAATTTTCAAAGAACAAACTACCTCTTCTCTAAAGACTCATTTACTTCACTCATTTTTTTTCTTGTCTTCTTGCTTCTCTTTGTTCGTTTTTCTTCTTTTGCCCTTATTTTTTTTTAAAATAATAATAATTGTACACCTCCTTGATAACATTGTTTCTTTTTTAAAAAATAAAATAAAAATTGTTATGTAGTTCTTTAGCACGTAAATAAAGAAATTTCTTTGATTTGAGAGTATTATAGAATTTCATTACCTTCATCATAATAGTGTTCCGCTGCATAATTGTTGTAATTTTGAAAAGGAGATGATAGATTGGAGGTGATTACTAATTTTCAATTTATAATTTGTTAGTAATTCTATTTTTGATTTAACAATAATTTGAAGATATTAATGATAGAGATGGTAAAATAATCGTGACATGATGAAGACTACTCCAAAGAATCGACGAAAATCGCAGCTACGTAAAAATTTTTGGTGATGGCAGCTAGAAGGATTGAAGAAGAGCAGAGGACGGTAATGAAGAAGAAGTAGAAAGAGAAAGAAGAAGAAAAAAGAAAATGAAGTTAATAAAACAAGAAAAACAAAAAATGAAAATAAAGATTAAAAATTAAAATTAACACGTGAAAGGTTATAAATGGTGTGTGATTGTACTTCTTTTCTTGCAATTGAGGGTGGTTAAAAAATGAGATATTTACAACACTTTAAAATTGTTTTTAAAAAAATCTCAAAATAAATTGCTTATTTAACAAATCACTTTGAGAAGCAAAAAAAGAGCTTTAAATATTTATCAGCTAACTTAAAGTGGCTCCTCCTAATTTTTTAATTTATATTTTAAAGAAATATGGCCAAACACTTGGATTTTCCAAGACACACACTTGTTTTTGTTTTTTTAGAAAAAATAAACAAGGAAACCCCATATACAAGCTAGTAGTATTACAATCCCAGCAACCTAACAATCTTGCTTCTTGAATCTTCTCAAAAGACAGCTGTTAATACAAAGGAGAACCTGGTTTTGGTTTAAGCATATTAATTAGCACACTGTTTGTACCTTAAAACATGCTTAATACTGCTTAATGAAGTAAAAGCGGTATAAAAATAATATTGAATATGATGCGTTAGTAATGTTGATGATATTAATAACGCAAGCATTAGTTATGTCTAAATTGTTTCATATGTAGTATTTGATTTTGTATATGAAAATATTTGTTTATACAAATATGCTCCATAAATACATTGAAAAAGATATGGAAAAGATTTTGAAGGATAATCGTGTCTTTAACCATACTAATGTACGCACTAACACCCCTTGCATTACTAATCGCGTGGATTGTCATGTATTTATTTAATATACATATCTTAATACCAAATAAAACATATCTAAAAAAAAATGTATTAAACAACATACTAGTAATACACAAAATTAATTTATGCATTATTTTTTCTAATACACTAACAAACGACCCTTTGTTTCAAACTCTATCCACATTATAGAGCTTAATGGACACCTCGTCATCAATTATTTTATCAATTTTTTCAGTCTCCAGGAAGGTCGCCTTAGGTCATTCATAACATGGCCTTCACGTTACTTTATGCCCAACAACTTGTGACTCAAAATATACACCCAAATTAAATAATAATACTAATTCAATCTTGAGACCTAGTAGCACTATTTTACCCAAATTATAATCTACCATTTCTAGATCAAGAATTTCAAGAATAATAAATAAATAAAAAAGGTATCCATTTTGTAATGATTTTTCATATTTTATTTTAGGTAAGACCAAGTTGAGAATTTTTACCAAATCAATTCCACATGGACACACTAATTAGGTTGTGTCTGTCCTGTATATAAATAACTTGATTACATCTCTAGCTCTATACTTCTTTCAAATAAAGAAAAATAATAAGAAAAATGAGTTGTTGGTCTGCTGAAAATGCCACCAAAGCCTTTCTCAAAACCATGAACATGGTAAGTAGTATGATGAAATCGAGCCAAATCTCTCTATAACAATATTGTTTGTGTCACGATGTTTTTGAACTCTCTATATAGAAATGTGCTATAGAAGAACAATTTCACATAAAACATGATTGTTATAGAACGGTCTGACTGGAGAGTTTCGTTAGTGTTTTCCAATTGAATTTATTTGCTAAAATTGTGTTCATTTTGATTGATTCAGGGGAAGAGAGCTAATGAGCCAAACGGGGCAGAGTTCATTTCCGCGCTTGCAGCAGGAAACAATGCACAAATCATGGTGGTTGCTTGTGCCAATGTTGCAGACTCAACCACCCTAGCCCTAGTGGCTGCAGCTCAACAAACAAGAGGACGGGTGATCTGCATCCTCCGGGGCATAGAAGAATTACATCTCTCCAAAATGGCTCTAGGCAAGAATTCTAGTCAACTTGAGTTTGTTGTCGCGAACTCTCAGACTCTACAGGTGCTGCTGCCAAATTACTACAAAGATGCTGACTTCATAGCTGTGGATTGTAACATTCAGAATCATGAAGAGACTCTAGGATCGTTGCGAAAGAGCAGAAGGGATAAAAGTACCATTGTTTTGGGGTACAATGCTTTTTGCAAGGAGTCATGGAAGAGCAGCCCTTTGAGGACACAATTGTTGCCTATAGGAGAAGGGCTGCTGCTGACCAGAATAGCTGCAAAGATGAAAGTGGATACTGATCGCGGACACTGGATTGTTAAAGTAGATAAATGTACAGGGGAAGAACATGTATACAGAGTAAAATCTCCTCGAAGGAGAGTGGTTGAAGCCTAAATCGCGATATATACTGTAGTAGATTGGAATTGTAAATAGTTACTTGATGTAGAATTGAACTAACAAAGAACAAAATATGTATGAGGGGAAGTTTTGATGAACCTAAATAACAATTTTTTGACATTCTTATTAATCAAAGTTGAATCCTCTAAAGACAAGAGGGAGTTGCTCGGATGATAAGCATCTCTCACTTCCAAGTAAATCAAGGCACAAAACAAAAACGAAGCAATGATCCTATGTAAATGGAGGAACATTCATCTTTTTACAAACAGATTAATAAGAATCCATGAGACAAACAGAGGAAAATCCTCCAACATGAGAAATCCTAAGGTTAAATGGCATACGAGATACAAACATTCACAAATTGGTCAAGTCCTCAGTCTAAGAAGTTCTCAGACTGAATAAAAATTTGAAACTCCAATACTCGTGAGAGGTTAGTACGAATCTATCTCAAGCTAATAAGTTAGGAGGATTGAAAACTTGCCCCACAGGCAATAGTTGATGGAAGAAGATCAATAGCATTAGGAGGGACTAGCTAAATTACCAATTTCTCGTACGATTGTTTCCATGGTTGGTCTCTCCTCTGGACATTCATGTGTGCATAACAAAGCGATTTTCGCTATTTTTGTTGCTTCAGACTCGGAGAACCTTCCACGGAGATTCACGTCCATCAAGTCGTGGAATTTGGACGATTCAGCAGCAGCACGCATTGAACTGGTGAACTTTCGCTTGCCAGATAAAATTTGGAAAATGAGCACTCCAAAGGCATAAATATCACTCCTCTCAGTAAATCGGCCTGTAGTGGAGTACTCCGGAGCTAAATATCCCATGGCAGCACTTGCCTTGAGCGCTGAAAAGACGGTATCATTTGTGAGGAGCTTATGCAGGCCTGAATTTGAAAGCAATGGTTTGAATCGCTGGTCAAGGAGCACGTTTTCAGCACAGATATTCTGATGCACTAGAGCTGGCTTATTCACCTTGCATCCGTGCAAATACTCGACGCCTGCTCAAGAAGATTGATAGATAAAAAGGCATTATTGAATTGTTGAGACAGTAAGCTCAGAACAAGATATTATGTCAAATTGCTGTACTTTAGATATTACAAGATAGAGCTGATTCTAAAACTGACCTTTGGCAGTGCCACTAATGATAGATACCCTCGTGGACCATTCAAGAGCACGAGCTTCGTCCTCCTTCAAATCTAGGTAGTGCAACAAGTTTCCTCTTGGCACCAAATCATAAACGAGAAAACATTCTCCCCTACTTTTAGAGCAACAGAAACCTCTCAGCCTAACTAAATTATCATGTCTCAGAGACGTCAAAACATTTAGTCCTCTTAAAAACTCGGCTTCTTCTGACTTGCAGCTAATTTTGGCAATTCTCGTAACAGCAACAAGTGATCCATCTCTTAGAGTCCCTCTATATGTAGTTGAAAAGTTGCTCTTAGCCAATAGATTCTTATCAGCAAAGTACTGTGTAGCGGACTCCACCTCTTCCAAATTGAATCTGTATCTCTGCAGAATCTCTTGGGAAACTCCACCATAACGCCGGCCCTCAGCCAACGGATCCCAACCAATCGAGTACTCAAGACTGACTAGAGGAGAACCATTCTTCCTATTAACTTCCTTGGCCTGGTCGATACTGAGACGGCTATCACACATTTCCAGTCCACCTCCAAGTTTCTGCTTTCGTCTTCTATAGTGCGTGAAGGAAAGAATTCCTATAGCAGAGGCAATAATAGTAACCACAATAACCCCTACAACAACAGATGCCTGTGAGGTTTTAGACGACGTTGTGCAGGCATTTCCACTGCAATTTAGATTGAGATTAGCTGTTTCTGGAATATCTCTAGTAGATAAACCACTTGAGCCAACTCCATAGGGCTCTGGTCTATTAGGATTCGAGCGATCGAAAGATGTACAAACTCGCAAGGATGGAAAACCCACACCGCATAGTCCTGGATTATTCTCATACTCGAAACCTCCAACTAATCTCTTCAAAGCTTCATAAGACAGAAAGCAAAAGACCAGATAAGATATAATTTACCAAGAAACTTATGTACGACTTTTATGGGACTACACATACATAACTCCCACTGTCTCAACTTATGTGGCACAGTTGGAATTTCAAGATTCAAACGTCTAAACATTGACCATGAGTGACATAAAAGCTTTAAGTTTTTTGAAATAAAATTTATATATTTGAAAACTACGTAGGAAGTACTATGAAACACAATAATTAACAACTAAAATTATTTAAAAGGCATATACTGAAATGTCAGTAAAAAAAACTTGGTTGACTCTCAAAATTCCTACGGAGAGTACAATGTAGGGCGAGAAAATTCATTACCAAGAGGCACATTGCCAGAAATCTTGTTGTTTCGGATATCCAAGACTTCAAGTAGGGGAGCATCCGCAAGTTTTGAAGGAATTGAACCGAAAAGACTATTATAACTCAAGTCCACCCTCATCAACACTCCCAAGTCACCCAAGCTAGCCGGGATCGCGCCAGTTAACCGATTAGATTGCAGAGCCAGGACATTGAGCTTTGTTAGAGTCCCTAGTTGAGTGGGTATGCTACCAGTGAAATGGTTATAGCATAGTTGCAAAACTGTACAATATGGAACAAGACAATGAACTAAAGTGAGACAGACTCCATTATCAAAATGAGGTAGTAAATAAACACCCAAAAACAAAACTTAAAGCCACCTTTAGAACAACGGGGATGAACTACAAAAACGACAACATACCCAATGTAATCCCATAAAGTAGGCACCGGGAAGGGTAAAATATACACAGACCTTACCCTTACCTTACCTTGGAGGTAGAGAGTTTGCTTCCAATAAACCCTTGGCTCAAGAAAAAACAATTCAAAGCAGTACAGATAAGGAAACAAAAGAATTGAACAAGCCATGGGAAATACTATACAAAGCCTGACAAATCACTCTAAATAGTAACTACAACAAAATAATACTATAACCAAAATACAAAATCATAGAACAAGAAACTATAGGAGTAATGTAACTACTACTAGTATGAAAGGGAATACAAGAGATGGGATTACTAGACTGAAATTGAACTCTAAAACAATTTGGGGGGAAAAAGCAAATCTTTATGATTTCCCAAATAGAACAAGTTCCAGTTTGTAACTTCAGTGAGACATAAATGATTAACAGAAGAAGCTAACACATTTGGACAAAATATTCAGAAAGGACAAAGAAAATGTAAAAATATCATCTTTTTATCATAGTAACAAAAATTCACATTTTCAAATTTCAAAGTTTGTAACTTCAAAATCTAAAATAACCCAAAAACCAAGAAAAACATAATGCACAAACCATAGAAGTTAGTTTCTTAGTCACTAACCTTGCAAGTTTGACATGTTTCCAAGTTCTTGAGGGATCTCACCAGAGAGATCATTAACATTCAAATACAAATCAGATAGCTCAACCAAATTAGAAATTTCTCTTGGTATCTCTCCATACAATGAATTATAATGCAAGTAGAGTCCAGTCAAGTGAGTTAGCCCAGCAATGGCAGGTGACAACTTCCCTTTAAGGCCTTTACCTTGTAGAGAAATGTTAGCAACTTGACCCTTTTCATTACAAGCAATACCTTCAAAAGAACCATCACATGGATTACCAGAAACAGTCCATGAAGTGAGCAAAGCATTTTCAGGGTCAAGACTAGCTTTTAAGTCCATTAAAGCTTGTAACTCAGCATTTCCACTTACAGAGAGTGAAAAGAGTATGAAGAGAAAACAGAGGAATAATGGAGGAAAACCCATGGTAGTTGTTACCCACCTTTGACTGGAAATGGTGGAGAGTAAGGTTCTTGTTTATTTCAGAGATGAAGTACTAGTACTGACTCGGTTGGTATCTTTTTCTCTTTTGAGCACTAGTACTAATGTTTCTTTAAATGTGTCTCTCTGTCTCTCAATAGGTGTTTTAACATTTTACTTTGAGTTTCTTATCATAATTTGATTTTAAGATTTTATAAGTAGAGATTTTTTTAAAAATTTATATAGTATTTCCTTCATTTAATATTATTTGTCATAGTTTCTACTTTTAGAGTTTAAACTATAAAAAATTTGACTAACGTAAGATCTATTTTTTAATTATATTAATATGCAAAATATTACAATTTTATAGTACTTTTTATATAGTTTTAGAATATCTAATTTTTTTATTTAAAATATCGAATTAATGTGATCTAATTTAATTTCGAAAATTAATTAAATTAACTTTTAAAAAACGTAACATGACAAACAATACCGGACGGAGAGAGTAACATTCATAATGTAGTTAAAAGGGATTTGAGAGTTTTGTTTAGAGGATTCGTGAAACAAAAGTGTTAAAGTTATCACTCATGTGAACCTCTTGTTATTCGAAATAAATTTGTGGGATTATTGTTCTCAATATTGTGTACTTTTTTTTTTTTGTATATAATGAATTATTCATTTCTTCTTGGGGACGTAGGTCGATTGACCTAATTATATTTTTTTTTAAATTGTGTCTTTTAATATATTTCTCGTTTATCTTCTCTTGTCTTTCAAGGTTTGCATTGATAGCTTATGCATGATATCTTATTATTTCAGTCCTAACAATACAAATAAATTATGATGAAATGATTGAGATTTCTTCACTTTTAATCAGAGATTTAAAATTCTAAGTTTTGAAAAAAAAAATATTGAAGTGCTGCCCAAAATGAATTCTTCAATAATTAATTGGACTCAAATACAGATACATGAAGAAAAAAAATGTTTGCTTTAGTGTTCGTTATCTTTTATGATTTAAAAAAAAAAAGAGGAAGAAATTGTTCTTGTGGTGTGTTTGTGGTGTTGTCCTATGTTCTTGGCATGATAGAACAAAAATCGAGGGTTAAGCGTGCAGTTAAGACTTAAGAGAAGTGAAAGTAACTCTTCAAAATCTCTTTCTGGAGTATTTTGAAATGGGATTAGACAATAAGAAGGGACAAAATTATAGAGATGTCCCATTCCAAACATTGGTTACAAAAATACAAAGGGAAAAAAAAGGATTGTTCTAAAATTAGAATTTTAAACTTTTAATTCTGACTTCGTCACTGAACCTGTAAATAGTTGGAAGGAAAATATTTCGGTTATTGATATGGTATCAATGTTCATAGTGGTAAGTTACTCAACATCAAACAAGAATCAAGAATATAAATATTTAATAAACAAAGTGTTTCTTAAGGAAAAGAATATTAGTATAGCATAAAAAAATGGACAAAATAGTAGTACAAATTATTGAAATTAGGGAATGGAGGAGATTTCCCCAAGTCAGCAAAATATGCAGGGACTTGTTTTGGGAAAAATAAGAAATATTGTATTGAAGTTGTTATTGCCCATTGCCCATATATGGCACAGTACATTATTGTAGAGAAAATTATAGTTTTTGCATGTTGAAACTATGTGGCAATTTTTTATTTTATGCCATAGTAACTGCTGTTCTATTAAGAACCTTTAATTTCAGCTCAATTAGTATTGATTTTCAAATTATAATAACGGAAAAGGATTAAAAAAAATGTCCTTAAACTATGAGAAAGGAATAAAAATGTCATTCGTTTGTAATTTGATCCAAAAATGTATTTTCCGTCAATACTTTGGTCCAAAAATATCCTTATTGCTATTTTGGATAAAAAATGCTCATTTTTCAAATAAATATATTATTTATTTTCTTTTTTAACACATTCTATCTCTAATAATATTTTTTAAAATTAGCAAATGTTTATCTTATTTCAATTCAGAAAAAAATAAAAAATAAAAAATATTTCTTATTTTATTATAACTATATATTATCGTTGTATAAATATAAATTAAATGATGGATACACAATGATCTGGTATATATGAGATATATTATATGTTGAAAGGGTTCATGAAGTTATTTGATTTTAATTGATAAGATGAGATTAAGAAAAAAAATATTTTCTACATTTTCATTTTTTAAAGTGATTTTAAAGGAAAGAAAACAAGAACATGGTTCTTTTATAATAACTTAATTAAGAAGAAAATGTGTTTGAAAAGAAAAAAATAATATAGTTATTTTGAAAAGGACATTTTTAGCCCATTTAGTAACTACAGGGCATTTTTGAACCATAGTATTGAATGCAAGAGCATTTTTGAATCAAAGTATTGACGGCAAGAGCATTTTTGAGTCAAACTATAAATTGAGGCCATTTTTGTTCCTTAATCATAGATTAAGAGCATTTTTAACCCTTTTCCCTTATAATAATCATAATACCTACTTGGTTACCATTGAAAGATTGTGATAGAGTGATAATTACTCTTTCATCCTTAATCAATAAATTTTGAATTTGAATTTCATTGGGTATGGAATTTATTTTATTAGGAAATGTTTTACCCTTAATGTGGATTTTCCAAGACAAATTCAAATTTAATCTTGCTCCAATATAACAACTGACACCGGATGAGTGACAAAAAGATAATAATAATAATAATAATAAAAAACTCTTCCAGTACCGACAATTTAATTTTCTCTCTTCTTCCTATTTTGAGTTTAACATGTCAAACAGAATATTGTTAACATGTTAATATGTTATCATTACATGTGTTGTATTGTACTGTTAATTTAAATATAATTTTTTTGTATTGTATCGTTGAATTCATCTTATGTAATAATTAACAAAAATCTCATTTTATTAATAAACGATTTTGACGTGATAATTATTTAACTATGCTATATTTATATCTTATCTTACTTTTTTTATAATAATTGTATTTATATCTTCATTCAAATGGTAATTATAAAAACTATAGATGACAATTATTCAAACTTAGTGTACGATGCATCATCAATATTATTAATTTAATGTAATTAAATTCAAACCCCACAGTGCCCACATAAGCCTCTTTTTCACGTTGTCCCTTTTACTTCAACTTGAGTTTCATCAATTATGAATTATTATGATCACACACAGAGGAATTGAATTAAATTTTTTTATATATATAAAGATATATACACGTATATATAAAGTTATGGATTCACTATATATGGTGACTTCAAGATCAGCATTGGCTAAATCCATGTCAAAAATATGCAATCCACTAAATTAAACACTTTACTAATTAGCTAGTGATATACACTTTGGACCAAAAAAATCCACCAAAAGTGGCTTTATTTTTTTACAAGAAAAAAGAAAATATGAAAAGGGGAAAAGATAAAAAGGAGAACTTGTCCACACTCTCTATCAAATAAAATTTGAAATAAAAAGATAAAAAGGAGAATTTGATCATGATAAATTTTAATAATAAGATAAGTTATTTCATATATATAATATAATAGCTTATCATAACGATGCAATTAATCTCAAAACAATTTATTTTTAACTATACAAACTTTGAACTATTTCTTTCGTCTATTATTGTTTGTTATGATTTCTATTTTTAGTCAAATCATAAGAATTTTGACTAACATTTTAAAATGTATTTTTTCATCATATGGATATGAAAAAATTAATTTATAGTACTTTTTATATAATTTTGAATATTTAAATTTTAAAAATATCAAATTAATATAATTTAATTTAACTTTAAAAATTAATCAAATTAATTTTAAAAACACAACATAATAAATTAAAATAAACAAAAAAATAATTATTATTCTTATCTATCGACCAAATATGATATAAATCTCATTTCGATTGAGTTTGGACAGCACATAAAAAGTAGTAGTAGTAGTAGTATAATGTGGATGAAGTTGGTGGTCCTCCAATGAGCAAACTAGCACAGTAAATTGAGTAATAAATAATGTTTTTTATGGGAGGCTCTGACACTAATTTGACGGTTTTTAATTGTCTTGGGACTACTATTTATAACTCCCTTTAATACTCCCTTAAAATTCATGTTAGTTATTTTGAATTATTAATTTTATGTTTACTACATTTTTCTCAAGTTTTAATTAATGCAACTATCAGATGTTTTCTAATGGTCACAAATCACAATAGTGTTATGCATATTAACTAGTTGAAAATTAAATATAATTGATAACTCGATTATCAACTCTTTAGTATCCAATTAAATATTAAAGAACAATTTGAAAATTTATAATGACAACGTAACAGTACGGTTTACTTTTTTTTTTTTTTTTGTTATTAAATTTGAAAAATACAGTTGATGTTCAATATTGAAACTAATTGATGTTACTACCTATAGGCTATATGCCAAATATTGTGTAACCATAGAAGGAAATATATTCAGGCAGGTACATATTAAACTCTTCTAGTTATATTTATTTGTCTGACAAGTCACAAGACCTTGAACTTGTTATTGATGCATTGATTATGTATGAATCAAAAATAAGATACCCTTTAATTTATTTTTACGAGCTATTTTGAATTTGATATATTTATTAAGAAAATAATTATTGATATGACTATTTTGTTATACTATTCCTATTAATTGACGTAAAATGATTTGAAAAATGACTAGAAACCGCAAGAATTCAAACATATTACATTATACCTATATTTTGAACTTCAATTTGATATGATGATACATCAAAATAACTCTTCAACTATTCTATCCGTTCACTTTTATTTGTCATGTTGCGCTTTCTAAAAGTCAATTTGACTAATTTTTAAAGTTAAATTAGATTACATTAATTCAATATTTTAAACAAAAAAATTTAGATATTCAAAAACTATATGGAAAGTACTATAAATTGCAATTTTATGCATATCAATATGATAAAAAAATACATATTAAAATGTTAGTCAAAGTTCATATAGTTTGACTTTTAAAATATAAATTATGACAAACAATAGTGAATAGAGAGAGTATTAAACTAATATTTTACTTTACAATTACAATTATCACATATAAGTCACGTTAGCATTTAAAGAATTAACATATTTATACACCACTATATATATAAGACAGAACATAATTTATTTTATTATATAGTACCTCGTATCAAAACATTAATTAGTACTCCCTATCAAATCGAAGGCTATCACCAATAATGTCGAAACAAACTGCATGATTATTATGGGGATTAATTAAGGGAAAATCTATAAGTAATATAGTTGTCTTGCATTATGTGGAGAGATATCATAATTAATTAGTTACATCATATATCATTAATAACAGTAATAATAACCATCATTATGACACTAAATCACATTATTCTCAAACCCCATTTGATTAAATTTACTCTCTCCTGTCCAATTTATTTATCATATTTTAAAAGAAAATATTAATTAAAATGGTAATTTGATCTAATTTTTTTTTTTTGTCATCTCGTCTCAATATAAGTATTACTCTCTTTTTCATTATATTAATTAATCACTCTTCATATTTATTAATTCAGGGCAAAATGAAAATAATATAATCAATTATAACTTGATTTTTTAAGATGACAAATACTAATATCGCTTATTTTTAATAAAAATGACAAATAAAGTTATCATAGGGAGTAACATGATCAAAACAAAAACTTTGTAAAATGAAAAAAAAAAAAGGCTTTAATTTATCCATCATAACAACTAACCGATGTATCGATTAAAGAAACAAGATGAATATATAGTGACAAAGCAAGAAACACAAGAATATTGATCGTTCCAACAAAATAAATTGATTTATATTGTAGTGTACATTTTAAGATAAAGTAGTGCACCGTCTGTATATTCATTTAGCCTAGAAAACACACAAGTAAATTTTCTATTTTGTCACAGTAAGCAAACACATGATATTCGATTTGATCGAAAAAGAAGTTTTGAATAGTAAAATGTTTTAGACTAAATTAAACAAACAAACAAAAAGCTGATTTTAATTTTACTATTATGCATTTGTTTTGTGTCGTGTTGCTTTTTAGGCTGCTTAGATAAATGTGCATAATTAATTAATTTTAGGTTAGGATAATAGTGTCGTACCCATGCTATATAGCTAGCTTTTGCATGGTCTCACTATATATGAGATTCTAATTACAAATATAATTGTTTTATTAAGTTGCCAGCACATGCATGTTAATTTGTTTTATTTATCCTTATCCAAGACTTGGCAGGCTAAATAAAATCTTGTCCTTGGACATATATAATCACCTACATTTCGATATTTTTTTATTGTATTGGCTCTTAGAAGGGGGCATCTAGTAGTTAGAATAAGAATGATAATAGTATTACTCCCTCCGTTTAAAAAAAGATCATCTAGTTTAACTTGAAATGAAGTTTAAGAAAAGAAAGAAGATTTTTTAATATGTAGTTCTAAATTAATCTTGTGGTCTCAAACATGTCACGTGGAAAGTTAAAGTTAAAATGTTGCCAGAAAAGAAAAGAAGTCATTTTTTTTTAATAAGACTAAAAAGGAAATGATGATATTCTTTTTTAAACAAGAGAGTATAAAAAAACTGAAAATAAAATTTGTTTGGTTCAGATGTATGTTATAATTGGAGTCTCTTTCAAGAGTAAATGAAAAATAAATAATAATTTTATTTTCGAAATTAAATATATAAACCACAAAATAAATAGTATTAAAAAATATTTCTCTTTCTATTCTTAATTCAGCAATTTCGTTATTTGATCAGTGGCTCTTAGATGTTTTTTTTAGGAAAAGCATTTTTTTTAAGTGCTTAACTTTTCATAGGAAAAAAACATTATTTATTGAATAAATGTTAATGAAAGAAAAAGTTTTCATTAATTAATAGTAATTACTTATTACTTAACAGGTTTATGTATATTATAAATAAACATGTATTTTCGAAGAATTCTTAAAATGCAAAAACTAATGAAGAGTAAATTGTTGAAATTCCCGTGTATTTGCTATGCTATAGTGGATAATGGATATGATTTATACAAATGATGATTGAATTCGTGACTTGAATAAGAGAAAATTGATTTTCGACTATATTTTTAATGGTAATTAAGAATATAAAGTCAAACATGCATAAAGTACTCAAGTTCATTTTTTTTGAGGATGAGAAATTAAATATAATTAGCTATTGACTGACTGAGTGAAATTTGAAATATTACGAGTAATATATATGATTCTTGTACTTCTAGTAAATTCTTTATTTGAGGTGTAAGTGTGTATAGATGGCTTTAGCCTGTTACAATATTTGAGGTGAAGTGTGATTCTTGGTTGTATTATATAAGGAAAGGTACTTGTTCTACCTTTGTATTGTCTAATTTCAAAAAAGAAGAAATTTTTAGAAATAATCTCTCTATATTCATTAAACAATGATAAGATTGACATAAATTATATTTTTCTCGGACGTTAACTTATAACAAAAATATAATAGATATATTGTTGGTTGTATTATAGAAAGGTTGTTTTGTAGAAATGGAAAAGGAGTCGCACTCATATTGATTACTACTTCACTTTTCCCTTTTTGAATTATGAATTATGATACCTTTCCCAATGCCCTGTTAAAGAAAAAGAATAAGGCATCGAATTCTAACCTTTAAAACAGCCTTTTAGGAAGTCACACTATTGTATAAATATATATATTCTGCTTTTGGTTCAAGGACCCTCCACCACGCTTATTAATAGTAAGATTCTTCACAACTATCCACAGAGTCGTAAGATTGATTTATTCGTAATTAAAAATGTTGAGTTTGATCTATGAATATAAAGAAAATTCTATTGAAAGTATCACCTCTTAATGGATCTTGCAGTGCTCAATTCAAATTTAGTCAAGGCTTCAATGTAGGATCCAGACACTGAGGAGCGAGGAAAAAAAAAGATTCTTCACAACTGGCAACTCTCTTTCTTGTGTGTGTCAGTTACGACTTAATTTGAATTCAGCAACACAACAAACAACAAACAGCAAAATCGCTTCTTCCATTCCCTTTTTAGTGTCAGCAATTTGAATTCCATATCACTGTATCAGTCGTTCGCAGATATGTATACATATATATTCATATTATTTTCTATATATATAATATAATATTTCGACGAAGGATGTCCGACTGATAATCTATTGGCTACGCCACTGTTAAATAGGTATCATAAATTATAATTTTTGAAAATAATGACTAATGGAAATTGGAAGATAATAACAAAAAATGAATTTTTAAGATAACAAAGTTGAGTAACTATGATTTGTCATTTAAATCGTATAAAAATTGAATTATTATTTTTTATAATTTACACAAGTATACAACTAGTAGGGTTTTCATATTATGAGAAAAGATATACTCATAACTTAAAAAATCTAAATTAAAGTTCATGTCTAAGCAAAAATTTTAATTTCAAATCATAAATTCATGTCATGCATGTCCAAACGTTGTTAAGTTACATTGTTGCATTTATTATATTATTTAAGTAACCTAAGTTTAGTGTATATTACAAGAAACAAAAGGTCTCCAAAAATTGGAAATTTCGAAAAATAATAATTAAAAAATGGAAGTGATAGTGATGATTTTTATAATAATGAAATAAAAGAATTCATGAAGAGTATGGTCCCAACTCTCATGCATTTATCGTTTCTATATGGTGTCCCCTTCTTCTTTTTAACTCGAATTGTGGTATACGACCTTCCTTTTTGCTATAATAATTCATGAGCTGCACTGGAAAGTTTATTTCGTTGTGGAAAATCAAAGTATCATAATATATTGTGAAAGAATATCACAGAGTACTTTCAATAAAATGCTAATCCGAAATTTTTATAAATAGATGATCTATAATAGTTATCATTTTAGTTAGTTGTTTATTTCCGACTTTTACCAAGGGTCACCTTACTATAAATAAATAATTTATTATACTTGTCATTTTAATTGTTTGTTTCTATCCTTTATATCCGCAATCAGAAAATAAGGAGAGATATTATAATATGGTGCGAAAGAGAGAAATATTAAACAGAGAGGAGAAATAAATATATTTATTTTTATTAATATTTTCTTAAGAAATGGAGGGAATAAGTATTTTAAGACGAAAAAAATAGTTATTACTCCGTTTCAAAAAGAATAATTTTCATTTTTTTTAGTCTATTTAAAAAAAATGACTGACTTTACATTTTCATTTTAAATAGCAAATTAAAAAGAAATATAGCCCAATTTCAGACAAACTCTCGTGTACCAGTCACGAGTGAAATTGTGAACACAATGACAAACTAAATCAAAACACATACTCCTTATTTGGTTGTAACTTGTATCTATATATTTGGCTTTATCTGTTTATCGTCTCCATCAAATTCAAAAAACATATACTTTCTTCGTTTAATTTATTTTTCTATTTTTCCTTTTTACTTCGTATAAAAAGGTATGTATATCTTTTTCTTTTCAACTTTTTAATTGTAATTTTTCATGTAACATGTTTAATATAGCAAGATTAAAAATCTGTTTGGATTGACTTAAAAGTCGATCAAACCTACTTTTAATTCAGTTTTTGATTTCTGAAAGTGTTTGACAAATATAAAAAATAAGTCAAAAAATAATTTAAAATAAATTGGAAAGTGTTTGGCAAGGTAAAAAATAACTTAAAATAAGTCAAAAATTAAAAGTAAGTCTCCCGATACTTTTTATTTTTTGACTTAAAAATTTATTTCAATTTAATTTTTATTTTTGACTTAAAAGCTATCTTTTTAAAACTAATCCAGATAGACTCTAAAGAACATAAAATATGACAAACGAATTGAAACATAAAAAGCTAAGGAATGTGTATGGTTTAAAGATTTGCTAACAATAGTCTTTGGGAGTTGGCATTTTATTAGATTTGATTCTTGGTCTCGTATAATTATACCTATTTGATTGACCCCTGGACCATTCTTAATGCCATATAAAAATTTCTTGTTTGTTGCAATTCTTTAATCATGAGTATTTTTCTTCTACCTTATCAGTTTGTTGTTAGCCTAGAAAAGCATCTTGCTTTTTTAGCATTATTGGGTACAAAAACCCTTTATGATATTACATGAGAGTGAATTTTTTTAAAACAAAAATAAAAGGCTTTGCTTTATGGTTGTCTTTAATTTTATGCATTTACAATATTTGCTACCTTATGGACCTTATTTTTTGCACCGCATCTCCACTATAAAAGTCTCTCATAGTCCTCACCTCTCATGTAACTTTGCTTCTAGTAATAATTATTATTATTACTACAATGTTAAAAATAATGAAGTTCGAAGAGGAATATTGTAAAGAAAAATAGAGAGACGATATTAAAATTATTATATTTCTTCGAGGGAATTTCTCTATTTATGAGTGAAAAACCAAGTTTGTTCGAAAGTTACTTACTATCCGTAAGCTTTTATCAAAGAAAATTGTAAGCATTAAGTTTCGCTCCTGAGAAATGACAATAAATAAAGAAAAAGTAGCTATAATTTTAGAGAACCTTAGGTTTAATATGAATTTATAGATAAAACTTCACTATCTAAAAAAAAAAAAATTTACAATAATATATAAAATTTATTTATAACATAGTACTTTTTTTTACTCTATTTTTTTGGGGAAAAAATTGTATAAATACACATCCTATTTTATCATAATTTTAAAAATCCCTACCATTTTAAGAAAATTATAAAAATCTTCTCTTGGATACATCTCTATTCCCTCTCGGATGTATCCCTCTCATTAAATAATGTATGATTCGCAATTCGTAACCTATGTATCCGCTGATTTTCTGATGTATTAAAGATCCTATAAATTTTAGGGATTCTAATTTTCTAATTTTGAAAAGAATAAAAATAAGATGTAATTAGATCCAGAGGTGGATCCAACCCTCCAGGAGGAGGTGCACGTGCACCTGTTAATTTTGAAAAATATCATATATATCTATTTTGAGAAACTAACATAAATTAGAATATAATTAATAGTGCACCAATGAAAAACATAGGAGTGTCGATACAAACTAGAAGATCCACATGTAAGACCTGAGTTTAAATCCAACTAGAGTGTTATTTCATTATTTTTATTTTAAGTTTTTGTGTAAAGATAATATTTGTGCAGCCAAGTCTTCAAATTTATTGTAATTTTACTTATTTTTGCTCCTCCTCCTTTTCGGATGGTTCGTGTAAAACAATGCAATTTACCACAAGGCTTCGCAATAGTGTAAATTAGGTATATAGCATTTTATATAGTAATATTCTCAAGTTATAGCAAAAGAATTTGAATTTCAGTGTATAACATTTAATATCTCAATCTATAGCATTTTATTAATAAATATAATGTTAATTATAATTTATTAAAGAGAGTTGTTATTAACAATTAATAAAAAAAAAGGGATAAACTAATAACGGATAATTAATATACCTAATTAACACACGGAAAAACTAATAATGAAAAATGGGATACTTTATTAATTACGTTAAATGTAGTTAGCACATTTTGAAATTGTATACTAGCACGTTTTAAGGGATTTTAATTAAAATTTAATACTAGATTAACACGTTTTTAGGGATATCAAAAAATTTCAGATTAGCATCATTGCCTTAAATATCTCTAGTTAGTTTAAATGATATTATTTTTTTGATTTAATTCCTTAAAAAATTCTACCAGATTTTAACGATTATTTTCAGATTTGCAGATTATTTTCAGATTGGCATTTTGAAACCTATTTGCATCATCATTATAATTAAATTTTTTTCCAAATTTTCATGATTATTTTCAGATTGGCATCAACGTAGAAGTCATTTTTTCCCAAAAATTCACGATTATTTTCATATCTGCATATTTCAGTTCGTTCTTTTAGTAACCTGATAAATTTTGGCGTTTGAAACAATTTGATTTGATCTGATGGATAACATTATGTCAATATTAATTAAACATGGTGGAAAGTGGAATTCATCAGGTTGATTTTTAATTATGATTTGTTTCTTTTAATTATGAATTGTTGATTTTAATTAATTTGATGTTTTTTACATGTAGAACAGTGTTCGATTTTTTTGATAACTGTATTATCTGAAATACAGTTTGTATATTTTTTTTTGAATGAAACAGTTATGTTACGTATAGCGTATTTGAAGTATGAAGTTTGTATTATTAGTGTATGAAAAGTATACGAAACGTGTATCAATTGTTTATGAAAGTCCTTTTTTTTAAAAAGAATATTCTAGTTTCTATTTAAATTAGAATGTATGTTTTTGTATATTTTTGTATTGAAATTGTATTGTGTTTGTTTAATTGGAGTAGTTTGTAGGACAGTGAATGATATATTAAATGTGTATGAATTATATGAACTGATTATAAACGGTCATCTTCTTTTCAAAAGTTTTCCAATTTAAACTTGTGGTAAAAATTTGACTTGGGGACTTTGTCAAAGTCTCCGAAATTTTCTGCAATTAATCTATTTGGAACAGATAGATCAGAAACAAAATCAGAAATTGGTCCAAATTTTAGACCGATAATGTAACTATGTACCATTTACATTGATAATGAACATGTCATCCTGCCATTTTCAGAATCAAGAAGGAAAGTATGACGCAACAATTGACATTGGATTTTTATGTTATGTAAATCATAAGAAAATCCAAATGGGGTTTCTTGTAAAAATTGCTGAAACTTATCTTGACCGAGGAAGGTCAACAAATCAGCGAACACAATCATGTTGATACAGGAAGATAAATGTGTTTGAACCTTCTTCTCCTATAAAATTTGTAAACTAAATTATTCCTTTTTATATACTATAAAATTCCATAGAAAAAATCATATATACAATGCTATATTAAATTGACATTCAATTAATTCATACACAAATCATACAAATTATATACAAAATTCATACAATATTAATACATATTCGATGGACATTTAATTCAATTCATACAGAAATCATAAAAATTATATGCCTCAGTTTATACAATATTAATACATATTCGATTTAAAAAAAAATTAATCTGTGACTTTTAAACTACAAACTAATCTCAGTTAGTATGGATACGTCAATTCATACAACAAAATCAAAAAATAAAATATACAGTTGCAATACTTATTATAATAGTCAAAATTATAGGATACACAACATTAATACATCATTCATACACATATATTTTACTGGACAAGAATATTATTTCATACATATATGATACAAAGGTAATACATAATGCATACACTCCTGTATCGGTAATGACCAATTATTTCATACACAAAATCATACAAAATTAATACATTTATTATGTATCAAATCATATACTAATATATTCAAATTATATCATATACAAAACATACAACACTAAATCATTCAATATTCATATATAATTATAATATATAATACTAAAAACTCAACTCATACATAAATCATACAAATTTCATGTAGTATATACTATTGACAAATAAAATCAAAAATTAAATACAGTAACACAACACATTGTAATCCAAATTTAAAATAATCTTTTTACTGACTTTATCAACTTTTTTGGTTTATTTGTAGCTTGTATCTCTGATGTTTTTTTTTTTAAAAAAAACTTTCTTGTTGATCGATCAATTTTAATGCCTTTTATTTTTTTTTTGATTTTGTATTTTATAATCCTCAGCAAAGTCAGATTCGGATTTTGACGATGTTCTAATTTCTTTTCCTTTCCTCTTCTTGCCTCTTTCCTTTGCCTCTTTGATTTTGTTTTTTTCCATCTTCGAATTAACTGAACTACACTTCTCTTTTCCTTTTGACTTTTGCGTTTGAGTTTGTGACAATATATTGAATGAAGGAACATTCGACCAATCTTTTACTTTTACTTGGGGTGTCACTACCTTTCCTAGACATTCTATATGAACTTAATGGAGAACTGATCTGAGAGGGATGTTTGGATTTTGGGATGAACTGATCTGAGAGGGATAATGGGGAAGATGAGTGAGGCGGAATTTGGGTAAGAACAAAAAATCTTTGCGAGTTGGGAAAAGATGATGAGTGAGGCGGGATTTGGGGAAGATCAAAATATCTTCGCATGTTGGGGAGAGATGGAGTGTATTGGGGGAAGATGTCTGTGTATGTATTGGTTGAGATGATGGTGGATAGTTATTAAGCAACCGTATAATAGGGAATTAATTAAAATCAAATCCTATTATTTAGATTTTGTTTTTTAAAAGGTAATTATATAATGTGAAATTTAATTAATAAATTTAATTAATAATAATTTATTATTTATATTAAAAGCTTTAAAAGGTTGTAAAGAGAAAAAAAAAATCATGTTTTAATTTTATTTAAACTAATTTGAGCATTTTAAGGAAACTGAATAATTTAAATCCTTTTTGAATTCCTTAATATGTGCTAATTTGTTAATTATCCATTATTAATTAAAATTAATTCAAATCCCACTAATAATTAGTGCTACTTATCAATATTTACATGCACGTTTTTTTTAAAACATTTATGTATTTAAATAATTACTTATAGTTTATTTTTAATTAAATATATTTTTAATTGATATGCGATAACTCGATAATAATCTGCTATAAGTAATTTATTTTTAAAAAGTATGTTTATAACTCGATATATATAACCTTAAATATGTATAGGGTGTAATTTTTATTTTGCAATATGGAATCAATTTTCCTAGACTCATCAAGGCCCACTTAGCTCTTTTGTAAAATCTTGCGTTCAAGACATATCAACGTTTAAATATGTATTTAAGATTACGATTTTAAATACTCTAAGAAACAAAACTTGGGATTCTATATCATGATTTTTATACATTTTTTAAAATGTAAAACTTGATTTATAAGTTTATATTTTGTAAAAAAAAATTGACGCGAAGAGATAATTATATCATTTGAAATGATCATATTAAAGACTAACTATTGTTAAATAGTGGATATTTATAAATTTATAAATATGTATTTATAAACAAACATAAAAACCCTATATAATTTATCAAGATATTTTGTTATGGCATTTTAATTCTTTTGTTATACCACATTCAACATTTCAACTCATGCTATATTCCCAATGGGCCTTCAATCTGGGCCTAGTTTTGAGATGGGCTGGCATTAACACCCATGGCCCAAACCGAAAAAACCCGAATGCATCTTGAAAATGGTGAAGCTCCCCCTCCAGCTTCATTTTAACCAAAAATTTGAATCCCAAAATCTACAGAGAGAAATTTGGCGAGTGAAGGAGAAAAGCAGCTAGAGAGAGAAATCATCGGAGCTAATGGGGAAAGATCTGAGCAACGATCAAATATCCTCCATGAAGGAGGCCTTCACTCTCTTCGATACCGACGGTGACGGTAAGATCGCCCCATCGGAGCTAGGTATCCTTATGCGTTCACTCGGCGGCAACCCGACCCAAGCTCAACTCAAATCCATAATCGCCGAGGAGAAACTCAATTCGCCCTTTGATTTCAACCGTTTCCTTGAGCTTATGTCCAAACACCTCAAGCCTGAGCCCTTTGATCGCCAGCTCCGTGATGCCTTTAAGGTCCTCGATAAGGATTCTACCGGTTATGTTGTTGTTGCGGATCTCAAGCATATCCTCACCAGTATAGGTGAAAAGCTAGAGGCTTCGGAGTTTGATGAGTGGATCCGAGAGGTTGATGTTGGATCAGATGGAAAGATTAAGTACGAGGAATTCATTGCCAGGATGGTTGCCAAGTGATTTCGCCTGTGAGTACTCATACCCTTTACAATTTCAATTCTTTAAGAAGATTTTGTTCTTTCAAAATTCAAGGTCTTTTTTGCTAGAAATGCTTTAATCATGTGTTATGATTTGTGTTGACTCAAGTTTTGTCTGACAAATATATGCAATTTGCTAGTAATATGCCATACGAATTTTGGTCAAAGAAGGATACTGTTTGCAAATTTCAGATATTTTTGGCAGGGAACATTTTATTCACATGTACTCTATGTAAAATCAATGTTAAAACGCGCTCATTAAGCTGCATGTTTTATATATAAAGTTGCCTGGGATAACTAAAAAGGCGTGCTTTGAAATGTATAGGCATTTCACATTTTCGGACAATTAGTTGTGAAAAATGCATTTGCTTCTGAGAGCAGATTCCATTGTTGAATAATTGCCTTTTTTGTTTGCACCAGAATCTACTTTTATGCTTATGACTGAAAGTCATGGGCGTAGACTAGTACTGTTGACATTTATTTAAGTAGAGAGAAATGTTGAAATCTATTGGCTAAACTAGTAGTGGAGAAAACTTATGGTGTCATACATGTGTTCAATACCCTACTGGACAACAAGATAGATGGAATTCCAGGATGTCGTTAAAAGTTTTTGCGTTTGTTTTTGTTCAGTTTTGCCATTCTTGAAAGTTGTAAGTGAAAGGGAAGAGCTTTGGCTGATGTGGGGGAACGGTGTTACTCATTGTTCTGCCTAAGAGACTTCTCGTCATTGCCTTAGCAATATCAGTTCCTGGCTTTTGTATTCATCTGCCACATTCATGAGTTATGTAGGGCTTTCATATTCATCAGATATTATACACTTTGTTATTTGTTCAAGTTGCAAGTTGCTTTTAAGATATAGTCCTAGTTCAATTTGGATTTAAATATTGCTGCCAAAATGACCTATTTTGCAAGAGTATTTAAGGAAGGTCATGAGCTTACTTCAACGGGATATGTTCCATAGGCTTGTACAGTTGTACCATTGTATCGTTAGTTCTAAGGAGTGTTTTGGGGAAGGTCATTTTAAACTGTTTTGTGTTTTTGATGTTCTAGAGGTAATTTTTGTAAGAAAATAAACACTATGAGGTGTCCTGGGAGAGGGACAGCATCAGTGGGCTATTTACAGTGAATAAAGGTTCTGAAACTGTAGGAACAGCCATCGTCCAGTGCTGTTTTGTGAGAAATGGTGGAGGGAGATGACGGTGAGTTGAAATAAAGCATGGTGATTCTGGTCATATATGGGTTCAGAGTAGCAAAGGTTGTCGAACTGGTTTCTTGTCTGTAAGAGCAACCTGTATTTTAAGAAAGGCAAATGTGCACTAATATGCTAGCTATATTTCCTTTTTGGATTTTTGTGAAAAAACATTTCTGTATTTGGCGTAACAAAGTCCTCTTTGTTCGCAAATTTTGTTCATTATCTTGATAAAAAGCATCAACTACACTAAGGAACAGGTTGAAAATATTTTCCATTTTTTAATTATGTATTGCTTACAGAAAACTCTGAGCTCTTCATTGACAAATATCCCCACCCCCTAGTGTGGTTTGGCCAGAGATATGTTGAGAAACCTGCATGTTGGGTCAAACGGTTTTCATGTTTTGCTTGTAAATGGAAAAATGAAACTTTTGTGTTATAACTCAGTGACAACTCGTGCATCTGTAATTGGAAGCATGAGTTTAAACCCCCGCATCTACGAAACTTGCTTTCATATCTGACAAATCAAAAGCAATTCCTTTGCAGCAAATTCACCAATTAAATTCTTCTTACTGACTTCCTTATAAATTTTTACTGATTCATCTATTGTACATCCAAATTAGAACTTAACTATGTACAGTTTTCATTTATGAAAGACCTCTTTAAAATTTGTCCTAAAAATACATACTGTCTATCAAAAAGAGCTCTATTAAGTAAGTTGAAGTCAGTTCAGGTTGCAGTGGAAGAGAACTTTGGAAATTGATAGGATATCCCCACTTCCTAATCGAAAGATGCTTCATGTCTAGATACTGTGTCTCATGAGGTGAAAGTTATATAGAAAGTTTTCCATTCTCAGTAGGGAATAGGGATTGATTGTGGAGGCAGATGTCCCGTCTGTTTTATTCTAATTTTCTTCTTTGGCAACTAAATTTTGTTGGTTTTATTAGTGTAGAATTTATTCATTTTATTTTGGCATAATACTTGCTGATGTAAAAGTTGTTGTTGTGTGATAATCCTATATTCCTTTTCCGTCAGTAATTAACAAAGTAGAGTTTCTGAGGGTTCATTACATTGAAGCGGAGATTTGCTTGAAACAATAGGTCAAACTTGTGAAAATGGAGTACTTTGTCAATCTAAAATACAAAAGATAATGCTGTCATTTATCTCTCCACTCTTGCCTTACTCTGTTCCCAAACACCTTAATTAATTTAGTCCTGTTAAAAGGTAACTTGTAAAGAGGAGGGAGACAGTCCATGAGGCTTCATTCAATGGGTTGCATGGTGGTCCTTCAACTTATGCAACCTTTTTATGCGAGCCAGATCAATGTTCTCCTTAAAACCACTGCAGACTGTCTTTGTTGTATGTGGATGTAAGGGAACAACATGACTCAACTTGCCTTTATAATTAGCTTTTGGTTTTTGCTCCCCACTATGCATCTTACTTGAAAGTCTGTCTATAATGAACTCATGCTCCTCCACTCCACTGGTGGTGTGATGAGAGGATAATCAGGGGTAGTAAGTGCTTAAAAATTCAAGTCAAGTATAAATATTTTTCCTTCATTCTTAAATAGAATGAAGAGGGTTTTAGTGATATCGACAAAATTTTCTTGTCCTCTCGTACTAGTGTCTTCAATTGTGTAAGGCTTGTTCCTCGAAAATGACTAATGCTGGTAACTTTATTGGTTTGGGGTTGATTTTGATGTAATGCCCTTAGTCCATAAAACTATAAGGACTCGTTTGGTAGGCGGTATTAAATAGAATAGTCCATGGATTAAAATTTAGTCTGTAATACATTGTTTAGTTACTTTATTTTATTTAATCCATGGATTATACACCCAGTGTTGTGAAAGGCGCTCGCCATAGCGCCTTTGGCGAATGGCGAGGCAAGGCGAGGCTGTGTCGCCATTATCCACTGAGGCGAGGCGACCTCAAATAGGCGAGCCGAGGCGACCCAATGGCGACGTAAATGGCGTCGCCATTTTGATTTTTATTTTAAAAGAAGTTTTAACTTAATAATATTAGTTTTTTTTTTCTATTTTCAAACTTTCATCAGACTTTCGCGTATTCCTCTTCTTCTCTTCCTCGAGTCGCTGCTGCTTCTTCTCTTCCTCAGTCGCTGCTCTCTTCTTCGTCTCTTTCCCTCGAGTTGCTGCTCCATTCGTCTCTTTCTCTTTCACTCTTCACTGCTCCCTGCCTTCACTACTCTTTTTTTTCCTCTGTTTTCTTCACTCTCTGTTTTGTCCCAGATTACTGTAAAATGCTTTCTACTTTCACTGTGTTGTCCATTATTTTTTTGAAAAAAATTAATTCTTCTATAGTAATTATTATAGTATTTGTAATATATGTAATTGCTATTGAAATTTTGAATATTATATGTGCAATTAAATATTTTAAATTTTTGGTATTAATTGGCGCCTCGATTCAAAAAGGCGAGCGCCTCGCCGCGTGGCGAGGCAGGCCCTTGTCGCCTTTTGTCGCCTCTCGCCGTCCAAAACACTGTTAATACACCATATGTGGTCTTATTTTATCCCTGGGAAATGGACGGATAAATGATCCAAGGTTTTTTAAACTTACCCCTAAGGGGTCGTTTGGTACAAACATTGGTAACGCAAGGATTACTAATGCAGACATTAGTAACACAAGGATTAGTAGTGTAGGGATTATTTTTTGTCAAGTGGTTGGTTCATTGCTTCCCACTTAATCTTGTGTTTGATTTAGAACCCTACAAAAAAATTATTTTCTATTATACCCTTGTGTTATTATGAGATTGTTTATTTCATCTAATGAGTCAAAGTAGATAACCACTAGATTTTTTTCTTTTTTTTGGGATTTTCTCTTTCATTCAACTAGTTAAGTTTTATATATATATATATTTGAGGTATGATGTACCACTAAGGAGATCCTTGATGGCATTGTGTATTTTTAATTTTTCGTTGGTCAAATATATCTCTAACTTACATAGATTTAAGTCTACTTATATTGTTCAATAGCTAAAGCTTATTAAAAATAGTTCAACTGGTTAGTCGACGAACTATATTGAATAAAAAAAAGAGAAAAAATATTAGTGAAATCATTAAATTACACTAAACGAACTTGGAGAATTAAATAGAACATCTATAATTATATCAATATAAATAAAAAGAAAATCAAATTACAAATGAAATTTAGGAAAATGAATAAAGAGAGAGTTTTGTTATTTAGGACTCGTTTGGTAGGCGCTATAAAATAGAATAGTCCATGGATTAAAATTTGGTCCATCTAATACATTGTTTGGTTACTTTATTTTATCTAATCTAAGGTTTGTTAAACCTGGGATAAGACCCTACAAAAGAAATTTAGGAAAATGAATAAAGGGACATCTTTGTCATTTAGGGGTCTTATCCAAGGTTTAACAAACCTTGGATTAGCTATCCCTCCATTTCCTAGGGATAAAATTAGACCACATATGGTGTATAAGTAATCCATGAATTAAATAAAGTGAAGTAATCAAACAATATACTAAATGGACTAAATTTTAATCCATGGATTATTCTATTTAAAAGCGCCACCAAACGAGTCCTAAATAACAAAACTATCCCTTTATTCATTTTTCTTTAGTAATTTGATTTTCCTTTTTATTTATATTGATAAGTATAATTATAGATGTTCTTGTTAATTCTCCAAATTTGTTTAGTGTAATTTAATGATTTCACTAATATTTTTTATTCAATATAGTTTGTTGACTCATCACTTGAACTATTTTCTAAAGCTTTAGCTATTGAACAATATAAGTTGTCTTAGGGTAGCGGCTACGAGTTTCCCTAGTCATAAAAAAAAAGGTCTTAAATCTATGTTAAGTTTAAGATATATTTGACCAACAAAAAATAGGAAATACACCATGCTATCAAAGATCTCCTAGTGGTACATCACATCTCAAATATATATATATATATATATATATATATATATATATATATATATATATATATATATATATTAACTAGTTAAATGAAGAAGGAAATCCTACAAAAAAAATAAAATAGTATCCGGCGGTTACATGAAATAAACAATCTCATAATAACACAAGGGTATAATAGGAAATAATTTTTTTTTTGTAGAGTTTTACTCCAAACACAAGAATAAGTTGGAAGCAATAAATCAAACACTTGCAAAAAATAATTCCTGCACGACCCCTAACACAGATAGAGAAAATGATAGGTCATACAACTAGATAGGTCATCGACAGTAGTATAGGTCATACGGCTAGATACATTAATCATGATAGAGAAAATGATGCTACCATATTGCTTATTATGCTTGGTGAGGAGAGATTGGACGGGTATATATCTATTTCCAAGCTCATCCTTATACGGATAAAACATGAAAAATATACCCAATAGGAAAGAAGTTAAGTTGCATTGTTTTGTTAATCTATGCCATATATTATATTGTCAAATCTTGTTGATTGTTTGGGAACCCTTAAGATTTGATATTTTCCCTTATATGTAGTACGACCATGATGGGAAATGATTACATCTTTAGGTTGGCCTTTTCCCCTCCAACACTAAGTTAACTCCAATTGACAAGATTCTGATCTTGTTAATGTGACAACCCTTCAATTAGATTTAAGGTTTAGAGCTTGAATAATTTCTCCTCCTCCTCCTACAACTATAAGAAATGAATACATCTTTTAGGTTTGCATTATCCCCTCCAATACTAGGTTTACTCCCATAGACAAGGTTCCGACCATGTTAATATCCCTACTGTTCAATTAGGTAAGGTTTAGGGCTTAAATAGGTTGAAGTTGGAAATTAAGAAGGGGTTTTGTTTATTTCCCTTCTTTTTCCTTTTTTACTTTCTCCTCCTCCTCCTACTATGGTAAGAAATGGGTACATCCTTTAGGTTGGCCTTTTCCCTCCAGTACTACACTAACTATGGACAAGGTTCTGACAATGTTAATGTCACTTTCCTTCAATTTGGTTAAGGTTTTGACTTTTGAGCTTGAATGATTTGTCCTCCTCCTAATACTACCAATTACTATCGACTACCCAAACTAGGTGATTCCCTTTTCTCTTCCTTCGAGAACGACTTTGCCTCCTCCTCCTCCTCCGACCATGTAAGTTTGTGCATAAAAGTTGAATGGATGACAGTCATGAGAGATTAGGTTTCAAATACTAGTAGAGACTAAAGAGTATCATATTATTTATTTCTAGTTGCCAAAGGTTTGGTGGTAAAGTTATCTCTTATCTATTTTGGTGGGGATTTGAATAGTTTTGTGCATAAAAATTGAAGTGGAGTGAAAATTATGGGAGACCAGGATTCAAATTTTAGCAGAGGCAAAAGAGCGTTAGACGATTTATTTCTAGTTGGTTTGGCGGTAGAACAATCTGATGTTTGTTCTAGTGGGAGATGTTAGATTAGTTGAATTGTCAAGATGCCCGTGCTGAAAGCTCTTCTACATGACTTGTTCAAGCTTCTAAATTACTTGCTGAAAAGAAGTTTTAAGTGGCAGCCAAATAAGACATCATAATCATGGATAAAACTTGTGTCCAATTCATGGCTATTATTTTGCATTTCAATACTGTCCTCAGCAGAGTTTTTTATTCTGATTAGGAATCTACTTAAATACTTAAAAATTCAACTAATTTTCTTGTTTTTTTTTTTTTTGAATTTCCGCATGCAGGTGATCTGAAATTTGTGGGTGTAATATTCGTTGGATGAAAACAAGAAGCTGACTTTGCGAGTATTTGTAGCTTGGTCTTTCATTTTGGCATGTTGAAGTGCATCTAATTTGCAATTTCGTAGGATTGATTTTGGTGTTTTTCAGTCATTGAACAATTTGTGATTCAGGTGTTATCCTGTATGTGGTATTTGGCATCCTATAATCATGTAGAACCTAAAAGTACAGTTGCTTCTTCCTTGGTGTATAGTTTAGACGCCGTGTAACTTAAAACTCTATTCAGTGCTTCTGCTTTTCATTTATCCTAATGGGATCTTTGAAATGTTGATTCAAAATGATCTTGTGTTTACTCATGTCAACTTTGCAACCTTTCATTTGCAACAAAATATAAGTCACTTTTCCATGGTTATATGCTTTTTGCACTTCTAAGCACAAACATGCAGGTGGTGAATTTTCAAAAAAAATAATTTGTTAAATTATGCACAATATATTAAGAATTATTTTAAAGTATATATATAGTAGGTAATTGATTTATTGATCGTGTGCATGCGTGTTTATTGTTTAGGAATAAAATAATCACAAGTGATCTTAAACTTTTATTGTATCACTTAGCAATATTCAACGTCACTTGTGGTCAATAAATTATAAATTTATGGTGAGACTCGAATTTGGGATGACTTCATTATGAGAATTTTAGCAATCCCATAGACGTAGATGATGCTTGACATCCAAGTGATCTAACAGTTAAACACTTTATCCAAATCGAAGAACCTATTAAGAATGAATCTCTCCTCCACTACTTTATTTGACAGGGTGAACATGCAATTTTTTTCTAATGGTTTGAGCTTTGAAGTGACCTTTCATATAACAAATCTATCTATAACAAGAAAAATTAGCAATTTTATTTTTTGAGCTTGGAAGTGACCTTTCATGTAACACAAATCTTTCCAATTTGAATATTGAATTTCTTAGGGGTATAATTCAACAACAAATAATTGTAATTTGTAAGTGTTGTTAGTTAGTCAAACCATAGGAGTAATTTGGGTACACGATATGACAGTGTGACTTTGACACCATCGTAATTTTAATTAGAATATGCAATAATGCGGTAATTTATATGATATTACAAACTTAACATTTTGACAGATTAAACGATGGAAAAACTTTAAAATATGACAAACATCCATATATATTTAAGAAAAATAACTTTACTTTTTTCCCCGTGTTATATTGAATATGATTAGATTATAAATAGCAAAGTTAATTAATTACAAATAAATATTATTTTTCTATGTATTTAATATAATGAATAAATATTAAATAGAAAACTAATTATTGAAGGAAATTTTCCCAATTAATTATGCAGAAACATGTGTGATCTTTTCTCATGTTTACCATCATCAAAATTCTCTTATATCAATATTCATAAATTCATTCAAATTCAAGATCCTTTACTTCACTGCATGAGCGATTTTTGTGATTGTGTATCCATTAGGTATCTTCTAATTGCATATTTATCTCAATTTTATGAGCATTTTATATCTACACATCTACACTTCTTCTATTTTCATAGGATTTTGATTCAAGAATTTTTTTATTCATTTCAATGATTGAAATAGATACTCCGAGGCAGGTTACGAGAGGTATACATTTATTTGATAAATCATCCCTTCTTTAAAGTTGTGTATTATTCACCACAAGATAAAATTTCAAGCTTTGTTGATGCAATGGAGAACGAAAGAAGAACAAAAAAAGTTAATGACCATATATCCTATCTGCTTGAAGAAATCGAACAAAAAAAAGGTTCAGAAATGAAAACTAATCTTGAATAAAGGAGAAAAATCAACAACATCAATTCAAGTGGGTGTGAAAAAAGGGCAGTCGAGGAAAATGAAATTAAGATTTGTATGTTTTTTTTAAAGTTTAATGTCATTTACTTATATATCTCAACACATGTATTGTGTCATTGTAATTATGGATTATCCTCTTGTATTGAAATTGTTAGAAAATTTGATTTCGTATGTATATAATTGTTAAAAGATGAGTACAAGAAGAACATGAACAAAAAAGAGATTGAGGGTTCTATGGTTGTCAATTTTGTATATAGTAGAATACTTATATACATGGACATTTGTATTATTATATAACCACAAGTTGATCTGTGAATACAATTATATTTGAATACATAAGTACTCTGCCAAATTTAAAAAGTTGATTTGGAAATTTCAAGTATAGGTAGGTATAACAATACTATATTGTTAGCCTTTTCAAAATTTTATTTAGAAGAATATTAAACAGTTTGATACCCACAAATTATATCTTTATTGCTAGTTTGTCTCATGTATTCATATTTAGACAGTTTAATACCATAAATTGTATCTTTTTTGCTCGTTTGTCTGATGTATTCCTATTTAGACAGTTTGATATCCATAACTTGTATCTTTTTTGCTCGTTTGTCTAATGTATCCATATTTTTGCTTAACAACAATATTGAAATGTATCCATATTTATATACATAGATACTTGTATTGTTATATAAGTACAAATTGAAAATGTTGATTTGCGAATACAGTTATATCTAGATAGATAAGTATTATATCCAAGATAAAAAATTGATTAGGGAATACAAGTATAGTTGTGTCCGACGTATTTATTTTTGTGTTTAACAACAATCTATTCATTGTATTCTATATTGGTGTATTCATTTTTTATTTAACAACTAGTGTATCTATTCCATGTAGTTCATCTATAAAAATCGATATACTTAACCTTCATTCACAAATTCAACAACTGCTTACATACAATAACTTGAATTAACAAAAAATAAATTATTAATACCTTTCTGACGCCAGAATGAAAAATATGAAGACGAAAATTGAGTACGATGTATCACAATTTTTGTTAACTGATAAAGAATACGATCTGATATGTTTTTAAATAAGTAATTTTTAGTTTAAGTTAATTATGAGAAGTTACTTACTGTATGACGTAATGTAATATTTCTAGTCAATGTCTTATTTAATTTGTTGTACTTGATGTAGTAATGTATAAATAAATAAATAAAAAAAACTACAAAAAGTACAGCAAAAAAGTGACATAAATGATAGTCATTTATAATAAATAACATAGTTACAGTTATTGATATTCATTAACACTATAAATATAGTAATTGTTGTAAGTTGATCAAAAAAGATTTTGAATGTAATAATTTTGAATATCGATTTATTTTTACAAAGATCCACTAGCCAACAATAATAATAATAACTAACTAATCTTTAATATAATATTTTTCACATCGAGCATGAATTTTTTTATTATTTTTTTTTGGCAAAATTTGAAATAATGACTTTTGTTTTTTACAAAATATATACTTATGAAATAAAATTTTATTTTTATTAATTTTGAAATAACAATTTCGAATTTTAAAATTCTACTTTCCGGAGAATTTGAGATTTGAAATAAGAGAAATTTTCAAATTAAAACTTAAAAGTTGAGGTCCTGAATTATTACAGGTTTACGCGACTTGGGCTGAAGATATAGTAAGCTGAATAATAGGCCCACCTTCTACAAGAAACTACTTATTTAACCCGGCCCAGTAAACCCAGAGAATTGGGCTTATGAAAGCCCAAAATAGTGATACTAAACCCTAGTAAAACGCCATAGATTAAAGAAGAGAAGCAGATTTCAGAAAAATCCTTCCGCACAACCAAAGGTAAGCCTCCATTGTAGACCACCAGTAGCCTCCGCCATCATGGGTCGTATGCACAGTCGTGGGTTCGTCATTCTCTCTTTTGAATGTCTATTTTTTTTTGTTCATTTTTCTGAGCATCAATCTGACATTTTTTTGTGTTCTACTGTTTTTTGTGGTTTCAGTAAGGGTATTTCAGCTTCTGCTCTCCCTTACAAGAGAACTCCTCCTAGTTGGCTCAAGATCTCTGCTCCAGATGTAAATTCACCCACTTTTAATTATCTACTACTATACTATATAGATGTTTTTAGAAATTTTAATTAAGTTTTGCTTGATTTTGTGATTTCAGGTTGAGGACAACATTTGCAAGTTCGCTAAGAAAGGATTGACCCCTTCACAGATTGGTGTGATTCTTCGTGATTCTCATGGGATTGCACAAGTGAAGAGTGTTACTGGTAGCAAGATCTTGCGTATCCTCAAGGCACATGGTACGTTTTTATCATTATTTATGTGAATGTGGTTTGGTTTATGAGTATTTGAATGAATGTGGTTTGAGATGTATGAGTAATTTTTTGGGGAAACTTGATAGGGCTTGCACCTGAGATTCCAGAGGATTTGTACCACCTGATTAAGAAGGCTGTTGCCATTAGGAAGCATTTGGAGAGGAACAGGAAGGATAAGGATTCCAAGTTCCGTTTGATTTTGGTGGAGAGCAGGATCCATCGCCTTGCTCGCTATTACAAGAAAACAAAAAAGCTCCCACCTGTCTGGAAATAGTAAGATTACTTGCTACTCTATCTTGTATATAGTTTTTTGCATTACTTTGAATATCTTAGTGTGCTATCGTGTTGCATTTACCGCACTGCAGATAGTGTGCATTGTCAATTCCGTTAAGATTGCTGGAGTAGTTTGGTTTCACTGTGTTAAACATAGGTTTTCTTATTTAATTTTAGTGAACTGATGACCCCGAAAGATCAGTAGCAAGAAATAGTTTGTTAATGTTAAAGTGAGCCACACTGGTTGAATGAATGAGTTGTTGGCTGCTCATATGGTCATTAGGTAATCACTTTGTGAGTTAGCTTCGTTTTTGGGGAAGGGTTAAGCCCAAACTTCTTCCCACCCCCCACCCCTATTCTTTGTTTGCCCAATGCTTAGCCTCCATGGCCTATGTGTACGCTAAAGAATGGGTTGTTGGGTTGTCACCCCACATCATGAGTTTGCTTTTCGAATTGAGCTAGGCATAAGATTATTTCCTTACAATTTAACAAGTTAGCTAAAATCTTTCTAATATTTAGGATTATTGTCTGTGATAGGTTTATACTGTTTTTGATTGTGATGTCCGTCTTAATTGAGCAAAATGAATTGTGAGGATTCATTTGCTAACCTCCAACTTGCTTTGGATCGAGACATGGTTGTCAGTTATTGTTTGCTTCCCTCTCTTGATATATGCTCCATTGTAAATGAAATTTCCTGGTTTATGTATAGCTATCTTTGAAGTTGTAATTAAACCCACCGTTCCTTGACACCTTGTTTTACTCTCTAGTTTAACTTTGGTATCATTTTATATCTAAATTGTGTTTGGTGCATATTATTGAAAAATGCACCAAGAAAACTACTAAACTGTTTAAGGAGAAGTTGTGAATCGTGAAGAAATAGTTGTTTCCAGGTTTTGGTATATATTTTCCTTAAGTACAGCAAAGTTTTATTTCATACCGTAGTACTCTGGTTTGTTTGTAGTGGAATACTTATATACTGGGACACACAGCATATAATCCGTTGAAATTGATTCTTCAAACTGTTCCTTGTATGCTTTTCTAAATGTTTTTGGTGATTTTCTTACGTGGTTCTGTTCCTGGGTCTTCGGTCTACTTGTAAGAGTTTAGCATGTTATGTGTGGATTAGGTGCACGTTATGGGTATTGACCTTGCCCCAAACTAAAACCTTGTATTTAATGGAGAAAGAAGGATGGCTCATTATTATCCATTTGAGTTTTGAGCATTGTTCTCGGTTTAAAACAATCTTACAAGTTACATGGTTCTAAAACCAACATGTGCTGTAATTTCCTTTTTTTCTGTTGTTTTTACTACTTTCCTGGTTTAAAAGCAAGGTGTATAGTAAACCATCTTATTCATTTGCAGCAATTCTTATATAACTTAAGGTTGCTGATTATTTTTATTTCCGCTTATGTGCAGCGAATCTACCACTGCCAGCACACTTGTGGCATAGGGTGAGAGTTGAGCTGGAGTAGCTTTGGCTGATCGCAATATGTAGTTTTCTTGTGTCATGAACTGTTTGCTAAAATCCAATTTTGTTTGATTTAATCATGCTACTCAATGGAAGATAGTTTTCTGGATAGTATTTGCTCCTATTTTTACCAAGTGTTAAGCATAGATGCTTTTATTTAGATATTCAAATGAATGACTTGTTTCTCAAGCTTATAGTGGTAACATGAAAAGCCAATATCCAACTGCTGTGGCTGCTCTGTAATTTGGATTGTTGAAAATTGTGGTTCAATGCTCATTACTCTTTATGTGCATGGCAGTGAAGTACCAATTTTGAACCTCAAGGGGGTCGTTGTTCTGTGATCATATTCTTGGGATTTTAATCTTTGGACTAAGGTTGAGTTATTTCATGATTAAACTTGGATTAAATTTAGATGTTTCGGTTGATTGATGGTAATTTATTTCTACAACTAAATGCATAATAAATTTTACTCCAAGCTTAATCTTGGAGTAATCCACTTTATTTTGCGCACGAAATGATCCCAAAGAGTAGCAGCATAATAATGAGATTAGAACTTATGAAAAGAAATCATCTAATATTCATGTAAGGCAACACATATTTCATAAAATTAGTAGAAGTTTGGATGCATTGAACCTGAATACATATCAAAATAAAATAAAGTAATGAAGTATATTCTCATAAAGTGGATGTGAAAGAAAGAAGTAAAATATACATAAGCTTTACTAATACCCCGGAAATAATGAAAGAATAAAAATATGATTAAAAATAGTTATCTATTAACAAAACTTTTATGCAAACAAGGATTATGTTAGGGATATTGTTGCTTAGTCATAATTTTACACCTAAACAAGCTAAATTAATCTCTTCAGAAGAACAAGCTAAATTAATCTCTTGATCTTCTCATGTAAAGAAAAGAAAAAATAATACTGGTGGCATTGTGAAAATCAATTTTAAAATGTTATTTTGGAAGAAATTTTTTAAAATAACCAAGGTAAGTGTGTTTGAATATTTAAGTAAGTTGAGACCTTACCTTCATTCGCACTATGAAAGTCTATGGTGGCAAGGGGACTTGGTTCGAGACGGGGGCGGATGGGACGGGTTCGGAACAACATTGGTAGGTATTGAGCTGGAAATATGCCTATCCCGGACCAGGAAAATGGGTCAAAAGCGATAGTCCCATCCCGATTCACCTATTTTACGAGATGAAATAGATTGCGGCATGATAAATTTTTTAAAAATATTATTAAATATATAAGTTGTGATTTTTAATAACTTATTTTTAGTTTTAATTTAATTCTTTATAAATGTTAGATTGTTAGACTTTTTTTCGAAGTAAGTTAGCTAAGTAAGAAATAGTTTTTTGAAAGTGTTGGACATTGTAAGTTTGTTAAATTCAATTCATTATAAAGTTAGATTGCTATACTTTCAAATTTTAAAATTTGGATAATGCACAAGTACCCCCTCAACCTATGCCTGAAATCTCAGAGACACACTTATACTATACGAAGGTCCTATTACCCCTTGAACTTATTTTATTAATAATTTTTACCCCTTTTCGGCCTACGTGGCACTATCTTGTGGGCCCAATGCTGGCTAACCTTTTTTTTTTAAACTAGTGCCACGTAGGCCGAAAAGGGGTAGAAAATTACTTATAAAATAAGTTCAGAGGGGTAATAGGACCTTAGTATAGTATAAGTGTCTCTGGGATTTCGGGCATAGGTTGAGGGGGTACTTGTGTATTTTTCCTTTAAAATTCAAAGAAAGCTAGCTATGTAAGTGATAAATTATTAAAGGAGAAAATGGTCTAACACCCCCCCCCCCTTCAAATTTATTACTCCATTTTCAACTTCACACTTATTCTTTACGAGAATTTTATTACCTCATGAACATTTTAAAAGTATAATATATAGCCCCTTAAAAACTCACAACTAGATTTATACAAAAAGGTAAACTGCACGCGTCTGCCATGTAATATTACGTTTTTTTTTCCAAAAAATATCATTTATTCTACAATTTTTCATCTATATTTCCCTCTTTCACTTTCCTTTTCCATTTCTCTCTTATTTTGATCTTGACAAATTGATTTTTCAGATTTGAGGATACATTCTTGATTGCCACCATCTTCTTCAAGCTTCACCGAAGTTATGAACACCCACAAAATTTTGATGCTCTCTATTGAAGCTAGAATTTAACAATGTGGAGCAACCCATTTTGATTATTCGGTCATTTCCATTAATGAGTTTGTCACTTAAGCATTTCATTGATGAATTCTACTCCATTGAAGAATCTGTAGCTTGATGATTTTTTCTCCATTAATGACTCTAAAGTTCGATTCTCTTGACTTTCGATTTAATTTTGAGTTATTGTCAATTTTTCGCACTGATGAGAAGTGAATTTACTGTCATAAATTTGTGATTTGAGAATGAAAGTTAACTTAATGATGAGAGCTAAGTGAGGGCGGCGACATGTGGTGGAATAGAATCGTTGTCGTTGCCGATGTCTTTCGATTTTGATTTTAAATTATTGTCAATTTTACTCACTCATGAGAAGTGAATTTACTATGAGAAATTTGTGATTTAAGAATAAAAGTTAACTTCATGATGAAAGATTGGTGAGGTCGGCGACTTGGTGGTGGAGCAGGCCGACGACCTGGTGGTGGAACAAAGACGATAAAAAGTCGTCAATGTTTCTTTGATGAAGAGAAGAAGAAAAACGATTTAAAAAAATTAAAAGGGAACATAAATATTTTTGAAGAATAAAAAAATTATAATATGAAATTTAAGAAATACTTTTAAAATTATAATTTTAATATTATTTTTACCTTTCACTTGCTACATTTTCTTTGCCACCTCATCATTTAGGGAGCAATTAATTATTATACTTTAAAATAGCATAAGGGGGTAATAGGACCCCATAATGAATAAGTGTGTAGTTGAGATTTCGGGTATAGGTTGAAGTTTTTTTTAACCATTTTCTCTTATATAAGTTTTGTAAATTTTAAGTTTGTTAATTTTTCTAAGAGAAAATACATTAAAAAAAAAAGGCGAAGGACAAAAATCACACATTTTTAAGGCAAAATTATCATTTGTCCCTTATAAGTTTATAATTACAAAAATTCCTCAAATTGATATAATAATATAAGCGCCGATACATTAATCTGATGCGCGAGATACATTAATTGTTAAGTAAGATATATTACATTTTATACATGATACACTAATCTGATGAGCGAGATACACAAATCTGATGCACGAGATACATTCATTTGATGCGCTGATACATTAATCTGATGCGTGAAAATGAGGAATTTTGGGAATAAAACTAAGAGGGGATAATGGTAAAGGATAATGCACAAGTACCCCCTCAACCTATGCACGAAATCTCAGAGACACACTTATACTATACTAAAGTTCTATAACCCTCTGAATTTATTTTATAAATAACTTTCTACCCCTTTTGGGCCTACATGGCACTATCTTGTGGACCCAGCGTGTGATTACATTTTTTTTCCAAACTAGTGCCACGTAGGCTGAAAAGGGATAGAAAATTATTTATAAAATAAGTTCAGGGGGGTAATGAGACCTTAAGATAGTGTAAGTGTGTATCCGAAAATTCGGGCATAGGTGGTGGTGGTGGAGTACTTATGCATTTTCCCTAATGATAATAAGAAAACTTAAAGGTGGAATTTCTGTCATTTATCCTAAAAAAAAAAATTTAACTTTGTAGCAAAACTTATTTTAGCACTTAAACTACACGAGCGTTTAAATATGCTCCTTAATATTTTTCAAATAATTTAAACCCCTCTTAAGAGGTGACATGACAGAGAAAGTGAGTACACTCTCCTAAAAGCACGTGAAAAGGAGAAAAAAAGTTGATTTTTTTTAAAGTCCTACACATGACCTATTTTTTATTGGTCAATATATAACTACTATTGTAAGTATTTTTTTTTTGATATACTAACTCTTTAAGAATATGTAAATTTTTTATTATTTAGAGGTTAGTGAAGTGGGTCTCCTTTTTAATTTATTTTTAAAAAAAAAATAAATATTTTATTTTGTTGTCTTCCTCAATACACCTCTTTCTCCATTAAAACACCTCTCTACCTCTTCATCCCCACCTCTATCCACTATTTTCATTTCACTAGTCCTTTACTAATTCTAAAATTCAATACCAATGTCATTCTATTGAAGCCGATTTTAGTTTATGTTATTAATGTTGATTTCATAAATGTAACCTTAAGTGATCCATTTTTATTTTTAGATTCATTCAAAAATTTGTCATAGAATTTCTATATTTTTTTGGATTAATTTTCTTATGCAATCTTCATTTCTTATTTGAGTTGTCAAGAAAATTAAATTTTCAAAAAAATTCATTCTCGAAGAGGGTAAATTCATGAGGAGGATCCGAAGAAGTTAATGTGAATATTATGGTGAATTTTCTTCTTTAAAGTTACTTAAAAAATTGTTGAATAATGAAGAAGAAGAGAAGAAAATATTGAAGGTTGAAACGGTGAACAACAAGGAAGAAGAAGGGGGGTTGGGGGGGCGTATGCATTTATAAAATAATTAATTGATATAGTTAATTTTAAAAAATTGTTTTAGATTAAATAGTGAATAAGTAGAAAAGAAATAAAAATTAATGACATAGTATCTACATGGTTATGATGTGTCGCTTACGTGACTATGATGTGGCTGGTGAGAGTGGTGTTACAGTCTCCGGGTGGAAAAAAATCACTTCAAAGATGTTAAAGAGAGTATTTAAATGCCCGTGTAGTTTAAGTGCTAAAGTAAATTATGTTGTCAAGTTTAGGTTTTTTTTTTATGTATTAATTAATATGTTATGTAAGATATGTAACTAGTAGAATCTAGAACATGATCATATGAATGTTTGTATTGAATTTTAGCATCTCATTAGACATTAATTATTACTAAAATTACACTTTCCAATTCGATACAATTTGATTAATCGTCGTTAACTTTTTAAAACGTCAAGTAAAACTTGTGACTAGCAGAAGTTGGAACATAACAAGATAAGTAATAATATTGAAATTTTGGCGAAAGTCTCTAAACAATGGGGTGGTGGGAATAAGGCTATGTGGGTGTAGGGGGGAGGGATGAAGATAAGGTGTATTTTAGCGAGTCTCTTAGACGTTATAACTAGAATTAATCTTTTCAATATCAATTCAATCATACGGGTACAACTCAATTAGCGTCTAATACTTTTTTTTTAATAATGTTATGTACGATTCTTCCCTAGTAGAAGAAAAAATGTTATAAGATGAGTGCTTGTATTGCATTTTAACGCGATTCACTAGAAATTATAATTAAAATTACACTTTGTAGTTATATCTATACAATTTGATTATTTTTTCATAATTTTTAGAAAATGTTATGTAAGAGTCATCGTCAATAGAAGCTTATACATGATAAGATGAGTACTCACGTTGGACTTTAGCGAGACTGATCACTATACATTGGGGTTGTTGGGATGGGGTTATTGGGGCAAGGATGAAGTGTGTTTGGATGGTGAGAACAACACAATCAATGTAAAATTTCATTAGCGAAATTTTTTCCCCATACTTTCATTAGGGAAATTGTTTTTCATATTTTTAGCGAATCCGTTTTTCTACAAAAGTATTTTCAAACATATTTGATCAACCGAACATGGAAAAACTAAAAAAAATCCTTTATGTAGAACACATCCATAATTACTATACAAGATTTAATTAAGCAATAATCAAGTCACATCCACATCGGTGACAGTAGACCAAAAGTTTCTTTTTATAAGTACTCAACAAGACAACATATATCGCCGAGCTCAGTAGTGTGAGCTTGTAACCCAAGTGGGGGCATTAAGATGATCGGGACATTCAAATCTTTAGTCGTCGACACAAATAGTGAGTTCATAATAAGTGCATCATGTTTACGGTGGGGAGTAAAATAAAATATTTTACTAAGCTGGCTTAACAGAGCAGCGGTCTCACCGATGGCCGCCCGAGTTTGGGCATAGTTTCAAGTCAAACCACTAGAGATGTCAGGTTATTCGTTGAATTGGACCATCATCTTTTGATTAGGGGCTGACTTAATAGAGTTGCGCTTCCGCCGCCGGCCCAAGTTTGAGGTTGTCAAAAACTAGTGTTGTTGCACTGTTTCAAGTCAAAAAGCTAGAGATGTTAGATTATTGATTGGTTTGGACCATCATCTCTTAATTAGGGGTTGTCTTATCAAAGCATCACTCTCGCCGAAGGCCTGATTTGAGGTTGTCAAAAACACCATTCCTGCACAGTCCAGACTCAAACCATTATAAATGTCATGTTGTTCATTGACTTGGACCATCAAATTTTTAATTAGGGGCGCAAGGGTTCAGTTGGATAGATTATTTTATAAAACTTGTATCAATATCAATTTTTTTACTATTTTAATTTGTACACAATTAGACTTTTTAAAATCAGTCCAATCTTGTAGATTTTTCTTTGATATCGCTACAATTTAGCTATAATTAAAATTAGATCACTTTTTTAAAACTATTTTAATCATATTGGTACAGTTTGTTTTGATATTATTTTGAAAAAGTTATGTAAGAGTTACTAGCAAAAGTTAGAAAGTGATAAAGAGGAGTACTCATATTGGACTTTTGGCTTGAATCTCCTAGAATTATAACTAAAATTAGTAAACATATCCGCGCTTTGTGCGGACCTTATTAAATTTATGAATAATATTTTTAAAAAAATATTTCGAGTCAAATATTATTACTATTGAACCCAATAAATTATATTTCAACTTATAATCCACTGTATATGCTTTTAGTACTTTAAATATAGTTGAGGGAAAATGCATAAGTACCCCCAAACCTATGCCCGAAATACCAGAGACACACTTATACTATACTAAGGTCCTATTACCCCTCTGAACTTATTTTATAAATAATTTTCTACCCCTTTTCGACCTACGTGGCACTAACTTGAAAAAAAATGTCAACACGCGCTCGACCCACAAGATAGTGCCACGTAGGCCAAAAAGGGGTAGAAAATTATTTATAAAATAAGTTCAGGGGGATAATAGAACCTTAATATAATATAAGTGTGTCTCTGAGATTTCGGGCATAGGTTGGGGGAGTACTTGTGCATTTTTCCAATAGTTGATTTCGTATAATCTATTGGTATGTTATCTTTAAAAACGTGTAAAGAAACAAAAATAATTTCAAGAAAATTTTGTTTTTTTTGTGTGTATGTAATTAATTCTAAACTATATTTTTAGTGCGGAGTTAAATTTTACGGTGTCATAGAAAATATTAATGAAAAAAGTTACTCTAAATAAATAGATAACCAATAATTTAATAAAATTAGAATTTACATTCTCTTACATATTATTTTATCTAAAATAATTACATCTTTTAGAATTTGTTGCTTGCAAAATAATAAAAAGTAGACTTTTAATTTGGTGAAAATCATATTCAGTATATTGAGAAATCATATCAACACTACATAAGCAATTCAATAGGAATATCATATATATTTGCATTATTCAACTAATAATATACTACACTTAATTTTTTTTTTAATATAGCATGAATCTAATATGAAAATCAAACATTCAAAATAAAAAAAATAACAACACAATAATTATTATTACAGAATTAGAAATAGAAAAAAAAAACAGTTGCGATATACCAAAGCTATTAGTACACTCTTATTTATATATATATATATATATATATATATGCATAATTTGTAAGTTAACGAGTCTATAGACACTAATATTACTATAATCACTCTCCTAAAGTTCAAGTCCAAGGCTAAATCTTATTCATTAAACATAACTTTAATGGAAATTAAATAATTCGATATACCTAATATTTAATTACTTATCTTAATATATCAAAATATCGTTTATAATATGATAACTAAAGAAAAATATTAAGAATCTAAAATCACAGGTTACCAAAATACTGGTCTTGTACCAGACATTCAATTCAATTCATATATAATGATAAAGGTTAATTATAATATCACTTGATAATTAAATAATTGTATCTATAAAGTTCTTACCCCACTGCTTGCCATAACTTTTATCCACAAATCATACACAAACCGTCATATCATCCTTATAACTCAGTGTCCAATTACACACACATATAATAACGCTCTCTAATTGTTACAACCACCTAACCTTCCCAACTTTATTTGTTATTAAAGTTGCCAACTCTTACTAAATTAAGGACGACGTGTAAGCATGCAGTGGCGGATTCAGAATTTTCGTTTAGGAGGTTCGAAAAATATAAATATAAATATGTAAATAAGTTTTTCGAAATGGGCCCTTCAATTTTTTTGGGATTTAAAACCACACTTTTGACACGTTTTTAAAATAAAAAAATCTTGAAAAACAGAACTGATTTTTTAAACAAAAATACATAAATGTTGTTGCAGGGAAGAACTTGGGGTGTGGAGCTTAATATTCAGTGGTCTTACCATCGAGCCATCTATTTTTATTTGTTATTTGAGGGGTTCAAAATATATACATCTACAGAAATACAAAAAATTTACCTTATATATATCGTGTATTTTTTTGCCGTGAATATTTGGGTGAACACCCTGGACCCAATGTGGGTCCGCCCTGTAAGCATGTGCTCATGAGGAGTAGAGGCATAACATTTGTCTTATCTTGGTTAAACTCATTAAACAATTATCAGTACTTTAACACAACATTATATTCCAAATTTCTCCATACCACTAGTTCCTACTGCTTTTAGACATTGCAATTGGAGTCCATCCAACAACATAACTTAACCTAACTAGGGGTTTTATTACTGTGGACTCGTAATGATAGTAACAACTGTAAGAGAACGTACTAGCTAACACGCACATATCAATCAATGTGTATACAAACATTAAAACTTCTTGAATTTTTACCTGAAGGAGTAGCCGCTTCCATGTCCTTCCGTAACCATGCCTCTATTTTATTTTCTTTCCTTCTCCCAATTATTTACTACCCTTATTAGTATATACAACTAATTATGAAAGTAGCCACTATTAATTTTAATGTTATCTTCTTTAACCATCAATTAAATTTATTATTAAAACTACGCATTAATTTTATAATTATAGTTAGAAATAGTCAAAAATGCTCATCTAAAATCTATAGAAAAAATCTTTTATGCAATAAAAAGCTCTAATTCTCAAAACGACCTAAAGAGTCGTTACATTAGATATCAATTTATCCATCGTTCGTCCTCGAACAATCAACAGAAGGCAAGGATAAGAAAGATAAGTTGTCTCAAAGATTACTCCAAAATATTAGTACCCACGGTCTCATCTCACAAGCATCAAACCAACCAACTCGTAATCTACACCTCCTCTCATACAATGTCTCAAACGGGGCCATCTCAATACTCTAATGATAATTTTTGTTGTATGTAATCTCAACTAACATAAAACTATTTTCAAGTGGACTCTTCAACTGTCCGATTATCCAACTACACCTTTACACAACCACCAGGAAAAATATTATCTAGCATAACCATGATAAAATCCTTGATCAATATTGGCTACAATCAGGAGTGAACCAGTACCAATCACCACACACTCATAATGCACAAAAAATCATATATCTTAGCGAGATTACATCCTCACAACAAAATATTTTCTCAAGCTTAAGCTATATAAAAAAAATGATGATCTTTAGATATCAAGTAATCATTCAGGAAAATAAAACTCATCTGATCCAAAGATGGAAATGATCAACTAATGGGAAATGCACAAGTACCCCCTCAACCTATGCTCAAAATTACAGAGACACATTTATACTATACTAAGTTCCTATTACTCCCGTGAACTTATTTTATAAGTAATTTTCTACCCCTTTTCGGCCTACGTGGCACTAGCCTTAAAAAAAAGTCAACCAGCGTTGGACCCACAAGATAGTGCCACATAGGCCGAAAAGGGGTAGAAAATTATTAATAAAATAAGTTTAAGGGGGTAATAGAACCTTAGTATAATATAAGTGTGTCTCTGAGATTTCGGGCATAAGTTGAGAGAGTATTTGTGCATTATCCCTTAAATGTTTATCCTACCTCAACTCGAAAAAGATTAAGAAATAAAAATATTTTGTATTTTAGTATGAAAAAATAATTTTATCTTTTAAAATGATATTTCTATAAGAAAATTTTGTTTAGATAGAAAAACAATGATATTTTTATTAAAGCAAGACAATTTTGATCCGGTTAAGTAAAAATAAGAGTACTTTTGAATTAAATTATTAATGACAAAAATATCTTCGAACAAAATTTTTAACGAATGACAGTTTATTTAATTGTACATAATTTTAAACGCATTTCATCCCTTTTTATTTACGTAATAGAATTTTTATTCTTTATTATCCATTTGTTACCAATTACTTGTTTACTTTCGAATTAACAGATCAATTAAAAAAATAATTATTAATATAATGAATTTTTTCATTTTATCTCTATTAATTATAAAGTGAATGAATTAAAAATTCACTACTAATAGTACAAGTAATCACAAATATATTTGCAGTGATTTTTTTTTTTAGAATTTTTTATTTTCCAATGTATCAAAAAATGACCCAAAACACCCCCCTAATGATTTTGACTTTGGTCAATAGGGGACTGAGAGTCTAGAAGTTTCTTACGGGTGTAAAATGCTGTCGAAGTTAATTTTGGCGCCCAACCTAAACTAAAACCCTAGACTACTCTTTTTGCTAAGCTAAGCAAAGCAACAACGATTAGCCGGAAAATATGTCAGGCTTGAAGTTCGTCGCTGAAAGAACCGGTGACGGAGCCGGACAGCCATTACTCGACACCGACAACGGCGAGGAACTCATGCATGTTCAACCTGGAACTGCCGTAGTCCTCGGCAGCCGCCCTCCCGAGTCCCCTGGCACTCTCTATATCACCTCCAAGTAACATCTCGACCTTCAGTTTACTTTTGTTTGTGCTCATAAATCTAGTTTGTTTCGTAATTAGCCGTTGAGTTTTATTTTTGTAACTCGTTAAATATCACCAGGCAAGTGGTGTGGCTAAGCGATACTGATAGGAGTAAAGGTTATGCAGTTGATTTCCTGTCTGTTTCACTTCATGCTGTCTCTAGAGACCCCGAGGCTTATCGGGATCCTTGTTTATATGCTCAGGTACAATCTCTTTTGTTATATTTTCCCCGTTATTTTGGTACTAGGATTTTACTTATATAAGTGAGATAGCAAAACAGAACTGAAGATTAATTTGTGAAATTAAAAAGTTTCATACTTTTAACACTATTGATTTTGTAGAGTCAATATTTTCTTTTTGTTGTATAATCAATTTGTTTAACCTGCCTCTATTTGGATTAATTTGTGATGAAATTTGAAGGACTAAGGGTCATAAAATGGATCTAATAGTAGTAAGAAATTATTAGAACTACACTGTACCAGCATTGTTAGAGAGAGAGATGCAATACCTGACACTCACTTGTTGTAGAGGTACAGAAAGGATTGTTTATGGTTCATTTTTCTTAGCTTGTCCTTGGTGTTCCTAAGGTCCATGCTGTTTCCTTTTCTCTTCTCTTATGTTATGAGACTTGTTTCATTATTTAGTGGCACTTCTATTGTTATCTGTTATTGGATGTTAGCAGCTGTGAGATGTTATAGAGGGTTAATATGTATTGATGGACTAATGATCTTGTAGTAAATATACAATTTACATCACCAATAACCCATTTCCTGAATAAATGAGACGTCTTCATGTTTTTTCAAACCGATGAGTATGATTGGGATTCCGAAAAGCTTACATTTACGAATCGAGCTTGCAGATGTTCTTGATTATCAAAGAAATTCCGGTCAGTAGTGTTGTCAACATAGTGTAGAAGTTCCAAAAGATTTTTTGGGAAATATTTATTGATGGGAAGAAGTTAAAGCCTTTTAAATTGTCACACTTTTTTTGAAGGGATGTGAAATGATCTCCTTATATTGTTTTGGACAATCGTCACCGCATGAGCTAACTTATGAGATTGAGTTAGCCCAATGTCCATTTCCTTGTCATGGTATCAAAGCCAAACCCATTTTTGTTGGTGTGTTTTTTCAATGTTGAACTCCCATGTAATGTTATCCATGCTTCAGTTGGTAGGCGTCAACGTGGGAAGTGGGGGGTATGTGTTAGATTGTCCCACATTGGTTGGAATGAGAAAAAATCTTATATGGTCTTGGACAACCCTCACTTCATGAGCTAGCTTTTTAAGTTGAGTTAGGCCCAAGGTCCATTTCTTATTACAGTGGAATGTATGTTTCTAGTCCATGTATGTTTCCAATCCAGTACTTCATTAGGATTTTGAGGTTCAAACTAACAAAAAAGCTAGTTTGGGCCTTCTTACTTGTTTCACCATTCAAACGGCTACAATGCAATAGAGTTGCTTATAACAGAATGTTATATATAAATATGTTTGGAGCCTTTTAGAATGCCAACCTGGTTAATGCTTTGAGTAGTGATGGTTATAGTTTCAAGCGTGTGATGCTGATATGGCGCTAATTTGGCTATAAGTACTAGGTCATTGGTGTTATCAGGTGGTAGTTGTGTGCCATTACTAAGACATTAACTACTGAAGTGTTTGCCATATCTATCAGTGTATGTCTTTTACATCGGTCAGACAGTTTTTTTTTTTTTTAGTTTGTGAGTATTTTATAAGGAAACATGGTGGAAGGTAATTCAAGATTAGAATGCAGCGGTGACTCTTTGATGGTTCTCGATAAGTGAAGGACAACAAAGGGTGTAGGAAAGGTGATGCTGCGGTGGAGTTGAAGGTCGTTGGCGAGGGTTCATTTTCTTGGCGAAGACTGCACTCTCTCTTCATTGCCTTCTATGGTCAAACCAGTGTTGTGAATGGCGAGCGCCATTCACCAAAGGCGATATGGCAAGGCGAGGCGAGCTCAAATAGGCGACCCAAGGCGACGTAAATGGCGGCGCCATTTTGATTTTCTTTTTTTAAAAAAAGATTTAACTTAATAATATTGTCAAAACTATTTTTTTTTTCTATTTTCAAACTTTCATCAGCAAAAATCGCGTATTCTCTTCACTACGACTCCACCTTCAGTCGCTACTCCTCTTAATCTCTTCCTCTCGAGTTGCTGCTCCTCTTCGTCTCTTCCTCTCGAGTTGCTGCTCTTCTTCGTCTCTTCCTCTCGAGTTGCTGCTCCTCTTCGTCTCTTCCTCTCGAGTTGCTGCCAGCCGCCAGGACCTAGGTTTACCTTTTTTTTTTCTTCTTCTTTTCAGTTCTTCTTCTTCTTCTTGAGTTCTCTACTTCTCTTCAACTTCAAGATCAGTATGCATTTAATGAAGATTGTTTGTTGGTCTGTTACTCTGTATTGTTGAGAGGTTAAACTTGTCTTGTGTTTGGAAGTATTATACAATTCAATAATCTATTAATTAGTATTTATATATGCAATTCAATAATCTATTAATTGATATTTATATATGCAATATAATATTTTTAATTTTTCTTATTAATTGGCACCTTGATTCAAAAAGGCAAGGCCTCGCCGCATGGCGAGGCAGGCCCTTGTCGCCTTTTGTCGCCTCTCGCCATCCAAAACACTGTGTCAAACTGCAGCTTGATGGGATGCATTAGAAGGAAGCATGCAGGGTTCATCTGGAATCCAACAAGTCATCATGACATATAGTTTATCCATTCTAGCATCACTTAATATAAGTCAATTTTGCCTATAACGTCATATAATAACGAAATCCTACTTGGGGTGTTTTATAGATGATTTTGTGGGGACCAAAATAGGAGTCCTTTTGAAATTCAATCGGCTAAAAGAGCCATTCTGATCTGACAATGGTGGTTGCCAGATTTTCACCTAATTGGTGAAGCTAAGACTTCAATTTTTCCTGCCATGACAGATAGAGAGAACTTATGGAAAGAAATGATTTTTAGGAAAAACACCACAATCTGTGTGGGAAAGGAAAGGAGGTTGAAACTCTAATTAGGCAAAGGTAAATCTAGAATCAATTGGGTTTGAAGATGTTTTGGTTGTGTCACAAAGGCCATTTTGTCGCCTCCGTTTTATATCTTTTGGACTTCTCCAATTTCCTAAATGCTTTGAATGGATATTTTAGTTTTTTTTATGTTACATACAATAATGATTTCTTAATAGCTATGTAGTAATAATATAAATTACTTGAAAAAAACGATAGTAAAATGCAATGAGTATTTTTAAAACATTTAGGGGTCGTTTGGTTGGGTGTATAAGAAAGTATTGAATATGGTGTATTAGTAATGCTAGTATTAGTTATGCTTGAGATTATTTCTAATGTAATGTTTGGTTTGGTGTATTAAAAATAACATGCATCACATAATTTAAAAAAAGAAGATATATTTACAAAAAATATACTCGGCACGTACTGTGGAAAGGATTTTTTTTTAGGGTTGAGGTGGAATTGTGTCTTTAACCATGCTAATGCATGATTTTATAAATCACTTTCTTTGCTAATACCACGGTTTTCCATGTATTAGTTATACATAGCATACCATTGGATTAGTTATACATATGTTGTAAAAAATTACCAAACAAAGTATAGTACTACACAAAGTTGGTGCATGTATTATTTTTTTTTTATGCATCCTATTAAGCGACCCCTCAGTATCCAAGCAAGATATTTTAATGTGCAAGGCAATAATAAGTATATATTGATGCGGTGATATCTTGCAAAAATATGTGGTGCTATAAAAATCAGAAACTACATTACAAAATATTATTAACATTTATAAAACAAACATAGGGATGATAATGACATGATTTTGTCAGTAACACTAGCTTGAACAAATAAAGTTGATTCAAATATCAATATCATATTAGTAAATTTCTATTTAATTCATTTTAATGTATAAGAAGCCCAAAAAGATGTTCCGGAGGGACAGAAAAAATTGGGTGTCAACAATTAGTCATTGATTTCCTTAAAATCTGCAACGGTGACATAGATTCTTGTCCACTAGCAGTATAGTTTGACTACTAATTTTTATGGTGTCTTTGTATATTTCAATTTCCCAAGCTAGGCTCATTTTGCTACCTAAGCATTCGACAAATTAGAGATTCTTGGGTCTTTTATGATTATGGATTCTGTGTCCACTCTTTTATGTAACGTTGTAGGTTTGGATCCTTAACTAGGTATTCAGTTGGTTTAGAATTATGATTACTAATAATTCGACTGAAGTCTCAGCCAATACTAGCGTGAAGTATCTTATGGCTATTTAACAAACTATGGATGAAATAAGTTGTACTGAAAAGGCATCAAAAGATTATCACGATGGGACTTCAACTCCCAATTGCTCTCTTAGATTTAAGTGTTCCCCTGTAAATGATATCACCCTCTTGATTTTATCAGTTCCCTCTCAGTGGCTTAGGCGCTTAGCAGCCTTGAGCTTTTTGCTTTCGGTTATTAACTCCCAGGTCTTACTTTTTTTTTTTTGCATTGTTTGGAGTTATAACCTTTTGATTTGTAATCTTTCATGCATCTCCTTGATGCTTTTTCAATACAACTTGTTTCACTAAAAACATACTATAATTTGGTTAAAAGTGTCTTCAGTCTTGTGTCAATTGTCAGTCTTAGATGAACTTGCTAGTGGAGAGGAAAGATAATGAGGATTGACCTGACCTTCAATATTTCTGAGGCTTAATCTATTAGAGCTCTCACTTAATGCTATTGACTGGTGTTGAACAGTACAAAACTCCACTACACATTCAATAGGGCAATTCATCCTGTTTATTTTTTTCTTAAAAAATAATCATTTATAGTATTCCCTGTTTAATTGAAGCTTGGAGGAGATCATCCAACTATTTTCTTTATCTTTTTCATTTGTCAATAAACTATCTGACACGGTCAATATATAGTTGGATATCCAAGACATTATGAAATGCAATTTCTGTAATTTATTATGGTAGGATTGTGTAGTGTATGCAATCTACTCTCTGAAGCTGGATAAATCATGTATGGTTGAGCCAGATGGATTAGTTGCATGATTATGCATGTCAGTTCTGTTAGAATTAATCTCTGGCTTTATAATTAATGAGTCTTTCTGGTAGAGAAATTATTTCTTTCAGGCTTGTTTAATATTTCGTATGATCACTTTTTTGGGAGTTTTCTCCCTGAAGGGAATCCTGAGTGCTGGTTAAACATTTGTTTCTATTTCTTAAATGTGAAATATGTTTTACTTTAACGAGTGTGATTTTTTTTTCTCTTGCTTCATTCATGAAGATTGACAATGGAGTGGAGGATGACGAATCAGAAGGTTCCAGTGATGAGGGTGATGTGTCATCAGATTTATCAGGGATCACTGAGTTGAGACTTGTGCCATCAGATCCTAATCAAGGTGCTTCATTCTCTTTCATTGTTTTTCATATAGGATAAATACTTTTCTGCTACTTTAGCTCCTAAAGATAAAAGTTTGCTTTGTATGTTCTATGTCGACAGTGGATACACTCTTCCAGATCTTTTGTGATTGTGCTGAGCTTAATCCTGAACCAATTGAAGGTAGTTTTCTTCTTCTTTGGACATACTCATTAACACATTTTGTACTCACATTTTCTGCTCATGTTTTCTTACTACTTTACTAAAGTCTGGTGTTGCTTTCCGTAGAGGAGGAGGAAGAACATAATTGGATCTTCAGCGCAGATCAGCTGGAAAATCAGGAAGCTGGTAATTGATAGACATTGGCTGTTTTTTTAATTGAAACCAATTCTGATTTTGTCAACTTACTTCTATTCTTGCTGGTCTAACTTTAGAAGAAGATTCTGAATGGATGATTTCTCAAAATTCTACACATCCGATTGGTCATTCAAATGGGGATCACGACTTAGCTCATAATGTACTTCAGGTAGGCCTGTGATTGTGGTTTAATTTGACACTTGAAATTCAGAATTGTGATTAATCTTGTTTGTTGCCTTCCGTTTGGCTGGTTTGGTAGGTCTTGGGGCTGGGTAGCCAAATGGAGAGGTGAATTAGAACAAATTCAATACTAATATTTAAAGTAATAAGCACATAGTCAGTCTTACATATTTGGGAATCGAGATTAGTTTGTTGTACATATTCAACAACACAGTGTCAAGTTTCAGAGCCTGACTATGCTTGATTTCTATGTGTATTTCTCCTCATGAATAATCTGCATTGTCATCCTTCTTCAATATTTCCTTTTGTGGAGATAAGTTGTGGAGAGTTTTAGAACACTTTACCTGAATTTCTGCGTCCATGCATGGTATATAAAACGGAGGCCGAGGCTGAATCACCTGTAATTGTAAACGGTAAACCCATGCACCTATGCCCAGGAGTTTACAATGATGGCAACCTCAAGGTTGGATGTGGATGATACTCTTCACTAGGTTCCCTCTATCATTTGTTAATTGGTTCTTTGATATGTTATCTACAAGCACTGTGAAGTATTTAGAGCTCCTCTCTGGGGACTTTTTTCTTGAGTAACTATCATGTTTATTAACTGATATAAACTATTATCCTTGACAATTGCATGTGCAACCTCATTACAGCAGTGGCATGTGAAAGGTCCTTTTATAACACCTCATTTATGAGATCTGTATTTATTTATTTATTTTTTTGGGGGGGGGGGGGGGGGGTTGAAGAGGCGATGGTTGAAGTGTGCATGTAAAAGTAGTGGGGTGTGAGCATCCTGCTTTCTGCTTTAGTTATTTCACATGGAACTTCTATCATTTATTGCCTATTTGTTGCATGAATATTGAGACGTGATTTTTTGAACTGCAGCTTCATATTAATGATCAAAGGTTTGAAGATGCGGAGGAAATGGACAGTGACAGCAAAAATGGCCATCACCATCCCTAGTCAAGATACCTATGTCAACCTGGTCAAGCTTTTCTCGTTTCAGATTCAGAGTTTCTTGTGCTACTTGCTGATTTGGATGAACAGTTTTTTTGCGGAAATGGATAGAATTCTATACAGGAACTAGTAGTTTTATTATGTCACAAATAGCGATCCATGATTAATGCGAGCTGAGATGATATAAGCTCAATTGTAGGTACATTCTCTTGGTTTTTTTCCTGTATTGTGGTGTTCCTTCTGTTTATAACCTGAGTTATGATGACCTTAAGTTTCTGGGGATACTTGCTTGTATACATAAATCAAGTTAAACTTTTCAGTATCTCGTTTCAGTATCTCGCCCAGAGAAGCAGTGAACGATAGCACTGCTTCTCGAGTTCTCATTCTTCAAGTGTCTGACAGTTGCATGGACTTGAGTTTCTCTCAAATCTTCGAGTCGTTCCCTCCTCTACTTCACAATGTATCTCTAAACAATAATCTGACTATTACGCAGTGAGTACGTTGAATATCTTAAAATTCATTAAGAAATCCCAAGGAGATAATTTTCAGTAAATACTACTACTTTTTATATTGCACATGTTAAATGAACCCGAGCCCTTCTAATAGTTGATGCGCTTCATTTGCCAAAATGCATAAAATTCAGTACACTGCACTAAAATAGTATTTGCTATTATTGTGTAGATTAGCCATTGTCAGGTTTTCATTAACATCCAAGTGGCACTTGGTGATAGTTTGCTGCAAAAAGAATGTGATCTAGGCATTTATCTGCTATATTAAAATAACTAAAGAACACACATCTATTGGGTTTTGATTGACAAGAATCCAAATTCAAGTGTGACCAAATGTATGTTGACACAACTTATCATCTACCAAGAAGTGAATTTCATACCCCAAAAGGAAATTTATACAATTAGTAAGTACCCTTAACAGCACAATCATATAAAGAGCAATAAAAGGCATGAGCACATTTTGATAGAACCTCAACTCATTAACACTACGTGTGAGATCATTAGCATAATAAATCTGCCTAACTGCAAGTAATCAATACAAACTAATCCAAGAAAAAAAGAATTGAAATGGCTATACAAGAGTCTCATGGAACACCATATACTTTGATCAATAAATCTTCTTTTCACTTATTGAATAGTAATCAAGATACCAATGAACAAATTTGTGCAACCCCATCTGCAAATCTGTAGTGGGTTTGTATCCAAATTCCTTGTGAGCATAACTGATATTAGCATGAGTAAACATCACATCTCCATTTCTTGGCAATGGCAACACATTTTTTTTTGCCTTTATCTTTAGTAGTTTCTCCAATATGCTAACTAGCTTTGTTACTGGAACTGGTGAAGTATTCCCCAAATTAAACACTCTTAATTGTGCATTCTTCTTCTTCTTTCCACCACTTCCTGTGCTCTTCTCTGCTGTATCCAAAGCCCCTAAACACCCTTTTACTATATCATCAATGTAGGTAAAATCTCTAGCTACACTTTTGTTGTTTGAACCTTGAAATACTGAAATGGGCTTTCCTTTTAGTATGTTCTTTGTGAAGAAGAAATACGCCATATCTGGCCTACCCCAAGGTCCATAAACAGTGAAGAATCTTAACCCTGTAATGGAAAGACCGTAGATGTGATTGTACGTATGTGCAATTTCTTCACCGGCTTTCTTTGTGGCAGCGTATAGACTCGCTGGTTGATCCGTTTGATCTTTTTCTGAGAAGGGTACTTTGGAATTGAGCCCATAAACAGAACTGGATGATGCCCAAACAATTGAAGGTTGTGGGTTAGCGGATTTGCAGGCCTCGAAAAGGGTAACGAGACCTGCAATGTTGCTATGGATGTAAGAACCAGGATTCTTCATTGCGTAACGAACGCCGGCCTGTGCAGCTAAGTGCATTACATGGGTAAATTCAACAATATCGAAAAGCTTTTTCAGAAGCTTCTCATCATTGATATCACCTTCAATGACGAAAACCCCTTTCTGTTCCAACAATTTCTGACGGGCCCTTTTCAACGATGGGTCATAATAGCTGTTGAAATTATCCAATCCAACAACCCCATCACCCCGGCGTTTGAGTGCGGCGGAAACATGAGACCCAACGAACCCGGCGGCGCCGGTAACAAGAACGGATAAATAACCGGAACGTGAACGAGCAGATAATCTGACACGGTTTTCCCATTGTGGAGTATTACTACTACTACCCCATTTCATATTTGTAGAATGAGATGGAGGAGAAGAAGAACGGAAACAAAAGAAAAGAAAGGCACCTGCAAAAATGGTTGCCCAGAACAAGCTTGGTAATGGAATACGTCCATTTCGGTGCTTGTCCATACTGATTGATTGATTGATTAATGGGTGACTAAATTTGCAGTAAAACTACATGAAGAAGAAGAAGAAGAAATGCATTCATTGTGTAAAATGTGGCGGCGAAGAAACTAGGTTTGTGTAGAAGTGTTTTTGGGTTTGGATGGGTAAAAGTATTGAGCTATAATATAGGAATGAATACATATAGGAATATGAAAGAGAATAACAGAAACAGAGAAAGAAAAGGAATTTGGGATAAAGAGGGAATCATATGTGCAATGAAATGAGTCAAAAACAAAAAGAAAAGAAGAAGAAGAGGTGGTTACGGAGAAGAGGTTGGATACTACTATATCTTTATTATTTGGTTTAATACATTTAAAAAAACGTAAAACAATAAATCAAATCAATAATACATAACACATACTACTTTATACAAACAAAGTAGATTTGTGTAAGTAATTGATATATATATTCTTGAAAAGCGGGTCAAGATGTGAAAGAGGATAACATAAAGAGAGAGAGAGGGGAGAGGAATATGAAATAAAGGGGAATTATGTGCAATGAAATGAGTCTAAGAAGAAGAAAAGGTTTGTGTAAATGTAGGGAAAAAAAAGAGATGAGGAAGGAGGAGGAGAGGCAAATTGTGGACTCTTACGGAGTTCGGCTTCAAAATAGATACTTTTTTATGACATTAATCCTCCGTGAAACACATATTAAAACGAATAGTTTACTTACAAATAGGCGAATTCTCCACCCCTACTGTTAACTCTGTATATTCCACCTCAAATTACATCATAAATATTCTAAGAGCAAACTAGAGTTGTTTTATTATCTTTTCTTTAACTTTTCAAGTATAACTCTTCTCTTCAACAATAACTATATGTTCTTATTCACTTCACGTTTTCTAATTTATGACAAATGACCCAAGGAAAGTCATTAGTGGCTTGGTCCAGAATCTGTTTGCCAAAAATATCTTGAGGCTAAACTTTGATGAGTTTGCAGCAATAGCCAAAAGCCCAAAACCTGTTGAAAAATGATTAGACTCTGAGTAAAATGGATATCCTTGGTCAATATTTTGTTATTAAGAAGAAGTTAAAACTCATTTTTTGTCTATATATGCATGTTGTCAGCTTTATTCTACGATTATAAATGGAAGTCCTTTCGAACTTTGTCATATATCATAAACTATAAAAAGAAACAAATTTCATTTAGACACCTTAATTAAAACGATATTTTCATTTTAGCATATACGGTTTCGTTATATTATTTTGATATTTTTTTGATAATAAAGAAAATACTGAATATTTTAAAATCGTTTTGATAAATAAAATAAAAATGTTATTCTAAAAAAGTCTCTTTTTTTCATTACACTCAAACTCTCAAACTCTCTTTTGTGCTTTTTTAAAAGAATTATTCTTTTCTTTTACTATTTTTCATATTTATTCTTCTTCTTTCTTTTAGTGTTGTTTTTTGGAGAAAAGAGGGAGAGGAAGAAAGAAAGAGATAATAATTATGAAATATGGGTGTTGGTATCCATATTTTTGGCAAAAAGTGGAGGGAGGTGATGGTAAGTTTAGAAAAGTAATACAATGAAGAAGAAGAAAAATGACTTAAAAACGAATTTGAATGAAAAAATTGATCTCCATTGAAAGAGTTTAAGTTTGAATAAAAAGTGGGGGTGATGGCTTGAAAAATGAAAAAGAAGAGAAAATAAAATAATAAATCACTAAATTAAGCTTTTCACGCACTATTTTTTAGCGTATCACACTCGCTTTGACATGTTAGCAAAAAAGTGTCAAAATGACACAATAAACCTTACATAAGGTATCTAAAATATACACTTGATGCCAACTTTATGAGGTCGCCGATGAATTTGACCTAAAAAGTTGTTAAACCTCAATTTTTGTATAGTTGTGAGCTTTATTCTACAACTATAAATGTAAATCCTTTGTAACTTTGTCACATATCATAAACTACAAAAGAAACAACAAATTTTCATCAAGTACAAAAGGTCTAAATCATCCTCTACATTTTCAGGGGACACCTTCTTGAGAAAAATAATATTATAAATACAAATAAAATGATACGCTAAATGGTTAAAACACATATTTTGAATACCCTTATACCATATATACAAGAAAAATGATACGCTGCCTAAAATAGTTAAATCACATATTTTGGACATCCTTATATCATATATATATACAATTAAAATAATACGGCTAAATGGTTAAATCACATATTTTTCACACCCAACGAAGTACGGTAGCCTAGTGGTTTATGGCAAGTTAAATTTCTGGCTCAGCCACGAATTTCAAACATCTAGTCAAGTTAAGTACATTGTGTTCTAACTAAAACATCAATTTATATCCATAATTACATTATATTAGAAGATTAATTTACCAGAAACATAGAACAATTGAATTTCTTAACGAGTTGATTGGAATTGGGCTTTCGGGCCATCAAATCAAAAGTCTACCTAAATGCACCATTTCCTGGGTCATTTGCACTTCTAGTCATATTTTGTGGTCCTATTTAATTTATGTTCCTCATGACAAATAATTTTTTTTATAGTTATATTTTTCGTATCATAATATACATAAGTTATGTTCGGACATCATATCCTGCGCCATTTGCATTTCTAACCATATTTTATGGTGCTCTTTAATTTATGTCCCTCTTAATAAATAGTTTTTGTATGACGTATAAGTTCATATTTTCGTATCATAATATACATAAGTTATGTCAGGGAATGACTCCTTTTTAAAGAACATTATTCCCCACTAAACATAAGTTTGATGAGTAAAATATCAAACATAAAAAATCAGTCTACTTAAAAAATAAAAAATAAAAATCAGTCTATTCGAATAACAATATCATACAATTTTATGTCATTCTCCTTTTTCCAATCCCTTTTTGCCCAAGTAATTAACAAGTTGCGAAGGCTGCAGGATTCGCGAGAATTTTGGCCATAGAAAGTGAGTTTTTGTATCAATTTCCTTAGTTTTTGTTTGGGATAAGGGTCTGAAAAATACTTCAATTTTGGTCGATATTGTTGTTATGATACCGAACTTTATGGAGGTGCTTATACACCTGAACTATTTAATAGTGTATTTTAAAGGTATATATATATGTCTACGTGCACACATTATTATTTATAATTATGCAATACTTTTTATGTTCACGTGGGCATATATATACCTTTAAAATATTAAATAGTGCAGGAAGATAAAAGATCATTTCAAAGTTTGATATCGTTACAACAATTTCTTTCATAGTTCAAATATATATTCCAGACCTTTTTTCCTTTTTCTTTTTAGTATCTTGTATTCCCTTTTCAGAGATTTTGCTGTTAGATTCGTGATTGGTATACACACACAATATACACATATTGTTTATTGAATGCAGATATACTTAATTGATTTTTAGTTGGGTTCGCATACATATATATAATATATACATCCTGTGATAAATTTATTTAACAAATTTATATACATTTGCTTGCATTGATACTCTTTGGTCCATAATACCTAATAAATTAATATAAATATATATATTGCTCCAGAATTATCTAATAAATTTATATTTACATATAAAGAAATTCAATGCTTTGGTAAAACAGAAAAGTCTTTTAACTAATACTTACTCCAAACAAAATAAAATAATAGATCCTTATTTTTAGGAATATCTAACAACAAAATAAGGTAACAAAAAAAAAAAAAAAAAAAATACAATAACGTAAAAAAAAAGAAGAAGATATTATCTCCCCTTTCTATTTCCAAGCAAAATAAACGGATAAAAAACATTGTCTGTCCAATGCTAATTCTCTTAGGCTTAAAATTTATTAAATACTTCTAAAAAGTATCAATTCTATATAATAAAAAAACTTGTACCTACATATCAATCACTCTTAATTATAATGTCTTTATTTGCATGAGATACAGTTGGTAGCAATGTGAGGACGAAGTCCTAACTAGGGTGGTTCATGATTATGGTTAAAAATTAAATTAAATTGTAACTCAAATCGAATCGATTAAAAAGATTTAATATTTGGTTAGATTTGATTTTGAAAATTGATATTATTTAATTTGGTTTTGATTTTATTAAGAAAAAATCGCAAAAATAACCAAATCGAAATCAAAAAATTAGATATATATTATTCATAAATAAAACATAAATATTTTGTTAAATTTTTATTAACTTGAGTCTTTAACTTTACCATTTTCTCAAGTCCAACACTTAATTTTAGCTCAACTATGACAACTCCTAAGTCCAAGTCTATCAAAATGCATTACTTTAGTCTATATCTATCCTACCTCACACAAGATAGTCACATTTTTCTTAATTGAATCAATTTGTTCGTGTGATAATAACTCTTGTATTGCTTAATTGTTAATTGAACTCACATTAGATTTCTCTGTAGATTGTTCATGTAGTAGGTGTCCATGTCTATCGAGATACATGTCCTCAAAAATTTTATTATATTCAAATCGAAAGAAAAAAAATTTGAACCAAACCGAATTAAAACCGACAATTATTTTTTTCATTTTGCTTTAGAAATTTAAAAACCGACTTAGATTGATTTGATTTGGTTTACATTAATACCCAATCCAAATCGAATCACAAACACCCTAATCTTAACAAATTACTTGACCAAGGTCGTGGTGTAATAATGAAAGTGTTTCATCATTAACCTAATGTATCGAATTCAATCTTTGCATATTAAAAAAACTTTACCTCCAGATGAATCTTACAAAGAGTAATTAAAATTTTATTGGTGCTTCGATATAAGCTCAAAACACCATATAAAAAAAATAACAAAAAATTATTAGGAAAGTAGAGTGCCAATTAGGGTCATATCTGAGTGACCTATACAAAAAAAAAATAGTAGTGGGCCATTAGAGGAGAAAAAGATAGTCCATCAAGTTAACATCAATATATCATTCCTAAATTTGAGGTTGATTTCTTTTGTGATCTTTGCAATCATCACACTTCATTTCATTGCCCAAACTTTTGTTAAAAACATCACTTACCCCAACAGTAGTAGTAATTTTAGAAATAGGATGATTTAATATGTTTGGTAGGAGGAAAGAGAAAATCTTAAAAACATTTCCTTAAAAAATAAATAGATCTTTTACTTATTTTTTAATTTTTGATAAGTTAAGATAAAAATATTATTTCAAAATATTTATATGTAATCTAACAAAATATTATGGGGATGAATTTGAGGGTGGTGAGAGTAGAGAAGAGCCAATAAATTTGAAATGTTTACCTAAGGAGCTTATCATTTCTACTTCTATTAAAGACGTTATTTTGTTCATTATTAAGAAACTTATTTTTCTAAAAAAAATAATATTTTCTGAGTACCAACAACACCGTATGGGATGGAAAAGTGGTGCGCACATATAGTATAATGTATTTATGTACATTCAGGGTGAAAAAAAAAATATGTACATTCAGGATCATCTCAACGAGTTTGAGGGTCTAAAGCCAAACTTTATAAAGAGACTCTTATGACATATTCACTGTAATTTAGTAAATGAGGTCCGGAGAGGTGAAATGTATGCGAATATTATGAAGTAAGAATGTAAACAATGTAAATTTTCAAATACAAATATATATAATAAGGTAAGAACAATAAAACATGACTCAAAAGTTTGAAAAATTTATATAATAATATCAAAATAGTGTTGTGCTGAATTTTGTAGGTTGATATCATGATGTTAATTTAGTGTTGATTAGTTTTAGTGCTTGAAATTTGAAGAAGACACCAAAAAATAAATTTGATTTTTTATGAACAGACAGCCAAATTTTTTGCATAATGTAGAAGGTTTGATTGTTTGAAAGGCTTTAAAAACTTCAATTATGAGAGAATAAAAATAGTGAAAGGATAAAAAAAAAAAACTATTAGAATAATAATGTTGTTCATGATAATCGTTATATATATGAGGCAACAATATGGATAGTCACATAGAAAAGATGCTACAATTAACTAAATCCTATTCAATTTCTCAACTATTGATCTCTATATAGTTTGGGAGAAATTGGGGGCCTAAGCAATTGCTTTAGTGACCTTATAGTTGAGACGACACTGTGTACATTTAATTAATATTACCTTTCTCCACCTCTGGCGTATCTAAGATTTTAAATTGATGAATTTTTAAAAATATTATTAATTTCTTATATATTTAAAATAATAACTTTATTTACATATAATATGTTTAGAATCTCATTAAATATCCACATTTAAAAAGTTGGTAAAGCAATAGCATAAATGAGTTAAAAGATTCAATGACAAATGAGGGATTATTAGAATTTATAAATTTTAAATTCACTTACAATATCACTGCCTTTTATAAAAGATGATGAAGACAGAATCACATTTAGATGAATGATTAAGGATTCTTTCGGTTTAATTACCTTCATTAATTATGATCTCTTTAGTCATTCCAACAAATAGTAAAAGCCCTTTTTTTTTTTAAATCACACGTCCAATCTGTAGTCCTTACAAATCACTGCCCTAATTTAGAGATTGTTTATTTGTTTTAATATTATTAGTCTTTTCTTTTCCCAAAAATTTTGATCTAAATATATTTTACATTTGTAGATTTTGAATTAGATTTTAAATAGTCATCTACTAATCTTCACATATCTGTTTGTCATGACATATAATTAGATTTTGAAAATTTAATCATTAAATATTTTCAAGTTTAAGATTTCGAGATTTCGGGACACTCATATAACATCAACAAAATTCAAACTAAAATGTCTTCTCATTCATTTTATTGGCTCCAAAATACCCCTATCATTCATATTTTGGTTCAAAATTAACCACTTATTTAACAGTTTTAAATTTAAGCAATTAAATATTTTTTTAAATATTTGGCGCTCAACTATTGGTTATAATTTAATTTATTAATATCATTTATAAACAAACCCACTACCCACCCAATTAATAAACCAATTCTAATATAAAAATCACCCTAAACACTACTAAAATACGACGAAATTACAGATTCCTGAAAATGACATCCAAAGTTATTCGAGTCCGAATTGAAACCCCAATTAAATTTAGATTGAGCCGCTTATTTAGGTGGCCACTTTCACTAGGATTTCTTTCAAGCTTTAATTCGAATTTATGATTAAATGTAAAGAAGTAGTACATCCCGAATAATTCATGCACTTTTTTAAAATATAATTTTATAAATATTTATGATTTGTTTTAAATATTATAACTTTAATATATTTTTAAAAAAAAGTTATCTATTAAGTAACATCACATAATTGAGACGAAAGAATAATTAAGATAAACATAGATGTTTTAAGTTTATCAGTAATTTTTATTTAGACACTTCAATTATAATATGTTTTGAATGAGGAATTGAATGTATATATGATAATATAATTCTATAGACATTTTAATAGGAGGATAGTGAATTTGTTTATAAATAATATTAATAAGTTAAATTATAACAAATAGTTGAACGCCACATGTTTTAAAAAATATTTAAATAGTTTAAATTTAAAATTGTTAAATAAGTGGTCAATTTTAAAGGCAAAGGTTGATGACAAGGGTATTTTGGAGCCAATAGGTGGATGAGGATAGTTTTGTATTATTTCTAATATTTCAAGGCATTTTAGGCCCTTTTCCATTTGAGATTTTGACAGACTCGTTGAACTTTTAAAAATGCAAATAAAATGTATATCCAAATAAAATTTTTAATTTTCTAACTTCAAAAATTACGATTTAACATGAGTTAAATAATTAGTTCATTATAAAACATCCCTAATGAGTTTAGTAAAATTCAATATGCCTCCTCCTACCTAGATGTTTCATTAGATTCATCTAATGATTATCAAAGTTATACCTAATCTAATAATTATAGCAAGTTGACCTATTGAAAATCAAGTTCGTTTGCTATTTTTGTAAATACGTTTAAGCTAAATCTAATTATTGTGTACCTAGAATTATTTTTATTTTTATCCATAAAAGAACTAGAACTATAATATTTCATTAAATCATATATCTTGATGATTTTTTTTAAAAAATAAACGATTCTGATTAGAAATTTTGAAATACATATAATTTTATAAAGAATTCACTATTTAACAACATGATTAGCTAGTTACTCCTCAAGTCTCAAAATAAGTGTCATCATAGGAAAAAAAATTATCTCAAAATAAGTGTTACTTTAAGAATTCAAGACAAAAATTAGTTGTACAGATTTTTTCAACTATATGTTCATATTTCAAGAGACATTTGTTAAATAGGGATAATTTCATAAACTATACACTTTATTTATTGATTTCTTAATGAACGTAACTTTAATTCAGGTGACAATTATTTTGGAATGAAGAGAGTATTCTTCAATATAATTATTTCATATGGTACAAACAATCTCTTCACACTTAACATACATCTTTCTTTCTTTTTTTTCTTTTGTAAAATTTTAAATGATGAGTCTTTTATTTACAAAAACATAAATTTATGGATTAATTTTAGTATTTTAAAAATAAAATCTCAATTGAAAGTCTCAGATCTTCTTCTTTTTTTTTTGAAATTTTAAATTATAATTATAAATTACATATTCAATAATTTAAAATTATAACTTCATATAGCATACTTTAATACAAACTAAGATCCTCAATTTCCACCCTTTTTTTCACTGCGTTTTCCCTTCCCATAAATTTGTTTTCTTTCAAAAGAAGATTGTGATTTGTATTGATCAAAATACAAAGTATTATTTATTTATTTTTAAAAAAAGCAATCACCTCGGCAAATCTCTCTTATAGCTAAAAGATGGGAGTTTTAGATTATTACTATTTTCATTTTTTCTATATATTTTTCAAAAATAATGGGAGAGAAGGTTCATTGAGTGTTAGTTAACTACGAAGATAGTTTTAAAAAGTCGAGTATATGAAGTCGAAAAAATTCATAAAAACAAAAAATCTAATAGTTATTTTTAAAAATATATGAGTTTGAATTCATGACTTTCTTTTATCAAACTAGTTTAAAATCTAAAGTTGATTAATCTATTACAAATAAATAAATTTCAAAAAATAATATAAAAATCTTTATGAATATTATATTATGTATATATCATTTATCGATTTAATTCAATTTTTTCTTCAGTTTAATATAATTTAATAACATAAAATACTACCTTTTTTTTAAAAATATTTAAATCCAAACAAAAATCAAATTAAAATAAACTTCCCTTAATTGATTTAATTTATTTTCAGGTTAAATTGATTTTTAACCAAATTATAAACATTCTACGGAATCATTTGGCGGTGCGAGAGCATCGAAGAGCAGAAAGTGTAAGCCAAAATGTGGTAAATTGGTCCGCTGTTTGCGCCACATTGTCTACAATTTGCAGTCCACAATATAACAAAATATTGTGTCTGCCAAAAGGTACCTTGTGATTATTGGCTATGAAATATAACAAAATATCTCCCCCCAAAAAAATGAAAATTCCATTCAAAAAGAAAATTTTGGGTCCATTTCTCTTTTTATAAAAAAAGGTGTGGAAATGAAATAAATAGAGTAATCAATTATAATAATATCTACAACAACATATTAGTATAGTATTATAAATAGAATCTAAAAAAATTAGAGTTTATATATTTTTATATTGGTAGAAATGTTATTTTTTAAAATTGTCGACTCAAGATAATCATTTTTCCAAACAGATTTGAAAAAATGCAAAGGATACAAAATTGTAATGAAAGTATTTTTAAAAGGGAAGTAAAATGTAAAGACAATTAAAGTAAAAGAAATAGTAATATAACGAAAGAATAAAATAATATCAGGATAATAATAATAATAATAATAATAATAATAATAATAATAATAGAAGGTAAAATAGATGTTTCAGATTGGAATTTTGTTCTACCACATAAAGAAACAAAGCCTTCAACTACCTACCATATGTAATTGTTAACTTTAGTGTTCTCCTATTTAAGGTCATATATTTGATAAGCGAAAGAAATAATATGTGTTATTTAATTATTTTTTCTCAATTTTTCTTCAATCTACTGCTACTTCTTTTCAAATCAATCTCGGTCAATTTCTCACACATTCTCACTAGAGTTTCTGTGTGACTCATCTTCAAATGTCCTAACTGTTGGGAAAACGCGGACAAGCACAACAATATATATGGTAAAAGTAATGGAAATAAAATGGGAAAATAACGACACAAAATTTTTTACGTGGAAACCCTTCTAAATAAGGGGAAAAACCACGGCCAAGAGGAGCAACTGATATCACTATAGTAAGGAATTTTACACTGTGTAGTCACGAATACAATACTCAAAGTGACTACTACACACTCAAAAGAAACAACACTCTTTTGGTTTCCGTCTTACTAAAATATCACTCACACTCTATTTTTCTTCACAGGCTATTTTCTTGTATAGTCTATGGAATACCTCACTTTGCTCTCAAAATGGTTTTTCTCTCTAACTTTGGTGTGTTCTACAAATGAGCAAGAATGCTCTATTTATAGAAGGATAAAACCATCCCTATGTCACTAATGACATAGGTAAATATAGCAAAGTCAAAAAATGAGTTGCAAATCTTACCAATTTGCCAACTACCAAGTCTTAATTTTCAACTCTTGTCACTATTCCTTTTTAACAATTACTTGTACCAATTGAATAGCTAAAGTTGACCAAAAATGGGATGGATTCAACAAATCTCCCCCTCCAGTCCAATTTACTGGAAGAAGGTATCTTCATCTTCTTTAGAGAGAGCTCATACCCACAAGTTCTTTGCATAAATCGAACTTGTCTTTCGGTATCGTCTTGGTCAGCATATTTGCAGGATTTGCACTTGTGTGGATCTTTTTGACGTGAAATGATTCACTCTCCACTTTCTCACGAATCCAATGATATCTGACGTCGATGTGTTTTGTTCTTGCATGGTACATGGAGTTCTTGCTCAAGTCTATTGCACTTTGACTGTCACAATAGACAATATACTCCATCTGATTCAAACCAAGCTCTTGAAGAAATCGCTTTAGCCATATCATCTCCTTGCCGGCTTCAGTAGCCGCAATATACTCAGCTTCAGTTGTAGATAGTGCAACACACTTTTGCAACTTTGACTGCCATGATATAGCTCCCCCTGAAAAAGTAAACAAATATCCAGTAGTGGATTTTCTGTTATCAAGGTCACCTGCCATATCAGAATCTGTATAGCCTTTCAAGATTGGATTTGATGCTCTAAAACACAAGCATTCATCTGAGCTTCCTCTAAGATACCTGAGTATCCACTTCACAACTTCCCAATGCTCTTTTCCTGGATTTTCGAGAAATCTGCTGACAACACCAACTGCGTGAGCAATATCAGGTCTAGTGCACACCATTGCATACATTAGACTTCCGACGACGGAGGAATATGGAACTTTGGCCATGTTCTCTTTTTCCTCCCTAGCTGTAGGACACATCTTCTTGCTCAACTTCATATGACCAGCAAGAGGTGTACTAACAGGCTTAGCATTCTTCATATTGAAGCGCTCCAGTACACGTTCAATGTACTTCTTCTGGGACAAATAAATCTTTCTTTTATCTCTAAGACGAGTAATTCTCATGCCCAAAATTTGCTTGGCATGACCCAAGTCTTTCATAGAAAAAGACTTACACAACTCTTTCTTCAGCTCGCCAATCTTGGAAGTATTCTTGCCCATAATCAACATATCATCCACATACAACAGGAGGATGATAAAATCATTGTCAGAAAATTTTTGTACAAATACGCAATGATCTGAAGAAGTCTTCTTATAGCCTTGCTCCCCCATAACAGATTCAAACTTCTTGTACCACTGTCTAGGAGCTTGTTTTAGGCCATAAAGACTCTTTTTGAGTTTGCACACAAAATTTTCTTTACCTTCTACTTTGAAGCCCTCAGGTTGTTCCATATAAATCTCTTCTTCTAGGTCACCGTGAAGGAAAGCCGTCTTCACATCCATTTGCTCAATCTCTAAATTAAGACTAGCAGCCAAACCTAGAACTGTGCGAATCGAGGACATTTTCACAACAGGAGAAAATATTTCGTCAAAGTCAATACCCTTCCTTTGACCGAATCCCTTAACAACCAATCTAGTTTTGTACCTGGGCTTCAAGTTGTGTTCTTCAACTTTAACTTTGAACACCCACTTGTTCTTCAAAGCTCTCATGCCCTTGGGCAATTTTACCAACTCATAAGTTTGGTTCTCATGCAAAGACTTCATCTCATCTTGGATGGCTTTAATCCATTGATCCTTGTGCTTATCTTCCATGGCCTCCTCATAACATTCAGGTTCTCCCCCGTCAGTGAGTAACACATACTTCATGAGCAACAGGATCATCAATAACAATATCATTGTTATTATCAACATCAACATGTTGATTCGATACATGATTCTGGGTGTCACCATGATTATCAAACCCAACAACATCATGCACACTTGTGTGAGGAACGTCATCATGATGAACTATATCATCAAAACTTGAAGATTCTACCATTTCCGCTTTGTCAATATCTTTTGTTTGATTCTCCACGAAAATAATATCACGGCTTCTCACAAGTTTCTTTTCAATTGGATCATATAGCCTGTAACCAAATTCATCTAGGCCATATCCAATGAAGATGCATTGCCTTGTCTTGGCATCTAACTTTGACCTCTCATCTTTTGGCACATGTACAAAAGATTTGCAACCAAATACGCTCAAATGGTCATAGGAAACATCCTTTCCATACCAAACACTATTTGGTACATCACTTTGCAAAGCAACATCAGGAGATAGATTAATAACATGTGCAGCGGTCAATAAAGCCTCACCCCAAACTGAGTTCGGCAACTTTGCTTCAGAAAGCAAACATCTAACTCTTTCCATCAAGGTCCTGTTCATCCTCTCAGTCAAACCATTAAGCTGAGGAGTCTTGGGAGGAGTCTTCTGGTGTCTAATACCTTGATGCTTGCAGTATTCGTCAAATGGTCCACAATATTCACCACCATTATCAGTACGAATGCATTTCAGTTTCTTTCCAGTTTTTCTTTCAACTGAAGCCTGAAACTTCTTAAAGACACCTAACACTTGGTCTTTAGTCTTCAAGACATAGACCCAAAGTTTTCTCGAGCAATCATCAATGAAAGTGACAAAGTAGAGTGCACCACCTAATGTCTTTGTCTTCATTGGACCACATAAATCAGAGTGCACCAACTCAAGCAACTCTGTCTTTCTCGAAGGAGGGTAGGACTTAAAGAAAACTCTATTTTGTTTACCAGCCAAGCAGTGCTCACACTTTTCTAATTTAGCACTTTGGAAATTTGACAATAATTTCTTCTTGGCTAGAACATTAAGTCCTTTCTCGCTGATGTGTCTAAGCCTCTTGTGCCATAATGTTGAAGAGCTATCGCTCTCAACCGCATTCACCATATCAACACAAGCAGAGGCCGTAGTCCAATATAGACCACAACGTTTGTTACCACGAGCCACAACCAAGGAACCCTTGATGAGCTTCCATTTTCCATCACCGTTGGTACTAACATATCCTTCATCATCTAAAACACCAACAGAAATTAGGTGCAGACGAACATCAGGAGCATGTTTCACATTGTTCAAAACTAGTTTAGTTCCAACACTAGTTTTCAAACAGATTGTACCAATACCAACCACCCTAGAAACAGTCTCATTACCCATACTCAAAGTTCCAAAATCACCAGGAGTATAGGAAGAGAAAAAATCCTTCCTTGATGTCACATGGGATGCGGCACCAGTATCCACAACCCAGCTTGACTCATCACAAGCAATATTTATCATATCCGCATCAAAGACAGTAACAAGATCTTCGGTGATAACGGTGGCTAGGCAATTTTCATTGCCATCTTCTTTAGTTTCCTCTTTGTTTTTGTTCTCCCTCTTCAACTTCCTGCAGAACTTCTTCGTGTGCCCTTTCATACCACAATGATAGCACTCAATATCCTTAAGTCTGCCTCTGGATTTGCTCCTATTTTGTTCTCTCTTTTGAGAACCACGAGTTTTGTTTCTCCCCCTGGGACCAGTTATCAGGACATCCGACGAAGAGGAAACTTGAGTTTTTCTTCTCATCTCTTCGTTCAAGACACTACTCTTGGCGGAATCCATAGAGATCACACCATCAGGAGCAGAATTTGACAATGACGTTCTAAATGTTTCCCAAGAGTCTGGTAGGGAACCAAGTAGAAGCAAGCCTTGAATTTCTTCATCAAATTTGATGCCCATAGCAGATAATTGGTTCATGAACCCCTGAAAATTATTCAGATGGTCTGTCATCGGAGAACCATCATGATACTTCAAACTCAACATCTGCTTTATTAAGAACATTTTGTTGTTGCTAGTCTTCCGAGCATACAAACTTTCAAGATGCTCCCATAGGGTTCGAGCATGTGTTTCCCCAGAAATATGGTTCAACACATTATCGTCGACCCATTGCCTAATGAATCCACAAACCTGTCTGTGCAACAGATTCCACTCTTTATCTGTTTTATTGTCAGGCTTTACAGTGGTAAATACTGGTTTGTAAAAATTCTTAACATAAAGCAGATCTTCCATTTTTCCCTTCCAAATGGCATAATTAACACCATTCAAAGTAACCATTCTACTTGTGTTGGCTTCCATTGTTTTCCCCAAAAAATATAGTTATCGCAAATCAAAGTAAATCTTTTCTGATGTGGAAGTTCAGACTGTGCTGCAACCACAGAGCATACTCAGATAAAACCTTGGCTCTGATACCAATGTTGGGTGGTCTTGGGCCTTCTCAACCCAAAAGCTAGCTCAAAGGTTGAGGTTTTCCCTCACACTTATAAATTGACCACCGCCCCTTCCACTTCCGATGTGGGATATAACCCAACAATCTCCCCCTTCACACATCGGGCCTTGGGCCGGAGAGAGCGACAACCCAGTTTCTCCCGGTGGGCTGAGACTTGTTGACAACCTGGGCTCTGATACCAGTTTGTTGGGAAAACGCGGACAAGCACAACAATATATATGGTAAAAGTAATGGAAATAAAATGGGAAAATAACGACACCAAAATTTTTACGTGAAAACCCTTCTAAATAAGGGGAAAAACCCGGCCAAGAGGAGCAACTGATATCACTATAGTAAGGAATTTTACACTGTGTAGTCACGAATACAATACTCAAAGTGACTACTACACACTCAAAAGAAACAACACTCTTTTGGTTTCCGTCTTACTAAAATATCACTCACACTCTATTTTTCTTCACAGGCTATTTTCTTGTATAGTCTATGGAATACCTCACTTTGCTCTCAAAATGGTTTTTCTCTCTAACTTTGGTGTGTTCTACAAATGAGCAAGAATGCTCTATTTATAGAAGGATAAAACCATCCCTATGTCACTAATGACATAGGTAAATATAGCAAAGTCAAAAAATGAGTTGCAAATCTTACCAATTTGCCAACTACCAAGTCTTAATTTTCAACTCTTGTCACTATTCCTTTTTAACAATTACTTGTACCAATTGAATAGCTAAAGTTGACCAAAAATGGGATGGATTCAACACTAACTCCTAACTATCTCAATGTTGCTTCCAATGTCTTTTCCACTAGGAGGCTATTCTCACTTTAGATTGTCCCGATATATTTTTGTTCTAATCTTATCTTTTTTAGTAAAACATTTTTATTTTTAAACGTATGAGTTCTTAACTTTTCAATGCTTTCACTCATACTACATATATAAATTTGGAAATACAATTGTGTTTTCAATCTGTTTTTTTCATACACGTTAAAGGAGTAAAATAAAGAGATTTTTATCCTATAAAACAGTCATAAGAGTTATATACCACACATCTTTTAAACTACTACGAATGCAATAGTTTTTATCATTAATTTTCTTTAAGCAATAATAACACACCTTTTGAATAATACGTATACATTACTTTTTGTATCATATATAACAATTATTATTTTTAAAAAAAAAAAGCCACACCTACATATAATAGTACTACTATTCATGAGCGACTAAATAAACACTCAGTTGGGATTCTTATCTTTAATCATATGGGAAATTATATAAATATTATATAGATAAACATAGGATAATGTTTCGAAGAATTTCCCCTTCTTGTATATTATGCACATTTTTCCCCCCACAATTATTCTTATTCTCTCTTATATGTTCAAAAATACCATTATAGTTAGTATACTATTAAATATCATCACTAAACTATATATAATACAGAGTATATATTTTTAATTTTACACTATAGTTGACATAATTAATCATTCTATTTATAAAAACAATGTGTATCATTATTATACCAGTAAACATACATTTATACACAATTTAAACTATTATAATTGACATACATAAAATATCATGTATATATACATATTATATAATTTTACACACATTTTTTATTATATCATGTATAAATTTATTCCAAGTATAAGCTTAATGATAGCATGTATATATACATATTTTAGAATTCTCTCTATATATTTGATTATATCATGTATACAATTATTTCACACATATATTTAATCATATAGTGTATATATACATGTTATATAATTCTACATTAATATTTGACTATATAGTGTATAAATTTATTTTACATGTATATTTAGTTACACCTTATACTATTGTCGTATCACGTGTGTTTTCTTCTTCGAATACCACACTAATTGTTGTCTTATTGTTCATTTCTCGTATGTTGTGTATTGTTCTTTATTTTACGTTATTCTAATATTGTTGAAATTGCTCTTATTTCTATACTCCCTTTTCAAAATTGCTTGGATATGCTTTATTTGAAATTGAGGATTTATAGGAAACAATTTTTTCCGTCTCTATGAGATAGAAACAAAATTTGCGTACACTCCACTCTTCTCAGACAATTTGCAGTTTTTTTTATTAAGCTATTAAATAGTATCCCTATATATTGTAATGTTGGAGTCTGTTATGAAAGTAAATATTTTCTATATCATAACTGATAATTAATAAATGGTGTCATGTACATATGTAATAATTTCTTTAAAAACAGCATATTTATGTTTCACCTACACAGTTAAGACTATTAGTACTAAAATTTATTAAATATAGGTATTAGTACATATTTGATGGACAGTATATTTATGAATTGTGATGTGTGAATTGGTCTTCCTTGGCAGCAGATTGTGGCTTTATGGGACCATAATTAAGAGGGACCGCGCCATTCACTCCGTGATTAACTAAAGGGACCCTTATTTGTACTTTTAGATACACTCTAAACCCTTATTTGTACTAATGCATTATAAGTCGAGACATTACCATCGTGTATTAGTAAAAATAATGTATTAACTTCGTTTATTAGTAATTTTTATGTTATATATATTATGGTGTGTAGTATTAATGCCATTAATTTTCAGAATTAGTAATGCAAGAGGTTTTAGTGCCAGCATCAACATGGTTAAAAACCTTATTGCCTTTTCATTTTATTTTTTTTACATCTTTTTCATTATAATAAATGATATCTTTGTAAATAAATACTTTTATACAATGCATACTATTTTTAATATATTAAATCAATTACATATGAAATAATCTACATATAATTAATACAAGCATTATTAATATATTTTATTTAGCGTTATAAGTCAAAGTCATTGGATTAGACTCTAAGCTATCAATGGGACAATTCACTACACCCACTAATGCATTATTAGTCAAGTCATTCATTTTTTCCAAAGCCTCATTTTCTTATTTAAAAAAAAGCAAAAAATAAAAAGTTATTTACAGTAGAGATTGGGAAGTGAAAAGAGAATATAGTACGATTTGGGCCTAAATATATAGATTTAATTCCTCACCATTATTTATTTTCTCTATTTCTTTAAGTAAATGAAAATCATGCGTCATAATTAAAAATTAAAGCTGAAAATTTAAATAAGAAATTAATCTGTGTGTGGGGTAAACTCATATCAATATTGTGTGGGGTAAGCTCTATATCAATATTAGTATTATATTGTAAACCTAGTTTGATTGCTTGAAATAATATCTTTAGAAATATATATATTTATTTTATAATTTAAATCACTCAAATTATTGATATTTTATTTTTAAAATTAATCAATCATTTTAGGTGATATTTTCATTTAATTTTGTCGATGATTATTTTTAGCCAATTTTTTAAGAAATAAAATGATTAAAATGGGTAGAATTTATATTTCTTAAAAGTCTTGCTTAAAGTAAAAATTTCATGTCAACAAAATTAAATTTAAAAATCATCGAAAATAATTAAATGACTTTACCTATGAAATATCAATAATTGAGTGACTTTTGAATTATATTTTTTTAAACTTTTTTTTTGAATAAATTGTCCTTATTAAATACGTGATCATATGAGATATTAAATCCTCGATCACTTGTTTATTGTTCTGTTCTTTTATATTTTTTGTTACATATATATATCTAGATCATATATATATTTTTTATAATTATTGTCTATACTTTGATTTTGAGTACTTCCACTTCTAATACTAAGTGCACAACAACTTTCTTTCTGACTTTCCAAGATTACATTTAATAATCATCATATATACAAGTGTGAATCAAGTAAAAATTAAAGCATTTATAAAGTGGTGTAATTGAAAACTTAATAGCTATCCAACTGTTACACACCACCAATTAATTAAAATTTTGTTAAAATATTATGACTATTGAAATAAATTTCTTTCTTTTTATAATTGAATATACTCGAGTTAAGAATCTATTGAAAATAATTTTTTTATTTCTATAAAATAGTAATAAAATTCATATATATTTTATTTTGTTCGGATTCCACTTTTATATAGTAAATATTTTATTAAGATTTATACTACGTAAAGAGCAAGCAACCTTAGTAGAGGAAAAAATATGTTACTCAAAAACATCTATTTTTATTAATTTATTATTGGTACCAAAGAAACATAAATTTGAGGCGGCAGTTGATTGAAGTGTTGGTCATGTCTCATGTGTATAAAGAAAATGGTATACAGTACAACCATACAAGTCAATCCAATTTTATTTGACTTTCTGTTTCCTTTTGGCTCTGTGGAGTCTGAAATTAAGTAGACTTATATCGATAAAAGTTGTAGCGCACTGATAAGTAGTTATTTATTTTTAATTAAGAAATTTTGAATTTGACTTTTTTGAATATGGAGTTACTTTTATTATGAAGTATTTTACTTTTAAATATAACTTTTTTTGTGCAAATCAAAATTTAGTCGAATTTTAATATGAATATCGACCATCGAATGAGAAATAAATTTAAAAAATCTAACTTATACTTATATGGTAAACACTAAAGAGTACACAATGGACTTTGGTTTGTCCAACCTTCGTAACTTATTGATCCAACTAATCTCAATTTATGTCATATATATAAAGGTTATGATAAAATTTTAATGCTTCCTCTTATGTCAAAAACTACATTCAAAATGTGAGGATTGGCTTGCTTAGAGTCAAGATATGGCAACTTATACAACCTATCACAAACTGATTTTATTTAAACTTTAATACTTGTGTGTTAATCAAAGTGTGAATAATATAATACAATGAAATAACAAATAGAAATGATTGATGCCTCTAATTTTGATGTCATGATAAGAAATATACTTTGAATCTATGATAGTCTTAAATATTAACTCATAAAGTAAGGACAGTTAAAATTCATATAAATAAACTTGCGCTCATCCAACAGATGAGAAATTCGAGCTCTAAATTATATTGAACAAAGACAAATAGCTATCGATATTTCAATGTTCAAACCTTTATTTCTCAAAAGTTCATTCACAATTTATGGCTCACTTGTAAGAGCTAGAGTGATAGGATTTTTAAAGCCAATTGGAAACCCTAGCTTGACATACAAAAGAAAAATCAAAAGTCGAAAATTAATCACAATAATGTCTCTGTTAGACTCTCTGCTCAAAATAAGGAAAATATCAATTCAATTCTCGATTGAAATGAAATTTTGCAAATGATCTATTTCAATGTTCATGTCATATATGAAAAGCTATCTAGTTCATCGAATTGATTTCTTTTATGATTATTCAATTAATCGACATTTTTCTCCTTCTTTGCTACAAAAATTTTTCTAAAACAATTATAAGTATAAATTAAGTGACCATCTGGAATATCAAAATCCTATTCATTACTCCCATCCATTCAAGCAAGAAACAACAACATAACATTTAAATGATACATTATGGCAAAATAGATGAAAATCATCCAATTAGTTCCATCAACCTTAAGAAGCATAAAGTACAAATAGGTTAGATTCTTTGTTTCTTTTGGGCTAATTCATTACTTGACTAAATAAAGTTGGTTCTATTTTTCATGAATTTCCTCCATCAGAAATAAATATCTAGCAGATGATATAGACAATACATTAATTTTATACCCTCTTCATTGATTTTTTCAACTAACAAGAAAATTATTTATAATTCCTAGACCCCCACCAATACCAATTTACTCTCAAGAATTAATATAAAATATTACCTTGAATTCCACTCTCACAATTATGAACAAGGATTAAAATTATAATGCAAAGGAAAAAAAATTGGCCACAAATTTTTGTTAGAATAATATATTTTACTTATGTTATTTTATCTTTTTAAACATTTTTATCTTTTAAATTTTAATATCTTTTAATTAACAAATAGAACTTGATCAGTTTATTTAAATAAAAAGATATTATACACTTTTAAAATTTTCTAATTAAATTTTGACCGAATTTTCTAGTCATTTAGCATTAGCCAGATTAGACTAGTACACTTCAAATGCCAATTATAGTTTTGCATTTTTGTTGATAGTAATAGAAAGCTTTCAACTACCTAATGATAAATTAATCGCAATATGGTCATTCCCCTTATTTTTTTTATTTTCCTTTTTGTACAATTTGTAATTTCAATATAGGAAAAAAAAAATTAAGATATATAGATAATTTAAATCGTGACACATGTGGAGAATAAAGGATGCAACACATGATGTGTAGTTGAATTTATATAAAACTGAAACAAATAGACACACACGTCTTGTGTGATATTAAACGTGATAATTTGCATTCTATGTGATGTCCTACGTATATTATGTCACATAGGATTCATACGTCTACTTGTTCGACGTTATACAAATTTAAGTGTTACTTATGCACACTCATAACAGGAGAGTGTAAATGTAAAATTATGAGACTGAATTAAAAAACACATTTATATATTATGACTCTAAATTATACCTACTTTATCTTTGATCACAAATGCGATCAATTGATCAAACTCATGTCAACTCAGACTATATTAATTTAATATTTTAATTACTTTATTTATATTATTGATCTTTATATAATTTTAATAATTTTATTTCTATTCTCTCTCTTCTTCTTTTTTTTCACTTTGATTACTTTGATATATCTAACCAATTCGATTTTTTTTTTTCATTTAAATCTTATAAATTTAGCTGCACCTCATATAGTGTGTGAAAAATAGAACATATCGATAAATTAAATAATTTAATGTTACTATTGCCTCGTTGGATCCACGATTTATTTAACAATTTCATAATTTTTTTTTATGGAATTACAGATTCAGTTTTGAACTTTTGATTATTTTAATATTGAGTTATTAGATAAATCGATAACCTATCAAGATAATTGTAACTTACTACTTTACCCCTAGATAAGAACTAAATGTTAATCAAATTAGCACCTTATCGGTTTCTATTTTTACCCTATAACATTCAGTTCATACTTCAGAGTGACTTTGAGTGCACAACTCTACAATATATAAGACATAAAATTCAAAATAACGACTCTATTTATAATTCTCTTTGTTTGCAATTGTGTAGTTTTTTCTTATGTACTTCTTTATATATTAGTTATTATTGTTTCTATTTTATGAGTGTTCTATAAAGTACCTTGTTATCTTGTTTCATCAAATTGTTCGATTAGTCATATATATTTATCTTGTAAGTATTTTCTAATTGGTTATATCCAAAATTGAACTGTTAAGGATAAAAAATCGATAAAAATATCTTATTGATTCCGTTATTAATTTAGCGTGTTTAAAAATAAAAAATGAAAATATATAAAATCGAACAAGACCGACTATGCACACTCCTTACCTCATTGTAATAACAACTTTCATTAGTGGTCGACACAATATCCTTATAAGTTTACGATGGTTTGGTAAAGTATATAAGAATAATGCTAAATAGAGTGCATTAGTATTTGTATTAGTGATATTTGTATACTTTACATTTGTACTTTCTTTGTCCACTTTTATTCGTTATGTTGCACTTTTCGAAAGTCAATTTGACTAATTTTTAAAGTTAAATTAGATTACATTAATTCGATATTTTAAAAAAAAATTAGATATTCAAAAGTTATATGAAAAGTACTATAAATTGCAATTTTTCCATATCAATATGATGAAAAAATACACCTTAAACTATTAGTCAAAGTTCTTATAGTTTGACTCTAAAATTAAAAATCCTGACAGTTAAAAATAAACGGAAAAAGAATTAATTATGCATAAATTATTTGTTATCCATTGTTTGATTGATGTAATAAAAATAACATGCATTTTATTTTAAAAAACGTATGTAATGCATGTTAATACAAACATAAGAAATAATCTTTAGCCAAATAATATACTATAAGAAATAATTTGTGCATAATTAATACAAATATTATGAATGTAAATTTTACTAACAGTCTACTCTATTTAATATTATTTATGTACGCTCTATTAAACGATTCTTTAAAGATAATATATAATTTAAAAATAAATTAGGTTAAAATAATTATGCTAAGATAAATTATATTAAAATAAAATAATAACTAAAGTTTACCTCAAAATTAACTCACCTATTATGTAGGGATTGTGATTGCATGGGAAAATCTCCTTTTTTGCCTTCCCATACCAAAACAAAGGGACAGCACCACCTGCGGTCCCCAAAAAGCGACGATGGATTAAAAGACGTGCTACTTACTTTTAAATCCCCAAAATACCCTTTTTATCCTATTTCCCGCGCAACTTAGTATAATTACTCTATATAAACAAATAAATTTTAAAAAAATTCTTCTTTATATTTTTAGGATATTAAAATATTTTTCATCTAAAAATTAGAATATATAATATTTACTGTAACAAAGAAAACTAAATAGAGACACAATGCAATCTTATTTATCAATTTGATATTTGATAAATATTGAGTTGATAGATAAAATTATGATATATATGTTGCTAATATATATGATATATATACCATAATTTTTAAATGACAAAATATTAATATCTCAAAAATAATTACATATCTATTTACGATAATTCATCAATATATTTTATTTATTTTTCCTAAAATATGATAATTGTTGATCAAATATGGTCACATAAAATGAGTACGATGACCATCATTGATATGAGGTTCCCTTAGGGGGCCTACCCTGCACCCCCACCGTTGGTGGGTCCCACCTTTTTTCTGCCTCTACACTTTTAAGAATCCCTCTGGACTCCATTATCCACCTCTCTAACAACACCTTGTTTGGATGCTTAACTTATTATCTATCGTTTCATATATCGTATGTTGTATTTTACTAATAAAATTTGAATAATTGAAATTGGATATATTATTTTTCACTCTTAAGCAATTTCGTTTAAAAAATTTGAAGGGCGCATTTGTAAAAAAAAAGTTTAATATAGAGATAATGTTATTAACTCTGGGATTAGTAATGTAACGATTTTCTTTTTTGAATTGTACTATTGAATTATTATGAAATTTTCTTCTTATATAATTAAGTCAAGATAGATAACTATCTGACAATATTATTTTTTGTGGCGGCCTTCTAATGAGTTGGGAGAAGAAAATTTGTTATTATGTTTGCTATTTTCCCACTTGAATTATTTTAAACTTAAATAATTGTCATGTTAATGAATTGATCACTCATAAACTGTCAATTTTCAATTTAAACAAGATAAATAATCTACTTTTGAGATTGAAGACGATACACAATAATAAAATTAAATAAATGGTCCACACTTACACATGAAAATTGCACCTTATAATTTTAATATGTATGAAATTTTATAAATTATTCAAATTATAAATAATCGAAATGCGACATATATATGTCAATAAATAATACATTCAATTAAGATAACAAACGTTACATGGTCATATATTTGTCTTTCTATCTGTAAACATTAAACAACTCACATTTCAAATATTGTATTGATTTCTATTGAATTTGTTTAGCAACAAACAACTCTCTCTAAATAATAAAATTTGTCAGCTTAAATATTTAAATAAATTTACTAGTCTAATATAAAACATAAAATTAAGTAATAGGTAAATTAAAAAATTTGAAGGGTATTCGTTATACATTCCATAATATCATGTGAGATATAGACCCAAATTTTTAATCAAATATAATAGTACTAAATAATACATATACATAAATGAGTCGTTTGATGTGACTAATAAGTATAATAATTCAAAAATAAAATGTATGACTATTATCATATATTTGGTGGAGGTATCAAACAATTTGAAATTATTTATCCACCATTTATACATAATGATATGAAAGTATTTTCATATAATGATAAAATAATTTATTTTAAAATAACTAATTTAAGATAACTTATTTCAACCAAACAACAACAAAAAAAATATCTTCTACCCTTAAAAAGTATAATTATTACTCATCCGTTTAAAAAGAATGACATTTTTTTTTCAATATGTTTAAAAAAGTTTTTTTTTTGGGTAACATTTTAATTTCACTTTTCACATGGCATGTTTAAATCTACAAAATTAAAGGCAAATTTGTATATTTAATAACTTTATTTAGCTAATAAAATTCGAAAAAAATTTTACATTTTTAAACTTCATGCCAAGTCGGGAGTATATTATATGAAACAAGAGTAGTATCAATATGCAATAACCCCCAAACAAAGCTATAGCTAAAGCAAAACTCCCTTACTATTCAACTTATTTTTTGTTTGTTTCTACCTATTTGAATTACTCACTTTTGTAATAATTTGTGCATATAAATACCCTTTATTCCACTCTAACACTTGTTACTTTCTTCTCAGCTACTGCTCTTCAACATGTCCCACCGTTCCCTCTCCCGCCGGCCGGAAGCTCCGGTACCGGTAATCTTCGGAGCTTTCTTATTCTTTTTCTTCACTTTGCCTGTAAATGGGTGGCGTCCATGGCCCAACCAAAAGCCAAACGCCACTGAATTACTCTACGGCGGGTCCAAAAAATATGAGGGGTCATCGGAGTTTGTCCATTTGAAATATCACATGGGCCCTGTTCTCACTGCAAATATTACTGTTTATCCCATTGGTACGGCCGGTGGGGCAACTCCCAAAAGCGGATTATCCGCGATTTCATCAGCTCTTTCTCCGCCGTCGATTCTAAACACCCTTCCGTCGCTGGTTGGTGGAAAACCGTTCAGCTCTACACCGATCAAACCGGAGCCAACATTTCCCGTACTCTCCATCTCGGAGAAGAAAAAAACGACCGATTTTACTCCCACAGTAAATCCCTAACCCGATTATCCGTACAATCGGTGATAAAATCCGCCGTCACTGCCCGTACCCGTCCACTACCATTAAACCCCAAAACCGGTGTCTACTTATTACTCACTTCCGATGATGTATACGTTCAGGATTTCTGCCAAAACGTTTGCGGATTCCACTACTTCACTTTCCCGTCCATCGTCGGTTACACTCTACCGTACGCTTGGGTGGGTAACTCCGCTAAACTCTGCCCGGGTACATGCGCTTACCCATTTTCCGTACCCAGTTACATGCCGGGTTTCAAAGCTGTAAAATCCCCGAACAACGACGTGGGTGTTGACGGAATGATAAGCGTGATTGCTCATGAAATTGCAGAGGTATCAACGAACCCATTAGTTAACGCTTGGTATGCGGGTCAGGACCCTAGTTTTCCGGTAGAGATTGCGGATCTTTGTGAAGGAATTTACGGTACCGGCGGCGGTGGGTCGTATACAGGGCAAATGTTGAACGGAGAAGATGGCGCTACGTATAATATGAATGGAGTGAGAAGGAGATTTTTGGTTCAGTGGGTGTGGAATCATATTTTGAATTATTGCAGTGGACCTAATGCACTTGATCAGTAAATGTTTAGTTTACAAAATTCAAAATTCAAGCATTTTGGTTCTTACTTATGTTTAAATTTTGGGTTATGATGCATATTAATTAAGCTCTGTTTTTTTTTTACCATAAGATATGTGTAGTGTAATAAAAATAGTTATAATTTTGTACACAGAGTTGAGATTACTTTGCTTCAGTTTGTCTAAATTTTGAATTGGTTTGTACACTTTTTTTTTTCTTTTTAGGATTTCTACTGTATCATCACATTCCTCATAGAGTATTCAAATATTAGGACTTCTGAGAAAAGTTGGTAGCGTTTGTCTTGGATAAAGTGTTTGGTATGAATTTTTTTGTTGAACTTTGAAAAGTACGTTTGGTTATATAATTTGAAATTTTAAATATCAATTTTTTTTCCTTAAGAAAAAAATTTAATGACATAATTTGTTTTTTAATTTGATATTGATAAATATTCATGTTTTTTAATTTTAAATAGATACTTAAATTTTTTTAAAATTAAAAGATAATTCACATCTTATGGTTCATAGACAAATTACCTGTTTATTTTCGTTATCAAAATCAAATGAAGCGTTTTACTAGTGCTGCTACATGTTGACATAATTAGACAAATGTTACCACTGGAGTCGTTTGGTAGGCGAATAAATAAGAATATGTTTATGACATTAACTATTAGTTTCTCTTTTTGATCAAAATCAAATGAAGCGTTTTACTAGTACTTCTCCTCTTTTTGATCAATTTTTTTTTTTAAAAACATTTTTATAACATTTTAATTTTTCACGTGACACGTTTAAAGTCACAAGATTAAATGGATAATTTTATACATTTTATATAACTTTAAATTACAACCACAAGATTCAAAAGTTTTCTTTTTTTTAAATTTCATGTCAAGTCAAAGTAGATCATTCTTTTTAAAACGTAGAGAGTATAACTTTTATACATAAATATAATAAGTTAACTTCATCATTTTAATATAAATTATGAAATAAAATATTATAGAATTAATTAGTATTTATAATTAATTATTCATCAATCGACCCTAAAATTTAATTTTAGAAAAGTTTTTTTTATCACCTTAGGGATCGATTGATGTGAGGGATAAAAATAAATAGTTTCAAAATAAAATCTTGGATGAAATTTTGATCTCTTGTTTGATTGTCGTGTTTGGAATAATTTATCCATCATTTATATTATAGTATAAGATGAATTATCTCATATACATGATAGAATAACTTATTCCAAAATAACTAATCCTAAATATCTAATCAAACGACCCTGAGTGGAAGATTTTAATCACGGATTATCCTCGGTTTCTTTAACTATAACTACTATCTAATATCAACGATGATCATTATTTTTTTTCATAAGAAGAGTCTAGTTGTGAAAGTATTTGTTAAAGGGTTTCGATAAGGACTTGAATAATCAAGAGTGAAGTAGAAGTCACGATACGAATTTGAATTTTAATATCAAACAATATATTTTTACTAACAAAAGATTAAGTACATATAAATATTAAATATAATACTATTATTATTAGGGCAACTTTCACATATAGTAAACATAAAATTCATATTTGTATGCTATAACAAAGTTTGCATAATTGCGCTCCATAACAAACTTATATATATATAATTCGTTATACATATGCAATTGAATCAGATTGTATAAAACGAATTGTATAAAACGAGAAAGAGAGAAATTATATACAATTTGAATTGTATAAAACGAGAAAGCGAGAAAGACAGAATTGAATTGTATAAAACGAGAAAGCGAGAAACACAGAATTAAATTGTAAAACGAGAAAGAGAAATTATATACAATTTGAATTTGTATAAAACGAGAAAGAGAGAAAGGCAAAAAGAGACTTGTGCAGGGAATATACAATTGAATCGAATTGTATAAAACGAGAAAGAGAGAAATTATATACAATTTGAATTTGTGTAAAACGCGAAAGACAAAAGAGACCTGGACAGGAATATTTGTATTGTATAATTATAAGTGTATAGGACGAAGATATATGTATTTGCATGCGTTTATACAATTTTCTCTCGCTTTATACAATTAGAAACACAATTTATACAATTCTATTGTATAAAGCGAGAGAGGCGAGCGACAGGAAGCGAGCGAGAGAGGGAGAGTGGCGAACGAGAATATGAGGGAGAGAGTGACAAACAGTTTGATATGGAACACAAATAAATTAAAGGATAGCTACTATATTTATTTATATTATTAATTTATCATTCTATACAATTATCCCTTATTATAAATAAATCATCATCTGAATTCAAAAAATCATATCAAAATTTAATTTCTATATCCAACGAAAAGTAAAGTAGTAATTAAAGAATGTTTATATATGTTATCCAAATTCACTAAAAGCCCAAGTAGAAGGAACAAGTTGAGAGAGAAAACAAAAGCCAGGCTGTCTATTTTAACTCTGAGAAACTATCCTACTGAAGTTGACTCAACGCTATCTTTGTCGATGATTTAACATATGCTACATTATATTATTAATTATGCTATAATAATTAATTCTTATACTTATTTCAAGAACACTTTTTTTTAAAAAAATAAAATAATTATTTATGTTATCAAATTAAGTTTTATCATAGAGAATTACATATTAATTATTATTACGGATCATTTTATCTAGGGCCAGCTGCTACGTCCGAGCAAGTGAAGCCCATGCATAAGTTCTAAACATATTGAAACTCCAAATTTCTATTATCTTCAATTTAATTCGTTTATTTGATTTTTGGCTTAAAATAAGGGTTGAGAAAGTAAATATTGATTTTTAAATTTTGTGATATTAAATATGTCGAATGAAAAGTTAGAAGGGAATTAGAGAGTTATAAGAAGGGAATATTATTCTTTAGTTAAATTAGTCATGATTTATATACCACAAGATTTGTAACATTGTAGCCTAAAAATAAATGTTAAGCATATAATGATATAGGTATTTTTTTTTAAATAGTAAAACAGAAATTGTTAAATTATTTTAAATATTAAAAGTGGTTTTTTTGAGGTAAACTCAAAAGAAAAATATTTGACATATAAATTAAATAAGATAAATCGTTATGTTCTCTTAATTAAATACCAATAATATATATATTATTAGGCTTAATACATTATTTACTTACTCCATCACCTTCTAATCAAATGTCTTCTTGAGAAAGCTCTTACTCAACAATGTTTCCTCAAACTTGTCTACTACACATTTTCTTGATATTTGATCACTTTTTCAAACCTGAAGCGTAATGAAGTGATGAGACTGTCTTCTTCTTAATAAGAGATCTCGTATTTAAATTTGAATTTTATTAAAAAAAATACATAAAATAAGCTCAAACGTAATATAAATTTAATCAAAACATAGTACCAGACACCGAAAGAAAAAAACAACAACTTTTGACTCATCTAGTGTAATCCACGCACCAACAAAAATGGGTGATTTAAGAATAGTGCTCGAGAATTTGTTTGCCAAGTCTCTTTCTAAGTGGGAAGGCTAGGCCTCACACTCCACCACATTGTTTGGTTCCATGTTTCAATTACCTTAAGTATATAGAATGTTCATATAATTTGAAAAAAAAAAACTCAAACATTTTAGATCTTATCTATAGATTATATTAGATAAGTTATCGTTAAAATAAAAATTTCTCTTTAAAAAATAATTAATACAGTATGTCACATCAGAGGGGTACAATCTAATATTATTTCTTTTCTTTTTCACTCGATGTTCGATTGATGTGTGCCTCGGAGCTCTGACTAAATTTAAATTGCAGACTGCAGATCCAATATAGAGTGGTGTTCCCCAACACAATTTTCTTCGTATCCAAAACTCAAACTCGAGACAATCCATCATTATATCACAACCCTCGGTAAATCTAACATTCATTTGCTCCCACTAAACCATAGATGGAGTAGTCATTCCTCAAACAAAGCAAAAGTAGGGACCCTAGCAAAATGTGAGACAAATTATTCTACTATTAGGACATACATTTGATTAAAGGTTTGATAAAAATATGATTAATGTTTAGACAACATTAGTAGTAGTGATTAATGAATGAGAACAATAGTCAATAGTAGCAAAAAGTATAATAGCGGCGCCTAAAGGGAAGCTATTTTTTGACCCACCACTCCATGAGGGATAAAATAAAAAGAATATTTTTGTGCTTAAGTGCCTCGATGTTTGTAAATTAATCCATAATTATGATTATAATTGATCATATTTTACTTTAATTACTTGATTAGCAAGTTCCATATCCAATCTACTTTGGAATATCCATTCCCTTTACTTGTTTGGATGACAGCTAGATTTGTGTGACATTATTTTTTAAATGTTTTTTGCAAGTTGGAACCAATTAGTAAACAAATATTCAAAGTTAACCTTCGCAAATTATTGTATGTCCAAAGTGCAACCATTACTTAAACAACTTCCAAAATCACATATTTGTTCACTTTGCGCATACAATCCCTCATTTATTTATTAATTCAATTTATTTTAATCCGTTTAAATTAATTTACAACCTCGAGACCCTAGTACAGAGACAAAGTGGCAGGGAAGGCAAGACAAAAAATACTAGTATTTTTTTTTGAGAAATAATATTATGGTCAACTTGGTTAAGTGGGTAAGAAGAGAATAAGGTAAAGGACAAAGTCCTAATGGGATTTGATGTTAATGGTTTGGCTTTAAAAGGGCAAAGCTGGAGGCAAAGAATGACAACAATTAGGGACCTCTCATTGTTACTTTTGACATCAAAGACAGCTTCCTGGGTTTTATATATCATGTACCTATCACCTGATAATCCTGGTGGTCACCAACGTTGGTGCAGTAGTGAAATTGTTTCATTTTTATTCAGAATTTGAGCCTTGTGTATAGAGAAAATTCTATTGAAAACATCACTCTCAAATGGGCTATGCAATGCACGATCCGAATTTAGTCAAAACTCTAATGTGAATTCCAGAAATAAAAAAATAGATAATTCTAGTGGTGGTCTTCAAAATGCCTCTAAATACAAATCAAAGTATTACTATAATTTTTGGAACTATATATGAATGAGACTGATTAATAATATAATAGCCATAATTATTATAATTATAATGGGTGGATGATATCTTATGAGACTGGCTGGCTGACTAATAAAGGTAGCCATCTGCAAGCTAAGCTGCACTATATACATGTGAATGTGGATTTTTAATTAAATAGATAAATGATAAATTTATTAGGTTGAGTTTCTTTACCATAATATAAAAATTAAACTCTGAGACCAATGAATTTATGGATGGTACCAATTCATTTACAGTTGCTGTCTGGGAAACATGGTATTCAATATGGAAGTTGAAGTCACAACTTCAAATACCTATATATCTATTGCTATTTACTACATGAGTATTAAATAAACTAACTAATTAACATGCTTGGCATTAAGGTGTATTGACGGAGACAGAATCAGGATTTTAAATTTTATGAATTTTGATTTTAAAAAAGGAAAACTTACTGGATTATGGATAAATTATCTTTACATACTAAGTGGATTTCTTAACACGAATGCAAGTTTCGCCAAAAATTATTGGTTTTACCAAATACGTAATTAGAACTATAGCTCCGCCCTTGCTTATCGTTTATTTGTATAGTAGAAACAAAAATAAACTTCGGTTGATTCACCTTAATGTGTTTAATGCCCCATCAACCCCACAATGTCATTTTCAAGCTAAAAAAAATTCAATAGCCAAAACAAAAATAAAAAAAAGTTGGAATAGGTAAAGGGCAAGTGAGAAATTAAAATTTGACTTTGAATTTTGCAAAAACATAAAAAATACTACTCCCTTTTTTCCCCTTCTAAATAAGTGATGTTTTAGATAATATTAATGATGTTCTTCCAATTTTATCCTCTTCAAATAAAGAGAGTTTCACCTAACCAAGAAATTACTAAACAGCTCCTTCCTCCGTCCCTATATACTTGTTAAATATTTCCTAAGTTCATTTTTTCTTATTTGTCATTTTTGACAAATCAAGGAAGAACAATATTTTTTTCCTTTTATATCCTCAATTTATTTACATTGGCATGTCTTTGAAAAAATGTAGCGAGTAAATATATTTAAAACTCTATCAATTAATAGGGGTAACATGGTAAATTTACCATACCAATCATTGTATTCTTAATAGTGTGTCAAGTCAAAATTTAACAAGTAAATAAGGACGAAGGGAGTACCTATTTTTCAAAGTATTTATTTAAGAGCAAGTAAAAATACTCTGTATTTTCTGGAATGGTAATATGTCCAAACTAAAAACGTCACTTATTTATGAACGAAACGAGTATACATCCATACCTAAGTTTCCCATAACCGCACAAAATCAAAATCTATACTTTAGTTTTCCATTTTGAGCTTGCAAATATGGCAACATCAACTCTAGTGAGTTTTTAAGAATGATAGATTCAAACTGTTACTGTATGAAGGAGATACAGGATAACACATTAGCCTGAGGTATACTCCACTTTCACAAGTATTTCTTAGAATTACATTGTCAGAGTTTCACATTTGTACTTTACATGACTGAACAAAACTAAAGTTAACTAAATACTATATAATACATGTGAAAAGCATCAGTTTTCACTATTAAATTTCTCATTCTGCAGGTACTTCAATACTCCATAACCAACTGTTCCAGCCACAAACAGGAAGACCGTCGGAGTAAAGGATGGATACAGATACTTCACAAAAAATTTGTCCCAAGCCTCTGGTAAAAGGCCTAGATGCAACAGAAGAGTTAAGAAAATTTCCACGTGGAGATATACATATCTAAAGTAATTGCTCATAGATTCAGCTGCAATGTCAAACTAATTCATCAAATCCAAACATTTCTATCTATAGAGATACTTAAAGCGAGAAAGATTTACGATGTGTATCATGACAACACAACTCATGTCAAACTACTTTTAGTAAGTTGTTCTGAAACTAAAATCTACTCACTCTGTTAGTAACAAAAACAAATGTTCAACCTATGATGAAAAAAAGGAAGTTGTGAAAAATCATGATTATAGACTGCAACAATGCTCATGCTTCCTGATTTGATGTTATCAAACATCATCATATTGTGGGAAGTGCTTGGTCCTTTAATACTATGTCATTCCAAGCAAATACTATAAAGGAGAACTTGTAGGAAACATGAACACCAAGCTTAATGCTGCCTATATAAACTGTTATCATGTCCAGCATCAACACTAAAGGGGTTGTTTGGTAGGATGCACTAAAAATAACAATGCATGCCTTAGTTTTGTGTATTACTAATACCTTGTTTGGTATACTTTTTCAACTTGCATTAGTTACACTCTATTTGGTATTATGGTATGCATAACTAGTACATAGCAAACTATGTTATTAGCAATACAAGGTTTTTTAATGCATGCACTAGCATGGTTAAAGCCACAATTGTCCCTCAAAACCTTTTCCACATCATTTCCACCATATTTGTAAAGGGTACTTTTGTTAATTTTTTTTATAGAAATTATGATATACATGCTATTATGATATACTTGCTATTTTTAATACACCAAACCAAACGATGCATAAAAAATAATTAATACCACCATTACTAAAGGCAACCATACTAATACACCATATTCAACACTATTCTTATACACCCTACCAAACGACCCCTAATAGAGTACTAGAAAGGCACTTGGGAGAGACCAACTCATACGTTTCTCCTAATTTTAACATTCTCAAGTCTTCCACCCTTACCACTCTATTGGACACCATTAGGATAGTAGTTTTAAAATTTTCTGCCTTTATAGGAATTTTATTCCGACGAAAGTTGCATGTCAGTGTTTAAAGCTGGAAAATCATGTTGTGGTTCAAATAACATTCTCGTGCAGCTCACAGATCAACTTGAGGTATGGAGACTGAACACCACTTTGTTGATTGGCACCCTTTCTTGAGGAGAACTTGAGAAGAGAGTAGGCAATGAGCAGACCGATCATAAAAATAGAAACTTTAAAATGGAGATTTCTATTTTCAAAACTTGGAGGGAACCTAGCACTAGTTAAGCACAACTGATCTTGCTAACATGGAGCTACATATGTTTTAAGAAGTAAAGATAGTATGAATTGAAAGCTCTATGGTATATAGAGACCAACACTATATTGACAAGGAAACTGTGGCAAATACTGAATGGGTCACCAAAAAGATCTTCTTTATACTTACTCTCTTGGCACTTTGGGAATTTACACCCTCAATTTTATCAGAGGCAAATGTGTCCATTTGTGAACTAGGAGATTTACTACAAAGGGTTTGGAACATAGTCAGAACTATTATAATTGGCTCTATCAAGAAAGATTGAGCTGTTAAATTTTAAGAGTTGTATGATTATAACGATTAGGCCTTGGTAATCACATTCTATTAAATGCTTTATATCAATTCTCATCTTCACTTTATTTCTCAAATGTCAAGCACTTCATCACTTGTCTATGATGCATTAGAAATTAGTTTACATTTGTTTGCGGTTGCATTGGAATACAACAACCGCTAGGTTTCTTTTTCCTTATTTTTTGGGATTGGTGGGGAGGGGGGATAGTTTGTCTATACTGTACGGGTTCAACAAATATATTTCAGTATCTTTGTCAAATTATTTCGAATTGATGTAGTTTAATACTAACGGCATCTATAATATTCTCTATTGGTACATCTATAAATACATCGTAGATTTATTCTTTTTAGTTCTTCTATATGTGTATATTCCAAATTAACACTTTACTCTAACCGTGCTTATGAATGTCTGGTACTCATTTTCACAACTATAGTGTCTTATCACAGGTCAAATCTCGAAAACACCTTATTACATTTACATGTAAGTTCTGCATTAAATTGTAAAACCTATTGATGTATATAAGAGAGTTGTCCTTCGTATTACTTATTAATACTGACGACTTTCTGGTTTTCATTTTCTGTTGACTGTGATGTAACTTTTACCATCATTAACTTCTTCTTAACTCAATTAAGCTTTAGTATCTGCTTGATACACTTTGTTTTAGCAAAACCACTTCAAGGTCGTACGCATATCACCAGAAGTTTTCAGAAGATTACCCCGGGAATCAGTAATATCATTATACTTGGAAATGATTGCTCATGGTATAACCCAAGCATAATTAGGAAACATCATGTAAAGATGGAAAGTATTCTCTATTGGTACATTTACAAATACATCGTAGATTTGTTCTTTTAGTTCTTCTATATGCTTATATTCCAAATTAACACTTTCCTCTAACTGTGCTTATGCATGTCTGGTACTCCTTTCACAACTATAGTGTCTTGTCACAGGTGAAATCTTGAATACATCGTATTATATTTACATGTAAGTTCTGCATTAGAAACCTATTAATGTACATAAGAGAGTTGTCTTTGTATTACTTATCAATAGTACTGATGACTATTTCTGGTTTTCATTTTCTATTGAGGACGGTGATGCAATTGTTAATCATCGATGTCTTTTTCTTAACTCAATTAAGTTTTAATATCTGCCTGATGCAACAAATACACTTTGTTGCACAACCACTTCAAAGGTTGTACACATATCACTAGAAGTTTTCAGAAGATTACCCTGGGAATTAGTAATATCTTTATACATGGGATTCATGATATATCCCAAGAATAATTAGCTCATTGCTCCCGGTGACATGATTTGCGTCCCAGGCTCCCAGCATAATAACGAGGTTATATACAGTGGTGAAGTCAAAACTTCAGACTAGGGAATTAAAACAAGTACTAGAGAGTCACTCACACCTAGGATTTTGAATATGTGATCTAAAGCAACTTTGAAACTCCTTTGCCACTACACTAGAATCTTCATTCATGTCAAGGAGATTCAACAATTAATATATAACCAAAGAAGTTTGTTTTAGCCCGATTTGCACAATACAATTTCTGAATATCCCGACTAAGGGAATTAGATTGAACCTTTTCCTCCCTTTAGCTGCACCCCTGTTTATACGCGCATGGGAAGAGGTAACCAAGAACAAATTGGGGCTAGACCCATATACAAGTATGCATTCAAGAATTAATCAGACAATCACACATTTATATCAAAAGAAAAGAAGCTGCTCCTTATAGTTACTGCAATGTGGAACACCACACTAAGAATGAAGAGAAAAAAAAGGGGGAAAATTACAAATACAATTAAAGGGTGAAGAATGAAGGGCCAGAATTTTTACCTGAGGCAGCAAGAAGAATACCCTCGACAAGGATAATTCCACCAAGTCCTAACCAAGCAAGAAGAAACGCACTCTCATTTTTCTGAAATTCCTTGGATCCAGATTCTTCTGCCGGTTGGGTAGCTAAGCTGGGCTTTTGAATGGGTTCTCGTCGGATGATTGTATCCCTCTCTCTTTTCCCCTTTTGTTGTTTCTTCTTTACTGTGGTGGAAACTGATGACCCAAAACCTAAAGAACTGGAGCTGGCTGCCTTCTTAGCCACCGGAGATGCAGTATCCTCTGAAGAATTATCAGAAGAAGAGTCCTGTAATTTGATGGAGAAATTTCTGGGGTTGGAGTGTTGATGTGGTTGAGAGTGGAGAAGATGAAGATGAGGTCTCTTGGTATGTGGTGAGTTCAGTAGTAGCGCCATTTTCAGTTTACTTTGTTGTTAACTGCCTCTTTTTTTTTTTTCTCTTCTTCTTTCTTTAATTGTTATCACTCTCAATTGTCTTTTATGTTTAGCACACATTTCCTTATTTCTTATCCCAGAAAATAAACTAAAATTATAGTTAATGATCAAACTGATAATCCTATGAGATTATATAATGCATCTCTAATTATATAATAGTGACTTTAAATTTTTAAGATAGACCCTATTTTCTTTTTACATTTTTATCATTGTTGATTTGATGTTGCTGTTTTCTTTCTAAAGATGTTGGCTTGATAGTGTTATTTTTCTTTTTGAGAGATTGATATAGAGCTACCTAACAAGAAGGCAATCAAAGTTTTTTTTAGCAATAATGTGTTTGAATTTGCTTCAACTTGTAATTTGTGGACTTTTAAAGGAGTAAATCTTTATTGATAAAATCGAAACCGAACAGGATGAAAAATCAATAATAAGTGTTTTATTGGTTTAACGTACTTATAAACCAAAAATCAATAAATAAAACCGATAATGCATGAAAGCTGATCAAACCAACCGATACACACCCCTTAACCAAACATGGTGAAATTCATTTCACGCATTGCTATAATCCTACTACTTCTTGTTATTTCTTTCTCTACTTTGGATTGTTTGTTTTCTTCAGCTGAATATCTATCTGTTGAAAACAGTGTCCTACCTCCAAGATAAAGGAAAGGTCTATGAGCACTTTACCCTCTTAAACTCCACTTTGTGAGATTACACTGGGTATGTTGTTGTTGATATATTCCTAGCATCATTACATCTCTTCGGTTTTATCAGATAATAGAAACACTATCCACATTAAGCAAAAAAAAACAATCAAAATACACATAAGTCTCTCCGAAGAATTGCTCAATAAATAGTCTGGCCATGAGATGTTTCCTCTGAACGCCATCTTAAAGAATGACATGATTGAAAATACTTTAATTTGCTTGCTTGGCCATGACGAAATCACTATGGAAAGCTTCTTTTAAAATCAACTCCAACTCTTCAATGGTGGGCTGCTATCTGCGTGCACAACTACTTGGCCTCGTCATGGTTTAGTACAGGGGAGGGAATACGTTTTCTCAATGTGGGGGTTAGAACTCCTTTTAGCATTTCAAGAGTTCCATTTCCTTGCAAAGGCTTGTAATGTCCGGTATTATTCCCCCATGGCAACTCCTTACAATGCCACTCCCAGCAAGATCATTCAGTATATCAGCTGGATCTTTGGCTCCTCCATGCTGCAAGAATTTTGTTCTTAAAGCCAAACCAGTGTCCAATGATAAAGGATCCTCTTGGCACATCCTTTGCCAGATACTTGTGGCAAAGCATTTTGCATACAAGTAGCTATAATAACCTGCACAAGTAAGGCAAAAGTAATTGCATCATTTTCTTAGCAAGGGCATTGAGCAAAACTAAAAATACAATGGATATAAGCTACCATAGAACTGATAAAATCCTTACTGTTATTATTCTCAAAAAAGAAATGACAAATTCCTTACTGCTACCATTCTCAAAAAAAGAATTGACAAAATCCTTACTGTTACTATTCTCAAAAAGAACTGACAAAATCCAGAGATTCAAAACCAAACATTCCAAATAGCAATGTTTATTAAAAAGAAACAAGTCAAATAACAATGAAGACAGAAAATCTTCACAAATATCTTCTGGAAAAGGTAATTATTTATTACACTCTAAACTAAAATCTTCTGCATGTACAGCTTTAAGAACAGAACTCTACAACTAGAACAAGTTGAAAATAAAAGGGTTGTATGTTATGGAATAGAAAATTCTTGCATCTGCTATTTCCACAGTTCTCCATTACACTATATGAAGCAGTGAATTTTCTATGTCAACTAAACAAAAAACCTTTATGGACATCATTTGATTACAGAACATATTTTAATTTATATAATAAGTTGTGGCATCTCAAAATTTTGGTTCATCAATTGAATCCCCTTTCGATAAGATTGCAGAGGTCTCTAAGAACGAAGAATTGACGTCCAGAAAAGGAGAATACATGATCTAATCACTCAGTAAGAAGAAAAGGCAAAAACAAAAATACCACCCAACATAACATCTTGCCAAAACTTTAACTAGCCCCATCACTGTCTCTCACTACTACTGAGTTCTGAGAATCGCACAACAAATTATAGAGGAATACCACATCTATCAAGCAACCAATCTATCACTTAGTTCGCTTTTCAAGACAGACCTCAGCTCTTAGTATTAAGTTGATAAAAACGTCCTGATTGGAGCACCAACTATGAATCATGTGTTTCTAGTAAATTATGTCTGAATAGCCAAACAGAAGGTGTGCAGATGGTATATCAGACAAAAAATAGTGCAATATTCTCTCACATATACAGGCAACTATCACAAACATGAGTCAATTAACTATAATGTTCTGATACCTGCGCCATAGTTTGTAAGGTGACTAAATCGGGTATGCCAATGTGTTCCATCCACATGCGTCCAACTTGTATGTTGTCTTTTTAAATCTGCAACAATTGCCATCGTATCTATCCCCGTGGATGGCTGCTCCCCAAAGAGTGTTTGATCAACTAGTGCATAGAGAATCTGCATCAATGAGAAAGTTGCATAAGTCAAAATTCCTGCCTCAAGTTAAATAAAGTGGAACTAAAGAAATGCTTATAAAAAGAGTTAACTAGGAAGGGGCCCGTAAAACATACCTGGCGTTGCAATTCAGTTGCAGCAAACATCTTTTTAGCTCCCACCATTGATTCTACAAGTTCTTTGGGAATAATATCACCAGTTGAATAGTGTTTAGCAAATATCTTTAACACCCGATAATCCCAGGCATAGGACCTATGGATCAACAACAGTTAAAAAGCTTTAGTAATAACTGATAAGACCGTACTAACATGCACATTTATCCTGAAGATTGAATAAATAGCATGTATATTGCATAATAGTGGTGGATTAACCTGAAACTAGAATTAAAAGACTTCTCCATTTCGTGCCAAATCTAATGACGATGATATCACAAGAAAGAAAAAGGTAAATAAACAGCAGATGATCAAATGAGCAGTGTGCATCTAAACATTTTCTTCATTGCTGATGAAAGTTATGGATCAAAGATATTGAATTTGGCTCACTCAAATAGGTTTGAAGGCGTTTCAGCAAAATCAAGAACCACCCTCGTACCGGAAAAGTGTTGGTATTCCTGCACAGGTAGCCAGCCATCAAGTGAATTCGATTATGATTTCAAAGCACAAGTGAAAACCACTAGCAAATAGAATCAGAATAAAACTAGTACCGTTCTTGAAAGCAATGAATGTAGAGCATGCCCAAACTCATGGAAAAGTGTTTCTACTTCAGAATGGTTAAGCCTCACCGGAGCCAAACTCGACCCAGAGAAATTGCAAACAAGCGCTACAACCTGCAAATTAACATGCACAGATCATTTTCAATTACTCCTACTAGGTAAAATAGTTAACATGCACAGATCATTTTCAATAACTAGGTAAAATACAATAGAATTACTGCAACGATCCACAGAATATCCATGAAGCAATGAGCTTAAAGCAGACTCTAGCATGATATATGCATTTAAGGAATCAGTTCTTCTGGGAGGAGAATGCCAAACACAGGAAGTTTCATCTGGTTAAATGGGAGAAGGTTATGAGGGACAGAAAGGGGGAGGAATGGGAGTAAAAAATCTGAAGATGCACAACAAGAGTTTGATTTTCAAGTGGTTGTGGAAATATAATTCAGAAGATCAAGCATTCTGGAAGAAGATAATTGAAGCTGTCTATGGTAAAAAAGATGGTTGGAGACCTTGTCCTGAAACTCACATTCGACTTTGAGGGGATGGATTTGGAAAAACATTAGCAGGTTGTGGGTTGAGTCTCAGTCACATATTAAAATAGAAGTGGGAAATGCTGAAGACGTTAGGTTGTGCTAAGATATCTGGACAGGGTACGAAAGCTTAAAGATCAAATTTCCAGTGATATACAGTTTCTCCATCAATAAGAGTGGTACTATAGCTGAATTTCATTCAAACTTGAATGACTGGGAAGTGGATGAGTGGATTGTTTCTGTCAGATGTTGCAAGTTGCAACAGCTAGATTGAGTTACAGATCAGAACAGAAGGGAATCCTCGATAAGGGCAGAATAAGTTCTCAATTGATAACTGTTACAGAATTTTGATGAGGCAACCAGACTGTTGGGAACTTAATTGGCCCTGGAAGATAATTTGGAAGATAAAGATCAAAGGTGGCATGCTTTGATTGGATTACAGCCTTTGAAGCTTCATAGCTCAGAATAATCTCCAGAAGAGAGGTTTCTCTATTGTTAACAGGTGTTATTTGTGTGAAGAGATCAGGAACCAATAGAACATTTGTTTCTCCAATGTAAATGGGTCCAGGCAGTGCTGGGATCTATTCCTCAGTATCTGGTGGTGTTTCTTGGACAATACCTAATAGCATAAGGGGTCTGCTGGAGTGCTGGCAGGGATAGGGAATTCAAAAAACTTGAAACAAATCAGGATCACTATTCCTCTATGATTTTTTTGGACTCTATGGTTGGAACGGAATAGAGCTTGTTTTGAAGGACAAAAAGCCTTTATCTCTAGAACTAAGCACAATTGTTTGCACAATCTTTTTTTCTGGTATAATAGCAGGCAAATTGAAAGTATGGAGCAGTGTATGTATTTCTTGGAAATGTCAGGAGGAAGATAGTAGTTGCATCTTTGTTGTAGTACAATATGTACAGTAGTTTCTTATCTGTCTCGAGTCCTACACTTTTTTTTTACCATCTTGGTACCTTTTATTGATAATACCATTTCAACAAAAAATAAAATAAAAGACTACCTTGAGATTATAGAAATCTAAAAATTTACATGTAAAAACAAACATTTTATGCGGAACAAGTTTCTATTAGCATAAAGTAATAACAACTTCTCTGGGTGACCTTTGAAAACACAATAAAATAATACGTATTCCATCCATCTCATTTTATGTGGTGTAGTTTGAATGTGCACAGAGTTCAAGAAAGAAATTACTTTTAGAACTTGTGGTCTAAAAGAATTGTCTCATAAGAGTATAAAAGGGCAAGTTTGAAGCTAAATTGTTAGTAGTAGTAGTAAATATAGGAAGGTAGTATCATTCTTTTTGGACACACTAAAAAGGAAAATGCATCGTACAAATAGGAACAGAGGAAGTAAAAATCACAAATCCACAACTTGCAAGTAGAAACAAACATTTCATTTAAGAAAATTTTGAGGTCTATCAGAATAAAGCCAAATACTATAATAAACTTATTGGTTGACCTTCAGAATTATTGTCCAGTTTTAAGCTAGGCAGGTGCAAGCACACTTAATTTTTACCAATTTCCAGGGAATTGTGAAATTTAAGTCCCAATAACCACATCATACCCAATCTAAATAGGTAGTTGAAAAAGTCAATGTTAAAAGAGGTTGACTGATCGACAGAGCATTTCCTGGTGGTTCTGTATTCCTCGGACTTATAAGTTACTATAGCCACTTGCTACACAGAGACACAAGAAACTACATGTGTAGTATATAATGAAAAACTGATATGAAGAAAAAGAGAATAATGCTCTTACATACAGGAAGTTGGTATTCTGTCTCAGAAACTCGACGCCCTCCTCGGATAGCAAAATGAGCACAGATGGGATGTTTACCTTTTCTTGATTTTAGATCAAGGTATAAGTACCCCAGGTCTCCCTGAAAACACGTGTTATAAACTAGTTCAAGTGGATGGATCTTAAGACTACTACTAAATGGACATTAATAAAAGAGCCAAATGCACATCAGAGTATTAAATGATCAACTCAACAGAAAAAAGAAAGGTAAAGTTAAGTTAAATCTGCCAACATTCCAAATTATTGACAACCAGTCCATTCTTGCCGTCCAAAGGTCCATATTGCAAAGAAAAAGAATGATTCATGTCAATGTACTGATAGGTGATTAGTAAATAAATGCATTACTAATAATAATCACGAAGGAGATTTCCCCTTTGCCACACCAAATTTATCATCTCAAAAGGAAAAAGCTAAAATAAAGAAAGAAAAGGAATTCTCTTGAAGAGGTCAGAACTGGGAATTCAGTAATCTCATAGTTAATATGACATATGTAACAATATAACAAGACAACCACTATTTCTAGCATATTAAACCTCCCTCAGTAGGATGATGTAACACTATCTTCATCACATCAGGATGCCATGATTCACCAGGTGCAAGGGGTACTCCATGAAAGGTCACACCAAAGAGTGACTCAACCAAAACCTTCAAACCCTCAATACACTGTTGTAAAGGAAAATATGATGCTATAACCTGCAATATTGAAAGACAAGAATAGTTCTGTCAAGATAGAGAAAACCCTTCAGAGCATGTAAAAAGTCTTCATTAGAGCAGCATTCTGCACTTCATGTGTCAGCTGAATCAGAAATCTATAAGTACTTCTCGATAGTATAGGTCTATATGGCATACTCATTTACAACAAAAGTAAGCAGAAACAGGAAATAAGTACACCTTAAAAATTTCAAGTGTATGCTCTCTCCTCCGTCCACCTCATTTTAAAATTTACATCCAACTTCACGAACAACAACAAATGAAAGGTAACATTTCCATGAAAAACAAAAATAAGAATACAAGACCAAGTCCAATTTACTCAATTATGTTAGTTACACATGAAATAGACTGCACTTTGACAAAGCCCGAGACCCTAACAGTGGTGCTAGATTTGCTCCAAGCAGGAACAAGGATGTGGATAAATCCTTTTTAAAGTAAGTTATTACCTCAATGCTTTAAGTTCCAGGAACCCTGACCTCTCAATGCCTGGGAAACATGCTTTAGTTTTCATTTTTAGTTCAATTTAATCAACGACTTTTCATCCCTGATTAGCTATCATCAAATAAATAATAAGTTCTCATCTATCTATGGATACACGAAAATAAGAATGCAGAGCAAGAAGAGCATTGATACACCTTGATAATAAAAGCTCAAAGAGGCAGCAAAGATAACGGAAAAACCATTAGGCTTAACTCTTTACCGAGGAGTCCAACTTGTATTTTGCAGACTTCATCAACCACGTGAAGTACGCCTCATCCCATGGATCCAACTCTCCATTGGGATCACCACTATTCTCTCTCTTGAAATTCTGAATCGCCTCAAACTCCTAGTCAAACATATGAACATTTAGAAGAGCTTGAAACAGCTCCTGCAGAATAACAAATTCAGTGTCTCATTTATATAAAGTAAAATCTACTTCCAGGACATACTTGATCAGCCTTGGGTCTGACCACTTTGCTCATCTCAAGCAAAAAGGACATGACCACTTCAGGAGATGCAGCCATAGTAGAATGCAGAGCAAATTCAGCATAAGATTTGTGCCCCATAAGCTGCAAATTAAAAGGGCAAGGCATATTAGTATTGACAACAATGTCTCTTTTTTCTTCCTTTTTTCTCTTTTGGGAAAGATGCTTAGTAAATAATGCACAAGTGGAAGTAATAGTGAACAGTGAGAATCAAGGAGAGCTATCTGGCTGTAAAATATCTTTGGATTTCTTCCATTTGAAATTCAATTAGAACCAAAGATGGAAAAGAAGTACTGAATAATGATTCGTCGAATCAGGAAAATATAAATTCAAAATTGCCATTCACAAGTTACAATCTCTTCCCCGAAATAGTTATCTTACTTTCCTGCTTAGATTGTGACAAAGATATTTTACTGTGTATCTTCTTATGCTGCTATTCCTATGGAAACTATAAAGGGAAGGTCAAGATGTCTTCTACTCCAATAGTACCTTTTTGCATCATGTTCCCATGTTTTTATATTTTTTTTCCCTGGAATTGTGATGAAATATCCAGCCTCAGTTAAAATGTGTGACCATCACATCTAAAAGCATAAGCTGTTATCCTTTTAATTGTATTCTAAGCAGGCTCCCTCATGTCCGAACCTGATTCTTTTTCATTGGTCAAGCACACAATTTTTTTTGATAATGGGTGGCGATGAAATTTGATTCCTAGGACCTTTGCCTGCTTTGATACTACTAATACCATGTTGAAGTACGTGATCATCTCTAAGCTTAGAGAGAAAATACGTTTTATTATCTAATAGTATTCTCGACACGTCTCCTCACGTGCGAGCCTAATTCTTTTTCATGGGCCAAGTATGTGGAAAATCCATTTGATAATGAATGGGGGGAGATTTGATCCCAGGAGCTCCACATGCACTGATACCATGTAAAGAAATAAATTTTGGGCCTAACTCATCCTCAAAAAGAAAATATCCACAAAGGTTGTTGCCTATGTAAATACAGACTCACGCATACAACAAGTGTAAATAATATCCCTGACTTCACCCCTGTACTTGGAAAGGGTAAGGTTAAAGGACATTCCATCACCTCTCAGTATAATTTGAAGTTCTACTTTGAAACAAAAATGCACAACTACAAATTTTGTAATGAAACTGATGCATGTTAGAATATTTTTGGTAAAAGCTAGATTTTCATGAACTGAATATAAAATGTGAATTGTATCTCACATCTAAAATTAGGTCTTTCATGAATTCCATTATCATTAGGCCATCTTCTTTATTTTCTTATTTGACCACATGGCATCAGAACCTCTATGATATTGGTAGAGACTAAAGTAGGTTCCGTCTACTGGCTTACGACCTTATACTGCCAGTCTGGCTGCTCCAGCAATACCATGCCTCTTTGGAGTGACCATTTCAGCAGCACTATATATCTTTTCCAGTGATTTTTCAGCGGCTCATCACTTTTTCAGCCATTTCCAGCGAGATTCCAACGACTAGACTTCTCTGATGAGATTCTGCGATGATAATTTTTTTACTGATTTTGCTGCAAAGTTTTCAACAACCAACTGGACTATTTGCTTTACATGTTTTCAAAATAAGCAAACTCAACTTGGTATCTCTACCATGAGTTCTAGGTACATGTTTGACTTTAGCAACATTACGTGTTACTCCCTCCGTTTCAAAAAGATTGGCCTAGTTTGACTTGGAACGGAGTTTAAGAAAAGAAAGAAGACTTTTTAATCTTGTGGTTCTAAATTAAAGTTATGTCAAATGTACCAAAATGCCCTTTAATCTTGTGGTCTTAAACATGCCACGTGGAAAGTTAAAGTAAATTGTTGCCAAAAAAGGAAAGGGGTCATTCTTTTTTAAACAAACTAAAAAGGAAATAGGGACATTCTTTTTGAAACGGAGGGAGTAATATTAAGTTAGTCACGCATTGATTAAATTTAAAATGCAGATACATAGAATGTATATCAAACCAACAAAAAGGTGTTTCTTGTATTTCATTATGTCATCAAATCACCTTTTGTGGAATGTATCCCACGCCAATAAATAAGTGTATCTTGTATTACATTATCATCAAAGATTCAAATCAACTTTACTCTCTTATTTCACACAATGTTTCAGAACTAAATTGGTAATTAAAAATGTCCCTTCTCGAACAACTTAAACTTTTAAATAAGATGGTCACAAAATTTAACATAGAACAACAACATGCAGAGGTTTTGTGTAGGATCCTTACTGCTACCGATAAACAAAATCTCCACATGCTAGGCCCAAAAAATAGAATCAGGCTACAAATGAGGAGGCTTGTTCTAGAACTAAATAATTTAGAATTAGAAGTGCCCTTTCTCTAATAGCTTAAGTTTTTTATGAAAAGATCACTCAATTCTTTTGATGAGAACTTAACACAATTCAACAAATCTAATCACTTTGCTAGACCAAAAGTGTCCACACACCAACCTGTGCAAATTCGTGTCTAGTTGCAATAAGCTTATCAAGAACCTCAAGGTTTGCATGTGGAACGGAATTTCCTTGAACATATGCCACCTTCCTGACCTGGACAAGATCATGAGAAAAATACACTAAATCATTCCGTCATTGAACGTAAAGCTCTTTTCTTTTTCCCATCGGTATTTGAACGAAAGATCATAAAAATTAACAAATAAGGTAAAAACAGTTGAGAGAAATATAAATGTTTTAAGCCTCTTTTTAACCTGTCAATGTATAGAGAGATTAGATGGAATCTTTTGGATGTCGAAAAGTGTTTATATGAGGAAAGGAATAACAAGGTAATTGCACTTGGTAGAAATAAAGTGAAAAATTTCACAAAGCAAAGGATAGACCACATCTTTTCTGTTCTCCATATTTGACAAGTCCAAAAATTAATGCACAATTCATGAATTGGTGTCCTAATTATTATTTTTTTCTTTGGTAGTGTTCTCTTTTCCTTTCCCTAAGTCTAAATTCATCATTCAAGACTCCCATACATAAACCCATTAATCGTTGAAATAGATATTATGTTTACTAGGCTTCCACTGTCATCCATATTTTTTTTTGACCAAAAACTGTCATTCATGATTATCTATGTTAATGTAAGACGTTTACCTTGAGCTGCTAATGATTTAGTTTACCGACATTAGGAGAGAGTGAACAGGGAAGAAGTTGCTGTACTAATGTAGATATGCATAATTTTGATTGCTCTAAAAACCATTTATAAAATTTCTGAACAGGATTAAGTTATAACTAACAGAAATCCGAGGTTGCTTAATGTTACCCCAGCATCTGGTGCACATTGAAGAAAGCCTTGCAGAGTACTTGACTCAGTTGCTAAGCGAAATCCCTTTTCTTTGGTTTTATCTCTTAACCCCCAAGATCCCTTAGATGAACCTGGCAGGTTACGATAGATAGGGCTGACAAGGTGGTGCAATTTTTTAGGGATCTTAGACGCTGGAAATATATCCACATGGCCTGGGTCAGTAATAATATTTTCATTATACCTGACAAAAAGAAAAAGGAAAAATGAGCATTCATTCAGTCATAGGGAGCTGCATGACTAGAAACATTAAAGGGAAAATTGATACATTATGCAATGAACAATAGTCAAAATGAAATTAAGAGCTGAATCGAGTCCTGATCCAACAGATAACCCTAAGGTGAGTTTGCAAAGATTACATCGTTGGTCCCATAACTGCCACTTACAATGAACAGAAGAGAAAAAATTGTACTGTCATTAAGGAAGAAAAAAAGGAAGGAGGAGATGAACGGCTCCTTTTGACCCTTCACCAGCTAGAGGCCTTCAAAGGTATTACTCAAGAGTTCACAGTTGAAAAGCAAAATACTGAGCACCTATTTTATTCTGCTTATGCAAATTTAGATGCATTTCAAATTAGATGCATAAACTCAGCCTGAAAAATTCAAGCTTTGTTATAAACAAATTAAAGAAAACATTAATTAAAAAGAAACAAAAAAATCTAGGTCAACACCAAATTTTATTTCTCCAAATGCTAGTTCAGTAAATCATCTAAAAAAAAGTTGCACGTGCTGTATGGGTGCTCACTTAAACTCAACTACAGATCTGTGAAAGGTGAATATAATTTTTTTCCATTAAGAATATGTTAAATTTGATAATCACCCAAGAAATTAAATTTTAGTTAGAATAGCATAACTGGTAAAGATTCAGTAGACTGAATCCAACATATAGTCAAAATTCAAATGTTCCATGGCGTAAGTCCACTTAATTGAAGAATAAAGCTGTGGTTCAAATATCAATTGATATAAAACAAACAGTACACAAGAGGGCAAGAAATGTGGGTAAATCTCATTTCAAATACAAAACCAACTTCTAGACCTACAAGCATCATGTGATCTCTTTTATCAACAGCATGAAAATAACAGAAAACATCAAAAAGGTCCATCAGTCCATAAAATTCCAGGAAGACTAACAAGGAGGCGATTCTCACTTACTCCCTAGACAACTGAATAATGTCAATGGCAAGCTCATTAGCTCGATCCAGTTTTTCTGTGAAACCACCAAAGGTTCTTAAATTAGTGTAACAGCAACAATTTACCGAGAAAAACAGCAGTTGTAAGAAGTCAAGTACCAGAGCAAAGATGGATTCCACCCTTCTCCAAGTCCATTCGTAGAAAGCGGGCTGCCCTATGTGCTTCATGTGTGAGTGAATTGCTGTCTTTTTCTGCTTTGTTCACTGCCTTGTATATACTATGGTTTGTATTAAGATACTACATACCAAGGAGCAAAAAAGTCAAAAAACCAATTCTGAGAATCTTCCAAAGCAACTACATCTTGAAGAGAATCCATCACTCGCAAGTGACATTTCCAGAATAAGACTATCCTTATGAACATTGCCAGCTTGGAGAACAGTTTTGGTTCCGCAACCCCTGGGGTGGGGGGTGGGGGGTAGAACAGATTCTACATGAGGGTGGATTTACTTTTACCTCTTCATTTTCTACTTGGTATTAATCTGATGCTCTAGTTGCTAATTTGACAAAGACATGTGCAAAGGATAATCAGTGCAATACCACACACAGGGAGGTAAAACAACTTTACATTAAATTTAGCTAACCTAATATACCACGAATAAACCGAATCCAGATCACCTCAAACTTCAGGAGTCTACTGAAGTTTACGTCTAATTATTGGCAACCATCAAGTGCGAGAAAAGACAAAGATCAAAAAGCGTATCAAGGAGCATACTCCAAATGAGACAGTCAAGTGACATAAAAATATAAAATCCTAATGATCCTACTTTTGTCTACCATTGGATAGTTCAACTATTTATTCTTTGACATCACTAGCTAGCTGAAATTTGAGGCAATTTAGGTCCAATACAACAGTCAGTGTAACGTCATTTTATATTCCTTCAACTTTTTTAAGTCTAAAATGGATCTCCAGGTTTTACTTTCCCGTAGAGAGTGGGTAAGAGCTCTTGGATGGTAGGGAATTATACAGCTTAAGCAGCTATTATTTCAAATTTGATATAACCAGCAAGACAAAAAAAAAAGCTAATAAACCCAATCAAATTTCAGGAACCTTACGTGAAGAAACTCATTTACTCTCAAGGATGCCTTGCTTGCCTCATCAACAAACTCCCTAAAATGTGACAATTTTTATGTAAGTACTCAAAGCAATTGAAAAGAAGATCAGAGACTGTAGATACGGATGCAGAGTTTATTTTAATCCTAGTTCACCACCTGTTTGGATGAGTATGTCTGCACAATTCAGCTGAATCAATTACTGAGCACACCTATCAAATTAAACAGGTCAGTTATGGTCTGGCGTTTTGTTTCAACAAAAGCAGAATTAGACCACAAAAACCCAAACTTACAGTATCAGAAATCTCATCCATTGCACGGACAATTTCGGGAGATGAGGGCATGCCAGCGATATAGTTCACAAGTTCTTGTGACCTATTAAGCATGTGAAAATTTTTCTATCAAACACGTGGAGGACATGAAACAACAAACACTTATTTAACTCCAGATGAAGTAAAGCAATTTCTGTAACATTGCAATAAAAGACAAGCGAAACAATCGACATTCACCGAACGAAAGTAGAGATTTTTTTCTATCTGTTTTGTAAATGCTTACCTCTCAATAGCATCGTCAACGAATCGTTGGAAGCCTTTGGGAGTTTTCAAATGATGAAAGCCGTAGAGGCCCGTCTCTTTGATTGAGGGAGCTGTAGATGTTGAAATGTGGATGAAGTTGGAGTTGGCTCGTACATGAGCAACGGCGGACTTGCGAATTAGAGCGTGCATGACGACTGGCGTTCGCCGTAGACGAAACTGCTGACTCTGAACAACGAGGTTCTGCTCCTCTTGTTCGCTCAATCTGCAGAAGGGGCCGGCTGTAATCGGAGTAGAACTGGAAACTGGAAACCGGGAAAAGAAGTCCGGTGAGAAATGGCGTTTATCGGCTTAATAAAGCGTTCTCGCAGAAGGTCTAATGACGATTTTGACCGAAAATGACAAAAATGCCCCTTATTATATTACACCATTTTAAACTTAAAAAAAAGTAGGGGAGCATACCTACCAGAGTTCCAAATGGACTTTTTCCCCTCCAATTCAATTGAAGGAAAGAAAGTGACTTTCATATATATATATATATATATATAAAATAAGGAAAATATTTTTCAAATTCTCTTTCAATTTTAACTAGCCAATTCAATTGAGACCTGAAATTCAACTCCCGACCTTCACTAAGAACTCGACTCCTGACCTCACCTTCAATTCAACCTAGGACCCGACCCGTATCCCAAACCCAGCCCTAACGTGAGGTCAAGTTAGTCGGGTCTCGATCCTAGTTTGAGATTATGGTCGGGGTTAATTAGGTACCGAGGTGTGGTTAGGGTCGTTGTCGAATCATGAATTAGGGTTAGGTCAGGGTTAAGTTGAGGATCAAGTTTTGAGTCGAGGTCAAGGTCAGGGGTCTGGTCTAGAGTTTCAAGTCAGAGTTAGGAGTCGGTCTTGGGGTCCAGAGTTGGGATGGGAGTAAGGTCCCGGGTCTCAGGTTTGAGTCGAGTTTCAGGATGAGTCGAGGTTGTGGTCAGGTCAAATCTCGAGTTGTGGTCAATATGGGTTTGTGTTAATATTTATATTTATCCATATTATACTTAAATATCTTTGAAATAATATTTTCTTTCTTACTAATCAAGCAAAATGAAATATTTTGTAGTTTCCTTCCAAACACACCCTAAAATATTTGCTTGTCAAAGATAGTTGCCAAGTTAACTACCATATGGTCGCAGTAGTTGGAAGCACGTAATATAGTGAATTAACCGACTCTGTCCATTTCCAATACACCCCTCTCCCTGCGTGTCACCCTCTAACTTCCCCCTTTCCCGCGAAAATCTCCCTCTTCTTCAAACTCTTTAATCTTCTCCCCTTAATTATCCTAAAATCTGGATTTCCCAATCCCAATTTCCATTTTAGTATCACATTTCTCTCACTTAATTAACCAAAATTGATGATTAGTGATATCAATTACTTCTTTGATCACCATGCATTATGAACCGGATCGTTAATCCTACAATTAACTACAATGTCGACGACTCCCGCTAATCTCGAGCTTGAGAAAAACAAACTAAATCCGATCGCCACAGCTTCACATTCTTCCCACCGGAGCCAAGCGCCTTCAACGTCGCCGTCCGTCAATTTAAAGCTAAGGAAGATTCCTTCTAAACCGGGACACCATCCAGTTGCTGAAGATAGTCTTCCTGATGAAGACGCTAATGAGGAGGAAGATCATGAAAGCAGAAGTGAAGCATCGTTGACGAACGAGGCTTCAATTCTCGGCCTAAACCATATAAGGACTCGTTCCTCTCCGTCACCTCTTAGGGCTTGCAATTCTTTCGGTACTCCATTTGATGGAGTCGACATAGGCTCTAAATCATCCTCCTTTGTTCAACATCCTGCTGGAAATTCTTCCGAACAAGGTGGATGATTCTGCGTTCCCTTTAATTCTATCCTTGTGAAAGAAATATTAAGATTCTCGGGCTTGTTTAAATGCAGTAATTTGGATTTGTGTATCTCAATTCAAAACCTGGAATAATTTCACCTCTTTGGATCTGAAATCTTAAATAACTTTGTAACTTATAAATGTGAAATAGCTTCTTAAATCTAAATGTCTCCATCCATATAGGCCATAAGAGAATTCGGAAACAAGCTGCGATCCTTTGTCTTTGTACTGAAAGAATACCAGTTATTTTACAAATGTGGTGGCTGCGGAAGATTGTTTGAGAATTTTAAAATTTAACATGAGAAATCACTGAAGAAACATATAACTACCACTCTGAATAGTGCGTAATTTTTCAGGTAAAAGAGTTCCATGGAGTCAGTCAAGACCTTTGAAAGTGCCGCCACCAAGTATTTCAAGTGCAGAGGTGAACTCACCTTTTACTTTATTTCCTTTTGTTTCATGATTTTATATTCCTTTTGGAAAAGGTTAATTCAATCATTTCGTGGAGCAAATTCATTGTAATTTTTCTCAAAATAGGGAAGTCATGCAGCTTCTTCCAAGGAAATGCAATCTCCACGTTTTCAGGCAATACTGCGAGCTACCAGTGGTCGTAGAAAGAGAGTTCCAGATATCAAGAGCTTCTCTCATGAACTAAATTCAAAAGGAGTCCGCCCATTTCCATTTTGGAAGTCTCGTGCTCTAGGGCGTATGGAAGTATGTTGGCTTTTCTTAACTCCCATTATGCCACATTTGCTGCCTGAGGCCCTACTTTACATGCTTAACCTTTTTTTACTATCTGATATGCCATTCACAGGAAATTATGGTGATGGTTCGAGCAAAATTTGACAAATTAAAGGAAGAGGTCAATTCGGACCTAGGCATATTTGCAGGAGATTTGGTTGGGATACTTGAGAAGACTTCAGAATCTCATCCTGAATGGAGAGAGAGTTTGGAAGATTTGCTGGTTACAGCAAGGCGTTGCACTAAGATGCCACCAAGTGAATTCTGGTCAAAGTGTGAAGGCATTGTTCAGACTCTAGATGACCACCGTCAAGAGTTGCCTGTGGGAACCGTAAAACAAGCGCACACCCGCCTTCTGTTTATTCTCACTCGTTGCACTAGACTTGTGCAGTTCCAGAAGGAGAGTGGTTATGATGAAGACCACATTTTGTCTTTTCACCAACTTAGTGACCTTGGATTTTATCCAGAACGAATTAGTGGGTCAAAAAGCCAGGACTTCAGTGCAAGAAGAGGTCAAAAGTTCCTAGGATACGAGCAAAGCAATCTGACTGTCAAACATGACCGCACAAATGAAGTTGGAGATACCTTGGAGGTTAGCACTGCAAAAAGTGTTGCTTCTTCTGCTGCAAACAGCTACAGAATGTCGTCATGGAAGAAGCTTCCTTCTGCAGCTGACAGAAGCCGCAGGGGCAATGACTCTGTTGAAACCACCCCATCCAAGGAAAAGACTGATAGTCTGCAACACAAAGAGGAGATGGATCATTTTGGAAACACTCCATGCCCTCCTGAGAATTCCGAGGAAACTTCAAAGATTAAGAAGGTAAACTGGGGAATGTGGGATCAGCCTTGCTTGTCATATGAAGATTCATTTATTTGTCGAATATGCGAAGTTGAAATACCAACTGTGTACGTAGAACAGCACTCGAGAATATGTACGATTGCTGATAGATGTGATTTGAAGGGATGGACAGTAAATGAACGATTAGAAAGAGTTGTGGATACTCTTGAAAGAATACTTGAATCATGGACTCCAAAGAGTACAGACACAGGGGCAGGAAGTCCTGATGTATCAAGAGGGTCTACTTTGAATATGCCTGAAGAGTTGAATGCCTTGTTAGTCAAGCAGAATGGCTTGTCTCAACGATGCTCTGAAGATATGCTAGATTGTCTTCCTGAGTCTGATAGTAGATGTCTTCTGGAAAATGCCAACAGCTTGACTGACATATCTAAGAAACAGTCATTAGCTGGTAGCTTAACACCCAGGTCACCTTTAGTGACTCCACGAACTGGTCAGATTGAGCTGATGCTGAGTGGACGCATAATGGTATCTGAACATGAAAGTTATCAGCAGGTATAGAAAATGAAATGAAATTTATGGTACTTCCTCTCACTTCTGGATGTTTTCTTGAGGTTACCAATTTTAATCTTACCGTTTAACATTTGCAATCTACTACATACAGCTAAAATCATTTTACTCAAACCTCTACATATTGCTGCTTGTTTTTCTTTTCGATAACTGTCAAGAAAGATATTATGTACATTAAAGTATACAAACTATAAATAATCTATTTTTGTTTAAGGTATATTTTTAGCAACAAATTTAACTGTTTGTGCTATGGAGAGTAGGACATCCTAATCTAATACAAGAAACTTTTCTTGGGCAAAGGTTGGTCTTGTTCTTCTGCCCCAGTACAGGTCATTATTGCAAAGTTGGTTTCTTCTTATTGACATTCACAGGATTTGGTGTTTTTTTCTTTTCATCAGTTATAGATATTTTAGGCTTTTTGTGGTATACATTGTTTTATCTGTTAAGGTTCTTGAAATCATTCATCAAAGTTGCCTATCATATATTCTCAACTGTTTTGCCTCCTTGTCTTGCTCCAACATATTTAATATTCTTGATGGGAAATTCAGATAATTCATATGGTGACTGATGTTCTAGTAAGAAAGTTCTATGATTGAGATTGTTGAGCCTTTATCTGTTTCTGTATAATTGACAGTTAATGTAATTCTGCTAGTTCTCGATTTATAGGTTATTTTCTAGATTTGAGTTAACTTTAGTAGTTTCTTGGTATTATGAATTTGGAAGAAATTTGTGTGAGAAGACTATGACAGAATAATTATCCCAGTTGGTTTGAACAAAAAAATCTAAAAATGGTAAAATAGCTGATATCTAGCAATTATGAGATACCAATATCAAACTGAGTTAAGTGCTATGGTTTTACTGTATGTGGTAGCTGGAGTTCAATTAAAAATAAATCATCAATGAAGTGTGGCAGTAATATAAAGGAATTATTTTGGAACAAGATGCACTGGCGGCTTATCTAGGATTTTTACTAAGGGGCTTTGAAAAATAAAAATGTAAGCTTTGAGATTTGAACTTGGAACTCAAGATGAATTTTGAATTCCATAACTTACTAAGACAACCTCTAGTATTATGTTAAGGGAATTCAAAATCTTTATATATACATAAAAATAAAAAATTACCTTACATATACAATGTAATTTTTTGCATAGGGGTTCGGGTCAACACCCTCCCGCCCCTAGATTTTGCCCTGAAAAGAAGGACAAGGCTAACCTTGCGCCAAGTCCTTTTGGTTCATGTACATAGTTGATGCCCCTTTCAGAAGAATTTCAACTACATGTATGTGCTCTTTCGCTCTCCCCCCAAGTCTTTTTTTGGTCCATGGCATGGTTAGTGCGTCCTTCAGAAGAGTTCCCTTGTAAATTGCCTCTTCCAAACTTCATCTTTTCTCTCTCTCTTCTGGCTACCTCCTGTACTTCTATGTTTTATTTTTACTAGTAATTCCCTAAAACCCAATAATCAAAACAGGCAGCAGTATCATATTATTATTATTATTATAAACTATGGCTAACTTGTGCAGCATGCTCATATTTTGGAATAATACTTTACTTTTGTATTTTACATGAATTTGTTTGCAAAAACTTAATGTAATTAAGAGTGTTCTCAAGAAAATTAGGTAGATGGTGCGCATAAATACACGGGATGTAGTACCACAAATGGACCAAGTTAGCCCCAAAATGTTGAAGTTAGTAGCAAGAACTTGAGGATGAACCTTAGGTTTGTATATGTAGGAGTATTGAACCACCAACGAAGCTACTATTGGGGTTTGCATCTTTATAAACAGTATAAGTTGTTGATCATTATTTTCATATCCTGGTTGTTGTCATAGTTTTGACATTTGTACTCCTAGTACCACCTACTTGGGGGCTAAATAGTATAGGCTCCTTGTTTGTCAGTTGGATGTTGATTAAGTCTGTTAATTATATTGTGGAGAATCATGGCAGATAAATAAGCTATTGGATATTGCTCGATCAGTTTCCAATGCAAACAACAATGATTACAGTACACTGGAATACTTGCTTGACCGACTTGAAGACCTAAAATATGCAATCCAAGATAGGAAGGTGGATGCTCTTGTTGTTGAGACCTTTGGGAGACGTATTGAGAAACTATTGCAGTGAGTTTTATTATTCTTGTAAAACTGACAACATCCACAGAAATTAAGAAGAGATTATGTTTCAATTTTAATTCATCTTGACTTCAGATGTCATTCTAGTTCTACTTAGCATCTTTTCTCAAACTCTACAGGGAGAAATATATATTACTTTGTGGGCACATTGAAGATGAAAGAGTGGATCCATCCAATACCACAGGTGACGAGGACAGTTCAACAGAAGATGATTCAAGTCGCAGTATGCGTGCAAGCCCTATAAATACATTGTCCAAGGAACGAACATCTATTGAAGATTTTGAAATTATAAAACCAATCAGTAGGGGAGCTTTTGGTAGAGTTTTTCTCGCCAGGAAAAGGGCCACAGGTGACTTATTTGCAATCAAGGTAAAAAATTTATCCCATTGAAAGATAATAATTTCAAGAAATTTGCAGGAGATGTTCTTATCAGTCCGTATGTGTTGCAACTAGCTGAAACTAACATACACCATGGTTCCATCCACTAATTTATTCAGAATTAAAGTCTGGAAGCTTCTTTCTCTGATTTTTTCCCACCGAGTTTAGGTCGTAGTTCAATTCATCTCCTGAATTTAACAACCTTATTTTTCACAGGTTTTGAAAAAGGCTGACATGATACGCAAAAATTCAGTAGAAAGTATACTGGCTGAGAGAGACATTTTAATATCAGTCCGCAATCCTTTTGTGGTTAGTCAATGCCAGATATACTCTTCCTTCGTGAACCAAGTTTAGTTTATTGGAAATTAACATATATCAAACTGTTAAAATAAGAAACAAAGCACTTCTAAGACACCATACTAATGGTTATCTGGTGGGTGAACAGGTCCGCTTTTTTTACTCCTTCACATGCAGGGAGAACCTTTATCTGGTCATGGAGTACCTAAATGGTGGGGATCTTTTTTCATTGCTGAGAAATCTGGGCTGCTTAGAGGAAGATATGGCACGTATATACATTGCAGAACTAGTAAGGACTAATTTAATAGGCTTGCTAAACTTCGACATCCTACCAATTTCTCTATCATTCTCAGAAGTTGTATATAGATCTTATTTTTCCTTTTCAGGTTCTTGCATTGGAGTATCTCCATTCTTTAAATATCATTCATAGAGATCTGAAGCCAGATAACTTGTTGATTAGTCCAAGCGGTCACATTAAGGTAAAAGATACTTTTATGAGACTGCTACTGTTTTTAATTTTTTTAAAGTTCCAAAAGCTTGTGTGTTGGAATTATTGTTGTTAAGTTGAGCTTGCTTGACAACATCTTATGTAACTTGTATTTTCTTTTAGTTCCTAGTTCTCACAATCTAATCCTCATAATTACAGTTAACAGATTTTGGGCTCTCAAAGGTTGGTCTCATCGATAGCACTGATGACTTAGCAGGACCGTCAGTTCCAAGTTCTGCCTATCTTGGGGAAGATGGATCCAAGATGGATGAAAATTCACTCAAAAGAGAACAGAGGCAGAAAAATGCAGTTGTTGGCACCCCTGATTATTTAGCACCCGAGATACTTCTCGGAATGGGACATGGTATGGACCCATCTGACAATTGATCTTTCATAGTCACAAACTACTCCCTTTTCCCAGTTTATGCAGCACACCTCCCTCTGGAACATCTGAATGAGTTTGACGAACTTCTACGACTCTTCTAGCTCCATTACTAGTGTCAAGAATTTACATTTTGACACGTCATGTTGCATATCGAACCAGCTTTTCAGAACTATTTTGGAAGTTTTTACTTTCACCTAAAATATTTGTTAAGTAAAATCAACACCGTTATCTTCTTAATCCAAGCTGTGTCTGATTAGTAGGAGAGAGTGCATATATTTTTATACAAGTTGTTTTATTATGAGTTCTGCTATATTAAGTCTATTTTTCTTTTCTAGGTGCCACAGCTGATTGGTGGTCAGTGGGTGTCATTTTGTTTGAGCTGCTTGTCGGTATTCCTCCTTTTAATGCAGAACATCCTCAGGTATGCTTTCTGTGTCTGATAATTTGCAGACTACTAGACAAGGAGAGATGGCCTCGGCAGGCCTTGTGATAACTCAGCAGTTTTTTCTTTTGTAGAGTTAACTATTCTTTTACTTGTTACTTGATTTTAATGTTGATTTATATATTAAAGGCTATTTTAGATGCAAGATTATATCAATGTTGAATGCTTTTCAAATCTCAGAACAGCAAATGGAAAACAATTTCATCAAATCAGGATTTTCCTCTCTTTCGCAACTTTTTTCCCACCAAGATGGATATCACAGAATTGTAGTTTTGCAAATGACCAATCCTCATTGTAGACTGTGACAAATAGGTTGATTTTAAGCATGAAGTTGGATGGTTGTGTGTATTTTTTTTCAGTCTTTATGTTGAATTTCCTATATAATTTCACCAAACAGTATAGTTGAATATATGGAGAAACATGTTAGAGATACAGAGGCGGAATCAGGATTTAAAGTTTATGGATTCCTACTCAAATATTTATAGATATAAGTGAATTTCTTAATCAAAAGGCAGTACAACGCAAATGATACTAGTTTTGCGTGAACCCATAACAAAAACATTAGATCCCGCCCCTTAGAGATGGATGAGAGTGTGTTCCATGATTTTAACACACTAGGGATGAGCTTTATGGTTCTTGAAGGACACAACAACTTACTTAGTGTTCCCACAAGTGGAGTATAGGGAGAGCAAGATGTACACAGACCTTATCACGAGAGACGGTTTCCAATAGATCCTGGTCTCAAAAGAGAAGTATGGGGGTGTTTGGATTGACTTTTTTTAAGTAGCTTACAAGCTAATAGCCATAAGTTGGTCATACCTACCTTTTGACTTTTAGCTTATTTTTGTACTTTTATGGCCTAAATGTAAGGGGTCCTTTGGTGTGAGGGAAAAAAAACAAATAGTGATGGGATAAATTTTTTGTATCTTGTTTGGTTGCCATGTTTGGGATAACTCATCCCACCATTTATATCATAGGGATGAGATAAGTTATCTCATATACTTGGTGGGATAAGTTATCCCATGATAGCTAACCCCAATATAACTAATCCTGGGATAACTTGTTCCCAACCAGACGACCCCTAAGTGTTTAAAAATACTTTTTGTCTTCCCCAAACACCTCTAAATTTTTTTAAAAATAGCTTAAAAATAAAAAACTACTTATAATAAGCTAATCCAAACATTCAAAGCAGGGTTGTAAGAAACTATGACAACAAAATATCGAGATACAAGGCAAATGAATCAACCAATAGTAAAACGCATTGAAGAATAAGAAACTATGTGATTTCTAATACTACTACTAATAAGAAGGAGAGGAGATGGGCTTAGCCCCTTCCTCTCCCACCTAAAGTGTGACAACATTCGGCTACCGGCTAACCTTCTACCCTAATCATCGACCTTTATACCTTCCTATCTAGGATCATGTCCTCAATAAGCTGAAGTTGTGTTATGTCCTGTCTAATCACCTCCTCCTAGATATTTTTTCAGACTACCTCTCCTTCTCCTAACTCGTGCTACAACCAACCCTCAAACCACTGTTAAAATATCCACATTGAGTGTTTTTCTTTATAGTTAGGTATCCTGTTTTCTTATTTTGTTAAGTTGACAGTCCTGGGTGCTGTAACATGTAGTTATATAATTGGTTGCACCAACTACATTGTGCTAATTTTGTCATACATTCTTGAGTGCAATACAATTAATTCTGAATGCGTCAGAAGGTATGTTTTGGTTGTTAAAATTTGGAACAGATTGCTTTTCCGGTGCTTTTAATTCTTGGATCTATGACCAATTGTTTCAAAAAAAATTACTTCATGAGGAGCATTTTGGTTCTTTATGTTCTGTTGGTGCTGCTATATTAATTGTATGAACCTATTTAAGAGCCAAATGCTTTTTAACTTTACTTAATTCGTTCTGCTTGTTATATGGGTTTTTCAATAAGGGATTTTCTGTGTATGATTAGTTTTTCTTGGCTCCAATTGGCCAAATTCTCTATATTCACTTCATCTGACTTTTGAGGAAGTTTGCAAATGAATTGATAGTTCATTGTAGTTTTTTTATTTCGCTTGACATGTATAAAAGTGTGATAGAATCTAATATCAAGCTCCTATTTTGTTGCAGCAAATTTTTGACAATATCATTAACAGGGACATACCTTGGCCCAAGATACCAGAGGAAATGAGCTTAGAAGCTTATGACTTGATTAACAAGTAAGTCTTGCAATAAAGGTTTTGGTTTTAGTTAATTACCAGAAATGATTGTGGGTCTGAATTGGCAAGGCCAACGAAACCCCTATCATCTACCCTCGGAGTTATTATATGCTTTCTTGGAAAAATACAAAACAAGGTTGATATTACCAGTTTCTTTCACATGTTTAAATAATCTATCTATACTACTCATAACAGTCTCAGTAGCTTTTATCAAGAAGATACTTGATACATGATTGGGTAGCTGCCTGCTTCTGTGCTTAACTTTACTTTTGCTATTGTAAGGTTGTTGAACGAAAACCCAATTCAAAGGTTAGGTGCAACAGGGTCAGGAGAGGTAAAAATCTCCAATTAACAAGTTACACTGTAATCCAGCTGCTTCTATAAATGCAAAATGTAAAAGAAAATTGAAGTTTATTCTTTTTTACCTTCTTTATTTTAACAGGTAAAGCGACTTCCTTTCTTTAGGGACATCAACTGGGACACACTTGCAAGGCAAAAGGTTTTCTTTCTCTTTCTATCTTCTCTCCACTCTCCAATAAAACTGATTTATTCAGTGGAATAATAAAGCTGTAATTAAATTTCGACAGGCTACGTTTGTCCCATCTGCTGATGCACATGATACTAGCTATTTTATGAGCCGTTACATTTGGAATCCAGAAGATGAGAATGTCAATGGAGGTAGCGATTTTTATGAGTTGAGTGAGAGTGGCAGTGCTTCATTTGGCAGCAGTTCATACAGCAATCCACAAGATGAAGAGGTATACCTTTCTCAGATTTGCAGAGCATATCAAAGTCTAAAATTTGATTATGACTACTGGTTTATACCTGCCTGCCGTTTGACCCTCTGATATTCAAATACATAAATTAACATAAAACTTTTTTTTTCTCTATACCCACTAACTGCTGGTATATGTTGTTGTTATCACTGTTCTAACCCAGAATTTTTCGTAACAGGGAGATGAATGCGGTAATCTAGCAGACTTTAGTACCCCTTCCCTGAATGTGAATTACTCGTTCAGTAACTTTTCTTTTAAGGTGAGAAATGCTGCCTTGCTATTACCCTATTGTTTGAATAACATTCATGGATATGAATACATCTCTTGTTTTTGCTTTACATATTCTGATGCCTGATGTTCTTGCTGCTGTTTGAGAGGAACTAGTGAACACAATAGATTTAGTTACTATATTTCTCTATTCAGTGTACTAACTGACCTCTTTTCTCTATCTCATTTGCCTTCCATCTTTCTTCCTTGGATGTTTCCAGAACTTGTCACAGCTGGCTTCAATTAATTACGATTTAATTGGAAAGAACTCTAAAGAATCAGTAGAAGCTGCAAACCCATCGGTTCCTTGAGAAAAAGAGATTGCTGCTGTTGCAGTTAAATGCTGTCTCTCTTTGTTTCTAAGTGCTTGAGTAGCATTTCCACGACAAAAATGTGATGGCATCAACCGTAATAGGATCTATCCTCCACCTCAGCTAAGGCCCCAGGTGAAGAGATGTTGATCATTTGGTTTAAAAGGTCCGCGTCCTGCCAAATTGAGGGTTGTGCTGCAAATAGTATCGCTTTGACATTCAATGATGTATTTCAAGGAGGACTGAAGCGATCTCAAATGCTGTGGAAAATATGTAGATACCATTTAATTGCACCCTTCCCTTCTCCTCAACCCCTTTTGTTAGGGATTGTACATAAGTGGTCTTCAATATGGTAAAATTTTGCAGTTTATCAGTGTTCAGGATGAAATGGCCGTTGAACCACTGACAATGCTTGTGGCAGTCCAAATAGTAGACATCTCTGGTATTCTTGACTTTGTCCCTGCTATTGGGAACCCCAAGCCTAGATTCTCAAAATTTCAATATCAAACCCATATTCTGGGGGAAAACAAAGGCATATTAGTCTTGGGAGGCCATCAAAGTTGCTCCTCCCTTACCAAGAATATAGTATATTGATAGAAGATGGAAGTTTTACAAGCAACCAGCCAATCACTGTGATCTCCAGAAACTCTGATTTCTGATTGTTACTACAGTAAAAGACATTTAGTTATCTAACAGTTTAGTCCTCAGATCAATACTCATCTTGATATTACTTTTCCTCCTAGAATTGGACGTTCCAATAGTCATTTTATCGTTTTTCCTGGATGTTTTCTTCTTTTATCATTCATATTTCATATCTATTATGCAACGAAAAGAGAATTCAACGAAGGAACTCTCCTGTTCGCCTTATAATTGAGTAATAATGTTAAGTAAAGCCTTCCGGAGTTGTCTGTTTCCAATATGACATTGGTTACCATCTAATTCTCTGTCCAAGTGAGGATAGAAGTTATTTTCTGTTCTTTTTTTTGCTCTTCTCCTTATATCAAATTCTCAGTAACTCCCAAAGACAGAATTAAATCAGACAAAGGGAAAAGAAGAAGAAGAAGAAGAAGAAATAGTGATGAATGTAGTAATCTTGGAGTTTCACTCTCTCTCATTTGTAACAGAAGTATACCTAACCATTGAACTATGGAATATCAAAATAAAAATGAGCTTTCTAAAAGCCACCTTTGTAAAAGTGGTTAATAAGACTTCACTCTTGAGAATAGTAGGAAAAAAGAAAAACTTTGTGAGGGAAAAGGGCTTTACTGAATCAGTTTTATTACAAATGTATGACTCAATAATTATATTATCTACTTTAAATATTTGAGCCTCTAGGACATTTATATAGATATTATATTATTGATCTTAATACATTCTTTTGTAAGCACAAAATAAAAAAAGAAATTGTGGGTCGTTTTTTCCTCTCTTTATTAAGAATATGATATGTATGAGAGTCTCACCTTAAATTCATTCAATTTTAGAGTACTTAACTTCGTAGTTGTTGTCTCGATTCACTATGTGTCCATTCAAATTGAGAGATATTGATACGTTAATACATGTTCTTTTTTTTCTTTCTAGATTTTTTATTTATTTATTTGTCTTTCTATTGGTGGGAAATATTGGCATTAAAAATTTCTTTTGTAATGCAAAAAATATAGAAATTCTTATAGTATCCGCTCTTTTTTCTTGTGTGTCCTTTTTTTGCCCTTACTTTTATGTCTTATATGAAAAGATAAAAGTCTCTCATTAATCAGAAAAATATTTTTTCTCTTTACTATATAGAATTCTCTTCTATTAGAATTGTAAAAAGTCGGGAAAAGAGAAGATACAAACTTGTAAGGTAAAATGAATCGACTTGTTATTTTTGTGCATTGGATATAGTGAGTCTTAATCTAAATTTGATTTTGCACCTGTGAGATTTGTTGATGTCTTATTTAGGATTTTAACATAATAGCCAGCAATTTCTTTTCTATCTTAAAATCTTTACTACCCATACAGTTCACATTTTCGGATGAACATCTTCTAAGTTGATTACTTTATTCACTGATAGACTATGAAGGTAGAGATCACTTTCAATATAACGATTTATTACAATAATATGGTATTTGTTAATCATAAAGTTTGACTATCATATTTCTTTTTAGTATCAATATTGTACTTTTTCTTGACAATTACTCTTGTAGACTTCTAACCTATCCACAAATAATTAAGATATTTTATAACTCTAAAAAGCCAACTTTATTTCTTCAGGTGCCCAACGTGAAAAATAAATAAGAGGGAAAATTACCCGATTAGGAAAACATATACTATTTAATTACTCATTCTAGTCATAGTTTGCAATAATTACTACTCGCGACTAATATTATACATTAATTATGTGGGCTGAGTTTGAATTTGTATAATTAATCACGTTTGTATATGTATAATTCGTCAGAATATACAAATACATATGTATAATATACAATTATTTAACCAATACACATATACAATTGGGAAAATTATATAAATTGGTACATTTTAATAAATTAGTTCTGAAAACGTGCCTTGCACGTTTGGCCTCTGTTACTGTTATAATTTATATAGGCCCAACTCTTGTTGATACAAAACTGCTCAACATTGTCTGAAGTACTCCATATGTGTTTTTGTGCATATAAAATAAACTATTTTTAGTGTTTATTTTCTGCCTATCAACAATTTTTTTAGGGGGGACAATGAGCAACTTGTAAGGCTTGAACAATATTTTTACCAATTAGAATTATCACCCAAATAATCCAACAATCATTAAAATAGAAAAATGAACGAAGGGCACAAACCAACAAGAAAAATATAAGAAAATATTACATGAGAACTATTAGATAATGTGTTTCTCTCCATCATTAAAATAAAAAATGAACGAAGGCACAAATCAGTAAAAAATAGTGACCAATAAATAAAAAAATTACATAAGAACTATTAGATGATGAAACCCAAAGTGTAGTGGATTAATATTTTTTATCCAATTTATAAAGGGAGAAATTAAGTACACGAGAGGTTGTGAATGAATGTGTTTAATGGTGGAAGCTAAAAGGTTAAACAATCAAATTCATTAAGAAATGGAAATGATAAGTTGTAACATCTATTCATGTATTTCGTCTAATTTAATTGTCATTATTGATCTAATTTTAAAAATTAATAAAAAAAAATTAATTCAAAATATTGGTGAAGGGCATTTTCGTAATCTAACTTTGAACTTAAAATCTTCCTACTTATAATAATATATGATAATTACTACCATTTATACACCGCACTCCCACTCTCTGCCCTCTCTCGCTTGCCATTTATACAAATGCATGTGTATAATATACAATTATATACATATACAATTCACCTCACTCCCACTCTCTGCCCTCTCTCGCTTGCCATGTATACAAATGCATATGTATAATATACAATTATATACATATACAATTCACCTCCCTCCCACTATCTGCCCTCTCTCGCTCGCCTCTCTCCTCCCTCTCCCAGTCTCAGTCTCGCTTGCCTCTTTCCTCCCCATCCCAATCTCAATTGTCATATATACAAATGTATATGTATAATATACAATTATATACATATAAAATTCACCTATCTCCCACTCTCTACCCTCTCTCGCTCGCCTCTCTCCTCCCTCTCTCAATCTCGCTTGCCACATATACAAATGCATATATATAATATACAATTATTTAACTGATATACATATACAATTCACCTTTCACCCGCTCTTTCCCCCCTCTCTCTCTCCTCTCTCCTCTCTCTCCCATCTCGCTCGCCTCTCTCCTCCATATAACATGTAGCTACGAATTGTAATTATCAAACTATATTTATAAAAAGTATTAGGTTATTTCGAAATGGTTATATGTGAAAGTTTCCCGTAATAATATAAGACTATGAAAAGCAAAACACTTTATTTTTGCGCTCTTCTAGAATTTTTTCTTTTTGCACCATTAGTAATTCAAATTCATATTCAAATTAAGGGTGTGTTTGGTATGAAGGAAAATGTTTTCCATGGAAAATGATTTCCTAGAAAATGTTTTCCTGGAAAACAAGTAGATTTTGGACTTATTTTCTCATGTTTGGTTGGCGAGTAGAAAAAAAATTTCAGAAATAATTTTTAGTGTTTGATTTATGAATAAAAATATTTTTGAGAGACATATTTTATTTTTACTAGAGTAAAAAATAATTTATGAAATTGAAAATATTTTTTAAAATCAAAATTATTATTTTTTGGGCATGGGGTTGGGGTGGGGTGGGGGGTAGTGGGTTAATTTTTGGGGAGGGGTTGGGGTTGGGGTGGGGGGCTGGCCGGTGAGGGGGGGTCAGGGATCGGGTGAAAAAATAAAATTTTGAAATTGAAAATATTTTTTTAAAATCGATGTTTTTTTCAAAAAAAAATGTAATTTAAAATTGGAGGAAGTTTTGGAAAATGTTTTCCTTAATTTTTGAAGGGAAGTCATTTTCCTTAATTTTGAGGAAAATGAGTTGATTTGGAAAACATTTTCCATAACTTTTGTCCCAACCAAACATGGGAAAATTGGAAAACATTTTCCAGAAAATGTTTTCCTTCATACCAAACACACTCTAAATAAAAAAAAAGTAGCTATAATCAGCAAAGCAATCCCAAGATTTTTTTTTCTTTTGGGCCAAATGGTATAAGAGATGGGACTTTTGAATAAGAGGTGGCTAGCTATTGAAATGACTAAACTTGCATGAAATAGATATTGTCCACCTAAATATATTACTAACTGACAAACATATATCATAATTAACACGTGAAAGTGTCGAGTCAGTAGTCTAGAATAGAGTTGAGTATCAATTGAATCGAGTCAGTTTCAATTTAAAAGTTATCGAATTGATTATCATTTTTTAGACATATTAAAATTATTAAGATATTAATTAATTATTAATTATTATCAATTTAACTACTAAAATTAAACATAAAAAATTGTCTATATCAATTATATAAACGGAATCTAATATAATATCTATAAAGTAATTAACAATCTGAGGAAACTCCTATCGATCCCATCCCTTCGTCCACTCTTGTTCTATATCCGTATTTGGACTCTTTGAATTAATCGAAATAATAACCACTTTAATCATACCAATAATTATCCAGATTACAGACAAACAATTCAAAAGGTTATTGAGTTTCACTCTTTGGGACCAAGCACTCGATCTGGAAGTTCCATTTCCATCAACTTATCTTGGTCACCCCCTCCGCTTAACTGTTTCATATTAAACACTGATGGGGCATGGTCGCAGACTACTCGAAAAGGAGGTTTTGGTGGAGTCATTCGCGACTCTTCCGGATCGTGGATTACTAGATTCATGGGATCAGTACAAAACACATCTCCTCTAGCTACTGAAATGCTTGCGCTATTTCACGGTCTCCACATTGCTCAACTTCACAACATACAACCGTTACAAATTGAAATGGATGCTCTGGCAGTCATACAACTACTTTGTAATCGTCATGCTAATGAATCTAATCTCTTGTTTGATTGCAGGTGGCTTCTTCACCAACTGAATAATCCTAAGCTAAGGCACACATATAGGGAAAACAACGGAGTAGCAAATAGTTTAGCTAAAGAAACATCTTCACATAACTTTTGGAAGAGATTGTTGTTTTGAACGCGCCACCAAATTTTGTCAACTCCATGCTTGCTGATGATCAGACAGGGAAGCAAAGGAAAAGGGTCATCTCAACTATCTCTTACAATCATAGTAATTTAGATAGTAGTAATGTCGGTAACTCTAATGTTTTGTATCCGTCAATCTCTACCTTTTTGTGTAATATGCAACCTTTGGGTAGCATTGAGCCTATGACTCCCTGTATGATGGTAGTAATATATATAATATCCTTATTTACCCAAAAAAAAAAAAGTAATTTGAACTTGGAAATAAAATTTCATTAAATTAAGTATCATCTACCAATTTAGAATAAGTAATAACAACAAAGTGTGTGCACACGATATATTATGAAAGATAAATGGCAAGTAGAAAATAACTAGCGGTATATTTGATACAAAAGGAATCAATTGATTTTGTATTATTTGCATAACCCAAGTACTAAAATACAATGGACCAACCAGATTTATCATTCACTATTATTGAAGTATAGGTTAATTCATAAAAATAAAATTTAAATCTTTACGAAATCTATAAATTAACAGAAAAATATTACAATCTTTATCAAGTTATTAAATTAATAATTTATTATGACAAATCGAAAATATCTTTTTTGATTTGAATTTGAGCAACCCTCTAAAACGAAATGGAAAACAAAGGTGCTTATTTACGTAAAGTATATAATATGTATATTGTTATTTAGGGGTGTTTTTGTTTTGTTCTTAGAGAGGGTATCCATTTATACCTTAAAAGTTTTGGTTGTAATTTTAGGAAATTTAACTTTCACAACAAAAATTAGCATAAATTAACATATGGTTTTGCCTTTTTTTTTTTTTAAAGAAGAATATATTAATAATTCATAAATAAATTATATAAAAAGAATAATCTTTAAATTGGAATTAAACATAGCTCGATACCAACTTAAAACTTTGAAATAGAGAAATCTTGAAATAAGTATATTGGAGTACTGTATTAAATAGAGATTTTTTTTATCCAAAAAGATTTATATTTTTCTAAATAAAATTTATATCGATATACAATTTCAACCGAATATTGTCCAAACACTAATTAACTTATTAGGGGCTCGAATTCAAATTTTTTTGATTTAAAATAAAAAAGTACTTACCATTCATCACGATCCTTCTTGATAACTTTAAATAATTGAAAAAATAATTTAATTCAAAATTTTATTTTATTTCTAATAAAATAATTTATCGTCACATAAATAAAATTACATAATAGAAAATGAGATGGAACCGCTCGAAAAGGGTTAATTGGCCTAAACTCAAATATCTAATTGAAGAAGGGGCAAGTGGAGACCCAAAGCCGATCTAGAAGGAACTAATCGACGTTTATGCGAGTGAACGTGCACACAGGTATTGTATTGTTTATGGGACTCACGCTTTTACACTCACTCGACGTGCTTAATACAAACGCCCTTTCGCCATTGAAACCCAAATCCAGAAAACGAAACACCGATCAAAGATGTGGAGGCGTTTCACTTCACTCCCTTTATTCTTTTCGCATCTTCAACAGGTAATTTTACTTCACAAATTGATCAAATCTCTTTGGTTTTGTTGCTGCAAATCTCTCAATATTGTTCTCAATTACTCTAGGTGAGAAGAGCTGATGAGCTGAAGATTTGTCAAGCATTTTGTACTGAAACTGTCAAACCGCCGGTTATTCATTTTCTCTCTCTCTCAATATCTTCTATTTGTTTTTAATCATCTCTGAAATGTTTTTTTTTTCCTACAAAATGTTATTGACTACTGTTTTTTCCTTTGAATGCGTGTAGGTAGAAGGTGAAAGTAATTCCAGAAGAAATAGTCCTTTTGTCGCTTTTGTATTGGGTAATTAATTACACATTTTAGTCTATTAATAACTGTGCACTATTCGGACACTAAAAGCTAAATCTCCTTTATCTCTTTGAAAATTTGATTAATTTATCTCTCATGTGATCTCTGTTAAATCTAGCCTGATTGTAGCTCATCTGAGATAGATATCACTCCAACCTCTTAAGTAGATAGATTGTACTACTCTTTTGTAGTTGTTTGTTAAAATATTTTATTTTTCTCCTGTTTTTCGGGGGGTTTCGGTCCGGGACAGGGGATGGAACTTTTTTTTGTTTTTTTTGAGAATTTTGACACTGGTTTTCATTTCTGATAATAGTGGTGTTCGAGCCATTTTTGTGCACCTCAACTAATTCCATGTAATTTGCTTTTGTGCACCTCTACTAATTCCATGGAATTCCTACAACCTCATAGCAGCAAAAGGTACCAGAGTAGATAGGTAACTCTGTCCACCAAGGCTAGGACAGATGACAAGAACTCATCTAGTGGTTTTTGTCTATGCAGAATTTAAATTTGAGAGCTCATGATTCTCAACTAATTCTTATTTAATTATGTATAACATTAAGCAAAAGATAATGAGGTACAAAAGATTTCCTTATGGCGAGATGGACTTTTACATGATACTGATAAGGTCACTCTTGTTGGAATGAAGAGAACATGTCTAGAAGTAACATGTCATATTGCTTATTATGTCTGTTGTTGAGCTACATATGCTCATATGACTTTTTTTATTTAAACCAGTTTTTAATCCTTAACGTTGCGACATTTTGTCAATCTTGCACATGCTTGTGTGATTAGAAATTTGTCAAGTTTGCTAAAGAGTCTGCCTTCATCTCATTCTTTGCTAGTTTGTAGTGGAAAGTGAATAAACATAGGTTCCTTTGCAGACAACCTATAATATCAGTTTGTTTAATAACTATGAGGGGATTAGTTGATTCTTTCCTTCTTAATGACAGTTTTCAGCTAAAATCACGTGATTATACATGAGAATAGACAAAATGACTATTTTAGTAGATTATTTGGGTAAAATATAGAATTACTGAGCAGTTTTTGCTGTCCTTTTAGGAGGTCCTGGTAGTGGTAAAGGCACTCAATGCCTGAAGATTGCTGAAACTTTTGGGTTCGATCACATAGGTGCAGGAGATCTATTGAGGAAAGAGATGCATTCTGACTCTGAGAATGGGTATGAACTCCATTTCTCATTGTGGATTTTTAGTTCATTTCCCGAAAAAAATTGTAATGTCATTCTGTCTAAATTCAGTGCCATGATTCAAAAGTTAATGAAGGAAGGAAGTATTGCTCCATCAGAGGTGACTGTCAAGCTGATTAAAAAGGCAATTGAATCAGCTGAAAATCGCAAGTTTCTAATAGATGGTTTCCCAAGAAGTGAAGAGAATAGAGTGGCGTATGAGAGTATTGTAAGTTTCTTTAATTAGATGCTTATCTTTTCTTATTGTAATGAGTATTATCTATTAAGTTATTCTCTAGGAATGTTTAGTTGTTTAAAAGGAACTTTTGCTAGTTTACCCACTGCACTGTGAATGCAGTGATCCTGTGGTTGATTGTTAAGATTTTGAAGTTCAGATGTGAATGCAGATTGGTGCTGAACCGAACTTTGTGCTTTTCTTTGATTGCCCTGAAGAAGTAATGGTCAAACGAGTATTGAACCGGAATGAGGTGATGTTAATACTTATTAAAAGAAAAAGTGAATGCATATGCTTTTATGTTTCAGTTTCGTTCTGAAGAGGAAAACGATAACATAACATTTTGTTTTCAGGGGCGAGTTGATGATAATGAACATACAGTCAAGGAGCGCCTAAAAGTATATAAAGCTATAACTCTTCCAGTAGCCAACCACTATGCCAAGAAAGGAAAGCTTTACAAGGTACTCTCTCTAAGGGTGACAAGTAGTTCAAAAATGTCCAATTTCTGCTCAACGGGCCTTTTTTATTCTCGCCTCATTTCGTTTTCATGTTAATTAAAGGTGGTATGAATTTGTCAGTTTTTATTCATCAACAAATTATTGCAGGTCGATGGTACTGGAACTCAGGAAGAGATATTTGAACGAGTCCGTCCAATTTTTGCTTCATTGAGGTACATTTTGCGTTCTCCTGCTGCTATGTTGCCAAGTATATATTTGCATCAAGATCATGATTTTTCTGAATTGATCTATTCCTTCTTGCAACTGTGTTTTCTACCTAATTAGGGTATTGCTCTAGCTTGCTATCTTCTCTCTTACACCCTTTGCCTTTGCTGAAAAGTATCACTATATCCAATTTGTTGTAGACATGTTTATGGCTCCATTTTTTCACTTTAGCAGGTTGTCGACATAAACTGATTCCTACAGAAGCGAGTGATAGTAATTGAAGAAGTTGAATTTGCTGTAGAAAAGCACACTAGAATGTAGATCAATTCATGGAAGAAAAAATGAAAAGGCAAATTGCTAGTCCAAGTTTTGCTATTTGTTCCTGCTTTTCTGGTGAAAAAGAGTCAAAACTGCCAATCTTGAAGAATAAAATCTGCCTCCTCTGTTGCCAATCTTTACGCAAACCAAACCTCTCATCAGCAAGTTTACGGATTGTCTTTTTCTTTTCCTTTTTTGTTGTAATTGTTACACATTACCTTTGCTCTTTCATGCTATAACCAGTATTGCATACACACATGCGACACACATAAGAATAACACTGTGTCAAATACATTACTTCTGCAGTCAATGTTCCTGCAAGTTTCGATAATTTCATGGAAGATGTTGTTGTTGTAAGCACATTGGATAGTAAATAACTCTGATCTGTGGTATGTTGTTGTAAGCACATGGGACAGTAAATAACTCTTTATCTGATTATGAGAGAGAGTCAGAAAGGACCGATTATATCTGCAGTTCCTTATACGCCATTAGATTATTTAACTGACTTATGATTTGTTCCATCTCATTTCTAAGTGAGTACAGGATTTTTCTTTTTCTTTTTCTTTTTTGGTTGAAAAGGAGTTAATTTATTTATATATAATATGCATCCAACAATCCAGGTGGCTAGAAGCATTACAATCAGCTTGAATACTAGGTAAATTAGCTACTAAGGCTATACTATCCGAAGATGGAGGAGGCATGTCAAAGGTCTGAAAATTTGCTCCCTTCTTTACAGCATCTATAGAATTCGTGCTGAACAAAGAGGTAGCTGCCCGCTCCATATTACAAAATACAGGAATACTTACTACATTATCAACTAGAGTTAAGCTATTCGGTGATGAAGATAGCATGTCATGCCTAATTAAGGTTTCTCCCTCCTTGTCCGCATTGATATTCTTCATGATGAACAAGGGTGGGGCTGACCATTCCACAAAATCTATGCTTTCTTTAGCTTAACCGCTTCTTTAGCTAATCTATCAACCACCTGGTTTTGCTCCCTGCGTCTAAGGGTGATCTGTCGGTTCCCAGGAGCAATGCCCTGCATTCAAGGATTATGTTAGAAAAAGAATCGTTCCCTTTGTAAATCAGCACAATGATATCTGATGAGTCTGTTTCTATTTGGAGTGGTGAATACTTGTGTCTATCGGCCGTTCTTAATCCCATTAGGAGAGCTAATATTTCAGCGTGGAGTGCATTCATAATGCTTGTCTTTGCTGAGAACCCTGTTATCCATGAACCCCTAGTATCCCGTAAAACTTCTCCTGCTCCCCCTTTCTTCGTGAGATAATTAAAAGAACCATCTGTGTTTAGTTTAAAACCCGTTTCAGGCGCTACCCACCTTAGATTAGTTCTAGTCTTATTTCCACCGTTTTCCTTCAAACCTAGGTAGAAGAACTCTAAGGCTCTGTCTAGCGGTGCAGAAGTTGAGATGTCGTCTTTCTTCCTGGTATGTAAATTATGGTTCCTGTTCAACCATATGCTCCATACATAGTAAGGAAAAGCATAATTCCAATCAATGTTATGGTCTATGGTAAAATTCTTGATTTTCCTAATGGTAAAAAGCCGGTCTGTTTCCCTTTTATCTATGATAGGTTTTAACTGATCGACTAGGCCTAATTTTCCCCAAAGTTTGAGCGCCAATGGGCATTCTACAAAGATATGTGTATCGGTTTCTACATCTTCGCATACAGGACAACTTGGACTGATGTTGATCCCCATAGTGTGTAGATGCTGGCTTGTCGATAATCTCCTATGATTGCTAAGCCAGAGGAAGAACTTAATTTTGTTCGGACACTTGAGTTTCCAAATCCAATTGAATTCTTTAGTGGTAGTAACTTTATGTTTTGATTTTCCCTTAATATGATGATACACGGAGGATGTGGTTACGGACCCATTAGCTGTAAGTGCACAAGAAGGCTTATCTTTTGGATTTGGAATATGAGGGATGTTAATTTGATTAATATTATAATTGACACTTTGTGGTAAAGGGTAGGGAATATTCTCAAGCTTCCACTGCCCCTCTATAATGACTGAATTTACTAACCTCGCTGATTCTTCCACAGGAAGAGGACCACTAAACATGTTTCTTAGTGTCCTGGAGTTTGGGATCCATGGATCCGTCCAAAAGTTTATTTGTTTTCCGTCCCCAACTAGCCAGTGAGTGTATTCTTTGCACTCTTCCCATCCATTTACTATGTTTTTCCAATAGGATCTTTTTTGTTTTTTATGACTTAGAGTTATTCCTTAGACCATTTGATTTTGTATAAATGTCTAGGAGCGTTTTTGTCCATAGGGCATTTGGGGTTTTAAATACCCTCCAGGCTAGTCTTGCTAACATGACTCTATTTTTTATGCTACATCTTTGTACACCTAGACCACCATCTTTTTTGCTTGTCGTAACTAAGTTCCAATTAATGGGGTGGAGCTTTTTCCTAGTATCCGTGGAGCCTCAGATAAAATTACGTTGGATTTGATCCACCCTTTTCGTGATACAAGCAGGCAGCTTAGTTAATTGCATTATATATGTTGGGATGCCATTGAGGGACGATTTTGCTAGCGTGGTTCTACCCGCTATGTTTCAATATTATGAAGTTTTAGCGGCTATGGGAGATACCGAATCTTTATACATTCTGTATTATATTATCAGTCCGATATAGGAGCTTATAAGTTACTCCATACAGAAGGATATGTAACTGAGTGTATACTTGGAACAATTTTTAGTAAGCTAGGCCCCGAAAGCTCCCCCAATATCGTCAACAGGACCAAGCAAGATCCACAACAACACCATTGTTGTAGCCCTTATCATCCATAGCTTCATTTTCGACTGCGAGAAAAGTATACAACTCTTTTCTCCATCTCTCAACACCAACTATCAGATTATACAAAGAAAAAAGCCTATGTTTTTTGGATAGTTTAGGATCCACAAACTCCCCAGCTCAGCAAGTTTACTCAACTTTAACACACTGTCCGACATAAAATAGTGCATTTAAAATCAGACTAGTACCAACAAAACCCGAATCGAACTTGGAATAACAACGAACCAACTAACTATTCAATACACCTTTGCCATAACCGAAGAACAAAAAAAAATTGAATGCCCACCCTACTAAAAAGTAGCAAAACATTGATTCAACTTCCTAATCTGCAATATGTATAATCATATTATATTTCTGTTTATGCAGAAATGTAGTATATATCACGGAGGTTATGGATCTCTAATCCCTTAACAAAGAAACGGAGCTTGGAATTGATTTTGTAATTGCTACCATGGATAGTTTGGAAGAAGTAAGTTGCATAAACACTTTTTGAGCTATTTTATAGCATGTAGCAGTGGTAGTATTTCTACAATTTTGGATCGTTAGTAATTGATCGGTCTCAGGAACTCCTACTAATCTCGTCTAGCAGCAACATGGACCACAGCCCGCCTCTCCATTTGCAGTCGAAGAAATATCATCAAAGTGCAAAGGCCAAAAGCTAGCCAATATCGCCGGCCAGTCCCAAACTGTTTGGTAAGAAAAACAGTCATGTCACAGAGTCCATGGAGTATCCCAAAATCAGTAGCCAGCGGCCTAACCATCATGAGTACACAGAAATAACTCGCAGTAGACATTAAGACGAACAGAGGTACATCAACATGAGGGTTGTTTTTCTGCAGGATCGAGAGTGGGTGTGCAAAGATAAAGAAGGCCACCATTCCTGGAATATCAAGATCATCAGCATCAGTGGAAGGACTAATGTTCAGTACTGGAAGAAAACCACGGACTACAAACAGTCCACCCATTAGTGTAGCGACAACTGTGCAAACAAGCCACGCTGTGTCGCCAAGAGCAGCTATACCCACAGTCAAGAAAAGCACCGCGGATGCAGCCCAAATCTTCTTCTCAAGGTCCATTTTCTTTTCTGAAATGCGTTCGAACTTGGAAACAGGAAAGACAATCAGAACAAGAACTCACATGAAGAAAATATGGATTATGATATTAAAATTCAGCTACTTACTACAACAACAATAACAGACCAGTGGACTCAGAGATACACCCTCAACTAAAGAAAATCGTTTTTCAGAACAAGTTTGAAAAACAACAACTGTGATGAAGATATTGAAGTACTACCTACAAAATAGTGAAGATAACCAAAGTAAAAGTGGAGCTAATTACTAGTTCATACTTTTAAAAAAAAAAAACTACAGAAAGCTAAAATTTCAAACCATGGGAAGATCCTTTATACCATGGGCATTAATGCAATGCTCTTTTCATTCCAGTTCATGTTACATTATTTCCTTTCTAGCCACAAAAATTCCTCTATAATAAGGTGATGGCAACACAAATGTTAGATATATAGTAACTTGTTCAATGAATCCACCTCTATCCTTGAATTCAAGCAAACCACGGTGTTATTAATGCATGAATAGGCATGGTTAAACACAAAACTGCCCTGAATTGAAACTGTAATATTTCGATTCTCATGAATCTCCGTTCAAACAAAAATAATAATTGAAAATCAGCTCACAAACGAGAAACAGAAAATAATGCACATAAAACAATACCTGAGTTTTGAGCTTGGCAGCGGAGACGGCGGTGGTAGGTGGCGGAGGAGAGAAGGATTATGTAGAGAGAGAGAGAGAGAAATGAGGGAGAAGAGTTTGAAGGGAATGAGAGGGGGGAGGAGGCGAGTTTTGTATTGGAAAGGGGGAAGGCGACAACACACGCGTTCCTTGTTTATTTTTCTCACACACACATTTTCGTACACCCAGCTTTTCTCTTCCCGCTCTTATTCTTCATTTTATTTTTTTCCTTTATAGCTGCGCTAAATTAATACCTCTTCATATTTATGATCAAAGGTTAATATGGAAACAATTAATTCATACCTCAACTTTTTAAATGGACAATTATTTTATATTATAATCTCTATCCCTAATTATTCCACTTTTATTTTATTTAGTTGTTTCTAATTAGTTGTTCATTTTGACAAATTAATAAATGACGATTATTTTATACTTATTATATCTTTAATTAGTTACTTTAAAAATGTAGAATTTCTTAAAAATCTAAATTTATTAATTCATCTACTTCATAATTAATAGGAATAAAATAGAAAATTCACCATTGTCAATTATTATTTTCTTAATAGATGCGAATGTGGATTAAAAAATGGACAAGTAATTAGAGACAAGGAAATATATTTTTTATAAGAACGACAGGTAAAATCATTGGGCATACTAATTTCAACGCTCACAGGACAGTCTTGAAGAATGAACGTTTAAGTTACTCTACGTATGGTATTATGTTGTAATTAGATTTCTAACATTTAAGCACATTGGACGGTGCCTCAATAGCAGAGAAAATTGGGGTTTGCAGAGGTTTTATACTTTATAGTACGTAAAAGGGATAATGGAATTTCCTGCTGTCTTTTTTTTTTCCCCCAGTGTTTCTGTATTCCATTTTATGATCCTATTTCTGTTTAATCCAAAAAAAGTTCTGCCAATATTTTAGGCAGGGGGTGGACGTTATGTTTTAAAACTTTGGTTGGATTGATTGATTTTCGATTACGAAAATCGAATTGAACTAGTTCAACTCGATTTTTTAAAAATACTTTTACTCTCTTCGTTTTAAAAAGAATAATCATATTTCCTTTTTAGTCTGTTTAAAAAAGAATGATCCCTTTTCTTTTTTGGCAACACTTTAATTTTAACTTTTCACGTGACATGTTTAAGACCACAAGATTAAAGGGCATTTTGGTACATTTGACATTACTTTAATTTAGAACCACAAGATTAAAAAGTCTTATTTCTTTTCTTAAACTCCGGAGTTAATAACTTTGATAGTCACTCAACTATCAATTATTTTCACAGAAAGTCACTCAACTTTCATTTTCAACTCAAAAGTCACTCAACTATGATCTCTTTGCACAGAAAGTCACCGAACTTTCATTTTCAACTCAAAAGTCACTCAACTATGACTTCTTTGCACAGAAAGTCACTCAACCTATTTAATTATTTTTTTAATTAAAATTTAGTGACATATAATTTTAATTATTAGCCAAAATTTTAAGAATTGAATATATACCATTTAATGACCCGCTCCATTTAACCTGACCCGCTAAAAATATAATATTGAACATTTTATTTTACCATTAATCCCCTAAATCATTCTCCCTTGTCTCCCACATTCTTTTAGCGAATTAATGGTAAAATAAAATGTTCAATGTTCAATGGGGAATGATTTAGGAATTAATGAAAAAAATAAAATATTTAATATTATATTTTTAGCGGGTTGGATTAAATGGGCGCGTCATTAAATGAATTAATGGATATATGTATATATATTATTCTTAAGATTTTGATTGATAATTAAATTATATGTCATTAAATTTTAATGAAAAAATAATAAAATAAGTTAAGTGACTTTCTGTGCAAAGAAGTAATAGTTGAATGACTTTTGAGTTGAAAATTAAAGTGGAGTGACTTTCTTTGCAAAAAAATCATAGTTGAGTGACTTTTGAGTTGAAAATGAAAATTAAGTGACTTTCTGTGAAAACAATTGATAATTGAGTGACCATCAAAGTTATTAAATTTTATTTTTTTTCTGCAAGACTGATTTTCAATTCTTTAAAAAGAGAGGTGGCACGTGCTATATAATGAGCTACCATTACATTGTTAAAGGATTGTACATTTTTTTTTATTGCCAATCCTGGATTTATTTTATGTGTTAAAATAAAAATAAATAAATAAATAAATAAATAAATAAATAAATAAAGAGAAGATAGGATTGGTGGCTGCCTCTTATTGCATGCAGTAGTAAGAAGAAGGGCTTTAACCCACTGTCGTCAACGCCAAGACAATTTTTTGTTTTGATGCCAAAATTCTAGGTCTTTTCTGGTAATTTTTTTTTGTTTAGATTATATAATTATATATATGAGCCTGGAATAATTATACTATTGTGGGCTAAAGTTATCTATTTATTTAGAATCATTGATAATTCTTAAAGTTTTATACATATTAGATTATATTTATACATGAATTGAGAATTATGATTAATAAATACAATCTACTAACATGGTTAATTTATTTGAGTCATTAAGTATTTTTAATATATCATGTATAAATTGTTCTAAGTGAATACTAGCGGTAAATATTCATTTATATGGATGGAGATTTATCTCAAGATGCTAGTAATGTCTATTAATTCATGAGAAAGAGATATTAATAGTTTTCACCGGTATAAAAAGGACAAAACGTAATTTCTTGGATTCTCAAGTGTATTAATTGAGAACAATTTGTTGTAAGAAATTTTGTTGTGTGACTTAGTTAAAAGAAAGACACATAATATACTTTATGCTCGTGAGATAATTATTAAAGGAGAATGAAATTTGAATAAAGTTAATTAAATCTTTAACCATGACTGAAACGATTATTATTCAAATTTGGTAATAGTTTAGGTAGTCATGAATTTTTTGATCTCTGATTGACTCGAAATTTGATAGTTCCATCGAAAATCATTTAGATGGGTTTAAGTAGTTTGTCAGATTAAAATTTGATCTAAATATGATAAGATTATTCTTCATGTTAATTATGTTTATGTTGAATTTGGAACATGATTGCACATGGTTATTTGACATGAATTGATATGTGATAAGAATGTAGGTCATATTGTTTTAATTTCTAAAGATGTCGAAATCACTTGAATTTGAATTTGGTCATAGATTTGGAAATAAATATTTTATAGACTCCAATTGACCTGAAATTTGATAAGTTCATTGATAACGGACTAGTAAGAAGTACTCATTGTTATCTTAGAGATTCGCTTGAAAGTATTTGCTCACGCTTCAAGAGGTAATTCTTGAATTTACTTTCAGTATATTTATGTGTTCTAGCATAAACGGTATTGATTATCTATTATTTATGTAAATTGTAAAGATCTTGATATGCTTTCGTTATTTATCCAAACATATGAGCAGGATAAGTCAACAAAAACCACTGACAAATTCATAGCACCTTTTTTTAACATGAAAGGGAAACTAGGCGATAATAAAAAAGGCCCATTGAGCAGAAATTGGACATTTTTAACTACTTGTCACCCTTAGAGAGAGTACCTTGTAAAGCTTTCCTTTCTTGGCATAGTGGTTGGCTACTGGAAGAGTTATAGCTTTATATACTTTTAGGCGCTCCTTGACTGTATGTTCATTATCATCAACTCGCCCCTGAAAACAAAATGTTATGTTATCTTTTTCCTCTTCAGAACGAAACTGAAACATAAAAGCATATGCATTCACTTTTTCTTTTAATAAGTATTAACGTCAACTTCATTCCGGTTCAATACTCGTTTGACCATTACTTCTTCAGGGCAATTAAAGAAAAGCACAAAGTTTGGTTCAGCACCAATCTGCATTCACATCTGAACTTCAAAATCTTAACAATCAACCACAGGATCACAGCATCCAGTGTGCAGTGGGTAAACTAGCAAAAGTTCCTTTTAAACAACTAAACATTCCTAGAGAATAACTTAATAGATAATACTCATTACAATAAGCAAAAATAAGCATCTAATTAAAGAAACTTACAATCCTCTCATACGTACGCTACTCTATTCTCTTCACTTCTTGGGAAACCATCTATTAGAAACTTACGATTTTCAGCTGATTCAATTGCCTTTTTAATCAGCTTGACAGTCACCTCTGATGGAGCAATACTTCCTTCCTTCATTAACATAGTGTAGAGCAAAGCTATGTCTGAGATGTGGGGCATAATGCCTATGGATATTTAAATTTCTAATTAACAATATAGTAAAATAATATTAAAAAAACTTACCAGGTTCTTGTAAGTTTGCCTATAACAGAGCACAAACCTTTAAGTTAAAACCTTCCTCAATTAAGGAAAGAAAAACCTCATTTTATTTATTCAATTATGATGTTCACGATTACAATTCAATAACCGATAAACTCACCACAATGACAACTCTCAGTTAACTATAATCGACTAACTCTACTCTCCAAGAGGCCAAACCTAGATCTTGTTACAAACCTCACAAAAACTCGACTCTACAAGAAGCTAAACCCACTTCTTGTACAACAAAACTAAACCAATGGCTTTAACTACGAATCAACAATTTTGTCGCACAAGAACTTCTAACTCGAGAACGTCTTGAAATCTGTAACAATTTGTTGTCGAACTCGCAGGCTTTTACGTATTGATTTGCTTTTGCTTTTTTGATTCTCGATGGTGTAAAAGTCTTGCTCTTCTCTTCTGACTTGATGTCCTTTTATAAGCTTCTGAGAATTTGTGTCCTCAACGTATAAGGAAAAGAGCTTCAATTGTAGTATAAAAAGGAATACATTATTTGCCTTTTACTGCACAATCTTTTTATACACAACTTTCTTGCTTTAAAAAATTTCCTTATTCCTTTAGACTTTTGGTTCCTTATTTGTTCATACGTTTACTGCAACACGTTTTTGCTATCCTTATTTGTTCCAATTTTGACTTTCGACACGGTTTTCAACTTTGGATTTCAACACAGTTTGTTTGATTTCTTTTTGTTTTTTGTGTGTTCTGTAAGTCTATCATCAAAACATGCTGAGCCATCATATTCCCCTTTTTGATGATGGAAAACCTATGTAATTGCAATATACAACTAAAAGCCAACTTAACTTCCCCCTTTTGGCATATAAAAAAGAATCTAACAACCAAGTAGGTGAGAAACATAACCCATAACAGAATATCAAAAGTACATCATCATTTTAAGCTCAAACTGAGCCCCACAAAATATACAATCCAAGCAAAACAAGCAGAATATCAGAACATAGTCAATAATCCAAAAAACAGATGAACCAAAAACACACTAGGCATGATTAAGATGAGGACTGACTGGGTTTTGGAGGAATGGAGAAATCAGAGACAAGCATATTAAGAACCATGTCCACTCTTGCATTGTTGACAACCTGTCGTTGCACTAATTGATCCTTCAGCGACCAACCTCAGCATGAGAAGTGCGAAGATCAGCACGCAGAGTCTGATTTTCAATTTCTAGAGTAACATACTTTTCTGCTGCAACTTGAAGCTCTCGAAGTAACTGAGTGATAGGACCAGATGGTCGTGGAGCGACAGTCGAGACCTGCTCAGGTTCAGTGGGAACACCACAATTGGAAGAGTAGATTTAGTGAACATATCTGCAATAGTTAATGTCTGGCCATCTCCCAACGGCACCTCAAATGCAGTAAATACCTTTGTGAGAATATTACCAAATGCTAACTGATGAGAACCAAATTGAGGGTCACCAATTCGTGCTAGGTGTTTGATAATAAGTGTTGGCCAATCAATATGCTCCTTACACTCAAGAGCATTCATCAATCACAAGTCACGTATAGAAGCCATATGGCGCTTGTGACGCCTTGGTAACACCCCCTTATGCACTATTTCAAACAGTAGCTTGTGAACTGGTGACATTACCCCTTTTAACTTTGTCCTAGAGGTAACCCGTCCTTGGAAAAACTTAGCCGGAAGTGCACAATGTTTATCAGAAGTCCAAGGATATTCATTCAGACCAGTGATCGGTACTTGTAGAATCTCTCCAAGCCTAATAGGGTCAAAAATAATTTCCACCCCGTTCACAGTCGATGTCACCACATATCCGTCCAAAACCTTCAAATTTGTGTAAAACTCCACAACCTCGTGTTCATAGATCAACTTAGTATCAACAAATAAATCTCCCCACCCCTGAAATCGTAGTAGTTCACACACACTTTTGATTATGACTAGTGAGAGAATATCAGGGTGAAAAATTCTACCCCGAAGCACAGATTTAGTCTGAAAATACTTATGTTTCTCCATTTTTAAAAATTATTCCATGTTCTTTCTTGCCGATTTCGACCTAGACTGGGGGGTTTCAGAGGGTTTAGATTCAGAACGATCATCAGACTCAGAATCAAGAACTACATGAGAGACCGACAAAAAAGTGGGAGACTTACCCAGACGACGACGCTTTACCCTTAATGTTGCACCATCTATCATTTGTGCCAGACGAGCACTTCAAGTCACGGGCATACGAGAAGGATTTTTTTTATGGCAATATGTTTGCGAGGTCGTTTTGGTTTCTGGGGATGCAAGACACTAAGAGGAACATCATCAACGTCTTGTTCGAGTGGGTGTGTGGGTGGTGGTAGAAAAGAAATAGGTGTGGTTGGGGGGATGGGTTTCTGAGACGGTGGTGGAGGAGATGAAGTGGTAGTGGTGGTGGGAAGGGTCATTTATGTGGGTCTTAGCGGAGGTGAGAGGGGATGATTGAGGTTTGTTTTTTTTGACAGTGGGGGTGACAGAGAGGGGGTGAAGGGTTTGCCGGGGGAGTATGGCGATGGACCCTGGGATAGACGAAAGGTGTATCTTGAGGGAGCGATGTGATGATGTGTCTGTGGAGGGTTTTTTCCCCCTGAAATGGTGCATCATCGGAGTAGGCGACGAGAGGATTAGCCATAGTGGTTCTATATTTTTTGTGTCGTATTGGGATAGAGAGAGAAGAGAGTTCTTTTGGGAACGGTTGGGGTTTTGAGGCGGCTTGTAATTATGATGATCAGCCATTTGAAAAAAAAATTGGAGTGAAGGTTGAAGTTCTCTATAGAGGGGTGACGTATGGGAAAGGTGAGGAGAGAGGTAATACTTTTAATTGAGATTTTCCCGCCCTAGTGAATGGTGTTTAAGACAAAAAGATATGGACCAGGTTTTTATGTATTTTAGACTATAGACAAATTCAGTTATACAATGTATTGTATGGATACATATCAAGTGGGAGAAGATTATACCTGAGAGCCTAGAGTTGTTGGTTAAGTCAGTACTCCTGTATCATAGATTTGATGGATTAATCATTCTTGAAAAATGAGTCCTAGAGAGAGTCCATTTACCTGGAATGGTTCTCTACCTAGTGCTTTAGTGAAAATATCAGCAATTTGGTCCTCAGTTTTGCAGAATGTCATCATGATGAGCCCCTTTTCAACATTGTCCTGAAGGAAGTGATGTCGAATATCTATGTGCTTGGTACGCTTGTGTTGAACCGGGTTCTTAGCCATATTCATAGCACTGGTATTGTCACATTGAATGGGGATACAACCAGTTTTTATACTAAAATCTTCAAGTTGTTGTTTTATCCAAAGGAGTTGAGCACAACAAGAAGCAGTTGCTACGTATTCTGCCTCAGCAGTGGATAAGCCGACTGAGTTTTGCTTTCTGGTTGCCCAAGATATCAAGCAAGGTCCTAAGAAGTGTGCCATTACCGAGGTGCTTTTTCTATCTACCAAATAACTTGTTTAGTCTGCATCAGCGAATCCTACTAGATAGTCTCCAGTTGGATACCAGAGGACCAGGTTCATTGTTCCTTTATGATATTGCAGAATTCTTTTAAAGACCTTTAGATGAGATTCCTTAGGGCAAGACTGAAAACATGCACATAGGACAACGCTAAACACAATATTAGGTCTGCTAGAGTGAGTTATATGAGTGATACGATGATCCCTCTATATCTTGTGCCACTTACTGATGAAACAGGTTCATCTTTGTCAATCTTTGTTGTTGTGCCAATGGGTGTATCAGTTGTTTTGGCTTCATTCATATCGTATTTCTTCAGTAGCTCTTTGATGTATTTCTGTTGATGAATTGATGTACCTGCTGAGGTTTGTTTAATTTGGAGTCCTAGAAAGAAATTTAGTTCTCCCATCATACTCATCTCAAATTCACTACTCATTATTTGAGAAAACTCAACCTCAAGTGCGTCATTGGTTCCTCCAAATATAATATCATCTACATAAACCTGGACTATGAATAGATCTTCACCTTGTTTTCGAAGAAATAATGTATTATCAATTTTTCCTCTAGAGTAACCATGTGTGAGAAGAAAAGTGGACAATCGATCATACCATGCTCTTGGTACTTGCTCCAGCCTGTATAGTGTTTTATCTAGTTTGTATACGTATTCAGGGTACTCGGGGTTTTCAAAATCTGGAGGTTTTTTGACATATACCTCTTCTTGCAGGAAACTACTTAGAATAACACTTTTGACGTCCATCTGATAGAGTTTGAATTCTATATTAGCAGCATATACTATCAATATTCTAATTACTTCCATTATGGTGACGGGAGCGAAGGTTATATCATAGTTTATTCCCTCTTCTTGATTATATCGATGCACAACTAGACTGGCTTTATTGCGTATGAATTGTCCTTGTTCATCAAGCTTATTCCTAAAGACCCATCACTGTTCTGTTTTCGGGTTTAGGGACCAGGTTCCACACCCTGCTTCGTTCAAACTGATTTAATTCCTCTTGCATAGCACTAATCCAGTCGAGATCGAACAAGGTCTCTTTTATATTTTTTGGTTCAATCAGGGATACATAGGCAGAAAAGGTGCACATATTGCGTAACTTGGATCTTGTAGAGATTCCTGAAATTAGAGGAGTAAGAATTTTTTGTAGAGGATGTGAACTTTGGTGCTTCCAACTGTGAGATTGCATTGTTAGTAGGTTTTTCAGACGGAGGGGGACTTGCTTCTGTAGTATGTTTATTTTCGTTATGAGGGGATATGGAATATCCTCACATATTTTTGGTTGTGAGGACTTTGAACTGATGACTTCGTTCTGTTCATCTTCTGAATTACCTTCGATTTCTCTATTTCCTTCATCAAAGACAACATGAACACTTTTCTCTACACGATTTATTCTTTTTTTAAGTACCTTGTATGCTTTACTTTGTGAGGAGTAACCGAGAATAATTCCTTCATCACTTTTGGCATGAAATTTTCCTAGGTTATCCTTGTCATTGTTATGTACATAACATACACATCTAAAGGCCCTAAGATGTGCTAAATTTGGTTTTCTTCCCTTCAGTAATTCATATGGTGTTTTGTAACTTTGATCTAATCATACATCTTTTATGAGATAACACCCTGTGTTCACTGCTTCAGCCCAATAGGATTTTGGAAGTTTGCTCGAGATCAACATTGTTCTTGCGATATCTTCTAGTGTTCTATTTTTTCGTTCAACTACACTATTTTTTTGTGGTGTTCTAGGTGCTGAAAAATAATGCTCGACACCATTCGTGACGGAAAATTGCAAAATTGTAAATTTTCAAACTTTAGTCCATGATCAGACCGGATGCTAATGATTTCCTTGTTGAATTTCTTCTGAACCATCTTTGCAAAGATTTCAAACACGGTGAATGTTTTATCATTTGTTGCGAGAAACAGTGTCTATGTGAATCTTGAATAGTCATCGACTATTACGAACACATACCTTTTACCCCCTCTACTTTGTACATGCATTGGTCCACACAAATCCATGTGAAGCAGCTTTAGTGGCCTGGTAGTACTGACTGCCAATTTTGATTTGAATGATGATATTAATTGTTTTCCTTGGATGCAGGCTCCACATACTTTATCATCGCTGAAATTTTTGGTTGGTAGTCCCCTAACCAGGTCCATAGATGTAAGCTTATTTATTGTTGACATACTTATATGTCGCATTTGTTTGTGTTAGACCATAGAGAAATCGAAGACTGCACTTAGATACTTGAGAATACTGTCCAGAGACTCCATGGCATTTGTTTTATACACATTCTTATGTCTCCTTCCCAGTGAAATCAGTTTCCTTGATACTGAGTTTGTCACCCTACATTCTTTATCTGTGAAGAGCACATTGTTTCCTTTTCACACATTTGAGACACACTAAGTGAATTATGTTGCAGACATTCACACATAATTCACTTAGTATACGTTGTCAATTGCATGAGTATGCATAGACCCAACCTGTTCAATTCCCTGAATTTCACCGCTTTTTCCATTACCAAAAGTCACGTTTCCCCCTTTGAAGTTTCTGAGTGAGAGGAAGTTACTTTTATCTCCATTATGTGTCTGGAGAACGCACTGTCCAAGTACCATTGCCCTTGCTTCCTACTCACTGATTCCTGTAGTCAATTTTATAGGTTTTTTTTGGGTACCCAGATCCACTTTGATCTTTGCTTTTGAAAAAATGATGAATAAGATTTTTCCTAGCCCATCTGGGAAGAGGTTTGGTTGTTGGGATTTGTTCAGTGACTTTTGCAGAATATGATTTACTTAAAGAGTTTAGATTATTTTTATGAGCAACCAATTTTTTATGAAAATCATAGATCTTATGCCCCACCAGTCTGCAATGCATACATAAACCATCTACGTTGGGATTTTTTACTTTGAAAGTTACTTTTATCAAAACCTTTTTCATGTTTCTCAGAATTTCGACTCTTGTGAATGTTATCGAGTAGTATGAAGGACCTGGTCCATCTCATGATATTCAGTGTTTCAGATTTAGTCATATGAAGTTCTTTGGTTAGATCTTCATTCTTCTTAGTCACGAATTCTAGGTTATTGCTTAATTCAGTAATTTTAGTCAGCAGGTGATGTTTTTGTTTTTCAAGACTCTCGTTTTCTTCTCTTAGTGATGCATAGTCTTCCATTATCAATTCTATTTTTGAGTATGCTGACTGATATATGTCAATAAGAGTGTAAAGTAAAGGCTCTAGCTTCCTTTTTGAGTAAGAGTTTAGATTTTCTTGTACGTGATGAAGACTAACATTTTTATAAATGTCTCTTCTTCTTCATCTTTTTCAGAATTTGATCCTGCCATAAAAGCTTGGATAGTTTCTTGAGATCTTCAGGTGTTCTTTTCTTATTTTGTCTCTACGGACATTAGGGCAAGAAAATCATATTCATCAAATTGTCCTAATGCAAGATATGATTTGTTTTTTATCTCACCATCATCAGATTCTTCGTTAGGTGAGTTTCCCATTGCTGCGAAGGCTTTCTTCATTGAAAGATCTGCCTCTTGAGTCGTCATTCTTTTGTTTAAGGGAATGAACTTGTCTTTCTTGATATCTCTTGCCTTCTCTGAAGTAGTTTTTTCTGCTCCAAAGCCCGGAGTGGCAAAAATTTGATGAAGTGATCTGGCTTCCACACTTATGACATACTTGATCTTTAGTATTTTCATTAATTTTCTGAGTTTTTCTCTTTTAAAATGTCTTTCCTCTTTTTAGCATTCTAGAGAACATTTTGGTCATAAGTGCAATATTTTCATCCTCAAAGTATTTTGGTGCAGTAGCCTTTAGAACCATGTTCGGTTCCTTTGTCTTGCCTCCAGTTTCCTTTTCTTGATTTTTCTTGAGTTCGTATGTAATGAGATTTCCAATTAGTTCATCCATGGCTAGTGCATGAGCTTCAGTGATTGCTTCAACTTTGCTTTCCATAACTCAGGAAGGACACTTAAGAGTTTCCTTACTGCCTTTCCGTTGGAAATTTTCTCTCCCAAGGAATAAATCTAATTAATGATTGAAGTGAACCTGGTGTGCATGCCTTGTATAGTTTCGCCCTCTGCCATTCTAAATAATTCATTTTGTCTATTTAAGTTATCAATTTTTGACTTTTTAACTTGTGATGTCCCTTCATGAGCTATTTGTAATGTTTCCTATATAGCTTTAGCATCTTGACGCGATGAGATCCGATTGTATTCATCTAGTCCTATACCGCAAATCAGGATTTTCTTGGCTTTGGTGTTGTTCTATTGCAAGTTTGTCTACAACATCCCATTCCTTCCTGTCTTTTGGGATTTTGGTGATTCCATCAGTTGCAGTTTTCATAGGTATAGTTGGTTCGTACAGGATGACTCCCCATAGATCAGGGTTTTCGCCGATAAGATGATCCATCATGTGATTTTTCTACCATCAAATAGTGGTGGTCGTGTCTGTGATGCCCCCTCTTGTGGGGTAGGTGGTGCTTTCATTGAATCTTTTCAAGATGTGAATCTTTTAACAAGAAAGACCTGCTCTGATACTAATTTTGAAAAAAAAACTTACCCTTAGAACAAGAACCAGGTTCTTGTAAGTTTGCCTATAATAGAGCACGGACCTTTGAGCTAAAACATTCCACAATCAAGGAAGGAAAAAACTCATTTTATTTATTCAATTATGATGTTCACAATTACAACTTAATAACCGATAACCTCACCACAATGACAACTCTCGATTAACTATAATCGACTAACTCTACTCTCCAAGAAGCCAAACCCACCTCTTGTTACAAACCTTATAAAAACACGACTCTACAAGAAGCCAAACCCACTTCTTGTACAACAAAACTAAAACTTCTAACTACGAATCAACAATTTTCTCGCACAAGAACTTCTAACTCAAGAACTCTTGAAATCTGTAACAATTTATTCTCAAACTCGCAGGCTTTTAAGTATTGATTTGCTTTCGCCTTTTCGATTCTCGATGGTGTAAAAGTCTTGCTCTTTTCTTCTGCCTTGATGTCCTTTTATAAGCTTCTGAGAATTTGTGTCCTCAACGTATAAGGAAAAGAGCTTCAATTGTAGTATAAAAGGTACATTATTTGCCTTTTACTGCACAATATTTTTATACACAACTTTCTTGCTTCAAAAGATTTCCTTATTCGCTTAGACTTTTGGTTCCTTATTTGTTCCAACTTTAAGTGCACACACTTTTGCTATCCTTATTTGTTCCAATTTTGGCTTTCAACACGGTTTGTTTTATTTCTTTTTGTGTTCTGTGTGTTCTGTTAGTCTATCATCCAAACATGCTAGGCCATCAAATATAGCAACATAAAATTATTAAAATACATCAATAGTTTGAAATAATTACAAACATGATTAAAGAATCTCATAGAAAATAAAAAGGTTAAGTCATATACAACCCCTTAAAGTTGTCTGCATATTTCATTTAGACACCTTAACTAGGACTATTGCCTATTGAACACTTAAATTCTTCAAAAATTGTAACTATTAAATACAAAATACTGATATGGCAAAAAAAGTGTTTTTCATTTCCTATGGGCACGTGAAAGTTTTTGAAATGCTATGTTATTTTTATTTTTTCCAAAAAAGCTTACATTTTTCTTCTTTAATTGACAGTTTGACACCAACATTTAAATAAACTAAAATAAGTTTTTAATATTTTTAAAAATAATATTCTTAAGTCAAAAAAGAAAGAGCACCCCTACCCCCCCTAAAGTCATCTTCTCCCCTAAATTTAAATTTTCAAAGACAACTAAAGAATCTCCATTTTTTTATTTTTTTTGTTTTCTATTTCTTTTCATCAATCATTAAAAAAAAAAACTGAATCAAGCAATTAAATTTGCAAGAAAAATAGCGAAAGTTGATTTTTGAACATTGGGATAAACAAGTAAGTCAATGTTTCATCTCCATTTTTGATCACGTTCGAATAAATATTACAATTCAAATAAAATTGTAAATCCACTAAACTTATCAAAAACAATATGAAATAATTTGCTAAACTAATTTAGGTCCTCTTGATTTCTCCTTACAATTGATTTTAAGATGATAAACTATTGGCAAACTTCCTTTATTCATTACTCTTATACCAACTCTTTGAACATCTATCTCTATCACGTATTAGGACTGATAAATAATTTTTGACATAGTTAATTTGGGTCCTTTCGTTTTTTCTTTTCAATCGATTTCCGAATAAGTAACCATTGACAAACTTCTTCATCACTACTGTATCAATCTCTTTAAATCGCTTTCTCTCTCATGTATTAGGAATACAAAATATTTAAAAAAACAAAAACAAATCAGCAAGTAGGAAGATATTTGTAGTTTGAGAAAAAAATTGACAAGAAGAAGATGAAGAAGAAAGGGTGTTGGGTAGGGTGGGTTGAGTAAAATTGATTGTCATTTCATTTATTTTTATTAAGATGACTAGATATCAGGTGTCTGCGCCCAACGTATGTAAGTTTTTTTTTCTTCTAACTTATGTGACACAAATGAAATTTGAAAAAGTGAACTAAATTTTTTGCATTTGTTTTTTTTTAAAAATATTTTATATTATTAATTTATGTAGATTTTGTATCATTTTTTAATAATATATGTTACATCTGTTTTATTTTATGTGATACAAGTGATATTAGGAAAGCCAACGAAATTTCTTATATAATTCTCACATATTTTTAGTTGTCATTTTACTGTGATTCATAGTATTATTTTAGTTCTTACGTTATTTTCAAACAATATATGCACCTTTTTTTTGTTTCAATAAAAATAAGGGAGTCAATCAAATTTTATTATGTTTTTAACTATGTTTTTCTAAAAATATCTTAAAACATTATATTGCATTTTTTCTGCTTTTTTAATGTAATTTTCAAATATATAACAAATTAGAAATTAAAACGAAAGTTTTCAAATCATTATATTTCTATATTAAAATGTTCAAATTTTAAAACTCCACATATATGCACAAATTGATAGAAGGAAGCAAAACGATATATATATATATATATATATATATATATATATATATATATCAAAGCTCAATTTAATAATAACAAATATATATTTCATTTTTAGTATATGAATCCCTCCTTTTCGATTTATATGAACTTATTGTTTTATTCTATTTCAAAAAGAAAATTTACTTCTGAATTTTAATTCTTTATATAGCATATTTAAAATCAGAAAATTAAAAAATATTTACACAAAATTTAAATATACATATAAATTTTAATTTTAATTTTGATTTTGATTGATTCCACCTAATATTATACTTGATATATAATTATTAGAGTTAATTAGTGTAATCATTATTTATTTACTTTCATTAATTACTTTATTTCTGAAGTCCTGCTGAAGTGTTTGGGGGAACTCCTGGGTTCACTTTGAAATTTACACAAACAAGTAGAAGTGTAATAGTACAAGCTGAAAATGATGAATTGAATGATTCATATCTATATCTATCAAGGTCATCCCAAGAGTTCTCTTGACCACTTCATTATGGTTTAATAGCTTCATTTTTACTGCCTTCCTAATGTGTTTGGGGTAACTCTCGGGTTCACTTTGAAATTTACACGAATAAGTAGAAGTGCAAGAGTACAAGCTAGATATGATGAGTGTGATGATTCATGTATACATCTATCAAGGTGTTTTCGAATGGTCCCTTGACCACTTCATAAGGGCGTTGTTATTTCATTTTAATTCCCTATTGAAGTGTTTGAGGGAACTCTGGGGTTCATTTATAAATTTACACAAACAAGTAGAAGTGTAAAAGTACAAGATGGAAAGTGGAAATGATGAATGCAATGATTTATGTCTACATCTATCCAGGTGATCCCGAAGAGTTATCTTGACCACTTCATGAGGAATTAATTACTTCATTTTTAATGCACTCTTGAAGTGTTTGGGGCATTTCCTTGTTCACTTTGAAATTTACACAAACAAGTAGAAATGAAATAGAATAAGTTGAAAAGTATGGGAAATGATGAATGCAATGATTCATGTCTACATCTATATATCAAGGTGATCCCTACAGTACCCTTGACCACTTCACGAGGAACTACTTACTTTATTTTAATACTCTATTGTAATTTTGAGGGAATTCTCAGATATTGATTTTGAAATTTACACAAACAAGTGATATATATGAAATTGAACTTTAAAGGTTAGCTTATTGAATAATAATTATCATATCCACCACAGAAATTGAATATTCAGACATGCTTAGGTTGTTGTTAATGGAAAAGCTCCTAAAATGGCTTTCAAGTGACCCTCAAGAACATCATGTAGTGTTCTTTTGCTATCCTTTTCTAGATTAATATTTTTTTTTTGGTTTCTAGACTATTATATATGTATAATATAGTGTTTTCAGGACTATTGAATAATATTGTGCATTTTTTGGTAATATAATGTATTGATATATAAATAATTAATAAAAATATTCGAGCTTTTTCATCTTTAATCATTTTTAGATCACACTAACAATAACTCTTGACACAATTCTTAGTTCTTTTCTTCAAATCATGATATTTCGATCTATTTTATTTATGTGACTTTTTTATCAGCCCCTTTTTAGTGAACAAAAGCATATCCTAAAACACCATAACTATTCGTCAAACAATTATTTTTGTGATTTAATTTATTATTATTTAACCATATTCATATTTATAATAGGGCAACTTTCACATATAGCAAATAAAAAATTCATATTTGTATGCTATAGCAAAGTTTGCATAATTGCGCTCCAAAATAAATATAGAAACTGTTTAATTCGCTATACATATACAATCGAAGTGAATTGTATAAAACGAAGTGTATAAAAAGAGAAAGAGAAAGACACTTGGGCAGAGAATTGTATAAAAACGAATTATATGATTATAAGTGTATAGAACGATTATATACAATTTGAATTTGTATAAAATGACAAAGAGAGAAAGACAAAAGAGACTTGGGCAGGGAATATACAATTGAATCGAATTGTATAAAACGAGAAAGAGAGAAATTAGATACAATTTGAATTTGTATAAAACGAGAAAGAGAGAAAGGCAAAAGAAACTGGGCAGGGGAGTATTTTTATTATATAATTATAAGTGTATAGGACGAAAATATATGTATTTGCATGTGTATATACAATTTTCTCACGCTTTATACAAACAGAAACACAATTTATACATTTCGCTTCTGTTTGTATAAGTGAGAAAGACGAGGGTAATGAGCGAGATTTGGGAGAGTGGCGAGCGAGATCTGGAAGAGGGGAGAGAGGGGAACAAAAATATATGTATATATACAATTTTCTCTGCTTTATACAAATAGAAACAATTTTTATATACTTGTGTTTGTATAAAAAGTGAGGAAGCGAGCGAGAGGTTGGAGCGAGAATGGGAGAGCGGCGAGCGAGATTTTTGGGAGAGAGGCGACTGACAAATTTTGGCAAACGTTTGCTATGGAGCACAATTAAATCAAACCCTAGCTACTCCATTTATTTTAGATTATTAGCTTGCTATTATATACAATTATCCCTTTATAATATTAGTCCAATAATGATTTTTATTATTTGATTTCCTATTATTTGACCAGATTCATATTTATCACTCTACCAATATTGGTCAAATAGACTTAATGATTTGATTTCTTATTATTTGACCAGATTCATATTTATTACTTTAGTAAGTAACTAAGATTACTTAATTAAAATAAGGTACAAAATTTTAAATGACACTAATAATATGAAAAGAAAATTTATGGCAAGTGGTTTGATATATAGACCACATCAGAACCACATCGAAATTATGAGTTCATAGACAATTTTTTGTTTTATATATATATATATATATATATATATATATATATATGACAGGTTTATTACAAAAATTAAACTTGTTCCATTAATTTTTTTATCTAGAAATGCCACGATGAATATTATGAAGTTGATGAGGAAGATAATGACGATGCTGGTAATTCTGATTTTGTTTTCTAACAAATATAATTATGGAGATTATAAGGACGATGTCTATGACGATATTAATGGTGAATAATATTGAAGATTCTAGAAATGATGATTATGATGATAAAAAACATAATCATCTCTTAGATCTCCAATATCATTAAAAACATCGTCATCGTCATTGTCCGTATTGTTTTTATCATTATTTTTTTAGAAGACACAAAATCAAGATCTCCATCACCGTTTTATTATCTTCGTCATTATCTACGTTATTTCCTTTGTGAGGCATATAATCACCTCCCCCCCCCCAATCTTTATTATTTATTTTGTTCGAAAGTGTAAAATAATAATATCTACTAATCTTTCTCATCACTAAAATCCTCATATTTCTTGTAATAATCATTATATATACTTGTCATCAATCGGTTGTTTAGCCAAAATGATATTATAAGAAAATAATTTTCTCTATAATATATATTAACTGTTATTTTAAGAACTATGGTCATTTACACTATTTCTAATCTTGAAAAAAAAAATCATAGCTCAAGATCTAGAGTTGCAAAAGTCCTTGCACCTTCGATAGGCAAAAAAATTTAAAGAAAAAATGCATATTATAAAAACTTAAGGGAAAAAAATTCCACACAAGATTGACTAATTACACATTTGACTAAGTTATACAAACATGAATGTCCATCAATCTCAACATGTTTCACAATGGAATTTCAAAATTTTAAAAAATTAAAAAAGACTTATTAAGCTATATACGACCAGTTAAAAAATTGTCAATTTCCATTGATCTTGGAATTCAAAGTAATTATTGATAAGTTGATCGATTTATGAGTTAAACGTAGTGTAAGATACATAATTATTTTTGAAAGTATAGGTAAAATTTAATATATATAGTATAGAACATGTGTCTAATAAAGTAACATAATTATTTTTCAAAGTATAGGTAGAATTTAGTATATATGGTATAGAAATGTGTCTATTGTCTAATAAAGTAGTTTTCCGATTAATCATTTCCCTAATAGATCAAAATTAAAACTAAACGTCAATTAATACGAATATTATGTAAAATACTTATATTAATCATTATTTTTTAAGAAACGTGGGAGTAATTATGAATACAAGTAATATTCCTTGGAACAAACAATTACACTGATAATGCTAAGCATATACCCCTTGAGATTTTAATATTGAACCAGGTCTTCATTGTTATCCAAGTGAAGACAAATATGAATATAAATGGTCTTCTAATATTCTTTCTAATCTTTTTAACAACCCCACCACACACACACAATTTTCAACAAATTACAAAAGATTTCGAAGAATTCTCTGATTAAATTACATATCTAAGCTTTTAGCTACCAAAATAAAGAGAGAGCATTCCATGCAAAAAAAAAAAAAAAGGACTCATGAACGTTATTTTATTTTATTTTGTTGACACTTTTTTATTTTATTATCAAATCATAAAGCAAATTGGACAAGATATCTGGAATATTTTATAAAAATATACAACCCCCCCCCCTCTATGGCAAAAGAGTTAAAGTATTTAAATCGCGATGTGAATATATATATGATTCTTTAAATGTATTTAAAAGAAATTTGATATATATATAAAAATTTAAAAATCAAATAATAATAATAATAATAATAATAATAATCGAATTATACAAATGAAAAAACTAAGTTGAACAAATTTTAAATATCTTAAGTTAAAACTTTGATATAAGAATTATCAAGTGAGGTCATTATTCAAACTTGAAGAAATGAAAAGAAAAAAAAAGAAAAAGTACAACATGAGATGAAAAGACAAGGACTTACTTTTTTGCTGATATATTCTCGAACTTAAATATTACACATATTTGTAGCCACATTCAATATAGTGTCATGCACTCCATATCGTAGTTCAAACCCTACTTTCACATTTGGGAGGAATTTTCTTATAAAAACAATGTTATAAATAGGAGAGTATGGTGTAACAACATCAAACAAACAAGTAGAAATGCAAGAGTATATAGATTACTAACTAGTTGGATCGGAGATGATGAACAAAAATGGGTTTTAAGTCTATCAAGGTGTTCCCTAGAGTTTCATTGACCACTTTATTAGGGCTTACTTCATAGATGTCATGCTGAAGTGTTTGGGGGAACTCTTGGGCTCACTTTGAAATTTTACACAAACAAATAGAAGTATAAGAGTACAGGTTGTGGATGATGAACATAATAGTTCACGCATAAATCTATCAAGGTGTTCCCTAGAGTTCCCTTGATCACTTCATGAGGGCTTACTTTGATGTTAGAAGCCTTGCTGAAGTGTTTGGGGAACTCCTGGGTCGACTTTGAAAAATTACGCAAACAAGTAGAAATACAAGAGTATGTACTAGCTAGAGATGATGAATACAAAAATTATATGTATAATGTCGTGTTGATTTTAGTGGCATCTCAAATTGCTATTACTACTGATAATAGTCGTCACTAAAAGTGTGTTTTTAGTGGCGTCGTTGAGAATACCTATTATAGTCACCACCACAAGTCTTTTTAGTGTCAACTCTAGTTGTTACTAATACCAATAACAGTCGCTTAAAAGTGTGTTAGTGGCAACACAAGTCACTGCTAATACTGATAAAAATCGCCACTAAAAGTTTGTTTTAGTGGCAACGTACGTCGTTGCTATACCTTAATAGTCGCCACTAATATTAAGCTTTAGGCAACACAAATCGCTTCTAATACCTATAATAGTCGCCACTTAACGTATTTTCAATACTATTGAATAATATTATACATTTTTTATAATATATTGCAATGATATATAAATAATCAATAAAAGTTGTTTAAACTTTTTCGTCTTTAATGATTTTTTAGAGCACAATAGCAAAAACTTTTTGACACAATTCTTAGTTCTTGTGAAGTAATTGCACTTGATGAATCACACACTTCTTCTTTTTTTTTCAAATCAAGATATTTCAATCTATTGTATTTATATGATACACTAAAAAAGGAACCTCAATTACCAATAAAAAAATTTGTTGGTAAATTGATCAAATCGGTTGGAAAATTGAGTTACAAATCAAATGTCAACTTTTATTAATCCGTTGTTAAAAATCTCGTCGGTAAATATTACCAACTGATTTTAATTTGTTGGTAAACTTATCAACCAAAAAACAGTTGGTAAACACCCAAAGATGTTGTTACAAAATTTTAAAATATGTCCATGAAATTTTCGTTGTTAAATTTATCAACTAATTTTTGGTTAGTATATCGTTAGTACCTTCACTAACGAATTGAAAAGGAGTTCAGTAAATTTTTTTCTTCATTTTTTGATTCATACATTGCTAGTTTGGTTGGTAATTTTAGTAACAAAAAGTTTGTGTTGGTAATTTGCCAATAAATTTCAAATACTTTTTTAAATTTTCCATCTGGTGTTCGGTACCCACATTGGAGCCCGACTAAATCTGGATTCACACTGTAAAGTCCCACATTGGGTGGTAAAGCACTCCCTAACAAAGATGATTATGTACCCATCATAAATCGAACATAAGACCTCTTGGTTAAAGATGCAGGAGTACTTACCACTACACCACAACCCTTGTTTGTAATAAATTTAAAATACTTTAGTATGATTATTTATTTTTCTAATAAATTTACTAATTAATTGTTAGTTTATTGATAATATATCATTCAAGTTCAATGTTAGATTAGTACTTGATTGACAATATCTTCAAAATATTATTAACTGAATAATTATTTTATAGTAAAAAATTTATTAATTTATTGCATTTAAAAATCTAAGAACACAAATATAAATAAAAAATATTAATTAATTTTATAAATCATATTTGAATGAAACAATGTAAAATCTATGATAACAAGTTAATTAATCTTAATATGACACATATCATTATATCAAAAAATTTAATTTGAGCACGTTTACAAAAAATATTGACCAAGTATAAATTTTGGTCAAAAGTTAAAACGCCTAACAACAGAAACTGAAAATGGAAGTCTCAAAATCTGAAACAACCATCTTGTTAGATATAAAAATAATCTTTCGAAGCTAATCGAACTTACATAATTTTCATCAGAGCACATTTACAAAAAATTCTAAGCAAAATCAAATTTTGCCAAAAGTTAAAAGTTAAATCGCCTAATGGTACAAACTGAATATGAAAACCTCAAAATCCAAATCAGCCATCTATAAAGCAAAAAATGACCTTCCATAGCTAACCGCGCTGACGAAATTCAAATTTGAGCATGTTTTTCAAAAAAATAGACCTAATTCAAATTTTAGCCAAAGTTAAAAGTCAAAACGCTTAACGACACAAACTAAAAATACGTCTCAAATTCTGAAGCAATCATTCTATGTGATCAAAACTGAACTTATATGGCTAACTGCGGTGACAAAATTTTAATTTGAGCACGATTACCAAAAATATTGATTAAAGTGAAATTTTGCCCAAAACTTAAAAGCTAAAATGCCTAACGACATAAACTAAAAACGGAAGCCTCAAAATCCGAACCCTCTATCTTATTACATTAAATATATTTTTCGCATCTAACTGTCTTATCTGGGTACGTTATCAAATATATTGACCAAAGTTAAATTTTTGCTAAAATTTATATGTTAAACACCTAATGGCACATAATAAAAATGAAAGCCTCAAAACTCAAACCAACCATCCTACTAGATAAAAGATGACCTTTAGAGTTAATTACGCTAACCAAATTCTCATCTGAGCAAGTTCACGAAAATATTTACTAAATTCAAAATTTGGCCTAAACATAAAATTTAAAACACATAACGGCACAAACAAAAATGAAAACCTCAAAACATGAACCAGCCTTCTCGTTAGATAAAAAAAATGACCTTTCGAAGATAATGACGAAGTTTTAATCTGAGCACGTTTACCAAAAATATTCAACAAAATCAAGTTTGGTTAAAAGTTAAAAGTTAAAACGCCTAATGACACAGATTAAATATGAAAGCCTCAACACTAAACGCTGATTTACCAAAAAAAATAACTTCAATTGGTAATTTACCAGCTATTAAAATATAAGTTAGTAATTAATAATTTATCAATAAATTTTATCAGAGTTGATAATAGTTACTATTCAACTAAACATTCAGATATAATATTACCAACTAATAATTAATAATTTGGTAAATTTTACCAATGGATTAGTAATCGATTAGTATATTACCAACTATTTTAATAATGTTAGTAATTTACTAACTACAATCTTTATTCATCGGCAAATTTTTTAACTAATTTGATATTGGTTGGCAAGTTTACCAATAAATTACATTTCGTTACGAATTTACCAACACATTTATATTTGGTTGGTAAATTTAGCAACACAATCTTGTTGTTGGTAAATATTTGGTTAGAAATTCATTGGTAATATGTTAATAAATTATATAAACAATTTTTTGTCATATTTACCAACCAATATATACGTCGTTGGTAATATTACCAACAAAAGGTGTGCATTAGTAATATAAGGTTGCTAAATTTGGCGCCATTTTTTTCTGCCATATTTAACAACTAAAATACTTAGTTAGTTATATTTATGTTGGTAATATGTTAGAATTTTGTTGTTAAGTTTTAAAATATTATTCGGTTAGAAATATGTTGGTAATCTGTTAGTAGAATACTAACCAACTTAAGTTGTTAGTAAAATCTGTTGTCAATTAGAGTTTTTTTGTAGCGAAATTATTTTTTATCAGCCCCTTCTTAGTGAACATAAGCATATCCTAATTAAAACACCACAACTATTCATCAAATAATTATTTTTGTAATTTAATTTCTTATTATTTAACCAGATTCATATTTATAACTGTTAGTCAACTAATGATTTTTATGATTTGATTTCCTATGATTTAACCAGATTCATATTTATCACTCTATCAATATTCGTCAAACATAGACTTTATGATTTGATTTCTTATTATTTGACCAGATTCATATTTATTACTTTAGTAATTAACTAAGATTACTTATAATTGAAAGGAAAAATTACATAAATTGATACATTTTAATAAATAATTACTGATTTTAGCAATACTTTTTATTTACCATTTATAGCAATACTATCTTAAATCTATCATATGTATTAAAAGTGAATTATTTATGCAATATATATGAATTATAATTATTTTTTAAAATATATTATGTTTGTTTGGTAAAAACTTGACACATTGTATTATAAGTGAATTAAAATGTGTGATAAATGAATTATTTATCATTAAAATTTGTATTATATGTGAATAAAAAATTATTCTTTGTAATATAAATTAAACTTGTATTATAAATGAATTAAAAGTGATCAAGTGAAAAAAAATATTATTGTTATAAATGATAAATATTTTTTTATTATAGTATATTTATGTAAGTTTCCCTAATTAAAATAAGGTACAAAATTTTAAATGACACTACTAATATGATTAGAAAAATGTATGGCAAGTGGTTGATAGACCACATCATTACCACATCGGAATTATGAGTTCATAGACAATTTTTTGTTATATTATATATATATTTGACAGATTTATTACTAAAATTATACTTGTTTCATTATTATTTTTTCTAGAAATATCGTGATTAATATTATGAAAATGATGTTATGCCTCCTAGCAGGAGGAATAATCGAGATTCCAACAGATTGATTATATATCTTCTAACAAGAAAATACTGAAGATGATGAGGAAGATAATAATACCTATGTTGGTAATTCTAATTATGTTTTCTAACAAATATAATTATGGAGATTATAAGGATGATGCCGATGATGATGTTGATGATGACGGATGGTGATGATAACAATATTGGAGATTCTAGAGATGATGATTATGATGATGAAACACATAATCATCTCTTAGATCTCTTCTATCAACATCGTCATCATCATTGCCCGTATTGTTTTCATCATTATTGTTTTAGAAGACACAAAATCAAGATCTTTATCACCGTTATTATCTTCGTACTATCTACGTTATTTCCTGTGTGAGACATACTCCCCCCCCCACACACACACCATCCCCCACTCCCAAACCTTTATCATCATTTTTATCATTTATTTTGTTCGAAAGTGTAAAATAATAATATCTACTAATCTTTTTCATCACTAAAATCACCATGTGTCTTGTAATAATCATTATATATACTTGCTATCAATAGGTTGTTTAGCCAAAATGATTTTATAAGAAAATATATATTTTTCTCTGTAATATTAACTATTATATTCGAAACTATGGTCATTTATTCTATTTCTAATCTTGAAAAATCGTATAATAACAGTAAAACTAAAGAAAATAATTAATTATAAAAAATAGAAGTTATAAGGACCAAATGTAGCACAATTATATATACAAATGAAAAACTACTAAATTAAATAAATTTTAAATATCACAAGTTAAAACTTTGGCATAAGTATTAGCAAGTGAATCCATTACCCAAACATTAAGAAAAAGAAAGAAAAAAAAGAGGAAAAAGTACAATATGAGATTAAAAGACAGAAAGGGATTACCTTTTCATATATTCTCAAACTTCAATATTACCCATATTTGTAGCCACATTCAATATAGTGTCACCCCATATCCTAGTTCAAATCTCACTTCAGTCACCAGAGTAAGTAAACTCTCAATTTATCGATTCTCGTGTGCTATAATTCATCTGGATTGTATTAATTTCTTAAGAAATACCTTAGATAAATTATATATTTTTTTTAAATGAAGAAATATTCGAAATACAAATTGATTACATGCTAGTATGAACACTTTACTGGAAAAATCCAAAAAAATCCAAAAACAAAAAATCGAGCTTGAAAAAACTGAATCTATTAGTTTGATTTGGTTTGTAGATTTTAAAACATTGTATAAATGATTTGATTTGCTATTTTAAGAAATCCGAACCAACTCAATCCATATACACCCCAGCGAGAATCTAACTAATTGGACTCCAATCATAAAAAATATTTTTCAAGTACTACACCGTTTTTATCCGGAATAAATTAAACAAAGTGTCAATACATCAAATAAATCCAATCAAATTTAGCACAATTACATCCAAATCAGTTATTAATAATAGGTACAAGTTTTTGTTGTTTTTTTTTTTGCTGATTTTTTGGATTTCTTTTATTGTGCAGTTTTTTCTTCCAATGAGTATACAATGTAGCTCAAAATGGATAATCATACGGCTAAAATAAAGCTCTAGGTAATTAAAGAACAAAAATTAACGTCCAATCTTCATGATTTTAATTGTTTGTGAGATTTTCAAAGTGGACGGGAAAGTTCCCTAAACACTTCGGCAGTGCTTCAAATACAATGAAATATTAAGCTCTCATGAAGTGGTTAAAGGAACTCTAGGTATAGATTTATACGTGAACAAATATTGTATTCATCATCTCTAACATATTCTTGTATTTCACTTATTTGCGTAATTTTCAAATTCAACCCGGGAGTTCCTCCAAACACTTCAACAAGGCTTCTAACATCAAAGTAAGCCCTCATGAATTGGTCAAGGGAACTCCAGAGATAGATTTATACGTGAACCAATATTGTATTCATCATCTCTAGCTAGTACGTATTCTTGCATTTCTACTTGTTTGCGTAATTTTCAAAGTCAACCCAGGAGTTCCCCCAAACACTTCAGCAAGGCTCCTAACATCAAAGTATATAAGTCCTCATGAAGTGATCAAGGGAACTCTAGGGAACACCTTGATAGATTTATACGTGAATATCATGTTCATCATCCATAACCAACACTCCTAGACTTCTATTTGTTTAATTTGTGTAAAATTTCAAAGTGAGTCCAGGAGTTCCCCCAAACACTTCAACAGGGCATCAAACAACGAAGTAAGCCCTAATGAAGTGGTCAGGAAAACTCTAGGGAACACCTTGATAGACTTGAAAACCATTTTTTTTCATCATCTCCACCTAGCTAGTAGTACTACTCTTGCACTTCAATTATTTGTTTAATGTCGTCACAACACACACTCCTATTTATAACATTGTTTTTATAAGAAAATTCCATCCCAAATGTGAAAGTGAGGTTTGAAGTAGGATATGGGGTGACACTATATTGAATGTGGCTACAAATATTGGTAATATTAAAGTTTGAGAATATATGAAAAGGTAATTCCTTCTTGTCTTTTAATCTCATATTGTACTTTTTCCCTTTTTTCTTTTCTTGTCTTAATTTTTGGGTAATGGTTTCACTTGCTAATTCTTATGCCAAAGTTTTTTTAACTTTAATAACAGAAAGAATATTAGAAGACCATTTATTTGTATATATATTTGGCTTCACTTTGTTAACAATGCAGACCAGGTTCAAAATTTCTTGTATTCATAATTATTTCTCTGTTTTTATTCAGTTTGAAATTTGCATGTCTCTTAATAAATAATAGTTAATATGAGTATTTCATACAATATTCATATTATTTGATATTTAGTTTTAAATTAGATCTACTAGAAAAATAATTATCCGAAAAACTACTTAATTACACATCCATCCATACCGGTCATATGTACTAAATTTTACTCATAGTTTCAAATAATTATATATTTTACCATTTTAATTAAGAGTTTTCAATCAAAAACTGAGGAAGATACACCTAGATACTTGTATTTGCGCTATTACATACACTAAATAAATTAGGGATAAAGTGAGCAAGATGAAGAGGAAGACGAACTACATAGTCATGCATTTCAGATACATGTGAAACATACTATATATATATATATATATATATAGGGGGGAAGAGTATTGCGAGACGGGAAAAAGATGAACAAAATTTATCTTTATTTTTTAAATACATACAAATTCACTTAAATATAAACATATATATTACAGTGGGTCTAGAATTGTAACTATTATCCTTTCTGACACAAAATATTTAGGAGGTAAAAAATGCATTTTGGTCAGGTTGAACCTGGTCACAATTGTGTGTTAAATTCAAAAAATGGAATCACATTTTTTTGTATCAAGTAACCACAAAATTAAAATCTATATAACTCAAAAGGGGTATTGTGAGATAAAGAATCAAACAAGGTACACATAAATCACTCATATACAAATAAATAATATTCCAAAATAAACATTATTAACCATCATCAATTCAATTAACCAATACTCATAACAATCAAAGTAAAAGTAAAATGTTTCATTTATCAATCCAATAAATTCAAATGAAAAAGGGCATGACTTAGACTTACCATAAATTTTTATTTAGACAATTAACTAAGGATTCTCCATCATTTATAGGAGTACAAGTTGGGCAACCTCCTATCAAACATTTTTTTTCATAGAATTTAAGTGAAACATATGTTTGTATGACATGCATCTTTATAATTGAGGATCCTCCAAATATATCCTCTTCACATATTTTTCAAATAAATGAAAATGATAGTTATGTCATGGCACAAACTGTTTCAACTAAGAGTTGCAAAATATGTGAAGAGGATATATTTGGAGGATCCTAAATTATAAAGATATCATGCAAACATATGTTTCACTTAAATTACTTATGGTAAGTCGAGAAAATTAAGGGAAAGGTGTCAAATAAATCTAGTTTTTGTTTTTGGTGACAGATTGATCAAGAGCTAGTCAAATCCTCTTTAAAATGTAATTAAGTAAATATGGGATCAAATTAACATTTTTAAAATTTTTTAATCTTTTATAAAATACAAAAAAGCACACTTTTATAATTCAAACCAAATCATTCAAAAAGAAAAATATTTTCATCTTCCCTCCTCTCTTCTCTCTCTTCTTTTCTTCCTCCCTTGGGGGATTGTTCTTCTTCTTCCTTAGAAATTCGGAAATTCATCGTTACTCTTTCTCTCCATTCGTTACTCTTCCTCTCCAGTCCTCCATTACTCTCTCATCTTTCTGAACTGTAATCGTGTTCGACTAGAAATGGGTAAGTTATTTTTTTGAAATATTTTACAATTTTTGAAGTTTTTTTCTTGGATTAATGAACAATAAAACGTTCTGTAGATGTAAAAAATTGAATAATCGACTTAATGATGTGTATTATTTATTATTTTGAAAGAAAATCAGCCAACTCAAAAAATCCTTATTTTGAGGAAATGTATATGTATTGTTATCATTTAGTGAGAAGTCATTATTTGTTGTTGTTGTTGTTCTTTTTGTGGCCATTTTGTTGATATGATTTTAGAAATATAGTGTTGTTTAGACGTTCAAAATATATTTCATTTGTTTGAATATTTAGCGTATGTTGTAACATTTTAGTGATATGTTGGTGCATATTCAAACAGTTATCATATGTTGTAACATCTCACTTTATGTCAACAAGATGACCATCTGTTGTCACATAAGATTCAAATATTGCAATAATCTGTACATTTGTGTCAACATATGATTCATTTGTTGCTACATAAGATCTATATGTTGCGACAGGAATTTTATGTGTTGCAACAGCAGGTACATATGTGGCAACATAATGTTAATTTATGGCAACAGACTATCCATATGTTGCAACATACTGCTATTATTATTGTATAATGAATTGTAAAATCTCAATATTTTTTTATTTACCTTGTAGATGAAATGATACAAGAAGCTTCATCAATGACAACAACTCAGTCTACATGTGCCCCAACAGAAATGATATATGTGGCAACATATGTCACAGAAAGAAGATATGTTGCAACACATGTACATAAAGAAGATATGTGGCAACATATGTCACAGAAAGGAGATATGTGTCTACATTTCATTGTTACCAATGTGGTGTCTGTGACAACATATATAACATTTGTTGTAAAAAATTATAAAATTACCTGCATTTACCCCATCAGAAAGGATATTTGTGGCAACAGATGTCACACTATAAATTATCAAAAAGAATTTAAAAAATAAAATGAAAAGGTATAAAAAGATCGTTTTGTTTCATATTTCAAATTTAATTTATTTTTACTAATTTTTGTATTCTTTTCTATCTTTCCTTTCTCTCGTTCCATTATTTCTTTATAATTCAAATAGTTGTTATGTTTTCCACAACATCAGCGATAATATGTTTTGATTTTCTTCTACAACAAAGCATTGTTGCCCTCATCATTTCTAGTTTATCGTTGATATCTTCTAATATAAAACATAATAGTTATTGGTATTAAATCAAGATTTTTTAGTGGTTTTTATCACTTATTTAATTTGTTTGTCGGATGGTTAGGTTGTTATTCCTTTTCAAATGTTATCTCGAAAAAAGTACATTTTAAGATATACATGTTGCCACATATGACATGTCTGTTGCAATTTTTCCAATAAAACGTGCATACGTTGTCACATATGTCACTTCAAGGTTGACTTAATCGACAATTGAGCGATTTAGGAATGAAAAAATGTCAAATTGAATCAAATTTTAGTACTTTTTACCATAATTAAGCAATAAAAATATGCTATAACACTTGGAACAACGATTTACAACGATGTTATATAACTATCATATGAAGTTACTTGATCATTGTATGATGAACTAGTGATATGATAACCTTTGTAAAAATAATTGATAGAATTGAGGAAGGTTGTTATATTATACTATAATTTTGTACTTAAACATGTTGTAGGACTATATATTAGTGTTACATGTTGAATTAGGTGACAATTTAATTGAACTAACCCCTCAAAGACCATTTTATGATATACATATGTTGCCACACACTACTAGAAATAAGTTGTTTTCCGACTATAACTGTCGACCACAGATGGGTAGTCGGAAATCTGTGTAATTTTTCGACTACTATAATCGGTACATTAAGATTTATGTTTTTATAATTTATTAAAAAAATTATCCGACCATGATTTAGACTACTGTAGTCATAATTTATGTGAAATAAAGTCAATAAAATAATTGACCAAGTATCCGATTACAGTAGTCAGAAACTTATTAAAATAATTAAAATATTATTTTTAATTTGCGACTACTGTAGTCGGAAAAGTTAAAATATTTTTTAATTAAAAAGTAATTTTATTTTCAAATTGGTAAAGTAATCTGAGGATATATCAAAACGGGTAAAGTAATCTGAGGGTAAAGTTCTTCACTATTGCAGGTCTCTCTACTGAGGAAGGGAGGAAGGACGAAGATATCTTCTCAATTTGATAATTCAGAGCTTTCAGATCGTTTGTAAGAGGTAATGTAAACACTCTCTCTTAAAATTTACTTTCAGATCGTTTGTAAGAGCTTTCAGATCGTTTGAAAACTCTCCCCCCACTCTTAGGGTTTCAGTGTTCCCAAAATTATAAGTAAAACGGAAAAAGACATTGAAATAGTGTCGGGATCAGTTTTCAAATAAATTTTAATTCTAATCCTTGGATTAAGATCAGAGAGTACAATATATGCAGCAATAACTTTAAGACCAACTAAGCTGAGCGTAGCAAAATGCAAAAGCAACTACTGCTTTCTCAAGAAGAAACTATTTGATTCTTCCTAAGTTAGCAAGATCACCACTTAAATAAGGGTTCTAATTTTAAAGTATTTCTGATTTGCCATACGAACAAGAATGAAATGGAACCTAATAGAGCAGAATAGATACAGATCATCCATCCGACTGATCTTTAGGTTTGTTGTGGTGTAAATGACATAGTATTTTGACTTGGACTAATTACTGAAAGTTCCTCATGATTAAGGTTTTGGGAGAGGGGAAGACAACTTCATTAGCATTCAGTCTCGATATACATATGACATTTCTGTTGCAATTTTTCCAATAGAACATGCATATGTTGCCACATATGTCACTTTAAGAATAGGTTAATCGATAAATTGACGGATTTATGAATGAAAAAATGTCAAATGTTAGTACTTTGGAACATAATTAAGCAATAAAAATATGTTATAACACTTTTAATAATGATTTATAAGGGTGCTATATAACTATCATATGTAGTTACTTGATCATTGTATGATGAACTAGTAGTAAATGATAGTCTTTGTAAAAATTATTGATAGAATTGATTAAGGTTGTTGTATTAGACCATAATTTTGTACTTACACATGTTATATGACTATATATTAGTGTTACATGTTAAATTAAGTGACAATTTAATTGACTTAACCCCAAAAGATCATTTCATGATATACATATGTTGCCACATATATATATGACATTTATGTTGCAATTTCTCGAGCAGAACGTGCATATGTTGCCACATATGTCACTTTAAGGATGACTTAATCGATAAATTAAGCGATTTAGGAATGAAAAAATGTCAACTTGGACAAAATTTTAGTACTTTAAACCATAATTAAGCAATAAAAATATGATATAACACTTGAAACAATGATTTACAAGGGTATTATATAACTATCATATGTAGTTACTTGGTCATTGTATGATGAACTAGTAGTAAATGATAATCTTTGTAAAAATAATTGATAGAATTGATGAAGGTTGTTGTATTAGACCTTAATTTTGTACTTAGACATGTTATAGAACTATATATTAGTGTTACATGTTGAATTAGGTGACTATTTAATTGAATTAACCCCAAAAGATCATTTTATGATATACATATGTTGCCACATGACATTTCTGTTGTAATTTTCCCAACAAAAAATGTGCATATGTTGCCACATATGACATTTCTATTGCAATTTTTCCAACAGAACGTGCATATGTTGCCACATATGACATTTCTGTTGCAATTTTCCCAACGGAACGTGCATATGTTACCACATATGTCACTTCAAGGATGACTTAATCAATAAATTTAGCAATTTAGGGATAAAAAAATATCAAATTTGACAATATTTTAGTACTTTAAACCATAATTAAGCAATAAAAATATGATATAACACTTAAAACAATGATTTACAATGGTATTATATAACTATCATGTCGATTGAGACATGTAAGTCATATGTTGCTACATGTCTAGATTATATGTTGCAGCTTGTGTAAGTTATATGTTGCAACATCTGTCAATTCTGTTGCTATTGAAATAACCTTTCAGTTGCTACATATGGCTATAATTGTTTCAATAGTCAATTGTTGCAACATATAACAATCTGTTGGAAACGCGAATGCAAATTATTGAAAAAATTGCAGGTACCCAAATGATGATGAATGATTTCACAAAGAACTATTAATTTTACATATCAAAACAATGGTGTGTGACCCTAATTATTTATGAAGTAATTTCAATTGAGAGCAACCAAAATATAATCCATTGATTAAATTAGTTAAATCTGATTCAAGAAGAAGAAAAGAAGAAAGCTCAAGGACTAGCAACCAAGACCAATAATGTACGGAAAAAAGAAGAAAAAGATAAAGAGAACGAGAAGAAAGACAAGCAAGCAAGCAAGAACGACGAAGAAGAAGAAGAGGAAGAAAAAAAATATGACGATAGGTGGGGGAAAATATTTTATTTCCCCTTTTGATACAGCTTGCTGGTGGCTTCCTCCAATTTTAATTCCCACCAAAATTGATTAAATTAGGTTTTAGTCGATTTACCCTTTTACCCTTCATTTAATTCAATGGACCAAACTGTCAACTTATAAAGAAGACAACTCCACAATCCTTAATTATTAATCACATAATTGTCACCTACACCAATACTTAAGACTTATGTCACCACCTATTTATTTTGAAACCTTATTGTCACTTTTTTTAAAAGTCCCTGGTAAGTCTAAGTGTCCTTTTTCATTTGAATTTATTGGATTGAGTAAATAAAACATTTTACTTTTATTGTGATTGTATATCTATGGTTTTCAAAACTATAAAAAAAATCACTTTGTCAAATATTCTTAACATTTTTCGTTAGTCTCATAAGTTTATATTTTAATATATAAAGAAATTATTTCTTACACTTTATAGAGTGTAAGTTTTTCTTACACTTTGTAAAGTGGACGTTTTCTTATACTTTATAAAGTGGAAGAAAAGCTTACACTTTATAAAAAGTTATTTTACTTCTTTCTCTCCTTTCATTTTCATGACTTCCAAATATTTTTCATTTTGAAGATTAACATTTGACGATCCCAATTCAACAATTGAAAGCGGCCCCACACTAAAAATCAAAATCTTGAAAGGTTGAAGTAGCATAAGCTGACACCATAACAATTCGACCCTACAAATTATATAAATTAAATTATTATTTTTCATCCCATATTTTCATTACTTTGAAATGATGTTGTAATTTGTTCAGGATTTTAGCAAGTCTTATACAATGTGCATTCAATTATTAAATTTTGAGTTACGAGTCCTTAATTCGAAAGAAATAGAGGAATTAAGGAATGCACATTGTATAAGATTTGCTGAAATTTTGAACAAATTACAATATCATTTCAAAAAATTTGAACAAATTACAATATCATTTCAAAGTAATGAAAATATGGGATTTTTTTTTACCTAATTTATATAATTTGTAGGGTCAGATTGTCGGGGGTTATGCTACTCCAATCATTCTTGATTTTGATTTGTTAATGTAAGTCCACTTGTAGGATTAAAACCATCAAATGTTAATCTTCAAAGTGAAAAACATTTGGAAGCCATGAAAGTGAAAGGAGAGAAGAAGAAAGTGAAAAAGTAAAATAATTTTTTATATGTAAGATTTTTTTCCACTTTATAAAGTGTAAGTTTTTCTTTCACTTTATAAAGAGTAAAAAAAAGTTCCACTTTATAAAGTGTAAGAAAAACTTACATTAAAGTGTAAAAAATAGTTCCGTTACATATTAAAATATATACGTTATGAGACTAACGAAAAACGTTTTGGAATATTGAATGTGAATATTTTTCTTCCACTAAACCTATTTTAGTTATTTCCTAAAATAGTAGCCAATATTTTATAAGGCTGGGGCGTGAGGCGAGGCGTTGTATACCGTACGAGGCAAGAGTAAGTTTCGAGACACGGGATGTAAGTTCCATGGATGTATGTGGCGTAGTCTCGTGTATATTCAATTTTATAATTTTATTACAAATTAAATTCCTTTCAATGATTTTACAAATATTTTTTTATGAAAAACCTATAATATATGGAAATTATATTATAATTTTTATTTGAGATAAATATTAATAATCTTTAATAGAGAAAAAAGTATTATCGTTACTATTTGAGAAATATCATTACACCAATAATAATAAAAAATATGATTTAAAGCAGTGTTTTAAAATGCTAGGCATGAGGCGGGACATTTTACTTAGTATAGGGCGAGTTTTAAGCCCTATGGATCTTTAAATTTTTAATTTACAATATAGTAATAGTATATGTGCCCGCGCTTTGCGCGGTTAGTTGATAAATAATCGTAAATATTATCTTTGTATATAGAAAGTTGTTTCTAAAATTATTTATTCTTGATAGATTTTTGTTAGAATGAAATTAAATTTTTATTCTTAGTCGTCTTTAATACAAATATATGACCCTATTCATATTTATTTGTAAAGTTACTTTTCAACATCTTTTTCTTTAATTTCATTCAATTATTTATTATTAATTTTATCATAATGGTAATAACAATAACTTGATGTTTCTAGAATTATTTAATTTTTTTGTTATCATTCTTGAAAGATTTTGTTAGCGTGAAATTACATTTTTGCTCTTGATCATTATTCACTTCATATATACAAAGATGTTTCTAGAATTATTAATTATCTTTCTTAATAATTTTGTTAACGTGAAATTACATTTTCGCCCTTGGTCTTCCTCCCACTTCACTATTTTATATAATAGATTATTAGAAATAATTTTCATTCTTTTTAACATAAAAAAAATATTTTATAGTTATAGGGGTCAAGTGACATGTCATTCTTTTAATTAGTCATTTTTGAATACTTCATTGATAGGAAGAAATGAAAAGATACCGATGGTGTATTATTTGAAATATCCTGATTTTACTTTAGCTATACTCTTTAGTTTTCTACGTATCATAATTTTCCTCGTTTTAAAAATAATACTCTCTCCGTTTCAAAAAGGATGACCTAGTTTGACTTGGAACGGAAAAAAAAATTACCGTCACTTGATCAACAACTACATATATTTTCCATAGCCGTTTGGCGATCAATCCATAACTTAATTTTTTAATATAATACATGAATAGATATATAACTAAACATATATATACATCATGCGGGTTATCTTTTTAGATGTAAGTCTAGCTCTTGATGCCACTTGTTGGATAACATATATGCACAACAGAAGCATATCAGGATCTTTGTTGAACAATAATTATTAATAGTAGTTTCAATACTTTAGGATATGAAGCTATAAAGTTAACTTATTCATACCCATAAATAGTAAAATAAATAAAACTATACATATCAGCGGTAAAAAGTAAACTTTGTTTCAACATATTAGTAGTCTTTGTCAATATTTGAATTTTTTAATTTTGTATTTCAAATTATCATTCTTGAATTATTTATTTTATGAAATCTAACTCGTCCAGAGTTATCGGAAGCAACTTGACAGATATTTCATCTGAAATTAAGTTTTGTAGTAATTTTGAACTTTCAACTGCATAATAGAGGGGCAAGGAACACAATCACACTTTCTATGTCCTAAGCATGCCAATTATAGTCAGGAATCAGTTTTTGCATGTTATAAAAGTATGAATTGATATCGCATAAACATATTTTTTATGTGATAACATAACTCTGTCATAAAGTAATGTGTAGGACTACAAGTCCAATCTCCACTCCAACATGATATTGGAACCTTAATAGGCAATAATGCCACAAAGTAGGAACTTATGAGTGCAGAAGCAACTATTTCCCCATCACTCAATATTCGCAAAATTTGATGAGTTCAACTTTCAGAAATTTTCGAACAAAACATGAGTAAGATTCAGTGAAACACCCACATGCAATAAATTTGAATAACCATTTCACAATCCTGAATCTCCTTATAAATAAAAAAATTCAAGAGGCCGCGAAAAATAAACTGCTGAAAAAAAAGGAAAAAGCTAACCCACACAAATATGAAAAGTTGTCTTACCAACGCGAAAGGAGAACCAAATTTGGGGTAAAAGATTGCATCAATTTTGCATACAGAAGAGAAGCAGAAGGAACAAATCAGAAGAAAATTAGATCAATATTTTGAGGACTGTTAAGTGATTAAAGAGAACAAGTTGTTTTCCACAAAGGTAAAGACAAATAAGTAATTAAAGGTGTCAGGCAAGAAAATAAAAGAAAAAAAATGATCCAAAGTGAAGGTAAAATTTATGTTACTTTTGGTACAATTTCTTGTTGCTTTGTTTGTCCTCTTATACATAAGGGTAAAATAAAAAATGCTTTTGATATTGTAGTACAACTTGACATGCTTTTGGCATCACTTCTTAGAGCTATGTTAGTCGACCCAAGTCCCACTTATTAACAGAAGAGATAAAATAAATACAGAAGGCTATGTAAGTGAGTGTATATGTAGTGTATACTTGGAACAATGTTTAATAAGCTAGGCCCCAAAAGCTCCCCCAATATCGTAAACAGGACCAAGCAAGATCCACAACACCACCATTGTTGTAGCCCTTATCATCCATAGCTTCATTTTCAACTGCGAGAAAAGTATACAACTCTTCTTCTACATCTCTCAACACCAACTATCAGATTATACAAAGAAAAAAGCCTATGTTTTGTTGGATAGTTTAGGATCCAGAAACTCCCAAGCTCAGCAAGTTTACTCAACTGTAACACACTGTCCGACATAAAATAGTGCATTTTTAGTCAGACTCGTACCGACAAAACCCTAATCGAACTTGGAATAACAACGAACCAAATAACTATTTAATACACCTTTGCCATAACCGAAAAACAAAAATAATTGAATACCCATCCTACTAAAAAGTAGCAAAGCATTGATTCATCATTCTAATCTGCAATATGTATAATCATATTATATTTCTGTTTATGCAGAAATGTAGTATATCTTAACAAAGAAACGGAACTTGGAATTGATTTTGTAATTGCTACAATGGATAGTTTGGAAGAAGTCAGTTGCATATATGACGCAAAACACTTAATAATTGATCGTTAGTAATTGATCGATCTATTTCATAGCATGTAGCAGTGGTAGTATTTCTACAATTTTGGATCGTTAGTAATTGATCGGTCTCAGGAACTCCTACTAATCTCGTCTAGCAGCAACATGGACCACAGTCCGCCTCTCCATTTGCAGTCGAAGAAATATCATCAAAGTGCAAAGGCCAAAAGCTAGCCAATATCGCCGGCCAGTCCCAAACTGTTTGGTAAGAAAAACAGTCATGTCACAGAGTCCATGGAGTATCCCAAAATCAGTAGCCAGCGGCCTAACCATCATGAGTACACAGAAATAACTCGCAGTAGACATTAAGACGAACAGAGGTACATCAACATGAGGGTTGTTTTTCTGCAGGATCGAGAGTGGGTGTGCAAAGATAAAGAAGGCCACCATTCCTGGAATATCAAGATCATCAGCATCAGTGGAAGGACTAATGTTCAGTACTGGAAGAAAACCACGGACTACAAACAGTCCACCCATTAGTGTAGCGACAACTGTGCAAACAAGCCACGCTGTGTCGCCAAGAGCAGCTATACCCACAGTCAAGAAAAGCACCGCGGATGCAGCCCAAATCTTCTTCTCAAGGTCCATTTTCTTTTCTGAAATGCGTTCGAACTTGGAAACAGGAAAGACAATCAGAACAAGAACTCACATGAAGAAAATATGGATTATGATATTAAAATTCAGCTACTTACTACAACAACAATAACAGACCAGTGGACTCAGAGATACACCCTCAACTAAAGAAAATCGTTTTTCAGAACAAGTTTGAAAAACAACAACTGTGATGAAGATATTGAAGTACTACCTACAAAATAGTGAAGATAACCAAAGTAAAAGTGGAGCTAATTACTAGTTCATACTTTTAAAAAAAAAAAAACTACAGAAAGCTAAAATTTCAAACCATGGGAAGTCTATACTCTATCTAGCAGAAGATCCTTTATACCATGGGCATTAATGCAATACTCTTTTCATTCCAGTTCATGTTACATTATTTCCTTTATAGCCACAAAAATGCCTCTATATTAAGGTGATGGCAACACAAATGTTAGATATATAGTAACTTGTTCAATGAATCCACCTCTATCGTTGAATTCAAGCAAACCACGGTGTTATTAATACATGAATAAGCATGGTTAAACACAAAACTGCCCTGGGCTGAAACTATCTCCGTCCAAACAAACAAACAAAAAAAATATTGAAAATCAGCTCACAAACGAGAAACAGAAAATAATGCACATAAAACAATACCTGAGTTTTGAGTTTGGCGGCGGAGACGTCGGCGGTAGGTGGCGGAGGAGAGAAGGATTATGTAGTGAGAGAGAGAGAAATGAGGGAGAAGAGTTATAGGGAATGAGAGGGAGGAAGAGGCGAGTTTTGTATTGGAAAAGAGGAAGGCGACAACACACGTGTTCCTTGTTTATTGCTTTTCCCTTTTCTATTTTCTCTCTCTCACACACACATTTTCGTACACCCAGCTTCTCTCTTTCCGCTTTTATTCTTCATTTAATTTTTGGAAAACTTTCACATATAGCCATTTAAAAATAATTAATTACTCTCCATAGTTATAATTTGATAATTACAATATGTAGCTACATGTTATATAGAGGAGAGAGGCGAGCGAGACTGGGAGAGAGAGGAGAGAGGCGAGAGAGAGGGGAAAAGAGTGGGAAAAAGGTGAATTGTATATGTATATTGGTTAGATAATTGTATATTATACATATATAATTGTATATATGACAAGAGAGATTGGGAGAGGGAGGAGAAAGGCAAGCAAGACTGGTAGAGGGAGGAGAGAGGCGAGCAAGATCGAGAGAGGGAGGAGAGAGGCGAGCGAGAGAGTGCAGAGAGTGGGAGAGAGGTGAATTGTATATGTATATAAGTGTATATAACTGTATATTATACATATATATTTGTATAAATGACAGCGAGATTGGGAGAGGGAGGAGAGAGGCGAGCAAGATTGAGAGAGGGAGGAGAGAGGCGAGCGAGAGAGATAAGAGAGTGGGAGAGAGGTGAATTGTATATGTATATAGGCTAAAAAATTGTATATTATGCATATTTATTTGTATATTCTGGCGAATTATACATATACAAACATGACTAATTATACAAACTTGAAGTCAGCCCATATAATTAATGTATAATGTTAGTCGTGAGTGGTAATTATAGCAAACTATAGCTATGATGAGTAATTAAATAGTATAAGTTTTCTTATCCACGTAATTTTCCCTTTATTTTTTTCCTTTATAGATGCTCTAAATTAATACCTCTTCATATTTATGAGCAAAGGTTAATATGGAAACAATTAATTACACCTCAACTTTTTAAATTGATAATTATTTTATATCATATCATGTATGTCCTTAATTATCGGTCCATTTTTCATTTTTAAGTTGTTTCTAATTAGTTGTCCATCTTGACAAATAAAAAAAGGACAAATCTTTTTTTACCTATTATATCTTCGATTAATTACTTTAAAAATGTAGAATTTCTTAAAAATCTTAAGTTATTAATTCATCTACTTCATATTAATAGGAATAAAATGGAAAAAAACTCATCATGTCAATTATTATTTTTCTGAATAGGTGCGAATGTGGATTCAAAAGTGGACAAGTAATTAGGGACAAGGGAGCATATTTTTTTTATAAAAAAGACAAGTAAAATCATTGGAAATACTAATTTCAACGCTCACAGGACAGTCTAGAACAATGTACATTTAAGTTGCTCTACGTATGGTATTATGTTGTAATTGGATTTCTAACATTTAAGCACATTGAACAGTGCTTCACGAGGTAGTGGTAAGGTATGTATATCATCCCTATATCTCACTTGTCGTATTTTACTGATATATTGTTGTTGTAAGTGTTGGGAAAACGCGGACAAGCACAACAATATATATGGTAAAAGTAATGGAAATAAAATGGAAAAATAACGACATCAAAATTTTTACGTGGAAACCCTTGTAAATAAGGGAAAAAACCACGGCCAAGAGGAGCAACTGATATCACTATAGTAAGGAATTTTACACTGTGTAGTCACGAATACAATACTCAAAGTGACTACTACACATTCAAAAGAAACAACACTCTTTTGGTTTCCGTCTTACTAAAATATCGCTCACACTCTATTTTTCTTCACAGACTATTTTCTTGTATAGTCTATGGAATACCTCACTTTGCTCTCAAAATGATTTTTCTCTCTAACTTGGTATGTTCTACAAATGAGCAAGAATGCTCTATTTATAGAAGGATAAAACCATGCCTATGTCACTAATGACATAGACAAATATAGCAAAGTCAAAAATGGTTGCAAATCTTACCAATTTGCCAATTACCAAGTCTTAATTTTCAACTCCAATTACTATTCCTTTTTAACAATTACTTGTACCAATTGAATAGCTAAAGTTGACCAAAAAATGGGATGGATTCAACAAATCTCCCCCTCCAGTCCCATTTACTGGAAGAAGGTATCTTCATCTTCTTTAGAGAGAGCTTATACCCACAAGTTCTTTGCATAAATCGAACTTGTCTTTCGGTATCGTCTTGGTCAGCATATCTGCAGGATTTTCACTTGTGTGGATCTTTTTGACGTGAAATGATTCACTCTCCACTTCCTCACGAATCCAATGATATCTGACGTCGATGTGTTTTGTTCTTGCATGGTACATGGAGTTCTTGCTCAAGTCTATTGCACTTTGGCTGTCATAATATACAATATACTCCATCTGATTCAAATCAAGCTCTTGAAGAAATCGCTTTAGCCATATCATCTCCTTGCCGGCTTCAGTAGCCGCAATATACTCAGCTTCAGTTGTAGATAGTGCAACACACTTCTGCAACTTTGACTGCCATGATATAGCTCCCCCTGAAAAAGTAAACAAATATCCAATAGTGGATTTTCTGTTATCAAGGTCACCTGCCATATCAGAATCTGTATAGCCTTTCAAGATTGGATTTGATGCTCCAAAACACAAACATTCATCTGAGCTTCCTCTAAGATACTTGAGTATCCACTTCACAGCTTCCCAATGCTCTTTTCCCGAATTTTTGAGAAATCTGCTCACAACACCAACTGCGTGAGCAATATCAGGTCTAATGCACACCATTGCATACATTAGACTTCCGACGACAGAGGAATATGAAACTTTGGCCATGTTATCTTTTTCGTCCCTAGCTGTAGGACACATCTTCTTACTCAACTTCATATGACCAGCAAGAGGTATACTAACAGGCTTAGCATTCTTCATATTGAAGCGTTCCAGTACACGTTCAATGTACTTCTTCTAGGACAAATAAATCTTCCTTTTTATCTCTGAGACGAGTAATTCTCATGCCCAAAATTTGCTTGGCATGGCCCAAGTCTTTCATAGAAAAAGACTTACACAACTCTTTCTTTAGCTCGTCGATCTTGGAAGTATTCTTGCCCACAATCAACATATCATCCACATACAACATGAGGATGATAAAATCATTGTTAGAAAATTTTTGTACAAATACGCAATGATCTGAAGAAGTCTTCTTATAGCCTTGCTCCCCCATAACAGATTCAAACTTTTTGTACCACTGTCTGGGAGCTTGTTTTAGGCCATAAAGACTCTTTTTGAGTTTGCACACAAAATTTTCTTTACCTTCTACTTTGAAGCCCTCAGGTTGTTCCATATAAATCTCTTCTTCTAGGTCACCGTGAAGGAAAGCCATCTTCACATCCATCTGCTCAATCTCTAAATTAAGACTAGCAGCCAAACCTAAAACTGTGCGAATCGAGGACATTTTCACAACAGGAGAAAATATTTCGTCAAAGTCAATACCCTTCCTTTGACCAAATCCCTTAACAACCAATCTAGCTTTGTACCTGGGCTTCAAGTTGTGTTCTTCAACTTTAACTTTGAACACCCACTTGTTCTTCAAAGTTCTCATGCCCTTGGGCAATTTTACCAACTCATAAGTGTGGTTCTCATGCAAAGACTTCATCTCATCTTGCATGGCTTCAATCCATTGATCCTTGTGCTCATCTTCCATGGCCTCCTCATAACATTCAGGTTCTCCCCCGTCAGTGAGTAACACATACTCATTGGATTAATAACGGGAGGAAGAAAACCGCTGTCTTGTGGACCTCCGAAGCAGAATATTTGATTCGTTCACAACTTTATGAGCAACAGGATCATCAATAACAATATCATTGTTATTATCAACATCAACATGTTGATTTGATACATAATTCTGGGCGTCACTATGATTATCAAGCCCAACAACATCATGCACACTTGTGTGAGGAACGTCATCATGATGAATTATACCATCAAAACTTGAAGATTCTACCTTTTCCGCTTTGTCAATATCTTCAATTGTTTGATTCTCCATGAAAATAATATCACGGCTTCTCACAAGTTTCTTTTCAATTGGATCATATAGCCTGTAACCAAATTCATCTAGGCCATATCCAATGAAAATGCATTGCCTTGTCTTGGCATCTAACTTTGACCTCTCATCTTTCGGCACATGTACAAAAGCTTTGCAACCAAATACTCTCAAATTGTCATAGGAAACATCATTTCCATACCAAACACTATTTGGTACATCACTTTGCAAAGTAACAGCAGGAGATAGATTATAACATGTGCACCGGTCAATAAAGCCTCACCCCAAAATAAGTTCGGCAACTTTGCTTCAGAAAGCAAACATCTAACTCTTTCCATCAAGGTCCTGTTCATCCTCTCAGCCAAACCATTAAGCTGAGGAGTCTTCTGGTGTCTAATACCTTGATGCTTGCAGTATTCGTCAAATGGTCCACAATATTCACCACCATTATCAGTACGAATGCATTTCAGTTTCTTTCCAGTTTCTCTTTCAACTGAAAAATGAAACTGCTTAAAGACACATAAGACTTGGTCTTTAGTCTTCAAGACATAGACCCAAAGTTTTCTCGAGCAATCATCAATGAAAGTGACAAAGTAAAGTGCACCACCCAATGTCTTTGTCTTCATTGGACCACATAAATCAGAGTGCACTAACTCAAGCAACTCTGTCTTTCTCGAAGGAGGGTAGGACTTAAAGGAAACTCTTTTTTGTTTACCAGCCAAGCAGTGCTCACACTTTTCTAATTTAGCACTTTGGAAATTTGACAATAATTTCTTCTTGCCTAGAACATTAAGTCCTTTCTCTCTGATGTGGCTAAGCCTCTTGTGCCATAAAGTTGAAGAGCTATCGCTCTCAACCGCATTCACTATATCAACACAAGCAGAGGTCGTAGTCCAGTATAGACCACGACGTTTGTTACCACGAGCCACAACCAAGGAACCCTTGATGAGCTTCCATTTTCCATCACCGTTGGTACTAACATATCTTTCATCATCTAAAATACCAACAGAAATTAGGTGCAGACGAACATCAGGAGCATGTTTCACCTTGTTCAAAACTAGTTTAGTTCCAACACTAGTTTTAAAACAAATTGTACCAATACCAACCACCCTAGAAACAGTCTCATTACCCATACTCAAGGTTCCAAAATCACCAGGAGTATAGGAAAAGAAAAAATCCTTCCTTGATGTCACATGAGATGCGGCACCAGTGTCCACAACCCAGCTTGACTCATCACAAGCAATATTTATCATGTTTGCATCAAGAACGGTAACAAGATCTCGGTGGTTAGGCAATTTTCATTGCCATCTTCTTTAGTTTCCTCTTTGTTTTTGTTCTCCCTCTTCAACTTCCTGCAGAACTTCTTCGTGTGCCCTTTCATACCACAATGATAGCACTCAATATCCTTAAGTCTGCCTCTGGATTTGCTCCTGTTTTGTTCTCTATTCTGAGAACCACGAGTTTTATTTCTCCCCCTGGGGCCAGTTATCAGGACATCCGACGAAGAGGAACCTTGAGTTTTTCTTCTCATCTCTTCGTTCAAGACACTACTCTTGGCGGAATCCATAGAGATCACACCATCCGGAGCAGAATTTGACAATGACGTTCTAAATGTTTCCCAAGAGTCTGGTAGGGAACCAAGTAGAAGTAAGCCTTGAATTTCTTCATCAAATTTGATGCCCATAGCAGATAATTGGTTCATGATCCCCTGAAAATTATTCAGATGGTCTGTCATCGGAGAACCATCATGATACTTCAAACTCAACATCTGCTTTATTAAGAACATTTTGTTGTTGTCAGTCTTCCGAGCATACAAACTTTCAAGATGCTCCCATAGGATTCGAGCATGTGTTTCCCCAGAAATATGGTTCAACACATTATCGTCGACCCATTGCCTAATGAATCCACAAACCTATCTGTGCAACAGATTCCACTCTTCATCTGTTTTATTATCAGGCTTTACAGTGGTAAATACTGGTTTGTAAAAATTCTTAACATAAAGCAGATCTTCCATTTTCCCCCTTCCAAATGGCATAATTAACACCATTCAAAGTAACCATTCTACTTGTGTTGGCTTCCATTGTTTTTCCCAAAAAATATAATTATCGCAAATCAAAGTAAATATTTTCTGATGTGGAAGTTCAGACTGTGCTGCAACCACAGAGCATACTCAGATAAAACCTTGGCTCTGATACCAGTTTGTTGGGAAAACGCGGACAAGCACAACAATATATATGGTAAAAATAATAAAAATAAAATGGAAAAATAACGACACCAAATTTTTTACGTGAAAACCCTTGTAAATAAGGGGAAAAACCACGGCCAAGAGGAGCAACTGATATCACTATAGTAAGGAATTTTACACTGTGTAGTCACGAATACAATACTCAAAGTGACTACTACACACTCAAAAGAAACAACACTCTTTTGGTTTCCGTCTTACTAAAATATCGCTCACACTCTATTTTTCTTCACAGACTATTTTCTTGTATAGTCTATGGAATACCTCACTTTGCTCTCAAAATGTTTTTCTCTCTAACTTGGTATGTTCTACAAATGAGCAAGAATGCTCTATTTATAGAAGGATAAAACCATGCCTATGTCACTAATGACATAGACAAATATAGCAAAGTCAAAAATGGTTGCAAATCTTACCAATTTGCCAATTACCAAGTCTTAATTTTCAACTCCAATTACTATTCCTTTTTAACAATTACTTGTACCAATTGAATAGCTAAAGTTGACCAAAAAATGGGGTGGATTCAACAGTAAGCACATTGGACGGTAAATAACTTTGATCTGATTATGAGAGGAAGTCACAAACTAATTCGGCTCAATGTTTGATACCCTTTCCTATAACCGAAAACCAAAAACCAAAACGTGCAACCCTACTAAAAAGTAGCAAAACATTGATTCAACATCCTATATGTAAAGTGTATTATTTTTACTAAATTTCTGTTCATGCCGAAATGTTATATATCACAGAAGTTATAGATCTGTAATCCCTTAACAAAGAGAGAAAACTGGGATTTGATTTTCCAATTTCTACAATGGATAAGTTGGAAGAAGTAAGTTGCATACATATATGATGTAAAAACACTTTTTGAAGCTATTTCATAGCATGTAGAAGTGGAAGGATTTCTCCAATTATGTATCGTTAGTAAGTCTAATTCATACTCCTAATCTCGTAGAGCCCGCATCTCCATGATCACTCGAAGAATTATCATCAAAGTGCTAAGGCCGGAAGCTAGCCAATATTGCCATTGAGTCCCAAACTCTTCATAGGCAAGAAAAACAGTCATGTAAAAGAGTCCATGGAGTGCCCCAAAATCAGTAGCCAGCGGCCTAACCATCATCAGCACACAGAAATAACTCGCAGTAAACATTAAGAGGAATAAAGTTACATGAACATGAGGGTTGTTTTTCTGCAGGGTCAAGAGAGCGGGTGTGAAGAAAAAGAAGGCCGCTACTGTTGCTGGAAAATCAATAGCACCAGCATTAGGGGGAAGGCCAATGTTCAGTAGCCGAAGAAAACCATAGACTACAAACAGTCCACCCAGTAGTATTGCGATAACTGCGCAAGCAAGCCAAGCATTGTGGCCAAGAGAAGCTATACCCAGAGTCAAGAAAAGCACCGCGAATGCAGCCCAAATCTTCTTCTCAAGATCCATTTTCTTTTCTGAAATGTGTTCGAATTTGGAAACAAGAAAGACAATCAGAAAAAGAACACTCATCTGATGAAAACATGGAATTTAATATTAAAATTCAGCTAATTACTACTACAACAACATGCTAGTAGAGAAGTTATTAAAGATAGATCCCAACTCAAGAAAATCGTTTGAAAAAAAAATGCAATATTGAAGAAATGAAGTACCAACAACAAAATAGTGAAGATAACCAAACCAAAAGTTAGAGCTTTAACAAAGCAAAAGTTACTATATCAAAGAGGAATTGTTCAATGAATCCACCTCTAACCTTGAATTGTAGCAAACCACGGTATTATTAATACATGAATAAGCATGGTTACAGTCTTACAGACAAATCTGCCCAAAATACACCTATCCGAACACCGGATAAAGAATAGCCCCAACATAACTAATCATAGTATTACTAATCCCAATATCACTAATACATGCTATTCCATATATTATTCTTATACACATTACACTATACCAAAAGAGTCATGCCCGAAACACATTACAAAAAATAAAATCTGATTATTTTAAGCCTTCCTAAATCCAATGCGACTTAACAGAGACTCATGTAAAAAGGATGATTGTATATCAAAAGCAAACGATTTAAGCAAAATCAATTTACAACAAAAGTTAAAGCACCACAATAATGGCCAAAATGTACATCGGGGAAGAGAAACAAAACATTTGGGTTTTGCTACAGCAGAATTTTTAGAATTTGGGGGTTTCAGGGTTTTAGAATTTGGGGGTTTTCCTTTCTTCTGTTTCCTGTACTATATTTTCTTTGTACATAAAAACAACAACTACAAAAATCAAAACTAATATATATGCATGAATGCATTCAACTTCTAAACTAACAAATGAAATCCAATTAAGTGATTTCCGTAAACAAGGAAAAAACAAAAATCGAGGAAGGTGAACAAGAAACGTAACATATCCCATTCCCAAGAAAATGAGCATGAAATTGACTATTTAAAGCATATAACATATTAAAAGCAGAGAAAATGGACCTTCGAGAACTTTTCTTTCTTCTTCTTCTCTGTTGGAGCAGGGGAAAATTGGGGTTTTGCAGAGGTTTTATAGTACGTAAAACGGCTAATGGAATTATATGCTCTCTCTCTTCTTTTCTTTTTTCTGTGCTTCTGTATTTTTATGATATTATTTCTGTTTTATCAAAAAAAAAAAAAAAAATCTGCTAATGTTTAAGGCAGGGGTCGACGTTCGATTTCTTAAAACTCTGGTACCATTGATTGATTTTCGATTACGAAAAATTGTTTACTAATGGTTCGAATCAAGAAAATTGTGATATATAAAGAATTAAAAATTTTAATCGAGTAAAATCATGATATTTCTAATAATAAAATTAATGGTATCTTTTTCACTTCTTTCAATTAATCAAATATTAAACTAAGAGAGAAGTTTAACCTTGATTTTGATTTCCTGCATTGTAATTCCCATTCCATTTCCCTTTCCCTGTCTCCATATTTTAAAAAGTATTCAAACTATAGTGTAACCTTGTACTCTCTTGAGTCTTTTTATTTGACATGTTTTCTTATATTTCTTAAGAAAAACATTAATCACAAGATAATTTGACTAACTTATTACTCCGTTCAATGTAATACTTCCTTTGTCTGCATTATATTAATCTCTCTTTCATATTTATAATCAGTTAAATATATAAACAAATAACTAATTATACCTTAAAATGACAATTATTTTGTATCATCTGTTTTTTATAAAGACGACAAGTAAAATTATCATAATCTTAATCACTTAACATTTTTCACAAGATCAAGTTGCAGAATCCATCGAAAACAATCGCTATTGGCAATGGTAAATGAATGACGACCAATTACTTCTTTTATTCTTCTTTTCCCGTTTCATTTCTGTTTTTTCTAGAGTTATGTGTTTCTTTCTGCTAATCAGTTCATTTCCTTTGCATTTTCTAACATCTCTATAGCTTGTTTGTAACGCGTTATGTATCTTCTATTACTATATACTTTCTATTGGTGAATTAGTAATTCTTTAGAAACAAACAAATTAAAAATAGTTTTAAAACTATATATATTGAATTCGAGCCATAAGCTTTAGGTACGTGGCTAATATTCCAGATTAATGAGGTTGGTCCATACCAAAAGGATGAAATAGTACTTCTAAAGCTTGTAGGGTATTATAAAATAAAAATAACATTCTATACACATTTAAGGTTATATATATCGAGTTATAAACATATTTTTTAAAAATAAATTACTTATAGCAGATTATTATCGAGTTATAGCATATCAATTAAAAATATATTTAATTAAAAATAAACTATAAGTAATTATTTAAATACTAATTAATATGTGTAAATATTTATTATTATTATTTTACAATTAACTTTTTATTTTTATTTTTTAAATAAAATAAAAAGGAAAAAAAACGTTTATGTATAAATTGGTAAGTAGCACTAATTGTGGGATTTGAATTAATTTTAATTAATAATGGATAATTAACAAATTAGCACATATTAAGGAATTCAAAAAGGATTTAAATTATTCAGTTTCCTTAAAATGCTCAAATTAGTTTAAATCAAATTAAAACATGATTTTTTTTCCATTTTTTTCTCTTTATCACCTTTTAAAGTTTTTAATATAAATAATAAATTTTTATTAATTAAATTTCACATTATATAGTTACCTTTTAAAAAACAAAATCTAAATAATAGGAATTTGATTTTAATTAATTCCCTATTATACGGTTGCCCAATAACTATCCACCTCCATCTCAATCAATACATACACAGACATCTTCCCCCAATACACTTCATCTCTCCCCAACACGCGAAGATATTTTGATCTTCCCCAAATCCCGCCTCACTCATCATCTCTTCCCAACACGCAAAGATTTTTTGTTCTTACCCAAATTCCGACTCACTCATCTTCCCCATTATTCCTCTCAGATCAGTTCATTCCAAAACCCAAACATCCCTCTTAGATCAGTTCCCTATTAAGTTCATATAGAATGTCTAGGAAAGGTAGTGAAACCCCAAGTAAAAGTAAAAGATTGGTCGATAAGTCTGATGACTTTCATGTTCCTTCATTCGATATATTGTCACAAACTCAAACGTAGAAATCAAAGGGAAAAGAGAAGTGTAGTTCAGTTAATTCGGAGATGAAAAAAAAACAAAATCAAAGAGGCAAAGGAAAGAGGCAAGAAGAGGAAAGGAAAAGAAATTAGAACATCGTCAGAATCCGATTCTGACTTGCTGAGGATTAAAAAATACAAAATCAAAAAAGATAAAAGGCATTGAAATTGATCGATCAACAAGAAAGTTTTCAAAAAAAGCATCAGAGATACAAGCTTCAAATAAACCCAAAAAAGTTGATAAAGTCAGTAAAAAGATTATTTCAAATTTGGATTACAATGTGTTGTGCTAGTGTATTTAATTTTTGATTTTATTTGTCAATAGTATACAATATGAAATTTGTATGATTTATGTATGAGTTGAGTTTTTAGTATTATATATTATAATTATATATGAATATTGAATGATTTAGTGTTGTATGTTTCGTATATGATATAATTTGAATATATCAGTGTTTACATCCCTACTCTGTTCAAATAGGGCAAAAAGTCGCGGCAACTTGAAAAATAATTAATTGATTCAATTTTAGAGAGAATTTAAAAAATAAACGAGTTTTAAAAAGAGTCGCCACCTAATTTTAGGAAAAACTAGGAAACCATTAAATGATCTACGAAACCAATTTAATTCTAGATAAGGGGTTCAAATTATTCCGAAGGGAAGGGGTTAGGCATCCTTCGGAATCCACAAATGTGGGTCCCGACTAAATTCACTTTTTTTTCAAATTGAGGAGGAAAAAATAATAATGTATAAATATAATAAACCTGCAATATACACAATAAAAATAAAATAAAAATATAAGAAACGACCTAAAGTTTGCCTAACGTCAATATATACACAATAATGAAATAAAAGTATGATTCGAACTTAATTCGAATAACCTCAAGGAAGCAAGTCTTGGGTACCTGTAAACACACTTAGTAAAAATGTTAGTAATAAATAAATATGAATAAAATTGAATATATGAAATAATAACTTAGAAATAAAAATCCGTCTTATTAACATTGGAGGCCTTGGAAATCGACGGTAATTTCTTCATCGGCCAATTTCAACATATAAAATATATAAACTTAAATTAAAATTCCGTCTTTTTAAAATGGATAGGCCTCCAAAACCGACGAGAGTTTTTTCATTGGCCAATTTCAACATATAAAATATATAAACTTAAACTACAATTCCGTCTTTTTTTAAAATGGGAAGGCCTCCAAAACCGACGAAGAGTTTTTTCATTGGCCAATTTCAACATATAAAATATATAAACTTAAACTACAATTCCGTCTTTTTTTAAAATGGGAAGGCCTCCAAAACCGACGGAGAGTTTTTTCATTGGCCAATTTCAACATATAAAATATATAAACTTAACCTACAATTCCGTCTTTTTTTAAAATGGGAAGGCCTCCAAAACCGACGGAGAGTTTTTTCATTGGCCATTTTAACAAATTAATAATATAAACTTAATTAAATTTCCGTCTTATAAAATGTGGAGGCCTTGGAAATCGACGGAGATATCTTTCATTGACCATTTTTAACAATAAAAATATGAACATGAACTAAGCAATACAATCAAAATAAACCAAGTTTAAGAATATAATATCCAATAAACTATTGATAAATTTTGGTTAAATTAATTAAGCACAAAGAATAGTAAAATAATCAATTGAGTAACACGAAATGGTTTAACAAAGATAAATAATATTATAAACTACCAACAATCGTTAAAACAAAGAAATAACAAAATTTATTTTTCCAATTCTAAAACTTCTTCAATCATAACATAAATATACCCCAAAGTCATAAAATAATAAAAGAAAAATACTAACAATCCTAGACTAGATTAAATATAAAAATAATAAAACTATGAACCCATGATACGAATTTTTAACTGAAAGCTAAAATTAAATAAACTAATGAACAACCGAATAAGTCAAATTACTGTATGACTATTTTTAAGAAAAAAAAATAGTAACAACAAGGAGAAGGCTATCAAATAATAATAATAATAATAAAACTAATAACAGTAGCTTACCAAAATCACTAAAAATAGTATAAAGAGAACATTAAAAAAATATATGAAATATAGCACCAAACAAAACATCTAATAAATAATATGAATAAAAAATACAAATAAAATATAGATATAATTCAACATAACAATATAACAACAATAAACAAGTAATATCTAAAATCAATTCAAATCCAAACAAAATATACCAACTAAGCATTTGAGATTACCTTACTGGAGTTGGGAGTGTGAAGTTCGTTGTCTGCCGGAATTTGCCGAAAACATCAATCATTGCCTTCGTGGCGGTCATTGCTTGTTGTTTTCCTTCTTGGCGCTAATCGAAACATCTGCAAAATCAAATCAAAAAAATAAAAAAGAAATGGTAAAAGGGAAGGCGGCGTTGGTTTATTTTCTGATGATTTCAGAGTTGTTTTCGGTCTCTATGGATCGGAAAAGAAGAGTAAAATGGGGTGAGTGAAGGAGATCTGGTAATGGTTTGGGGTGATGGAGGCTGGCTGTTTTTCGGCGGGTTTTGATTGGAATTTTTGATCAAAATTGGAGGTGGTTTGGAGCAAGGAAGAAGATGGCTTGGTGGTGCAATTTTGGCTTGAAAAAATGGGTCAGTTTCATGGCTGCCGGAAAAGATAACAGACAGTGTTTGGATCGGTTCTTGTTCGGAGAAAGGAGTGGGAAAGGAGGCGATGGTGGTTTCGGGTTGCTGCTTTCAGGTGGGTTTGGATATGGGGCTGTTTGGTGGTTTTCCGGTGGTAGCGAGGAGGGAAGAGGAGGGCGACCAGTGGGGTTTGGTGGTGGCTGGCCGGAAGGAAAGTTCACCGGAAAAAAATATAAAGTAAAAAATAACTCTAAAAATTGAACCCCAATTTTAAAATTTATTCCACCACCCTTAACCTAATGGGCAAAATGTTCTATATATAGGGAATTATTAAAAATGGGCCTAAATTATGGGCTTAAAACAGTGGTCCAAAAATTATTTGTTGATAAAATATTCGTATATACAAATTATCTTCGTATTTGAATGAATTTCTTAGACTGCGCAGAATATCAAAAATGAATATTGACAATGTAAAGATGCAATTTTAAAATTAACTAATAAGAAATTTTAAATTCTAATAAATAAAGACAGCTATCGATAAACTTATTAAAAAATTATTTAAAAAAAATATTTTTGAACTATTAAATAAATAAACTTAAAAATCACGAATTTTTAAAATGTTAGGCCAAAATTGAGTGTCAACAGTTGTCCCTTTCGTTGTGTATGATTGATGAAAGAAATCGTGGACAACGAAAATTGACAAACCCAATTTTGACCAAACACATAATCTTTCTAGAGAAGTGCGGTGAAATATTCGAAGTCAATCCCGAACTCGCATCTAAAAGGTTCCACGCTTTGTTGCGTCTTTGTTGAAGTAATTCGCACATGTGGCTCCTCTGAAAGTGCATTCTCTAGAATGTTCTTAAAAAAACAAAGATAAAACTCATTATTATAGGCAAAACTAAAAGAAAAAGGGTAGCATCTCTTATGATACGATAAATGGAGATAAATACAGGTCCCTTGGTAGGACGAATGAAGATGATGATCAATCTGTAGGATTTGGAATGTATGTCCATCGGTAGGACGAATGAAAAAAATGATGATCCATCGATAGAATTTTGAATGTATGTCCATCGGTAGGACGAATGAAAAGATTATCCATCGATAGGATTTTGAATGTATGTCCATCGGTAGGACAAAATGCAAACATCTTTCAACGCAAGTTTCCACCGACTTGAACGTTGAATAGATAGGGTGCACAACCTTCACCTCCGAATAGATGCGTCTTAAATGCAAATATCTTTCAACGCAAGTTTCCACCGACTTGAACGTTGAAAATATATGGTGCACATCCTTCACCTCCGAATAGATGCGTCTTAAATGCAAATATCTTTCAACGCAAGTTTCCACCAACTTGAACGTTGAAAAGATATGGTGCACACCCTTCACCTCCGAATAGATGCGTCTTAAATGCAAATATCTTTCAACGCAAGTTTCCACCGACTTGACGTTGAAAAAGATATGGTGCACATCCTTCACCTCCGAATAGATGCGTCTTAAATGCAAATATCTTTCAACGCAAGTTTTCACCGACTTGAACGTTGAAAATATATGGTGCACATCCTTCACCTCCGAATAGATGCGTCTTAAATGCAAATATCTTCTTGGCAATGTATAAACTTTTGCGAGGGATGAAATCTTTTCGCGATGCATAAAATTTGCGAGGGATGAAATCTTCTCGCGATGCATAAATTCGCAAGGTATGAAATCTTCTTACGATGCATTAATTTCAGCGATGTATGAAATCTTCTCGCGATGCGTGAATAATAACTTGCGATGCATGAATATTAACTTGCGATGCATGATCTTTTGCAATGCATGAATATTGACTCGCGATGCATGATTTTTATTTTTTTATTTTTTGCGATGCATGAATATTGACTCGCGATGCATGATTTTTTGCAATGCATGAATATTGACTCGCGATGCATGATTTTCCGCTATGCATGAATATTGACTCTCGATGCATGATCTTCTGCGAGGTATTAAATCTTCTCGCTATGCATGAATTTCGCAATGCATGAATATTAACTCTCGATGCATGAATTTTAACTCTCGATGCATGAATTAACTCGCGATGCATGATCTTTCGCAATGCATGAATATTGACTCTCGATGCATGATCTTCTGCGGGGCATGAATATATTCCCGCAATGCATAAATTTTGCGAGGGATGAAATCTTCTCGCGATGCATAAATTTTGCGAGGGATGAAATCTTCTCGCGATACATAAATTCCGCAAGGTATGAAATCTTCTTGCGATATGTAAACTTTTGCGAGGAATGAAATCTTCTCACAATGCATGTATATTAACTCGCGATGCATGAACTTTGCAATGCATGAATATTGACTCGCGATGCATGAATTTTGCAATGCATGAATATTGACTCGCGATGCATGAATATTAACTTGCGATGCATGATCTTTTGCAATGCATGAATATTGACTCGCGATGCATGATTTTTTTTATTTTTTTTTTGCAATGCATGAATATTAACTTGCGATATGTAAACTTTTGCGAGGAATGAAATCTTCTCGTGATGCGTGAATAACAACTCGAGATGCATGAATATTGACTCGCGATGCATGATTTTTTGCAATGCATGAATATTGACTCGCGATGCATGATCTTTTGCAATGCATGAATATTGACTCTCAATGCATGATCTTTGTAGTTGCTATCAAGCTTCTCGCAGTACTTATCAAAATTTTGAGGTCTTCCTCAAAATTCTGTCCCAGTTAAAATTTTGGCAAATCTCAAAATGATCCTCAATCTTGACTTGTTGGCGATAACACCTCCATTGTGAATTTTTGAGATATTTTCAAAAATTCTGTCCCAGTTTTTATTGTAAGGAGAAATAATAATCACACTGGGTATATGACCGAGCCGTCGTGGCGCCTACATATCCTGTTAATCCAGGAATCAGGTCAAATGTAGTTCCAAACTTGTAGATGATTAATACTGCAAAGAATCTGAAAGAAGATCATCAGTAGAAAATGTACAATATGAAATGCTGAAATAGGAAAATAATATTCCATGTGATATCCAAAGCCTAGAGAAAAAAAAAATATGTCACATTTTGGGACGGACAATCCATGAAGTAAAATAGGATTGTCACACATACAAGATTAATCCGATGACACTTTTTACAATGAAAAACTCAAAAGGCAATTTTTTTTATTTTTTTTTATAAAATTGAAAGATTCTAAAAAATAGGTTTTAAAATATTAAAGAATGAGTGTTTGCTCACTTTTTTTTTTTTTTTTTTTTTGAAAAATAAAGAATGTGATGAGATAGTCAAACCTTCATTACAATTGGTACCAACAGTTAAGATTGCAGGTAAATCTCTCATCATCATCCCTTTTTTTTTTTTTTTAAAGATTGAATTTAAGGTAATTCCTACAGCTTCAAGTGGTACCTCCAATATACTTGAGGATCAACATGATCTGTTCATCTTGCTTCAAACACAGGTTTTGAATTATATTAATCCTGATGTTTCAAGTGCCCTCACGAAAAGACTTGTCCTATTTCACACGTATTTGAAACATTTGATTTTAGGACATTTTCCAAAGTTCACTCACACTCACAAGAATGTTCAATGCACACAACTGTGATACCATATGCTTGACCCTTATGTAAATCTCCACTAATGTGAGAACATTTGGAATGAGATCATGTAGGACTTGTCATTGTCTTGTAACGTAGGCTTAGGGATGGGTAGGATATTTATTTGGGATAAAAGTGACTTAATTCCTCCTTGAGCGTCACACAAAAGTTTTGCTCTTAATGATTGGTACGCCTTTGGCGTTAGATCCTCTTCATTGTTCTTTCCCCTTTCAACTTCATTGAATTCTCATTTTTGACTCTTTTCCCTTCTTCTTCTTTTTTCTTCCTTTGTTTGGGTCCTTATTTCTTGGAGCTTTTCTTTTATTCACTTCTTTATTATAATTTTTTTTTTTTTGAAGTATTTTTCTTCCCACCTTTCATTGACCGTGTAAGGGTATATTTTTCCCTTTTTTTTTCTTTCTTCCGTTCTCTCTTTTCCTCTAGAAGTCTTTGCTTCCTTGATTTTGGGAAAACTCGATATCTTTGCTTTCGGAAATTTCAAACATGGATCGTCTCTTATAATTTGCACATTCTTGGTGCACTCAAGAAGGTTGGGCCAAGAGAGTGTAGTGCTTGTAAGCACTTAAAAGGGTAGTGGTTAAGATGTGGTTGTCCAAAGAAAGGTTTCAGGCTCAAAGTGGGAAAACTAGGGATTAATGTAATTTGGTAGGCTTTGAAAGGCACAATCGGGTCAAAAAAGGCCTACAATCCTTTCTCAAACCAAACATTACTCAGGATTTCGCCTCGAAAAACATTCAGGTCAAGTTCTAGATCAACAGTGTAACACAATTGAACTTTGATCAAAAGCTCACCACACAATGCACATGAAACATAAGGTTAGTTTTATTCTTATCTTGATTGCGTGCAAGAGAATTTTCAAGCATCACAAAAGTACAGATAAGAGGTACCACGAGAATCTATAGTTTACCACAAAGTCAATATTCTCCATCATATCGAATATATTTACATGCTCTTAACTACATAGGTCCCGACCGAGCTGAAGACATGACTCTTACAGTCTGTACAGGTAAATTTTTTCGAAAGAATGATTACCGAACCCGAGAAGGGCTGCCTACGTATCTCATTAAGATGAGAATCAGGTGTGCGTAGTTCATGCAGATATAACTTTGAAGATATTAACAAACTATTTTTTTTTAGAAGATAATACCGAACCCAAAAAGGGTTGCCTACGTATCTCATTAAAATGAGAATCAGGTACGCGTAGTTCGTCCAGATTTGACTTGAAAAACGTGCACAAATTATTTATTTATTTATTTTTATTTTTGGAGAATATAATACCGAACCCAAGAAGGGTTGCCTACGTATCTCATTAAAATGAGAATCAGGTACGCGTAGTTCGTCCAGATAAGGCATAATTTAAAGATTTAGACAACTGAAAGAAATTCCTAGGTCTAGCGCCACTAAAATTTGTAGTCATGATTAAATTTTTTTTTTTCGCACCAATATGTTTTATAGCCTCTTAATCGTCAATATTTATACTGTCTGTTGAATGTAACCTACGAATTTTTACAGTAATGATTTGTTGTATCCTTTTTGGATGTTTTCTTGGACCTTTGTTTTTCCCAATTTTCACGAGATCCAGACATTGTTATGACCATCCCCGACTGATGTCGAGGACGGTATTCCTACAAAAATATGAGAAATATGTGAGAGCAGGACCATCATGCAAAATAATAATAAAAATAAGTGGGTGCCACCTCATAGTCAAATACTCCCCTAATTTATCGTTTTGACTTGATATAATTGAGAAATGCAAGGACTTTAATTTCGCTAATCCTTTTGTCTCTTGCAACTTCGGACAAATAATGATTTTTGAATTCGGACATAAATCAACATTTCGCTCTGAAGAAGAACAACTCAAAAGGTAAGAGTGTTAGTTCTTGTTCATAATGGATAATGCAAAATATCACACAAATAATGAATTAAACACATAAACATTGTTTTAATTAACAACAAACTGAAACATATCATATAGCATACAAACAATTATTGCGCGTCCTACACAAATATGTGACCCTTTTATGCCTAGGGTAGGCCTATCGATTTGAAGGATGTATATGTCATTTGAAACATTCCATTGTCCCGAAATCTAAATTTATACAAATTTATACGAATAAAATGAATGGGGATACATAATAGGGAAAATGAGATACAAAATATTCAGTCCCGCGCAGGGGTACCATCCTATTCTAAGCCTTTGTGAAAGATACTCTCTCTTGAACTTGTTGTTATCTTCGATTGTCTAACACTTTTGGATGGAATGATAGCTTTTGAAGAACCGAATTTGACAAAAATAGACTATTAAAATAACTCTCTAATCAGATGGACAATGATTTGTCAAATGTCGTATACATCCTTCAAATTACACACAATTATGATTGTCCGTTTAGGCCGGAAGTCATTATGGACTCAAGGTGGTCTTTCTAATGGGCTCAACACGCCTTGGTTGTTGAGTCATGTTAGGCTGATGCTTAAATTTGGATTTGGCTCCGCTCTACGCTAGTTTACTAGGAGTGGGTTGTATTTAGAGTAGAAAAGGTAACCCAAACGGACTATTTGGGCTGTGACAGTTAACGATCGTTGACTATCAAGTAGCCAACTACACTCATCAGGGTGCCCCGAGAAAATTTTGGTTAATGAACGACTGCGAACCCACATAATCGTCCTTTAGTGGAAATAAAATAATTGTCGTTTGACGGAAAATATTATGCCATGAATGCAATGATAATATACACACAATAAAATAAATAATGAATTAATACAATAAACAAATAATCAGCGAAATATAAAAATACAAGGTATAACCTAATAATAATAAAACAAAAATTTCCTCAATTTGAAAAATAAATAAATTCATATTGGTTAAAACCTCTATAGTTTCCCAGCAGAGTCGCCATTCTGTTTACATCCCTACTATATTCAAATAGGGCAAAACGTCGCGGCAACTTGAAAAATAATTAATTGATTCAATTTTAGAGAGAATTTAAAAAATAAAGGAGTTTTAAAAAGAGTCGCCACCTAATTTTAGGAAAAACTAGGAAACCATTAAATGGTCTACGAAACCAATTTGATTCTAGATAAGGGGTTCAAATTATTCCGAAGGGAAGGGGTTAGGCATCCTTCGGAATCCACAAATGTGGGTCCCGACTAAATTCACTTTTTTTTCAAATTGAGGAGGAAAAAATAATAATGTATAAATATAATAAACCTGCAATATACACAATAAAAATAAAATAAAAATATAAGAAACAGCCTAAAGTTTGCCTAACGTCAATATATACACAATAATGAAATAAAAGTATGATTCGAACTTAATTCGAATAACTTCAAGGAAGCAAGTCTTGGGTACCTGTAAACACACTTAGTAAAAATGTTAGTAATAAATAAATATGAATAAAATTGAATATACGAAATAATAACTTAAAAATAAAAATCCGTCTTATTAACATTGGAGGCCTTGGAAATCGACGGTAATTTCTTCATTGGCCAATTTCAACATATAAAATATATAAACTTAAACTACAATTCCGTCTTTTTTTAAAATGGGAAGGCCTCCAAAACCGACGAAGAGTTTTTTCATTGGCCAATTTCAACATATAAAATATATAAACTTAAACTACAATTCCGTCTTTTTTTAAAATGGGAAGGCTTCCAAAACCGACGGAGAGTTTTTTCATTGGCCAATTTCAACATATAAAATATATAAACTTAACCTACAATTCCGTCTTTTTTTAAAATGGGAAGGCCTCCAAAACCGACGGAGAGTTTTTTCATTGGCCATTTTAACAAATTAATAATATAAACTTAATTAAATTTCCGTCTTATAAAATGTGGAGGCCTTGGAAATCGACGGAGAGATCTTTCATTGACCATTTTTAACAATAAAAATATGAACATGAACTAAGCAATACAATCAAAATAAACCAAGTTTAAGAATATAATATCCAACAAACTATTGATAAATTTTGGTTAAATTAATTAAGCACAAAGAATAGTAAAATAATCAATTGAGTAACACGAAATGGTTTAACAAAGATAAATAATATTATAAACTATCAACAATCGTTAAAACAAAGAAATAACAAAATTTATTTTTCCAATTCTAAAACTTCTTCAATCATAACATAAATATACCCCAAAGTCATAAAATAATAAAAGAAAAATACTAACAATCCTAGACTAGATTAAATATAAAAATAATAAAACTATGAACCCATGATACGAATTTTTAACTGAAAGCTAAAATTAAATAAACTAATGAACAACCGAATAAGTCAAATTACTGTATGACTATTTTTAAGGAAAAAAATAGTAACAACAAGGAGAAGGCTATCAAATAATAATAATAATAATAAAACTAATAACAGTAGCTTACCAAAATCACTAAAAATAGTATAAAGAGAAAATTAAAAAAAATATATGAAATATAGCACCAAACAAAACATCTAATAAATAATATGAATAAAAAATACAAATAAAATATAGATATAATTCAACATAACAATATAACAACAATAAACAAGTAATATCTAAAATCAATTCAAATCCAAACAAAATATACCAACTAAGCATTTGAGATTACCTTACTGGAGTTGGGAGTGTGAAGTTCGTTGTCTGCCGGATTTGCCGAAAACATCAACCATTGCCTTCGTGGCGGTCACTGCTGGTTGTTTTCCTTCTTGGCGCTAATCGAAACATCTGCAAAATCAAATCAAAAAAGTTGAAAAAGAAATGGTAAAAGGGAAGGCGGCGTTGGTGCCTTATTTTCTGATGATTTCAGAGTTGTTTTCGGTCTCTATGGATCGGAAAAGAAGAGTAAAATGGGGTGAGTGAAGGAGATCTGGTAATGGTTTGGGGTGATGGAGGCTGGCTGTTTTTCGGCGGGTTTTGATTGGAATTTTTGGTCAAAATTGGAGGTGGTTTGGAGCAAGGAAGAAGATGGCTTGGTGGTGCAATTTTGGCTTGAAAAAATGGGTCAGTTTCATGGCTGCCGGAAAAGATAACACAGACAGTGTTTGGATCGGTTCTTGTTCGGAGAAAGGAGTGGGAAAGGAGGCGATGGTTGTTTCGGGTTGCTGCTTTCAGGTGGGTTTGGATATGGGGCTGTTTGGTGGTTTTCGGTGGTAGCGAGGAGGGAAGAGGAGGGCGACCAGTGGGGTTTGGTGGTGGCTGGCCGGAAGGAAAGTTCACCGGGAAAAAATATAAAGTAAAAAATAACTCTAAAAATTGAACTCCAATTTTAAAATTTATTCCACCACCGTTGACCTAATGGGCAAAATGTTCTATATATAGGGAATTATTAAAAATGGGCCTAAATTATGGGCTGAAAAAAGTGGCCCAAAAATTATTTGTTGATAAAATATCCGTATATACAAATTATCTTCGTATTTGAATGAATTTCTTAGACTGCGCAGAATATCAAAAATGAATATTGACAATGTAAAGATGCAATTTTAAAATTAACTAATAAGAAATTCTAAATTCTAATAAATAAAGACAGTTATCGATAAACTTATTAAAAAATTATAAAAAAAAATATTTTTGAACTATTAAATAAATAAACTTAAAAATCACGAATTTTTAAAATGTTAGGCCAAAATTGGGTGTCAACAATCAGTATATGATTTGATACATAATAAATGTATTAATTTTGTATGATTTTGTGTATGAAATAATTGATCATTACCCATACAGGAGGGTATGCATTATGTATTACCTTTGTATCATATATGTATGAAATGATATTATTGTCCAGTAAAATATATGTGTATGAATGATGTATTAATGTTGTGTATCCTATAATTTTGACTATTATAATAAGTATTGCAACTGTATATTTTATTTTTTTATTTTGATGTATGAATTGACGTATTCATACTAAATGAGATTAGTTTGTAGTTTAAAAGTCACAGATTAATTTTTTTTTTAAATCGAATATGTATTAATATTGTATGAATTGTGTATGAACTGAGGCATATAATTTCTATGATTTCTATATGAATTGAATTAAATGTCCATCGAATATGTATTAATAATGTAAGAATTTTGTATATAATTTGTATGATTTGTGTATGAATTAATTGAATGTCAATTTAATATAGCATTGTATATATGATTTTTCTATGGAATTTTATAGTATATAAAAAGTAATAATTTAGTTTACAAATTTTATAGGAGAATAAGGTTCAAACACATTTATATTCCTGTATCAACATGATTGTGTTCGCTGATTTGTTGACCTTCCTTGATCAAGATAGGTTTCAGCAATTTTTACAAGAAACCCATTTGGATTTTTTTTATGATTTCATAACATAAAAATTCAATGTCAATTGTTGCGTCATACTTTCCTTTCTTGAATCTGATAATGGCAGAGATGACATGTTCATTATCAATGTAAATGGTACAGAGTTACATTTTGACTTAAAAGAGTTGGTCGTTGTAACCGGTCTAAAATCTGAACTAATTTCTGGTTTTGTTTCTGATCCATCTGTTCCAATTAGATTAATTGCAGAAAATTTCGGAGACTTTGACAAAGTTCCCAAGTCAAATTTTTACCACAAATTTATTGGAACACTTTTGGGAAGAAGATGACCGTTTATAATCAGTTCATATAATTCATACACATTTAATATATCATTCACTGTCCTACAAACTACTCCAATTAAACAAACACAATACAATTTCAATACAAAATTAATACAAAAACATATATTCTAATTTCAATAGAAACTAGAATATTCTTTAAAAAAAGGACTTTCATAAACAATTGATATACATTTCGTATACTTTTCATACACTAATAATACAAACTTCAGACTTCAAATACGCTATACGTAACATAACTGTTTCATTCAAAAAAAAAAATATACAAACTGTATTTCAGATAATACAGTTATCAAAAAAATCGAACACTGTTCTACATGTAACAAACATCAAATTAATTAAAACCAACAATTCATAATTTTAAAAAATAAATCATAATTAAAAATCAAACTGATGAATTCCACTTTCCACCATGTTTAATTAATATTGACATAATGTTCTCCATCAGATCAAATCAAATTGTTTCAAACGCCAAAATTTATCAGGTTACTAAAAAAATCAAACTGAAATATGCAGATATGAAAATAATGGTGAATTTTTGTGAAAAAATGACTTCTACGTTGATGCCAATCTGAAAATAATCGTGAAAATTTGGAAAAAAGATGAATTATAACGATGATGCAAATAGGTTTCAAAATGCCAATCTGAAAATAATCTGCAAATCTGAAAATAATCGTTAAAATCTGGTAGAATTTTTTAAGGAATTAAATAAAAAAAATAATATCATTTAAACTAACTAGAGATATTTAAGGCAATGATGCTAATTTGAAAATTTTTGATATCCCTAAAAACGTGTTAATCTAATATTAAATTTTAATTAAAATCCCTTAAAACGTGCTAGTATACAGTTTCAAAACGTGCTAACTACATTTAATGTAATTAATAAAGTATCCCATTTTCCATTATTAGTTTGTCCGTGTGTTAATTAGGTATATTAATTATCCATTATTAGTTTATCCCCTTTTTTTTTAATTAATTGTTAATAACAACTCTTTTTAATAAATTATAATTAACATTATATTTATTAATAAAATGCTATAGATTGAGATATTAAATGTTATACACTGAAATTCAAATTCTAATGCTATAACTTGAGAATATTACTATATAAAATGTTATATACCTAATTTACACTATTATAAATAGTAACCTTTCATATATAGTAAACATGAATATATTATGTTTGCTATGGCTATTAGTATATATATATTTCGCTATACATATACAAAAAAACTATTGTATACATATACAAAAGAATCAATTGTATAATATGTGTTTGTATAAAGGGAGAACGAAAGAAAGACAAAAGAAAACTGGGCAGGTGAGAGAGACCGGTGACACTGGCGAGCGAAATCTGGGAGAGGGGAGAGAGGGGAACGAATATATATATACACAAAAAAAATTCTCACTTTATACAAACACAAACATATTTTATACATATGTGTTTATATAAGGTGAGAGAGACGAGGAGAGACTGTCTAGCGTGAAACGAGAGTGACGAGCGAGAAATTCAAAATTCAAGGAGAGAAGCAAAATAATAACAATTGCTACGGATTAAAATTAAATCATATTGTGATTATAACATTTAATTTAAATTAATAATTTATTACTTTATACAATTTTTCCTATTATGAATATATTAAATATAACTCCCATCTCTTTACGTCCACATATAACTTATTAATCTTCATATCCATGTGCAAATCTTGTAACACCTTACCCAAATGATTAATTTTGTAGCATCTACCTATAGCTTGAAATTAGTGCTTGTCTATTTTTGTTATTGTGACTATAAAAGTTGATGATCAATAGTTTATAGTAGGTCACATGCTAATGTATCACCAATTTAAGTAGAAACTTGGAAAAATGGAGAGAAATCAAATTAAAAGCTAAATACTTTTAAATGTATTTATATCTTAAAAACTTGGAGAAAATAGAGAGAAATCAGATCAAAAGTTTAGTTGTTTTAAATGAATTTATATCTTAAAAACTTGGGGAAATAGAGAGAAATCCGATCAAAAGTTTAATACTTATAAATGGATTTATATCTCGTCTCACTTTTCTATATCAATCTCTTGCTTTTGTAAGAATTCCTTTAATTTAGCAACATAGTTTTTTTTCTTTTTATGTTAATAATTAGTTTTATCAACCAAATGAAAATATTTAAAAAATTCAGGAGACTTGATAACAACTATAAGCGAAAACAAAAAGAAGAAGAAGCTAAAAACTATAAGTGCCCGGCTCAACCAGTGGCTATATGATAGGTATTTCTTCGTTATTAATTCGAGGTCTCACATCAAATTTGAGTTATCTTGAATGCGGAATTGTCTTTGTTAAGAAGTGTTTTATCTCAATATAAATTTTTTATGCAAATTCAATTTAGTCGAGGTCCAACATGAATATCAGACACCGAATGAAAAAAAGAACTCTTAGACTAGATTTGATATGAAGGAATATATTTTTTTTTTAAAATAAACAGATTTCTTATTAAATTTTCCTATATTCGGTGTGTCCATAAAAAAGTATTATCCTAATGTGAATAATGGGGGTGGAATGAAGATGAGATATATTGAATGCAGTGAAAAATTCAAAAATTTCACCGAAGAAGTTAGAAAAATAAGAATATAATCCCTAATAATTGAAGTTGGTTAAAAATTAAGATATATAATAGGAATTAGTTTAAATTAAGTATCTAAATAAAATATTTTGGCTTAATAATGGGTAGCTATTTGACCATTAGCTTTTGTTTTACAGTTGATTTTAAAGTTGAATTATTAAAATTGTGATTTTTGAAACTTTTAAGTGATGCTTGGATACTCAACAATTTTTAAATTTAGTACAAAATTTATAATAAAACGCTTGTTTAATTTATTTGTAGTAATGTTTCATTTTGCATAACCAACCCCAACTACCTCTAAATAGCTGGCATGTGGTACGTCTTGGCCATACCATAAAAGTAATCACAATTTTCGGAAAATTATTTCACCTTATTTCAATTATAATGAATTATTTCCATATCATAATTAAAACTTTATATCAACATGTCTATTTAATGGAATTCAATTCAGTTTTTAGGGTAATTACTTATGATATATTAGCTAATAAACTTACGTGTTACTTATAGTATCAATTCAATTGTCAAAGTGCATTTAATTTTAGCCCTCTTATAGGCCATACTTTTTATTTTCTTGACACATGTTTAGTCAACCACTTTCACATTCAATTTTAGGCTTTCATATTTTTCATATATTCTCAACTCTTCATTGTTCATGTGATTCACTACAAAAAGAAAATCTAAATAGCGGGGTTTATTTTACATAATATACTAATCATTTTTCATTCGTTGAATTCTAAGATGCAGAAAGCAATTAGAATGAAAAAAAGGGGGCTATCTACTTATAAATTTAACTTCATGGAAAGAGTAAAAGTTATTGGAGAAAGGTCAAATCTGATAAGTTTTATTAAAAAATTAACAAAGATCAAACTTAATAAATTTTTGAATAACTAAAACCTTCTCCGATGCATCACTGTTGAAGAGAAGCTGAAGAGACCTTGGAATTTCCTATTTGAATGTTTGATCTTTTTGTCTTTATTTTTATTTTTATTTTAATGGTAGTTGGATTGGGTGTTTTTTTAGTTTCTGTTTGGGCTTTTGAACTTGTTATGTTTTTGTTTTTATAAAATATGATATTTGGCCTTTTCAGTTAAAAAGAAAATTAAAAAAAAAATAGTACATTTATAGTTAAGGAACTAAAATTGATAAGTTTATAGTGAAGAAATCAAAATTGATAATTTTTTGAATAATTAAATTCGTTAAATAGATAATTAAAGAACCATTATAGACCTGTCCCAATAGTTAAGAGACTATTTATTTCATTTTCTCTAAAATTATTATTCATACTGTGATACTTTTTTTTTTCTTTGTACTTTTTAGCAAATGTATTATAACTTTTGGGGTCGTTTGGTACAAAGATTCATAACGCATGGATTAGTAATGCAGGGATTAGTAATGCAGGGATAAGTAGTGCAGGGATTAGTAATGCAGGGTTTATTTTTATCAAGTGTTTGGTTTATTTTTTCCCACCTCATCTTGTGTTTGGATTATAGCTCTATGAAAAGCTTCTTTCCAATTATACCCTTGAATTATTATGTAATTAAATCAAGGTATATAATTGTTGGACAATATTATTTTTTATAACCTTCTAACTAGCTATGGGAAGAACAATTTAGTTGTCTTGTTTGTTATTTTTTTCACTTGAATTATTTGAGGCTAAATAATTGTCATCTTAATAAATTGAACACTCACAAAGGGTCAATTTTCAATTAAAAAAAGATAAACCATCTACTTTTAAAATCGAAAAAACGGTCAATAATGGTAAATTGAATAAACCATCTACATGTACACATAAAATTGCAAGTTTTAGTTTTAATATGTATTTAAATTTTTTAAATTGTTTAAAATACAAATAATTAGAAAACCAAGCAAAATATACACACACACACATTAAGTTTAGATCACAAACTTCATATACAAAATATACAACTCACATTTCAAATTTGTATTGATTTATATTGGATTTATTAGTAACAAACAACTCTCTCTAAATAATTTGTAAGCTAATTTATTTAAATAAACTTACTTGTACAAATATAAATAATAAAATCAAGAAAATACACAAAATAATTAAAATGATTGAGGATATTTTTGTCTTTACATAGCTTATCCCATGGTATTATATCCTATGTATTACTAATACCTCCTATAATACCATGTTGGAGGTATAACTAATGGATTAGTTATACATAGACTCAAATTCCTACCAAACATGGTACTAAATAATACATAATATAATTCATGAACTATTTTGTTCTAATGCAGCCTACCAAACGATAGTCCTCTTTTATTATTTTGGGGTGGAACCATCGACGTAACTAGAAAGTTAAGGAAAGGAAAAGATTTTACTCCCATTTGAAGCAAAAGACTACACCAAGTAACAGAAAGAAAAACGAATCTCATATAATAATATATTCTCTTAATTTTATGATTTTAGAATTAACATATACTCTTGTTGTAAACAGATTTGCCTATTTTAAAATAAAATAAAATAATGGAATCTCATTTTTTTAAAAGAAAAATAATTTTTCTTTTTACGTACTTAACATTTAGATACTTTAAAGGGATAATTATATATAATAGCAAACTAATAACCTAAAATAAATGGAGTAGCTACGTTTTGATTTAATTGTGCTCCATAGCAAACGTTTGCAAAAAATTGCCAGGCGCCTCTCTCCTAATATCTCGCTCGCCACTCTCCTCCAATCTCTCCCTAGCTTCCTCACTTTTTATACAAACACAAGTGTATAAAAATTGTTTCGAATTGTATAAAACAGAGGAAATTGTATAAATACATATATTTTTGTTCCCCTCTCTCCCTCTCCAGATCTCGCTCGCCACTCTCCCAAATCTCGCTCGTCACCCTCGCCTTTCTCACTTATACAAACAGAAACGAAATGTATAAATTGCGTTTCTGTTTGTATAAAGCATGAGAAAATTGTATATACACATGCAAGTACATATATTTTCGTCCTATACACTTATAATTATACAATAAAAATACTCCCCTGCCCGATTTTTTATACTTTCTCTCTTTCTCGTTTTATAACAAATTTCAAATTGTATCTAATTTCTCTCTTTCTCGTTTTATACAATTGGATTCAATTGTATATTCCCTGCCAAGTCTCTTTTGTCTTTCTCTCTTTCTCATTTTATACAAATTCAAATTGTATATAATCGTTCTATACACTTATAATCATACAATTCGTTTTATACACTTTGTTTTTATACAAGTCTCTGCCCAAGTGTCTTTCTCTTTCTCGTTTTATACACTTCGTTTTATACAATTCGCTTCAACTGTATATGTATAGCCAATTATACAGTTTCTATGTTTTATGGAGCGCAATTATGCAAACTTTGCTATAGCATACAAATATGAATTTTTTATTTGCTATATGTGAAAGTTGCCTACTTTAAACGATACTATAGTACATAGCAATATACTGTGGTATCAAATTTTAAAAGAATTAATCAAATTTAACATTTTTAATTTAATATTGAATATTTACTAATTACCCCGCACATCTTGATCGTTGTCATCAGAAATTTTCGCAAGTTACACACACATGGGAGTTGGTTAGAGTTAGTAATATTGTTTGATATTACTCTCGTTTGTAGTTAATTCGGAGATGAATAATGTAAATATTAAATTTTATGTATGTAATATCATAAGACGTAAGTTATTTATATATAAAATTAATATAATATTTGATTTTGTAATTTAGAAATTGATAATGTAGAAGTTCTGAGAATAATTGTGTATAAATTATAAAATAAAATAACACGCAAATAATTAAACTCCTTATAACTATTTTTTTATAATATAATACATAAATTTTCTCATACTAATTTATATATTATTACAAGACCCGAATAACTTTAATCAATATCAAAGCAAGGCATTGGTAGATAGCAATTCAAAGTTACTGTATTTTTTCTTAGAGCTTGTGTGACGAAACTTAAAATATTTGTTTACTGTATTGAATGATTGAATCTGTAATAATTTGCTTTATTTTCCTACAATTTGAAAGCCACTTTTGTTAGTATTAAAAAATGATTTATGTTCTGACCAATTCTTTTGAGAAAAGTGAGTCATTTAAAACTTTAAATAATTGCAAAACGACATGTACAGTTTTTTACTTTGCTATAACTATTAACATCCTATCAAAATCGTTTTTGTTATTTTTAAGGACAACAAAGTCATTCACTTTTTGACCCAAAAAATACAAATCACATATTTAACGTATTAAATATCATATTCAGACATAATGTAGAAGTTCTGAGAATAATTGTGTATAAATTATAAAATAAAATAACACGCAAATAATTAAACTCCTTATAACTATTTTTTTATAATATAATACATAAATTTTCTCATACTAATTTATATATTATTACAAGACCCGAATAACTTTAATCAACTATCAAAGCGAGGCATTGGTAGATAGCAATTCAAAGTTACTGTATTTTTCTTAGAGCTTGTGTGACGAAACTTAAAATATTTGTTTACTGTATTGAATGATTGAATCTGTAATAATTTGCTTTATTTTCCTACAATTTGAAAGCCACTTTTGTTAGTATTAAAAAATGATTTATGTTCTGACCAATTCTTTTGAGAAAAGTGAGTCCATTTAAAACTTTAAATAATTGCAAAACGACATGTACAGTTTTTACTTTGCTATAACTATTAACATCCTATCAAAATCGTTTTTGTTATTTTAAGGACAACAAAGTCATTCACTTTTTGACCCAAAAAATACAAATCACATATTTAACGTATTAAATATCATATTCAGACCTTATTTACTTTACTATGATAAAAATATGAGGAAGCGAAAGTGCATCTATAAATAAGAAAACTCCCCATGATTAAGTGCTATTACTGTCTTATCAGCAAAGTCACCACTACTTTAAAGTGAAAAAAAATATGGTATTCAAATTGCATCTTTTGATCCTCTGTTATCATTTCAGAAAAATATTTATTTATTTCTCATTCACACTTTCTTTTAAAATCCAACAAATATAATAGGACATGTCAAATATGCATCTTGTGAGGTAAAAAAATAATAGTTGAGTGGTTTATTGTGCTTAAAAGAATAGAAAATAACTTTAACAGACTTAAGTGACTTTGTTATCACCAGAAATAACTTTTAATAGCATGTTCACATAAGTTGAGTGATAATTTAACTCTCTTTGATGTGAGATTTCATTCATAATTATCACTAATTTGTGTCTTGATATATGTAACTCAATGTATATATTCATAGTTAATGAGAAGTGATTTTATCTATTATATGTGACATGAATATTTTAAATTTTACTTTTTTGTTGTCATTAAAAATTTCATGTTATATTTTTTTAAAAACAATAATTAATTTTAAAATCAATCTAATATTATGTGTGTATCAATGTCATTATCATGACTCATGATAATCCATAATGTCAATAGATTTTGCTTTAACTCGGCAGTCCGCTACGGCGGGTAGAGATAGATCACATTAATACATAATTTTCTTCAAAACCATACCCTTAAATTAATGCTTGATTATTGCATTTCTCACTGTGTATATATAGGCTTCATGTAAGAGTTGGACCCATGTTGACCAGCTGGTGTATTAATTTCAGGGAAAAAAATATAAATTACAATATTATTAATTATACTTTGAAATTCTTATTTATTATACGGGTGACACGAAATCAAATTTAATTTAATTTAATATGAAATGAATGGACATAGGAAAAATAAGAGAGAGGGGAGAAGATTCAACTTAGAAAGAATTACTTTTACGCTTCAAACTTCCACTAAGCTCTGGTGATGACAACAATAATAACAACACATAAAAAATGAAGAGCATAATTAAATGATTTATTTTTTTAAATAAAGATTATATATGAAATATTTTCACTTTATAGAATATTTTAATTATGCGGCTCAATTTTTTTGTTTTGTATAATTCATACGTTTATATAATTTGAAATTTGTATAACTTTTGTATAATTCATAAATTGTATAACTGATTACACTTGTTTGTAATTGTTTAAATTCGTTATTTTGAGTTTATACATAAATAAAAAAATTATATAAATGTATCGCGAATGATACAAATTCGCAACTTATAAAAATGAGACAGCTTAAATTATAGCTACAACCCATAAATATGCAAATTAAGGAGCATAAATAAATTTATTATAGTGACTATTTGCGAAAGTTCCCCTTAATTTTAAATTAACTATTAACGACATAAAATATATAATGTCTACATATATTTTACCAGACTTAACATATTTAAATTATATACTCTTACTCATATTAAGAATGTCTATACAATATTTACCAAACACTACAGGAAAACTGTGAATTATATGGGAATTTTCCTAGGAAATAGTATGAAAATCCGCAAGAAACTTATTTTCCTGCAAATTTCATACTAATCCCCAGGAAAATACTCATGTAATTCCCTTATTTTTTTAAATGTGAAAGGAGTATGATTCATCTTCTTTCTATGAATATTTGATTTCAAATGCAAAATAAATATAAGTCCTCTTTTTATAGTGATGTGTGATTTTCTTATTGTTAAATGTGAAAGGAGCGTGATTCCTCTAATTTAGTTAGATTTACAAGGATTGCGATTCCTTTATTTTTAATTGTGAAATATATGTGATTCTCTAATTTTATTTTAAATTTACTAGTTAAATTTGTGATTAAGTTGAATAGTTTTTTGAATTTATAGGAACATTCATCCTTAAATATCTAAATGGATAATTTTTTGATTAAGCAATAACGTTCTAGTGAGTTCACACCCAACTTTACGGTCTTTCTTAATGATTTGTCCTGTCAGATGGTCCTACGCTCGAAATCACGAGAAAAAAAATTACATCATATCTCGAAATACATAATTATCCAACAGAGATAAGATTAAAATTATAACTTGGAATAAGAAAAGTATCAAGAAAAGATCTGCGAAGAGAGATCTGATGAAGAAATAGATCATTTATGACTAACATTCATATAAGATCTATCAGTATGAATGATGATGGGATAAAAATAGTAGCCAGGTCAGAAAAATCTTGAAAGAATATATCATGTGATTACAATATGCTGAATCAAAGTACCAAGATGAATTACATAAAGGAGTAACTAGAGTTGCAGGGTTGTTACCAGTTGGAGAAAGGAGTTGATTAAGGAGAGATTGAAGGTCAATTGATGAAGTTCTAGAATTGTTGGTTACTACAAGAACTGAATATGATGGTTGACTCAAAGGAGATTGATTTTTGTTCTGAGGACGAGTAGTGCAATTCTCAATCAAATATATTATTTATGTTCTTTTAATTCTTTATGTGAATGATATGATTATTATTGGTGATGATACTGCTAATATTTAATAGGTAAAAGAATTTTTGTGTACTAATTTTGGGATGAAGTATTTGGGACCTCTCAACTATTTCTTGGGCATCAAAGTTCTCACATCTGATAATGAAATTTCTCCATCTCAAGTTAAGTATGTTATTAATTTGGATATTAGCGACAATAAAATTGAGAGCACACATTTTGAGCTCAATGTGCGATTTTCTCCAATTGATGATATTTTATTGTCTAATGTCACTCTTTATCGGATACTTGTAGATATCCTTATCTATGTAACAATTACTCACCTTTCACTAAAAAAATCTATTAACATTTATGTTAAGATGATAGAATTTTCGATATTATAATTTTTTCTCAAATTTTATCGTATAAAATTATATTAAATATATTATTATTGGTATTACCATGTTGAAATCTTGGGCCATCTCTACTCCCTGCCCTACATATTAATGCAAACACGCCAAATACTTAAATACCGACATGCGTTTGAACAAATACTTGGTAGATAAATAAACACTAATGTGTGAATATGTTATTTTAAATATTTAATTAGAAAATCTATGGACAAACGTGTCAGAAATATTATGGGGAAATTGGGACCGATTAGTGGGACCCTAATCTGCTCGCTAAACCCAATCAATGGGGTCTATAAAGACAGTAGGAAGAGTACCCATTCCTCTTCAGCACTACTCTAACAAAAAAAAAAAAAAAAAAAAAGTCATTCAGAAATGGCCGCAGCAAAACTGTTATTTCTCGCAGCACTTTTCCTCTCTCTCTCCTACCTCTCCGGCGCGGCGGGTAACGCCGCAGCCTCCACCAGTTTCATAAAAAGCTCTTGTAAATCCACTACTTTTCCCGATGTATGCGTTGCTTCTCTTTCCGGTTATGCACAAGCCATTAAAAACAATCAATTGCAGCTGGTGAAAACGGCTTTGTCCGTGAGCCTAAATAAAGCCGGATCGACGAAAGGATTCGTTAGCAAGCTGTTGAAATTCAAGGGATTGAAGCCCAGAGAGTATGCAGCTATCAAGGATTGCGTTGAGGAAACGAGTGATAGTGTAGATCGGCTAAGCAGATCTGTGAATGAGCTGAAAAGTTTGGATCGCAGCCATGGGAAAGCCGATTTCCAGTGGCATATGAGTAACGTAGAGACATGGGTAAGTGCTGCTATCACAGATGAGAATACTTGTACTGATGGATTTGCCGGCCGGGCTTTGAATGGTAAAATTAAGGCTTCGATTAGAAGTCATATAGCTAATCTAGCTCAGGTTACTAGCAATGCACTGGCCTTAATCAACCAATATGCTGCAAATCATTGATTAATTAGCTACGTTAATTATGTTTTAGAGTGTTTGAGCGGTTTTTTTTTTCTTCTTTGCTTGTTTGGCACTCTGTAAATTGCGAATGAAATTCTACGCGCTACGTGATGTTTCCTTCTTGTCCTCTACGGGATTGTATGTTGTACACAACTTATGAATATTAGTTATGCTTAATTTATTATACGCTAATTTTGTTTTATTGAATAAATATTTACTAGTTATATATATTAGTGTTCTCCCACTTAATTTATTTAATTTTGTTTGATTCGACAATATTATATTTGGAAAGTTATGGTATGAAATAGGTTATATTCTTTTTTTTAAAAACAAATTATGAAACACAATTACATTTAGAGTTAATTTTTTTTATTTTAATCATGTATTAAGACATAATAATCCTTATGATTTATGAAAAACAAATTACATATTTAGAAGTTAGTAAAAAGTTCAATAATCCACAAAATGAACTATTTAGGCATATGAATACCGGTCAAAAACTTTCTTATTGACTTAAAATTAGATCTATATCATATAAATGAAAATAAAGGGAAGATTATAAATTTTTTATTACGAATAAAATAAAATAAAATAATTTCAGATAATGAGATTTTCTTTAAATAAAAATTAATATTAAAAGAGGTCGTCTCAAATTATCTTTTATAAGTTTGAAAATAATTATCTCAAACGAGTTGTTATTTAAAAATTATATCTTATGACATAAATAAAAAATTTAAAAAAAAACTCTATATATATATGAGACAAAATGAATATATATATATAAAACTTATATGAGTTAGGTGGAAAAAAGATTATTAAAACATTCTTAAGCTTTATGTGGAGATTATTGCTTTCAATCCATGATAGAAAATCATGAAATGAAGCGTCACTTCACTGTATTACTAATTAATTATACAAAGATATGGTCAAACAAGAGGACAGGCCGAAAAGGTCTATTACTATTTTAATTCTTTCAATCCATTTTTCCTAAAAATAGATTTTTATTTTTATTTATTCAATTTAAGAAATCAAAAAATAGTTTATCATTTTCAATTTATTTTGTCCTTTTTTTAATTTCTATTATTTCCAAGTAGTTAAATATTTTATAATTAATAAAGATGATATAATATTATGTCAAATCAAATATAGAGTGAGGAAATTAATAATGGAGGCAAAATTCTCTGAGTAGATCCAAGGAAAGCCAGGTTATCGTTTTTGTGTATGACAAAGACGTGTTAAATATAATGGTAATAGTAGCTTTCAACCACCTCGCTCATATATAATGAATGAAATTAAATGAAATGTGTCTATCAAGTTCCTTTGTTTTTGCATAACATTGAGTTAAGATTAATAAATTATAAATAGAAAATTTGCTGATTTTTGGAACTAAGTGAGTTTAGTTTTTTTTTTTTTAATTATTCTGAGCCTTGAGGGCCACAAACACGTAGATGTCGTTTGGCTGGAAATATAAAGTATTATGAGAAATGGTATACGTATTATGTGTTGTTTTTAAATTATTTTTATTTTGAATAATTTATAAAATTGCATACGTATTAAAATTATAATTTGTAATTTTATATATAAATGTAGATAATTTATTCAATTTTATAATTGTTTACCATTTTTTTGGTTTTAAAGTAGATAGACTTTTTTTATAAAAAAATGAAAATTGACATTTGTTAAGTGATCAATTTATTAAGATAGACAATTATTTATCCTCAAATAATTCAAGTGAAAAATAATAAATTCTTCTTTTAACAAGTTAGAAAGCATAAAAAAAAAATATTGTCCGACAATCATCTACTTTGATACAATTACATAATAATTCAAAGGTATAACTGAAAAGAATCTTTTTATAGAGTTCTAATTCAAACACAAGATGATATGGAAATAATGAACCGAACACTTGATAAAAATAAATGGAAAAATTACATAGGATGACAAACTATATTAATTAATTAATTAATAAGGGTATAGTTTAATTTATTACTCTAAGTAATTATAGTTTAATTTTTTTTGCCATAATTAATGGGACCCATCACCTATTTGTACACTAGCAGTAAAAGACCTATTTATGATTTTGTATATAATTTTATACAGAATCAATTTTATCTCTCATATCCCCATTACATCTCTTTCTCCTAAAATCACTTCTCCACTCTATTTTGAATTTCAAATTTCAGAAGATTTCACGTTCTCCCTCCCGTCTTACTCTCAATTTTTTGCAGATAACCGCCAAAATCAATCCATGAATCTATTTTATTTTTTTTCCTTCATCAACAACTCTATATGTATTATGCTTCTTAGTTTTTATATATATATTTTTTAAAATATTTTTTTCTTATCAGATTACAAGTTTTTCAAAATCAAAATGGAAGATTCATCTCCATCTGTAAGGATTACATGCTTGAATGTTGTGTATATAGTTGTTTGCACATTGAATTATTATATACAAAACTGTTCAAGGTTGTTGTTATATTCATATTTCAAATTTTGTATATTCAACTAGTTATATATGTATATAAGTATTTACTTTAATAAAAATTGATACAATTATTTGCGAGATAATTTATTTTAAATCACAAATTTTATGTATTTTTTGTTATTATATACAAAACTGCTTGAGGATTTGTGTATATAGAAGTACTATATTCATATTTATACATATACAAGTAATTCTATATGTATATAATAATTACTTTACAATTTAATACATATCAAACAATTACATTCGTATATAAATTTGTTATTACATATACAATTTTTTGAATATTTTTATATTCATTTTATTTACGTTCGATTATAAACTTTGTTTATACATATACTTTTTTTTTATATTCAACTAGTTATATACGTATATAAGTGATTACTTTAAAAAATCTGGTACAATTATTTGTATGATAATTTTTTTTTTGTATTTTACATTATTATATACAAAATTGCTTGAGGGATTTGTGGATATACAAGTACTATATTCATATTTTTATTTATACATATACTAAAGAGTTCAGTTTCCCAGAAACAAGTTTGTATGGTCTTTCGGTCGTTATAGATTATTTTTTTTGAGAAAATATTTGATTTTGAATGTTTTGCTTAAATAATGGGATTATGTAAATATTTGTTACCGTATATTAGGGCTACTGTTACTACTTAATGAAAAAGTAAAATATAGTACAAATTAAAAAAAATGTTTTATATAAATTAAAAGCTACCTAACAAACTAAACTATACCCATAAAATATAATTATGTAAACTATACCATATAATGTTATTTCATAAATTCAGTTTGCCATATATGAAATTTCCCCAAAATAAATTATGCATTACTAATCACGACACTACCTCTGCATTATTAAATTCCTGCACCACTGATCCCTACGTTATCAATTTTTGTACCAACAAACCCCATATTGTGTACGCTTGCCTTGAAAGTTAACCCTTTTATTTATTTTGAGAATAGGAAAGCTGATCAATAGCATATAGGGTAGATGAAACAAATTAATTCGCTTGTTGAACACTTATTTCACTTTCAAAAGGACATGCCTTGAGATTTGCCTAACGTGATTAAGCCTTCACGATACTGACATTGTGGGTTTTTGAATCTAACTTTATTACACAAGCTGCTAATGGGAAAGTGTCTTTTTTGAGAGGTGGAGGTTCGAAGGTTCGGACGAACTCAATGACTTCTTTTTAGATTATATATTTGTATAAGAAAATTAAATAAATATATATGTACGTACATACATATTTGTTTATACTGACCTATGGATGTCGTTGTAATATAACGACTTCTGGATATATAGATAAAAAATTGTTCAAATGATGCACACACTTTCTTCATCCTCTTTTTTTGTAAAAAACAAAAAAATAAATTTTAGATATGGCTTATTCAAGCATGTTTTTGAACTTCTTTGCTTACATTTTGGAGAAACAATTGTCGTAAAAGTTGTCACAACGTAGATTGAAGTTTTGAAGGTATATTTTTTAAAAGGGATAATGCACAACTTGAAAAAAAAGTCAACCAGTGTTGGGCCTTTTAAGTTAGTGCCATGTAGGCCTAAAAGGGGTAGAAAATTACTTATAAAATAAGTTTAGGGGGTAATAGGACTTTAGTATAAAATAAGTGTGTCTTTGGATTTCGGGCAGACATTGAGGAGGTATTTGTGCATTTTCCCTTTTTAAAGCAAATATGTTTTTGATATTATTGTTCTTCTTTCTAAAGGTGCTCTATATTTCATACTTTTTGTATTCAACTTAACAAGGTATGCACGCAATATTATATTCAAGATGACGATTTATAGAAATGGAGTCTTATTGGTTCTATTAACATGACTCAGTTTCATATTTTATTTGAAAATGGAAGATACGTTCTATTATTGAAAAATGTCACGATATGTGAAATTGTAATGAAAAGTTTTCAAATTTATTTTATTTACCTGATTATAAGTATTTTCATATGAATATTATGTATGTTTGTAAATATCTAACCAAAAAGTCCAATTAAATATAGAATTACGAAGCTCAATGGAGTTGTCGTCTTGTCGAGCAGCTTTATTACACTTTAATATGCAATCTTTTTTTAGTAGAGAATATTATTTAATAACTAGGGAAAATGCACAAGTATCTCCTCAATCTATGTCCAAAATCACAGAGACATATTTATACTATACTAAGATTCTATTACCCCACTAAACTTATTTTATAAGTAATTTTTTATCCATTTTCGGCCTAGGTAGCACTAACTTGAAAAAAAAAGTCAACCGCATTGGTCCCACAAGATAGTGCCACGTAGGCCGAAAAGGGTAGAAAATTATTAATAAAATAAGTTCAGGAGAGTAATAGGACCTTAGTATAGTATAAGTGTGTCTCTGAGATTCGGGCATAGTTTGAGGGGGTACTTGTGCATTATCCCTAACAACTAACTAATTCTTCTATTACATATTAAAATTTTGTTAAACTCTATGAGCTAGGCGTGTTTAATTTGATTTGAAACTCTATGAGATAGGTTCAATTTCAATTAGGATTTTTAGAGGCTATTCAATTCTGAACCCTAGTTCATGTCTATATAAAGTGTGTATTATATTCCTTAGAAAAGACATCTAGAATATTTCGCAAATTCATGAAATACTCATAAAGAGATCAAATTCAAATAATTTTAATTCGAGAAATATATCACTAACGACCCTCTCAAATCATGTAGATATCGTTTATGAGAGAAGAATTAAGAAAAGATTAAAATTATACCCATATTGATTTATCAATAAATATTCTTATTTCTTTATATTTTATTTGTAATTTATTTTTTATTACTTTAAAATTTATTGTAAACATACACTTATAATAGGTACCTATTTTGTTAGGAGTTTTTTTATTTGTTTTATTAGTAACAAAGAATAATGTGTAATAGGAAGGGGTAAGTACCATCAACATATTGAATCTGTACTTTTAGAAAGCTCTTGATCTATTACAAATTATTGAGTATTCAAGTCAAATTTTTTTAATTAAAAAATACAACTATCACATACAAATGTGATATTCTACCATCGCAGATACGAAATTACAGGCTTTTTCATAGTTCGAATATGTGCAAAAATAATTTTAATCGTTATTTTAAGGTTCCGTTTACAAAATATAATATAATCTGTCACACTCCTTTTTCGCTCGAGGCAATATTGATTAGGGATTATTTTATTTTTTTCAGAGTCGCTACTTGGAATTAAGTTATGATATTCCAAGTCACCTTGTTTTAATCCCTAATCAAAAGGAAATGACTCTTTATTTTGGCCTGTCAATTAGAAATTCGGGTAAGTAATTCTGTTGACCGAGGGGAAGGTATTAGGCATCCCTCGAGTCCCGTGATTCTAGCACGATTGCTTTTATAGACTTCTACTGACTATTTTTGGATATGTTGTATACGCCATGATTTGCTTATCTTTTAATTGTTGAATTTTCTTAGCCTTAAACCGGATGCATAACTGCATTCTCGATCTTGACATTTAAAGACATAACTATCTATTTCTATCACACTTAATAATCTTATTTTTGTTAGTCTCTACTTTAAATCGATGGAAGTTAATTAAATTTTTTTGACAAGGTGCGTCAACGCATCCTTGAGTTTTTTTTATTCTCAAGAAAGATGTGTAACCACATTCTTAATTGAAATCGATATTTTTAACGGGTCATATATCTGTTCTAATGCTTACCTGCTATTGCTAGAAAAGTTAAATGTATTATTAGTGACTAAATTATTTTATACTATTCATATTCATGACTACTATTTAAATAATAAAAGTCTAAAATCTTAAACAAATAAAAAATATTATTTTCATATTTAAATTTGATATGGATGCATTAACATTTTAGTATACTTTCAAGTTATGACAAAAAACAATTAAAATAAAAAGTAAAAATTTACAACTCTTTCATCTCTTAATTTTCTAAAATAAATATTTTTAATAAAGCGGCCTAAAATTATTAGAATAATTCTTGGGTAAATCAAATAAATATGCTATATTAAAAAAATATTTATCATTTATGGCAACATAATTTTTTAAAACTAAATATAATATTTTTTTAAAAATTAAAAAATTGTGCGGTCTTCGCCTCTTTCTCAATCATTTTTCCTCTTCTTTCTTTTTATTCTTCTGCTTCTTCGACCTTTCTTTCTTTCTTTTTCCACATCTGCTTCTTTGTCTCTTTTTTTTAAGACTCTGCTTAATTTATCTTCCTCCTCTTTTTTTTTAAAAGAAAATTCTTGTTCTTGTCTTTAAACTTTTCATTGAAATAACTATATTCCTCAAATCAGCTTTTGTTCATGTCACTAATTTTATCCAAAAATAAGATGAAAAGAGAAACAAAAAGACCGCAGACTTGTATAAAATCACAATTTTAAGAAGAAATTTTAAATCTTTAAAATTACAGAAGCAAGAGTTCACCATTGATAGTTTTGAAATCATTATTTGAATTTTACGAATTTGTGATAAGTTTGAATAGGTAATTCCTACAAATTATTGAAAATATCGTTTGGAGTTCATATCTCAATTTTAAGAGGGTTGTTGACACCCAATTTTGGCCCTCCACAGTAGGAATTAATTCATGAGCTTCTTAGTTGCCAAACAATTTAGAATAATTAGTTTTATAAAATTCAAATACTTTCCAAAGTCATTTTAAGTAATCTTAGTCGATTTTTATAGTTTATAATTAGTAAATATATTTTCATATAATTTTATATATATAATTGATATATTTCATAAATATTTGAAAATTATCTCAAAAAATATTTTAATTTTTAGTAAGTATGCTATTAAATTGAGTTTTTGGCCAAAAACATCCTTTAACTATATACTCCAAACTTAAACTACATCCTTAAAGTATCATTTCTAGCAGAAAACATCCTTTAACTATACCCCAAACTTAAACTACATCCTTAAAGTATCATTTCTAGAAAAAAAACATCCTTTAACTATACCCCAAACTTAAACTATATCCTTAAAGTATCATTTTTAGCAGAAAACATCCTTTAAGTATTTGTAAATGAACAACGTTCATCCTTTTGTTAGATATTGTCAAAAAATTAATGGATCTTACGAAAATATGAGCAGTTAACGTGACTATATATCAAACAAAAGTTATTCTACATAATTTCATTACTTGCTACAAGAAGTTCTTGGAAAATATAAAAAATCCTAGACTGCTTATGGAAACTAAAAATGATTGGAGGGTGTGAGCGTACATAATTTGTCTTTTTCGTAACGGAAAGAAGTTGGAGATTAATTATTTTTATCTTTTTCTTAACCAATTAAATCAATAGATTTTTAGGTCAATCTAATATTGAAGTGACAAAAATATTGATTATGTCTCGTATTTGAGTTTCATTCTACATTATTAGAAGCGAAAGTCTCCAACAAATGTCGCTTCTAGCATATTCAATTGAGAAGAAATATTTTTAAACTAATAATATTTTTAATTAAAATTACATGAAAAATGAATGAAAAAGACGGTCAAATTAAAAGTTTTGCATACTTCTTAACTCAATTAGGAAAAAGTTCACGATGATATTCTTGGCATATCTAAGAATAATAATTAGGAAGGGACAACTTAATTTTTGTGGGATATATCGGATAGTTTTTCGAGAAATTCAAGTAGAAGGATGAAAATTGCTCACTTTAAAATACTTGAAGGATGTTTTATGGTAAGTATGATACTTTAAGGATGTAGTTTAAGTTTGAGGTATAGTTAAAGGATGTTTTCTGCTAGAAATGATACTTTAAGGATGTAGTTTAAATTTGAGGTATAATTAAAGGATGTTTTTGGCCAAAAACTCCTATTAAATTAGTTTAGTTTAAATTATGGTTATATTTGTGAATCACTAGTTTACAATTATATTAATTATTTTATTTTTGTTAAAATTAAGAATCTCGTTAATTAATTGATATTAATTCGTCTTATTTAAATTTTAGTCAAATTTCCTAAATTAAATTTAATTTGACTATTTCTTAAATTTCAAGATATAGCCCAAATCCCTTAAACCCATTTAGAGAAACCAAACCTTGGGCTTTTTTCTTCACAATCCCAGCAGCCCATTCTAATACAATTCTCAGCCCACCAATTTTTCAATATACCAAAATCAGCCCAACTTCATAATTTTTGGCCAGCCCAATTCCATCCCCTTCTCTTATTTCCCAACAATATAGGCCCAATTTTGTTCTTATGTCAATTTCAAAAAAGAAACCCATTTAACATTACATACAAACATCAGCAACCCGTTTCCAATATGCCAAAACGGTACCCGACCCAGACCCCTAAAACGTTTCTTCCTCTTCTCCACTGCTAACGCGAAGAAACCCCAAAAACTCGCAACCCAACGAAGAAGCCGAAACCCAGCTACCAAATTCGAAATCGAGCCCAGCGTTTCCAGTAGCCAATCGCGAGCAGCCTAGAAATTTGACCCGAATGTCGTCGTCCTTTCTCTCGTACAAGAGTCGTTGTCAAACTTTCCAGGTGTCTCGATCTCAAGTGTTCTTCGTTCTTCACCGAGGAATCGAACGGCTATCTTCATTTTTCCGTTGGAAATTTGTACAATGGACAGCTTTCAAACCTGATCCTCTGGAGAGGTTTGAATTTCAAATTTTGAATTCTCTTTCAAATCCATCCATTCCCCCCCTCAAATCAGCGTCCCTGCTCATCCATTTATATCTCATATGCTTCATTATTTCAAGGGGAGATTTTTTTTGAGTTTCGGTCCCTTTTAGAAAAGAGGAAGATTGAAAAAAAAAAAAAAGATTGAGAAATCTTTGAACTCTTGAAAAGAAAAGCAGTAAGCTACCAAACTATATACATTTTTATATAAATATTTGAACATAGATTTTTTTTAGATGAAAGTTAGTGAGAGTGTAGGCTTTGCTTGTGTCCTCGCCTGTTTCTTTGTTCACCGTAGTTTCTCCGAGTTTTCATGGTTCGCGAGATTCGTGCTTGGTGTTTGAAGAAGCTCGTTGTCCCGCTCTGCTGGTCACTGCCTCAGTATCGCTGTCCCGAAGAAGGTAGCACACCTTTTCCTTTAGCATTTTCTTTTCTCTGTTCCTCTTTGAGTTGAAATCTTGGTATTGAAAATTTGTTATTGCTGTTTGCTAGTCTATTTGGTGTTGATTCGATAGTGATATTAGTGGGGGATTCATTTATTCGGTTTACGATCCGGTTAGAGCTTTGAAAATTCATTTTCTTTTCCTAAATGGTATCTTATTATTCTATTTTCCTTGAGCATGTTTCTCTAGCATAGTCGAGTTTGTGTTGGTGTTTATTTGAGATCACTATGCCGCATTCTTGATCTTATCCAAATGATTCTGTGGTATCGTTGTGCTGAACCTTATGGTATGTTTATTGCTTCGTTCTTCGACGGAAGTCGTAGGAAATGCTAAAATAGATGGGGGAAAAACAGTGGCATGCTTGTGTTGATATTTTTCCTGTCATGTCCATGTACTAACCGGTGGCATTGATGTCTTCTCTTGAACATGAAGTGCATTTAAGCCTAGTGACATCAAATTATAATAGCTTGTTCCGTTGCATTTTCTCTTCTATCGCTAATGATGGTCATTAGGCTCATTGTTGACATTCTTCCTCATGTTAGTAAAAATTGTTTGTAGCTATTAGTGTTCATGCTTCCTATAGAATTGCTAGTTGGTTATTCATTAAGAATATGTGTGTGTCTCTTGGTGTGTTTGGCCTAATATAACTTTTAGCTAGTTTTATTCTGTGTCAATTTGGGTTCCTTGGAAATTATGCTCTATAGTTGGGTAAGTTTTATTAGTATTAAGCTAAGTTTCTCGGATTCGAGTCATTAACTTTGGATATTATTGTTTCGTTTCCAAATTTGTTTGATTATTTGGTCAAGTTGCTTAGGGTGGCATTAACATTTCCTTTTCTTCTTATACAGTAAGAATAGGGAAATACTACTACTGCTTTTATTCCAATTTTATCTTTTGATTTGAGGTTGAAAAATGCATAATATGATAGGAAATTGTTACTGCTTATATTTTTGTGTCACAAGTAGAGCCTAATTCTTTTTCCTTTGTCTTGATACATGTGACATCAATTTGAGTCCACTTTGAACCCCATTCTTGCATTCCTCCGAGTTGAACTGTTCTTTGGGTCAGCCTTATCTTGTTCAAGTGAAAGGGGAGAAATTACAGGGGCAGAAACTGAATTACAGGTCTTGAAGGCGTAAAAAGTGATTGTACACATCAATATACAAACGATATATAGGAAAACAATCTGATATACACTAGTTGTATACAATTTTATGCAGAAAAAATGCAGAAATACAGCTTAAAACGCAGATATATTGGTCAGATGCTTAAATACAGGTAGAAGACAAGAAAATTCGGTCTCAAAGATTCCGAGTAGTATACATCCATTGTATACAACAGTGTTTTCAGGAGCAAAATTGGGCTGCAATCCATCAGCAGGCCCACTTTTAGATTTAGGACAGGACTTGGGTCAAAAGCCCATCTGATTTGGAATTTGGGCAAAGGGCCCAAATTTTAATATTTTTTGTTTTACTCTTGTTTATTATTTGCTTGTATTAACTAACCATTTTATTTGTAATTTGGTGTTAAACTAAATTAATTCCCAAAAGATAGTCATGCCTTCTTTTATGTTCAAATTTAAACATTTATATTTTTATTTATACCTAGTTTTATTTTACTTTAGTTATCTTGTAACATTGGGTTGAATTACTTTAAATTTTTCTTTTGGTTTATTTCCCTTACCTTTAAAAATGAGTTTTCATTACTAATTTTTTATTAATTATTATTGTTATTATTATTATTATTTTCAAATTAGTCAAAAGTCATTTAGTCAAATCGCCGGTCAACCGCGAGTTAGCGGGCATTTCGAGGGTCTAACACCTTCTCGGAATATACATTTGAACTTTGAACCCCTTTTCAATTGATTTTATCTGTTTAAATCTTTTGAAAATACTTATAAGTTTTTCTTGATTTTTACTAAAAAATTAAGTGACGACTCTGTTAATTCGGAAAATTGATTTCTCTTAAATCATAAGATTAATTTATTTTTTCGAAACTTAGTCTTTAGTCATTTTTTCTCTTTCTTTATATATTTTCGTAAAACAGAAATGGCGACTCCGCTGGGGATTAATTAAGTTCTAACCAAAAGGATTTGACTATTTTGACTAATTGCTATTATTAAATTGCTTATATGTGATTAATTTGTGTAAATTATACAAATGACATTGCATTTCATGGCATATTCTAATTTATATTGTATAGTATATTTAAGTTTTATAACCATAATTTGAATTTCAACTCAAGATTATTTTTTTTTAAAAAAAGAAGAAGTTACAAATGATAGATAAATCCTAAAAGATATAAAATAGATAGCAATTTATATCTTCAATATAGGAACATACATTAAAAAATCTTAAAATGAGTTAAAATTAAAAATTAAATTAGGCTCAATTGAACATTCTCTTAAAATTAGTCAAGTCTTGAATGAGTTAAAATTATACCAAATTCAAATTATCTTGAATTTAATCTTTAAATTTCTAAACGTGTTTGACAGATTACCTGTAGTTGGTCTCATTTTTGACATCCCAACAAATGCTACTAAAGAGCGATATCAATAAGTTGTTATTATGCAAAGGATCTTTTTCAAAGGAAACAAACTAAAAGATGATGTTTGCTCATTAATTGTATTGGGTCGGGTATAATAAGAATGGGTTAGAATTTGAATTATAAATTAGGTCAAAATTAATGATTTATATTTTAGTGGATATCCTTGTTGGCAAGTTTAGGTGACGAAATTAGTGTCACGTGACTTGCTACATCATTGTTGTTAATTCTCGAAAGTATTTGTAGTCTTTTAGAATTACAGTTGTGGTATTTCTTATTCCTTAATGTATCGGAGGATATAAATGGCCTATTTCGCATAGAAGCGGTTCAAACGTATTAGTGGCCTAAAACAAAAATCAAATGGGGCCTTAAATTTAAATAGTTAATAACTTTTGTATAATTTATTTTTTCAAGTTTTCATCTCATAATATAGCGATTCTTAGAGTGTGTTTGGTATGAAGGAAAACATTTTCCAGAAAATGTTTTCCAATTTTTCCATGTTTGGTTGGGACAAAAGTTTTGGAAAATGTTTTTCAAATCAACTCATTTTTCTCAAAATGAAGGAAATGACTTCCCTTAAAAAAATTAAGGAAAACATTTTCCAAAACTCTCCTTCAATTTCAAATTACATTTTTCTTGGGAAAAACATCAATTTTAAAAAAATAAATTCTATTTCAAAATTTTATTTTTCACCTGATCCCTGCCCCACTCCCCCACCCCCCCGGCCAGCCGCCCCCCTCTCCAAAAAAGTGAATTTTGCTTTTTAAAAATATTTTCAACTTCAAATTTTTATTTTTAAACTCCTACCCCCCTCCCATCCCCCCACCCACCCCCAACCCCAAAAAAATTAATTTTGTTTTTTAGATATACTATCAACTTCATTTTTTTTTTCACTCCTACCCCCTCTCCACTGCCCCACCCACTACCCCCACCCCACCCCCACCATCACCATTAAAAAAAATTGTTTTTAAAAAATATTTTCAATTTCATAAATTATTTTTTACTCTACTAAAAATAAAAAATGTCTCTTAAAAATATTTTTCGTTCATAAATCAAAGACAAAATCATTTCCTAAAAATATTTTCTACTCACCAACCAAACATGAGAAAATAAGTTCAAAATCTACTTGTTTTCCAAGAAATCATTTTCTAGGAAAACATTTTCCATGGAAAACATTTTCCTACATTCCAAACACACTCTTAATTTAAATTATTTTTCATAAGATATAGTACTCAAAATATGTTAAATTTCTTCTAATAATCCATTCATTTTTCATGAAATGTTTACTTTTTCTACAAATAGTATTCAATATTTTTTTAAAAAAATAATAACTTATAACCTATTATTATAAAAAATGAGGCTCCTTAAATTTGGGTACCTAACTAAGTCACGTGTTTTTTTTAAGACAGCCCTCCGCTTAGAAATAATTGGGAGCAATTATTTTTGATTGGTTACAATTATGACTTCTTTTGCTATAAATAGGAGTGTTGGTTGAGGAAATATTGTATAATAAGTTGTGTGAAATAAAGGTGTGTTACTCTCTTGTTCTTTTTCTTCTTTGCTTTAAGTATTATTTCTAGGTGGGATTATTGAATTAAAGTGTTTTTATCATCGCTCAAAAAAATAGATCAAGGATGGCATTGAGCTCAGAAAAATAGATCAGAATTTTTTTTTAATCCTTAAAAATTAAAAAAAATCGGATAAAATAATCGAAGCTCGGATACATTAATATGTAGCTCAAATATGTTACATATTATCTTGGATACATTAATATGTATCTCGAATACATTAAAAACTAGCTTAGATACATGATAGTAGCTCGGATACATTAAGTACTGGCTCAAATACATTAAAAACTAACTCGGATACATAATATGTAGCTCGAATACATTAAATACTGGCTCGGCACCATTCAATGTATATTTTTAAAGCAAATGCTATGTTGGCCTCAACATGAACAAACCTTAAAATTTCACAAACTTTATATTGAGGCTTCACATCCAATGTTTATTAAATTTTGAGAGAAGGTTACAAACCAATTTTTCATTAATAAAATGTGAAGGAAACAAAGTACCAAGTTGAAGAAGAAAACAAAAACAACACTTGCACATTTCTTTTCTCTAGAAGCTTGTCACGTTGTTATGCATTTTCCCATTCTCTACAGTTCTACTTAACCCTTTGATATCATTGATGAGACAGTCGAGGTAACTATACCATCAAGAGTTAATAAGAATGATTTAGCAAATAACATGACACTAATTTCGCCATCTATTGACTAGATACCCACTAAAATAAGGGTCTTTAATTTTGGCCAAATTTATAACCCAACCCTAATCCGTTCTTACTAGACCCGACCCACAAAGATTAAGAGGCAAATATCATCTTTTCACCATATTTTCACTGTTCGATTTAATGGATTCTCAATTTAGAATGACTCTGTTTATTCTTCTCACAAACACATATGCTTAGAGGTGTCAAGTGGACGAGTTGAGTTGGAATTGATGATGTTAAAATGGGTTGAAATAGAAATTAGGTTGCGTCCCAACTCGCCCAAGTTTTCTTTGGCTCAAATGGACTTCAATAATGGGTTGGGTCTTGACCCGTTTAATTTCAATAATTTTAATATATAGTTATTTAAGTTTTATAACCATAATTTGAATTTCAACTCAAGTTTTTTTTTTTTTTACAAAAAGAAGTTATAAATGATAGATAAATCCTAAAAGATATAAAATAGATAGCAATTTATATCTTCAATATAGCAACATACATTAAAAAATCTTAAAACAAGTTAAAATTGAAAATAAATTAGGCTCAATTGAACATTCTCTTAAAATTAGTCAAGTCTTGAATGAGTTAAAATTATACCAAATTCAAATTATCTTGAGTTTAATCTTTAAAATTCTAAACGTGTTTAATAGATTACCTGTAGTTGGTCTCATTTTTGACATCCCAACAAATGCTACTAAAGAGCGATATCAATAAGTTGTTATTATGCAAATGATCTTTTTCAAAGGAAACAAACTAAAAGATGATGTTTGCTCCTTAATTGTATTGGGTCGGGTCTAATAAGAATGGGTTAGAGTTTGAATTATAAATTAGGTCAAAATTAATGATTTATATTTTAGTGGATATCCTTGTTGGCAAGTTTAGGTGACGAAACTAGTGTCACGGGACTTGCCACATCATTGTTGTTAATTCTCGAGAGTATTTGTAGTCTTTTAAAATTACAGTTGTGGTATTTCTTATTCCTTAATGTATCGGAGGATATAAATGGCCTATTTCGCATAGAAGCGGTTCAAGCGTATTAGTGGCCTAAAACAAAAATCAAATGAGGCCTTAAATTTAAATAGTTAATAACTTTTGTATAATATATTTTTTCAAGTTTTCATCTCATAATATAACGATTCTTAGAGTGTGTTTGGTATGAAGGAAAACATTTTCTGGAAAATGTTTTCCAATTTTCCATGTTTGGTTGGGACAAAAGTTTTGGAAAATGTTTTCCAAATCAACTAATTTTCCTCAAAATGAAGGAAAATGACTTCCCTTAAAAAATTAAGGAAAACATTTTCCAAAAACTCTCCTTCAATTTCAAATTATATTTTTCTTGGGAAAAACATCAATTTTAAAAAAATAAATTCTATATGAAAATTTATTTTTCACCTGATCCCCCCCCTCCCCTCCACCGGCCAGCCCCCCAACCCCCCTCCCCAAAAAAGTTAATTTTGCTTTTTTAAAATATTTTCAACTTAAAATTTTTATTTTTAAACTTCTACCCCCCCTCCCATCCCCCGGCCATCCCCCCTCCCATCCCCCACCCACCCCCAACCCCAAAAAAATTAATTTTCTTTTTTTAGATATACTATCAACTTTAAATTTTTATTTTTTCACTCCTACCCCCTCTCCACTGCCCCCACCCACTACCCCCACCCCACCCCCACCATCACCATAAAAAAAATTGTTTTTAAAAAATATTTTCAATTTCATAAATTATTTTATACTCTAGTAAAAATAAAAGATGTCTCTTAAAAATATTTTTCATTAATAAATCAAAGACAAAATCATTTCCTAAAAATATTTTCTCACCAACCAAACATGAGAAAATAAGTTCAAAATCTACTTGTTTTCCAAGAAAACATTTTCTAGGAAAACATTTTCCATGGAAAACATTTTCCTCCATTCCAAACACACCCTTAATTTAAATTATTTTTCATAAGATATAGTACTCAAAATATGTTAAATTTCTTCTAATAATCCATTCATTTTTCATGAAATGTTTATTTTTTCTACAAATAGTATTCAATATTTGTTAAAAATAATAATAACTTATAACATATTATTATAAAAAATGAGGCTCCTTAAATTTGGGTACCTAACTAAGTCACATGTTTTTTTTAACACAGCCCTCCGCTTAGAAATAATTGGGAGCAATTATTTTTGATTGGTTACAATTATGACTTCTTTTGCTATAAATAGGAGTGTTGGTTGAGGAAATATTGTATAATAAGTTGTGTGAAATAAAGGTGTGTTACTCTCTTGTTCTTTTTCTTCTTTGCTTTAAGTATTATTTCTAGGTGGAAATATTGTATTAAAGTGTTTTTATCATCGATCAGAAAAATAGATCAAGGATGGCATTGAGTGGTCAACTAGAATTTGAGGTGGAAATTAAGACTCCAGGAAATATTTTCCTTGAAATATATGGCAGCAACAAAAAATATCTCCCTAAAATCTGCTCACAATTTATCCAAAAAATTGACTTACTTGAAGGAGAGTGGGGACAAGTTGGATGCATTATCATGATATATTATTTCATTGGTAAATCAACTAATCTCTAGTACTCAACTACTCTTTAATATGTTTATGTTTATGAATTAGAAAAGCAAGTCAATTATACATAAAATTTGATGCATTGATTTTTACTACTCTCACTATAACAACACCAATTTTTAACAACAATAAATATAACATTAACAAAGATTACTGTTAAATTTTTTTCCTGCATTAGTAAATTTTCACTAGATCTAACGTCGTTATAGGCTTTAGGATATATACAAAGAGTGTTGTTAATTGTCACTAAAAATACGTATTTAGCAGCAATTTAATTAGTTTTTTGTTACAGTGTATTGAGAATGATTTAAATGTTTTTGATGAAGATGGTAAGACAACAAATTCAAAGAAATTGGTGGAAGCAGTAGACGAGAAAAACAAGTCAATTACATATAATTTGGTTGGAGGAGAAATAATGGAGCTGTACAAGACCCTTAGGACTACTATCCAAATTCTACCAAATAATGATGCTGAATTTATGAAGATAAAGCTCGAGTATGAGAAGCAGAATGAGGATGTTCCATGTCCCTACATGTTGAAGGCCTTTCTTACTGAACTCACCAAAGCCATTGACGCCCATTATTCTCATCTTTTAGATTCAGGGTCGGCTCAATCATAAAGCCGCTAAAGCAATTCTTAGGACTCATACTATTTCTAAAGATATTATATATATAAATAAACAAACTTCATATATTGATAGATTTAAAAATAATTTATTGGGTAAAAAATATTAAATTATTTATATCTTATTTAATAATAAATAAGTGGTCATTGTAATAATTAAGAAATTAAATATTGTCTAAGTTGATTGTAGCATCCTTTATATTCTGAACCATATTAATTTATTTACATTTTTATCTCCATTTCTGTATATTTATTTTCTTGTTACTTAATATTCTAAAGTCTTACAAATGGTGAAACTCTTTTCATTATGCAAAATTTATTATTGTGTGTTTAATTGTGAACACTGGTGGAAGTAGGATTTTCAATTTAAAAAAATTAAAATATAATGAAGTAAATACACAAAGAAGTCAAATGAAGTTCAACATCTACTGTGCATATAAAAATAATTTTATGCATACATAAATAATATAATTTTTCACCGAATAAAGTTTGGATGAACTCCCTCGAACTTACATGGCTTCCCCCTTAAAGTTATCCTTATATATTACTCCTTCCATCCCAATTTATATGACACCATTTAATAACACAAAAAATTTAACAAATAAGAGAAGATTTTGTAAGTTACTTTAGTGTTTACTTTTTGTTGACTTCTTCACAATAAATTGTTAAGTGAGACCTATAATAAAAATAAAATGGGATTGATATAATTATATAGTTGTCAAATACTCCTTCTATTTTGTATTAACTAAATTTATGAGACAATGCTTACACATTAAGAAAAACATTCAAAGAAATAATTTAAACCTTTTACCCTTTTATTTATTCCCAAGTTATTCTTTAAAAAAAATATAATTTATCTCTTAAAAATGTAAACTTATTAAAGGAACGAGTAAACATATATTTTTTAAAAATCAATATTTATCTTAAATTTTGAACAATTCAGCCGATTAACACAAAAAAATTCAAATCTTGATGCTTACAAGTGGGCTTGTGGCTATTGCATACCATAATAGGGTAAATTACATAAATCCCATAGGTTTAGTATGAAATTATAATTATCTCTAATAAATTTTTAATTACATTAATCCTTAAAAATTAAAAAAAATCGGATAAAATAATCGAAGCTCGGATATATTAATATGTAGCTCAAATATATTACATATTATCTTGGATACATTAATATGTAGCTCGAATACATTAAAAACTAGCTTAGATACATGATAGTAGCTCGGATACATTAAGTACTGGCTCAAATACATTAAAAACTAACTCGGATACATAATATGTAGCTCGAATACATTAAATACTGATTCGGCACCATTCAATGTATATTTTTAAAGCAAATGCTATGTTGCCCTCAACATGAACAAACCTTAAAATTTCACAAACTTTATATTGAGGCTTCACATCCAATGTTTATTAAATTTTGAGAGAAGGTTACAAACCAATTTTTCATTAATAAAATGTGAAGGAAACAAAGTACCAAGTTGAAGAAGAAAACAAAAACAACACTTGCACATTTCTTTTCTCTAGAAGCTTGTCACGTTGTTATGCATTTTCCCATTCTCTACAGTTCTACTTAACCCTTTGATATCATTGATGAGATAGTCGAGGTTACTATACGATAAACCTCCTTCTTCAAGACTTAATTTTGCAAGTTTTTGTGAACACCTAATTTTTGACGTGTTTATTTTATTCTTATAATATATTAGTAAGGAATTTTATTTTTATTTGTATTTTGGGTGTTTATTTTTATTATTTTATTGGCCCAAATGACCCAATTTTGTTTAAATTGAGCTGATTTAGATCAATTCTGATGGCCCAATTGATTTTGACCCGGTCCAATAGAAATGATCAAAATTGAATCTCAACCATTCATGATATTTTGATCCAAGGGCTATTATTGGACCCAAACAAAAATACAAAACTCCAAAAAATTAGCATTTTTTTTATTTTAGATTTTTTTATTTTCTTTTTCCCTTTACTACCATGCCGCCGGCCAGCCACCGCCGCCGGTGGCCACCACCTTTTTGACCGAAAAATTCTTTAAAATTTTACCATCTTTTCCTTTCACCCTCCTCTACCCAAATCTACAAACCTTTCATCCATATCTATAGCCAAACTCCGTAAATCTAAGGAAAACCAATTATGAATTTTTACTTTTTTCCTTAGATTTATAAAGTTCTGGTCATCCCATCCCAAACCCTTTACATAAATGTGTAGAGCTCTTCAAGGGCTATCATTTGATATAAATTTTAAGTTCAAAATCCGTCAAAAAAAATTTCGGCAAAGTTTTCCGGCGACCTTCATTTACCCGGAATTTATGTCAATCTTTTCCCCCTTCTCAATCTTTATCCAAATTCATTCTTATATTTTTTTTTCGTTTGACCATATAAGTCGTTTGATGTCGGATTTTGTGTTATTAATGTTCTTTAAGTTTATCATGTTGATGTTGTTGCTTGAATTATTATTATTATTATTATTTTATTTATTTTTTATTTCGTTTTATGTTTTTATTATTATTTTTTTTTTTGCATTATTTTGTTGTGTTTGATCTTCAAAATTGTTTAGATGTTTAGATTTTATGTTAGTGGGTCAATTTGTTTGGTCTTGATGAAATGGGTCAATATTTGGGCCTATTTTAGAATTTTTCAGATGGCCCATCAGCCATTATTCAAACAATGAATAAAAGAAATGGGTCATCTAAATGACATTTGGGCCTTTTATTTTCCAGATGGTCCATTAGCTATTATTCAAACAATGAATAAAAGAAAGGGAAATTTAGTTAACTAGTCAAAAAAACCAACTTATTTAGTGATAATATCCATACTTTAATAATATTAGTAAACATGTCAAAAATGTCATTATTTTAAAAATAAATAATTATTCTGATATTATTAATATTTTTCTCTCTCATTATTTACACCTTTTTTTTCTCTCTCATAGATTACACATTTTCCTATTTTTATGTAATTGAATAGATATTAATGATATTTTAAATTTTATCTCTCTTTTATTAACCTTATCAATTTCTCTCTCATCTCTCTTTTATTAACCTTATCAATTTCTCTCTCTATATTTATTCATAATCAACTCCCCAGATTTATTCTCTCTTCTTACGCTTCTTTTTATTTTCTCTCTCTAACATTCTTCCAAAATCAATTCCACATATTCTCGAATTTTTCTATTTTCTATCATTCTCAATTAATTTTGTTTCAAGGTTTGATTTGAAGATTCACATTGATTTGGGTATTATGTTCTTCATATTCCTTATTGATTTACTTACTGATTTTTTTTTTTTTTTGTTCTTAAAATAATTTTTATGGTTTTATAATACAAAATTATCTCTTCAATGGACGCTTTCAAGAGAGTTACTAGAGGTATTGGACAAAATAATCTAAGTTCTTCTGAGTTCTCATCGTTTAATTTTTTTTTCACTCAAGAAATAAACAACAATGTAGGTTCTCCTTCTAAATCTAAGGAGGATATACGACGGGAAAAAATGCCTGAATCCGTAGTTGTGCAAAATCCCACACAAATTCGTAACCATGAAGTTGAAGAAGACCAATTTTTTGGAGAAGATGTATTTTTTTTTTGCATGTGCTGTGTATTGCATGTTTAGTTTAATTTGTTTAGTAATTTTTAAGATTCAAAAAAATAAATGTTACAATGCGTTTGAAAGTGTATATGAAATTTTTAGTCTGTTATAGTTACTATGTATTTTGGTATTGGGAAATTTTTTAAAATGTCATATATTTTTAGTCTGTTATACTTACTATGTATTTTTGTATTGGAATTTTTTTTTAAATGTCATATATTTATTGTATTTTGTGTTCTGTTTTTTTTTGTGTTAGTTGTCAATGTAATACATTTTATGAGCTTGATTGTGTATTTACTGTTATCGAATACATTTGTAAGTGTATATGGAATTTTCATCCTGTTATAGTTATTATTTATTTTTGTATTTTCATAGTTTTAATGTTTTTTGTATTCACTGTTATAGTTAGCATGTATTTTTGTATTTAATACGTTTATTGTATTTTGTGTTCTTTTTTTTTTTTTTTTGTAAGTTATGTTAATGTAACACATTTTATAAGTTTGATTGTGTATTTACTATTATCGAATAGATTGGTAAGTGTATACGGAATTTCATTCTGTTGTAGTTATTATTTATTTTTGTATTTTATAGTTTTAATTTTTTTTGTATTCATAGATTTGGAAGTGTATATTGAATTTTGTTGATGTTTTAGTCAGTATGTATTTTTGTATTTCATAGTTTTATTGTATTTTTGTATCCATAGATTTGGAATTGTATATTATATTCTGTATTCTGTCAGTATATATCCATAAATTCATTTTGTATTCACAATAGTAATTCTTCATATTTCATAGAAGTCCCTTAACATATACATATACAAAACAAATATTGAAAATGTATCCATTTAAGAACAAACGCTTACAACATACATACATTGATCATATTTGTTTCGTTAAGGAATACAACTTATTCAAATAGTCATACGTTATTCATAATTCATACAATTTACAACCAAAACAGAATACGGACGAAAACAAAAACGGACGGAAACAGACTACTTTTTTAAAATTATACGAAACCTGAATACTACGCTTTACAATTATTTTCAATTACACTTTCAATTTTTTTTCGTACTATATAAATTTCAAATATATGAAAACAGAATATGATTAACAATTATATTAATTATAAACAATTAGAAAAAGAATAAGGAAGAAGCAATTATCTCGTCGAATTTGTATGGAAATCTTGAAAATCAAAAGTTGAGAGAATTCATCAGATTTTGAGAGTGTCGGTAGATTTTTTGAATTTTTTGATTTTTTGTAACTGATGAGAGTTTTAAGCAATACTTCCATCTTTGTTTTTTTTTCTCCCCTTAATTTCTCCTTTTTGTTTTAAATATTTGTCTTCTTTCAATTTAAACAATTAGAAAATAGATTAAAAAGATACATAATAAACTAAAATTGTGACATTTTTACTAAATAATGAAAGTATTGACAATGAGTCCTCTTAAATAACAAAATAATGACATTTTGAAAATTTTCCCTAAAAGAAATGGGTCATCTAAATGACATTTGGGCGTATTATTTTCTGATGACCAATATAATTATATTCAATTAATGAATAAAGTAAATGAGTCATCTAAAAGGGCAAAAGAATCATTCAATTAATCTGATTTTTTTAAAAAAACAAAAATAATTATAAAAAAAAGAAAAAATTTCATTGGCCATCTTGGGTGGCACCTTGGGAAAACAAAGAGTCCAATGCATGCATTGACTCTTAAGTTTTCAAGAAGAGTTGGGGGTTTAATATTGAGCACCTATTTAAACCCCCTTCTTTTTTTCCATTTGGAGAGAGAAGAAAAAAGATAGAAAGAAAATTGCAAGAAGAAAAAAAAAAACTTAAAAAATTTCTTCTTCTTAAAAAAAAAAGAAGATATTTCTCTTGGGTTGTCTTGGGAATTCAATTGAACTTGCTTCTATTATTTGCTTGTCATCAACTCTAGGTATTTCTTTTTACATTTCACAATGTAATCTTGAATTAATGTTTATGTTCTTTTTATGTTTTTAAAAAATTATTGATTTTTTTTTGCTAAGTTTATTATGATTCTCGTATGATTATGTTTATCCTTATGTTATTTAGTTTGTATATTTTTTATTAGTTTAGTCTATAGTGATTCTCATATGATTGTGTTTATTATGATGTACATATATATTATTAATCATATTTTAGCTTTAGTAAGTAGACTTTTGTGTTTTTTTTTATATAAAAAAAAGTAAAAATAAATAAATAAATAAAATATAACAATCGCAATTTTTTTAGATTTTTGGTAACTTTCTTTTTGAAAAATGAACTAACGAAAAAATAAAAATAAAAAATATAAAACTGGTCATTTTTACAAAAGGGTTTAATCTGGTCATTTTTGCAACAAAAGAAAAATGTAAATCTGGTTAATTCTGCAAAAAATTTAAATCATGTTATTTCTGCAAAAAATATAAATATGGTTATTTCTGCAAAAAATGTAAATCTGGTTATTTCTGCAAAAACAAAAAAAAATAAAGAAAAAAAATATGTAAATATGGTCTTTTTTTTTTTTTTTTTTTAAAATTAAAAATAAAATTCTCTTAAATAAATATTTGAATTGACTATTAAAGTAAAAATACAAATTTGACTAATTTGACTTAATAATCTAACAATTAGATAAAATTTGCTATTTTGCAATCTTCTTTCAAATAAGTCAAGGTAGTCATTTTATATAAAATATTTTTTTTTATCAAATTGGTTATTTCTTAAATTTTATCAATATAAAAAATAAATAAATTAAAACTAGTATATCATTACTTTAAAAGAGTGTTTAATTATAATTTTGTAAAATATTTTTTTTGTTTTTCTTCTTTTGTTGTCATTGTCTAGTAGTAAAACTTATTTGTCTATTTATTTTCTTTTGGTTAAACAATAAATATAAATGCTAATTTTTTTTAATAATAATAATAAATAAATACTAATCATTTTCTTGTCTATATGTTGCACCATTTTCTTTTATTCATTTTTATCATTATTTTTAAAAAAAATTGAGTAATTAATTACCGTTTTTTAAAAAAAATAATAAAACTTCAAATACCATCATGTGTTCGGTTACGACCCTTGGTGTGTATTCTTTTCTTAAAAAAAAGGGTCTTGTGTGCGGTTACGCTCCTAGGCCAATTAATTTTTTTTCAAAAAAATAGTAATTAATACAAATTTTCTCCTTTTTATCTAAAAAATTATTTTAGCCAAATATAAGTTAATAAAGCGACCGTGCTAGAACCACGAGGCTCGGAGGGTGCCTCATACCTTCCCTCCGGTCAATAGAATTCCTTACCCAATCTCTGTTTTTCGTAGACAAAACAAAAAAAAGAGTTTTTTTATTTTAAACTAGGAACAATCTGGTGACTTGGAACACCTAAAAACTCAATTTCAAGTGGCGACTCTAAATTTTTTTTTAAAACCAGTCATATCCTCAACAATTGTTAAAAAAAATAATAAAAAAACGGAAGAGGTGTGACAGTTTTGATAATTTCTCAACTGATTTCTTGTACTCTTCCTTTTTTGTTTCCATAAGATCTTTTACCATTTTCTCTACGACGAATCTATCACAAATGTCTTTCATGTCTAACCCAATCTTCCAAAATTTATTTACTAGTCTACTTGTAACTCTTTGGTCCACATATTGAGGCCAACATATCATGGGCTTTCCCTCAATAATACTTTCCAGTGTCGAGTTCCATTCACTATGGGTTAAAAACCCACCAACCGATGGATGGGCTAGTACCATCTTTTGTGGAGCCCAACTCACTATGTAACCAATTCCTTTGCAACCCTCAACAAGTTCCTTCATAAATTGATCATGTGATTCATCTCCCTTCAACATGTTAGGCCTCATTACCCACAAAAATTTAACTTTACTATTCATTAGTCCATGCCAAAATTCCATGATCTCATCTCTTGAAACAACAGCAAGGCTTCCCAAACTTACATAGATTACAGATCCCTTGGATTGTGCGTCGAGCCATTTAATGGAAGTATGGTCTTCTTCCCACATGCTATTTGAGGATGACAATAGTGGAGTAGCTTTAGCAGCAAGTCTAGTCTTCAAGCTCAATGGCAATGGTCCAATTGCATATGTTTTAGGAAAGTAAGAACGAACATTAGAAAGAAAAGGCCCATCTAAATCTTCAAACGAGTTTAATATGAGCCCATGGGCTTTTGGTATACTCTCAATCTCCTTAAAAACGGCTTGAGAATTTTGATCGGTTTTATAATCTGAAAGACAGAAGTGTGGAAGATCTCGTCGTCTAAGAAGACCTTTCATGGCTGGTAGATGTGTTACCAATGCATCCAAGTCATTTCCTACAGAAATAAATATGAAGTTAAATTTATAGTTGTAGTGTTCCAAATTTCTACTCACTCTATATTTTCTTAGATAAGGTTGTGCACAATTTTAAAGAAAAAATTAGTTACAAATGTAATTTAATTAATATATTTAAAAGTCTAGCAATTTTTTGACACTATCAAATTTGAATTGAAATTTGCAATGTATGAATGTATCAACTTTCCAATCAAGTTGTAATGTGTCTGAATTAGCTAGTTTTATTTAGTTATAAATATTGCTTCTTTTGCTATAAAGAGGAGTATTGGCAGAGATAATAATGAGAAAGTGATATTATATTGAATTGGGTAAACTAAAATAATGTTATTGCCCCTTTTAAGATGACTGAATTTTTTGACACTATCAAATTCGCAACCCAGAAAAGGTCGACAAAATTGCATCTGGAGTAGACTACTTATATTCTTTGTTATATTTTTGGATTAAAAAAAGTCTTCGTCGTTATTTTAAAAGATCATAAATACCATCAAGAGTTAATAAGAATGATTTAGCAAATAACATGACACTAATTTCGCCATCTATTGACTAGATACCCACTAAAATAAGGGTCTTTAATTTTGGCCAAATTTATAACCCAACCCTAACCCGTTCTTACTAGACCCGACCCACAAAGATTAAGAGGCAAATATCATCTTTTCACCATATTTTCACTGTTCGATTTAATGGATTCTCAATTTAGAATGACTCTATTTATTCTTCTCACAAACACATATGCTTAGAGGTGTCAAGTGGACGAGTTGAGTTGGAATTGATGATGTTAAAATGGGTTGAAATAGAAATTAGGTTGCGTCCCAACTCGCCCAAGTTTTCTTTGGCTCAAATGGACTTCAATAATGGGTTGGGTCTTGACCCGTTTAATTTCAATAATTTTAATATATAGTTATTTAAGTTTTATAACCATAATTTGAATTTCAACTCAAGTTTTTTTTTTTTTACAAAAAGAAGTTATAAATGATAGATAAATCCTAAAAGATATAAAATAGATAGCAATTTATATCTTCAATATAGGAACATACATTAAAAAATCTTAAAACAAGTTAAAATTGAAAATAAATTAGGCTCAATTGAACATTCTCTTAAAATTAGTCAAGTCTTGAATGAGTTAAAATTATACCAAATTCAAATTATCTTGAGTTTAATCTTTAAAATTCTAAACGTGTTTAATAGATTACCTGTAGTTGGTCTCATTTTTGACATCCCAACAAATGCTACTAAAGAGCGATATCAATAAGTTGTTATTATGCAAATGATCTTTTTCAAAGGAAACAAACTAAAAGATGATGTTTGCTCCTTAATTGTATTGGGTCGGGTCTAATAAGAATGGGTTAGAGTTTGAATTATAAATTAGGTCAAAATTAATGATTTATATTTTAGTGGATATCCTTGTTGGCAAGTTTAGGTGACGAAACTAGTGTCACGGGACTTGCCACATCATTGTTGTTAATTCTCGAGAGTATTTGTAGTCTTTTAAAATTACAGTTGTGGTATTTCTTATTCCTTAATGTATCGGAGGATATAAATGGCCTATTTCGCATAGAAGCGGTTCAAGCGTATTAGTGGCCTAAAACAAAAATCAAATGAGGCCTTAAATTTAAATAGTTAATAACTTTTGTATAATATATTTTTTCAAGTTTTCATCTCATAATATAACGATTCTTAGAGTGTGTTTGGTATGAAGGAAAACATTTTCTGGAAAATGTTTTCCAATTTTCCCATGTTTGGTTGGGACAAAAGTTTTGGAAAATGTTTTCCAAATCAACTAATTTTCCTCAAAATGAAGGAAAATGACTTCCCTTAAAAAATTAAGGAAAACATTTTCCAAAAACTCTCCTTCAATTTCAAATTATATTTTTCTTGGGAAAAACATCAATTTTAAAAAAATAAATTCTATATGAAAATTTATTTTTCACCTGATCCCCCCCCTCCCCTCCACCGGCCAGCCCCCCAACCCCCCTCCCAAAAAAGTTAATTTTGCTTTTTAAAATATTTTCAACTTAAAATTTTTATTTTTAAACTTCTACCCCCCTCCCATCCCCCGGCCATCCCCCCTCCCATCCCCCACCCACCCCCAACCCCAAAAAAATTAATTTTCTTTTTTTAGATATACTATCAACTTTAAATTTTTATTTTTTCACTCCTACCCCTCTCCACTGCCCCCACCCACTACCCCCACCCCACCCCCACCATCACCATAAAAAAAATTGTTTTTAAAAAATATTTTCAATTTCATAAATTATTTTATACTCTAGTAAAAATAAAAGATGTCTCTTAAAAATATTTTTCATTAATAAATCAAAGACAAAATCATTTCCTAAAAATATTTTCTCACCAACCAAACATGAGAAAATAAGTTCAAAATCTACTTGTTTTCCAAGAAAACATTTTCTAGGAAAACATTTTCCATGGAAAATATTTTCCTCCATTCCAAACACACCCTTAATTTAAATTATTTTTCATAAGATATAGTACTCAAAATATGTTAAATTTCTTCTAATAATCCATTCATTTTTCATGAAATGTTTATTTTTTCTACAAATAGTATTCAATATTTGTTAAAAATAATAATAACTTATAACATATTATTATAAAAAATGAGGCTCCTTAAATTTGGGTACCTAACTAAGTCACATGTTTTTTTTAACACAGCCCTCCGCTTAGAAATAATTGGGAGCAATTATTTTTGATTGGTTACAATTATGACTTCTTTTGCTATAAATAGGAGTGTTGGTTGAGGAAATATTGTATAATAAGTTGTGTGAAATAAAGGTGTGTTACTCTCTTGTTCTTTTTCTTCTTTGCTTTAAGTATTATTTCTAGGTGGAAATATTGTATTAAAGTGTTTTTATCATCGATCAGAAAAATAGATCAAGGATGGCATTGAGTGGTCAACTAGAATTTGAGGTGGAAATTAAGACTCCAGGAAATATTTTCCTTGAAATATATGGCAGCAACAAAAAATATCTCCCTAAAATCTGCTCACAATTTATCCAAAAAATTGACTTACTTGAAGGAGAGTGGGGACAAGTTGGATGCATTATCATGATATATTATTTCATTGGTAAATCAACTAATCTCTAGTACTCAACTACTCTTTAATATGTTTATGTTTATGAATTAGAAAAGCAAGTCAATTATACATAAAATTTGATGCATTGATTTTTACTACTCTCACTATAACAACACCAATTTTTAACAACAATAAATATAACATTAACAAAGATTACTGTTAAATTTTTTTCCTGCATTAGTAAATTTTCACTAGATCTAACGTCGTTATAGGCTTTAGGATATATACAAAGAGTGTTGTTAATTGTCACTAAAAATACGTATTTAGCAGCAATTTAATTAGTTTTTTGTTACAGTGTATTGAGAATGATTTAAATGTTTTTGATGAAGATGGTAAGACAACAAATTCAAAGAAATTGGTGGAAGCAGTAGACGAGAAAAACAAGTCAATTACACATAATTTGGTTGGAGGAGAAATAATGGAGCTGTACAAGACCCTTAGGACTACTATCCAAATTCTATCAAATAATGATGCTGAATTTATGAAGATAAAGCTCGAGTATGAGAAGCAAAATGAGGATGTTCCATGTCCCTACATGTTGAAGGCCTTTCTTACTGAACTCACCAAAGCCATTGACGCCCATTATTCTCATCTTTTAGATTCAGGGTCGGCTCAATCATAAAGCCGCTAAAGCAATTCTTAGGACTCATACTATTTCTAAAGATCTTATATATATAAATAAACAAACTTCATATATTGATAGATTTAAAAATAATTTATTGGGTAAAAAATATTAAATTATTTCTATCTTATTTAATAATAAATAAGTGGTCATTGTAATAATTAAGAAATTAAATATTGTCTAAGTTGATTGTAGCATCCTTTATATTCTGAACCATATTATTTATTTACATTTTTATTCCATTTCTGTATATTTATTTTCTTGTTACTTAATATTCTAAAGTCTTACAAATTGTCAAACTCTTTTCATTATGCAAAATTTATTATTGTGTGTTTAATTGTGAACACTGGTGGAAGTAGAATTTTCAATTAAAAAAAATTAAAATATAATGAAGTAAATACACAAAGAAGTCAAATGAAGTTCTACATCTACTGTATATATAAAAATAATTTTATGCATACATAAATAATATAATTTTTCACCGAATAAAGTTTGGATGAACTCCCTCAAACTTACATGGCTTCCCCCTTAAAGTTATCCTTATGTATTACTCGTTTCATCCCAATTTATATGACACAATTTAATAACACAAAGAATTTAACAAATAAGAGAAGATTTTGTAAGTTACTTTAGTGTTTACTTTTTGTTGACTTCTTTACAATAAATTGTTAAGTGAGACCTATAATAAAAATAAAATGGGATTGATATAATTATATAGTTGTCAAATACTCCTTCTATTTTGTATTAACTAAATTTATGAGACAATGCTTACACATTAAGAAAAACATTCAAAGAAATAGTTTAAACCTTTTACCCTTTTATTTATTCCCAAGTTATTCTTTAAAAAAAATACAATTTATCTCTTAAAAATGTGAACTTATTAAAGGAACGAGTAAATATATATTTTTTAAAAATCAATATTTATCTTAAATTTTGAACAATTCAGCCGATTAACACAAAAAAATTCAAATCTTGATGCTTACAAGTGGGCTTGTGGCTATTGCATACCATAGGGTAAATTACATAAATCCCATAGGTTTAGTATGAAATTATAATTATCCCTAATAAATTTTTAATTACATTAATCCTTAAAAATTAAAAAAAATCAGATAAAATAATCGATGCTCGGATACATTAATATGTAGCTCAAGTATATTACATATTATCTTGGATACATTAATATGTAGCTCGAATACATTAAAAACTAGCTTAGATACATGATAGTAGCTCGGATACATCAAGTACTGGCTCAAATACATTAAAAACTAACTCGGATACATAATATGTAGCTCGAATACATTAAATACTGATTCGGCACCATTCAATGTATATTTTTAAAGCAAATGCTATGTTGGCCTCAACATGAACAAACCTTAAAATTTCACAAACTTTATATTGAGGCTTCACATCCAATGTTTATTAAATTTTGAGAGCAGGTTACAAACCAATTTTTCATTAATAAAATGTGAAGGAAACAAAGTAGCAAGTTGAAGAAGAAAACAAAAACAACACTTGCACATTTCTTTTCTCTAGTAGCTTGTCACGTTGTTATGCATTTTCCCATTCTCTACAGTTCTACTTAACCCTTTGATATCATTGATGAGACAGTCGAGGTTACTATACGATAAACCTCCTTCTTCAACACTTAATTTTGCAAGTTTTGATAATTTCTCAACTGATTTCTTGTACTCTTCCTTTTTTGTTTCCATAAGATCTTTTACCATTTTCTCTACGACGAATCTATCACAAATATCTTTCATGTCTAACCCAATCTTCCAAAATTCATTTACTAGTCTACTTGTAACTCTTTGGTCCACATATTGAGGCCAACATATCATGGGCTTTCCCTCAATAATACTTTCCAGTGTCGAGTTCCATCCACTATGGGTTAAAAACCCACCAACCGATGGATGGGCTAGTACCATTTTTTGTGGAGCCCAACTCACTATGTAACCAATTCCTTTGCAACCCTCAACAAGTTCCTTCATAAATTGATCATGTGATTCATCTCCCTTCAACATGTTAGGCCTCATTACCCACAAAAATTTAACTTTACTATTCATTAGTCCATGCCAAAATTCCATGATCTCATCTCTTGAAACAACAACAAGGCTTCCAAAACTTACATAGATTACAGATCCCTTGGATTGCGCATCGAGCCATTTAATGGAAGTATGGTCTTCTTCCCACATGCTATTTGAGGATGACAATAGTGGAGTAGCTTTAGCAGCAAGTCTAGTCTTCAAGTTCAATGGCAATGGTCCTATTGCATATGTTTTAGGAAAGTAAGAACGAACATTAGAAAGAAAAGGCCCATCTAAATCTTCAAACGAGTTTAATATGAGCCCATGGGCTTTTGGTATACTCTCAATCTCCTTAAAAACGGCTTGAGAATTTTGATCGATTTTATAATCTGAAAGACAGAAGTGTGGAAGATCTCGTCGTCTAAGAAAACCTTCCATGGCTGGTAAATGTGTTACCAATGCATCCAAGTCATTTCCTAAAGAAATAAATATGAAGTTAAATTTATAGTTGTAGCTAGTGTTCCAAATTTCTACTCACTCTGGTAGATGTGTCATGATAAAGTTGTGCATAATTTTAAAGAAAAATTAATTTAAAATGTAATTTGATTAATATATTTTTATTAATTTTTAAATTTTAATCTACTTGCATCCTCTTAATTCCAGAATAATTATCGCTAAAGATAAAAGTTCAGAAAATAATTATTTTTCTCGACATCTAAAAAGGAGCATGGAGTATTTCTGATTTTTCTTTTCTAAAAAGGAGCATGGAGTATTTTTCTCGACATCTAAAATAATGCCCCTACTTGGGCGCATGCCTAACTGGGGAAGGTGAAAGCTAAATTAATAAAGAAATCATCATTAGTCATCTACTTATTATTTTGAAGAACGAACGTGAATTAGTTTTGTTCAACAATTATTGTCTACTATTCACTTGGCATATCCTTAAGAAACTAAAAATAAAAGTGTAATTTTATTATATTATGATTTGAATATAATAAATCAGTGTCTTGAAAATGTAAAAGAGAAATGACTATAATTAATGATAGAGTAAATTATTAACTAAGTGTAAAATTAATCATGAATTTCATAAAGTGAACGAGTATTGTTAGACATCTATTTTTAATATAATGAACAAATATTATTAAACGAAAAAAATATTTTTTTTACGTTATTATTTCTTAAAGATAAAAATAAAACAAAAATGTTATTTATGCATTATTTAAGGAACATATATTTTAAACAAAGTACAACATGTAAATAGAAAGAGAGAAAATAAACGGAGGAGATACAATTAAGGCATTGTCAATAAGGAGACAAAATGATTTAAAAATACCTTTGAAGGGAAGAACTCCAGCCTCAATTAGTTTGGGCAAACAAAGATAAATCCAAAAGCAGGAAGGACTAATAGTGTCAAATGTAATGACTGGAACTCCCATCTCATTTCCAATATCCACACCATAATAAAACAGTCCATCAAGTATAACACATGTGACCGGCTCCTTAACAAGGCCACTAAGCATTTGTTTAAGATAAGGCTCAGCCATGCTCTGCAAGGAGTTGATAATGTCTCCGAATTGTTCGACTGATCGCGGGTTGTCCTCAGGGAGGCCATCGGATATTGTAAGGAATTGGAATCCAGGATATTGTTTGAAACGAGATTCGACATTTGAGTTAACAACGAGACGTTGTTGATTGTGGTTTGTGTTGAGAAAACTGACTCTAAGCCCAGCAAGACATAAGAGCTCAGCTAATTGTAGATTGGAGTTTATAGTGCTTTGTAAAGGGAGAGGAAAGATGAGAACATGAGGAGTAATGGATGTCTCTTCCATGCCTATTGTGAGAGTAGGTGAAATTAATTAACCACTTTTATAAGTGGACTTGGTGCAACATTTTCCACTTCCCACTTTTCGTTATACTCTCCTAATAAGAAATTTTAAAAACTTTGTATTAAGTCAAACTATACTATTTTTTTTTAAAATAAAGAGGATCATAGATGTATTTTTAAATGAAGAGACCTTATTTAATTTCTTGGAGGAGCTCATTCCAGCTTGTGTGACAAATAAAAAAATATATTATATCGAGATTTGATTCATTTCAGCAATTTTTTAAGTTTAGCATTTCGACAAAATAGAGCCATTTAAAGTAGGGAAGTATCTCAAATCAAGACATAAATTTGTTACGTACTTACTCCTTATTTTTACTGGTTTTTTTACATTAAAAAGATATATATAATTATTTTTTTATTTTTAAACTAAAAATTATTATATTTTGTTATATTTTACCTTGCTATTAATGTTATAATTGTTTCTAATGCATCTCCAACCTCAATGACTTATAATAATTAAGAATAATATTATAAAAAATATTATTAGATTTATTATTTTAAAAAGTGTGTTAAATCACACACGAATTAGAGAATGGAGTGAGTATATAACACTCTATGCCAATTGGCCACTTATTTTTCAGGGTTATTTCATTTTATTTATTTTATTTTATCATTTTTGGTATCAAATATTTGTATTAAAGCTCTATATAAAATTCCATTTTAGAGAAACACTCTTATCAAGAATATATCCATATTTAAAACTCAAATTCAAGATCATCAAATTAGAAAGAACAATCTCATATGCTATACCACATTTGTTGGTGGTCCTAGGGTCCTTTTTCACCTTCTCTTATTTATGGTTTTGGCACACAAACAAAGAAAACTTTTTAGTAATAGTATTAATCACAAAAGTATCCTTTCTACTTATAAACATTTTTTTTTATGTTAACAAAATGAAAAGAAATCAATCGATACTTAGAATTAAGTAAATTTGATGAGATTATAAGATTACCCAAACACCCTTCTAATAAAAATTCGCAAGCCTGGTATGCCTTTTTAGAAAATTGTACAGATCATATATATATATATATATATATATATATATATATATATATATATATATATATATATATATATCTTAAATAAAGAAACCTTATTTAATTTCAAGTGGAGCTTATTTCCAGCCTGTGTGAGCATATAAAAGTATTCATTTATAATGAAAATTGATTCATTTCAGCAAGTCTTGAAGTTAGTTTTCGACAAACTAATCCATTTAATGAATTTCAAATCAAGATATACTTATTAATATACTACGACAAAAAAGCTGTTGACGTTTAAATTTTATCAAATAGTTCATAAACTTATTTGGATAAAACAGTCCATCAAGTATAACACATGTGACCGGCTCCTTAACAAGGCCACTAAGCATTTGTTTAAGACAAGGCTCAGCCATGCTCTGCAAAGAGCTGATAATGTCTCCGAATTGTTCGACTGATCGCGGGTTGTCCTCAGGGAGGCCATCGGATATTGTAAGGAATTGGAATCCAGGATATTGTTTGAAACGAGATTCGACATTTGAGTTAACAACGAGACGTTGTTGATTGTGGTTTGTGTTGAGAAAACTGACTCTAAGCCCAGCAAGACATAAGAGCTCAGCTAATTGTAGATTGGAGTTTATAGTGCTTTGTAAAGGGAGAGGAAAGATGAGAACATGAGGAGTAATGGATGTCTCTTCCATGCCTATTGTGAGAGTAGGTGAAATTAATTAACCACTTTTATAAGTGGACTTGGTGCAACATTTTCCACTTCCCACTTTTCTTTATACTCTCTTAATAGGAAATTAAAAATTCCTATTAAGTCAAACTATACTATTTTTTTTTAAATGAAGAATGTCATAGATATATTTTTAAATGAAGAGACCTTATTTAATTTCTTTGAGGAGCTCATTCCAGCTTGTGTGACAAATAAAAAAATATATTTATATAATTATTTGTTTATTTTTTAAATTAAAAAATAATTTATATTTTGTTTTATTTTACCTTGCTATTGACTTATAATAACTAAGAATAATTTATAAAAAAATATCATTAGATTTATTATTTCAAAAAGTGTGTTAAATCAAACACGAATTAGAGAATGGAGTATATAACACTCTATGCCAGTTGGCCACTTATTTTTCAGGGTTATTTCATTTTATTGATTTTATTTTATCATTCTTTGTATCAAATATTTGTATTAGAGCTCTATATAGAGTTCCATTTTAGAGAAACGCTCTTATCAAGAATATGTCCATATTTAAAACTTAAATTCAAAATCATCAAATTGAAAAGAACAGTCTCATATACTATACCACATTTGTTGGTGGTCCTAGGGTCCTTTTGCACCTTCTCTTATTTAAGGTTTTGGCACGCAAACAAAGAAAACTTTTTAGTAATAGTATTAATCACAAAAGTTATTCCTAAGGATCCTTTCTACTTATAAACATTTTTTTTATGTTAACAAAATGAAAAGAAATCAATCGATACTTAGAATTAAGTAAATTTGATGAGATTATAAGATTACCCAAACACCCTTCTAATAAAACTTCGCAAGCCTGGTATGCCTTTTTAAAAATTCATATATATATATATATATATCTTAAATAAAAAAACCTTATTTAAGTGTGAGCATATAAAAGTATCCATTTATAATGAAGATTGATTCATTTCAGCAAGTCTTGAAGTTAGTTTTCGACAAACTAATCCATTTAATGGATTTCAAAACAGGATATACTTATTTATATACTACGACAAAAAAGTTGTTGACGTTTAAATTTTATCAAATAGTCCATAAAGTTATTTGGATACATTTTCACGAAATTACCATTTACTGGGCTACTGATGATAAGCTCGTTATGCTAAGTCTAACATGTCATCTTATTCTAGCCTCTATTTGTGTTAATCAAATACTGACATGACTCAAGTCAAAGTGGAAGAGCCAATGTTATCATGTTACGTGTTCAAGGTGACATATCATACCCCTATTAAATTGAAGAGCAATAGAAATGTGTCTTTCAACATGTTTCAATCGGTCAAATATCATCCTATCATTTAAATTTTATATATTTAGCTAGAAAGTGTACTTGTCCTTATTTAAACTCTTTCATCACAATTTAGAAAATGACCAAAATTCTAACAAAAAGTCAGAGAGATCTTATGGATCAAACGTCATAACTTTATCTACAATCATTCAAGTATATTTGCTTACAAGTTTCAGAGATCAACACAAAGACTCAAGATCAAGCGTCAAATCCTTAAATTCAAACCCAAATTAAATAAAAATTCAAGATCAAGCTATAAGATCCATAAATTCATATTAATTTCAATCTTAATTACTCATTATTTTCTGTGAATTTTATAGTTTCCGGAAGCATGAGATAATTAAGATTCCCGTTCGATAAGTCTGATGGGCATTCAGAGGTCAATTTGATTATAAGATCATACTCGGATCATCACACAATGGCCCATCTTAGACCTTATTTATTAAAATTTAGATGTCTGAATCTGAATACACATTTAATAATTAAAATGTATCTTAAAAAAAGATGGTTAATGAGCGCCAAGGCGTTGCTGGCAAGTTTGGTAATATTTTCCATGCTACTATTTATCATTTCCTTCACACTTGGATTTACCTCCCGTCCAGAAAACCCCTCGGTACATGAATCGGCGTCTGTTATTACTGCACTCGCATACGTTTTAGCATTAGACAACTGAAATGCCTTATCTTTATCACCTAAATGTCTCATTGCTTCAACAGCCTGCTTTAGTTCGTATACTGCATCCTTCACATCTTCTATACAGTCTTAAATTATGGATGCTTCAATTCGGGTTATTCCCTTTTGTTTTTTCAGTGTTGAGACAGTGCTAGAGGCGTTTTTTGCGGCTTTTATGGTTACATCAAGAGCTGCTTTGCATAGCCTTGTGGAGTTGGTTTTCACTGAAGACGCATAGGGGATTAGTGTGTTTTGACAAAGGGAAATGTATGTGGTGACGTTGCATTTAGTTTGGACAAAGTTTGTGTAGGCTTCATTATTAGCAGCTGTGGCTGTTTGTGGTAATGAGATGAATAAAGCAATTGTTAAAAGGGGAAAAATCAAGGTTTTGCAAATAGACATCTCCATTTTATTTGAATGTGTTGGAAATATAGAGAAAAAGACGTGAATATATATAGAGAGAGAAATGAATTTGGCAATGTGTTGTATTATTTGATTGTGAGAATAAAATTTAGATCTTGTCTTTTCTTAATTAGAATTTTTTTGTTTGAGCTTCATTATGAAAAAAATAATAATCTTATAGAGATTATTTTTCTCTTTAATTAACTTTGCGCTCGTCTCAAAATCAAATGATTAAAAAATTTAATATATAAAATAACGAGGCTCCCAAAATTTTGCAACCTATATGGCTTAACCTTGTGGCTGGCCTGATTGCACACCACAGGTCGAAAGATAATATATATATATATATATATATATATATATATATATATATATATATATATATATATATATATATATATATATATATATATATTGGTGGCCAATTCATATTATTCTTTAGACTAGAAGGGCATTATGTTGAGCATAGGAGTTGTTGAACGTGGACAGAAAATGAAAAATAAAAATGATAGCATGTAACGCTGCGGAAGTGGAGGAAATATGTTTTATATTCACCATGTGGCTAAGATACGGGGTATAAGTCTAAGCACCTCAATTCACCATTTCTGCTTTCTATTATTATATATATGATTTATGAACTTTAATAATATACCTTACTATTATACAAATGACTCGTATATATTCTTTCCGTTAACGAGAGTGGAAAATTCAATTTTAATTTAATTATTAATTATTTTTAAAAAAAAATATAGTCTATATGAGGTATATATGATCCTGCTCACACGTAGTTTTTTGAATTTTTTATTTCAACGAGTGATTTAAATTTATTACTTTGATGGTTAAATTTATTTATATTTCACTAATTTTCTTGTAAAATTTATTATAGATATCCGATTTTTTTACAAATACAAAAATTAAATTATACAATACAGACGCAAGAAAATTACTTTTAAATTTTTTGTTTACATTAAAGAATGAAAGAGAAAAAAGAACAAGAAACTCGAATAATGATAATCAAAGAAGACAAAAAATAATTTTTGTAAATATACCTTAAATTTTGCGAAAGGATAATATATATACCGCACATGATTTTTTTAAAAATTTAAAAAATTTAAAGTAAAAAAATAAATTTAAAATTAATATTTTTACTTCTGTATTACGAAAGATATATGTAAGCTCCTTTTATAATGATAAGAGTATATATATATAAGTCATTTATATAACAGTAAAGATATATATGACTCACTATACAAATGAGATATCAACTCTAAATAGTAAAGTTAAGAAATACATCAGGTCCTTCCCTCCATCATAATTGTAAAAAGCATTTCTTTATTTTTCTTTTAACAACTAAGAAATAAGAATAATCATTTAGGTGCTGATTTGGCACACCTTGTCTCCTTTTCACTGCTTTTACTGGCCCTTATCAGACAAAACAAAGCAATAAATGAAGTTTCTTTGTTTGACATACCTCACACATTTCTTATCCCTTCAGACCTCTTGTCATAATCAGTACTGAGAGCTAACAAAAAAAGATGAAGAGTGTTGCGAAGGTTGTGCTTGTACTTTCTATCATCATATGCATACTCTTGACACCTACCGTTGCGTGGCGTCGTCGTGGAACCAAGGGGTATGGATCCATCCCATTAGATCGTGCTCATGATCATGCTAGGACAAACAAAAACAAAAATAGCTCATCATCAACCGCCACCTCCGTTGGCTGGTACTCCATAGCAATGGCTTTGTTTTCTTACCTTAATTTTACTTACTTTTGAACTATAGTTTATTTAATTTGTGCAATTGATGTAAATATGTATTGTTACTGTTAGACTTGTACTTGGCATTGAGTTGCCAAGGCTTTATTTACTTCCCATCCAATCACATTATTGTATGGAGTATTGATTGTTTAGTCTTTAAATATATTCTAGGATCTTGAATTATTTAAAAATGAAGTTAATATTAATATAAAATGGAACTTTAAATAAATAATCATTCATGTATTTGAAAATCATCTCAATTATCTTTTTTGATATCATATTTATTGAAGTCATAAACGGAAAATAGAGGACGATCCTGTATTTTATTGCTTAATTTTTTTTTCTTAATTCAATGTTTATCTATCTATATTTTACCTTAAAAGTATGAAATCCTAACTTGAATGTTAGATTACTATTTAGGTTGTTGCTTTTTCGATGAGTTGTGACTTTTCCGATAAGTTGTGACTTTTTTTCAAGGGTTACGAATTTTCAAAAGAGTTGTGACTTTTCCAAACGTTGTGACTTCTCGGAAAGGTTGTGACTTTTTTGATGAGTTGCGACTTTTTTCAAAGGGTTGTCACTTTTCCAAAGAGTTGTGACTTTTTCAATAAGTTGTGACTATTCCAAAGGGTTGTGACTTCTCGAAACAGTGGCGGATCTAGGATTTTAAGGTTGTGGGTGCTCTGAAGTGAAAATGTAAAAAAAATGTGTTAACAATGAGATTCGAACCTTGGTAAAACACTAAAAGAATCTTAAGTACCCATTCAAGAACAATTGGGCCAACTATATCATTTATTCATTTGGTGCTCTATGTTAATTTTATACAAATACCTATCAATTTCTACATAGATATATATATTTCGTAACGAAGTTAATGGGTGCTCGAGCACCCGGCGGACACCATTTGGGTCCGCCCCTGTCTCGGAAAGGTCATGATTTTCCATATAAGACACAAAAAAAACTTATTCATACTACCCTTTGTTAACTATAAATACAGAGCTTTCCCCTCATTTTTCGACCACAAATTTTTTTAATCTTCTACTCTTCTTCCTGCATTTTCAATATTTTTTGTGTAATTTATTGTCGTTCTGTGAGTTCAAAGATTAGCGGAATATGATGTACCACTATTTTGATGAGATAAATCGTTCTATTCTAAGAGGATATATTCCATAACCTTGAGCACTTGAGGAAAATAATTTTGATGATAAATAGTTATTTATTTGGTTAATATATACATTATTATGCAATATTCTAATATACAAAGTTAACATAATGTAGTCTAAATTCATTTATTTTTGTTAAACCTTCTTATGATGTAGATATATGCTTATGAATATATTTTTTCAAAATTTAGAAAAGTGTCACAGTTCATATTTTGATGCTCAAGACAAAAGAATGACTTTATTTATCAATGATACTTAATTATGTGATTTAGATTGTCTTAAAGTTTGCCTCAAAATAGGTATTACTATATAAGCATTATCCACTATTTCTTAATATTTTAGTATTTTATGAAGAAAAATGCATATGACTTGTAATAACGTCAGTTGAAGTTTTTATTAGTTTAATTTTTATTATTTATTTAATATAGCTAACTTTTATTAGACAATAGTTTAAAAAATGCAAATCTGTATTTATATTTGGGTAGATATTTGTCTTTAAAATAAAACATTATATATGTCATGAATGTATTATCAAAGTTAACAAAATTTTCTAACATCAACAAGATCTTGTAAAAAAATCACAACATATGTGTAAATCTGTGAATGAATATATATGAACATTAATTAAATGTCCTATTTATTTATGTAAGTATAAAACTTAGAAATTAACTATTGCCCATTATCTTTAGTTATAACATATAGATTCTTTTAGTTATTACTAATTGTTGTAAACGTTATTCACAGTTTTTTATATTCTTTGTTATAATATTATGAATTCTATAATTATTTCATTAATTATTTCTATCTTTCATCTTTCCTTATATTAACTTTTGACCAATAGTTTTTCATATTATTGTACTTCTCTTATATATGTGATAACACAATGTTGTTATTTTTTTTTATAAAAATGCTTGATTGAATAAATTGAAAATCGTTTACAAGTATATGGACTATATCTTTGTTTAGTGTAAGATGAGCAAGTGATTACATATATGATTTCAAAGATAGAACATATTCTTAAATTTATTTTTTTAGTTTTTTCGATTTAAAAAAAGAAAGTCTTTCTCGGTTAACTATGAAAAGTAAGATAACTATCTTTGATTTATGTACACAGACAATTGAGAAGTCAAATATTAGAGTCAACAACAAGAACGCCGTCTATTATGTTATAACTTATAAAATACAAATTAATATACAAAAAATAGTTTTGAAAAAAAAATGTAGTGTTCTCTTCACATGGTCATATGACATTTAAAAATTTTAACGTGAAATACACATTCGGTTAAATAACAAGAAAAATACACAATACATATCGTCGATATAGTAATATTATTTAGACATGACTAATTACATGATTGTACCTCATTAAATTAAAAAAAATATATTATAAATTATTACATTTAACTAATAAAAAATTTTATTGAAAGAAAATGCAATATTATCCTTTCATCACTTTCAGATACAAGGAAGTTGGACAATTTTAAAATCTACAAAATAATACACACAATTAAATCTTGAATACCCTTGAAAAAAAATCGCCACTGATTTATTTGTTTCAAGTGCCAACCTAATATGTGCCTAACTTTTAGCAATATGGATAAGGAAGATGTGGTATACAATAATCAAACGTTTAAAAAATTTCTCCAAATGGCCGTGTCACTATTTGTTACTCACTCAATTTTAATTTATTTAATCTACTTTCTCTTTTATAAAAATAGCTACTTTTTTAGAGATTATTTAATTTTAATTTTCATATAATATGTTTAATATCACAAAATTAAAAAACTATTACTATATCTGACATATATTTATAGGCTATAAGATTTTAAGTATTCCTTATTTTTTTAAAACTCTATGTTAAATAAAAATAAGTCAATTAAATTAAAGAAAAAGAAAGTATACATTTTGCCATTGGTTTAGCTGAGTTCAAGCTAGAAGAGGTGAGAAGAGATGTAGGGTTCAATTCAGTGGCGTAGCCAGAAATTTCTCGAAGGTGTAGAAATTAAACACAAATATATTTTTTCTTTTGGCTGAATGAGTGCACTAGAAATTTTAAAAATTAAACTACGTAATATACAAAAAAAAAATTGACAAAAAGAGGGAAAAAATGAAAGGCGCCCTAGAAATTTTAAAAATTTGACTACCTAATATGCATGAAAATTTTGAAAAAAAATATGCAATATACATGAAAAAATTTGAACTAGAAATTTTAAAAATTAAAACTACGTAATACAATATTTATTTTTTTTTTGAAAAAAGTATGTTAATATATGAAAAAATTGATAAAAAGAGGAAAAAGATGAAAGGCACCCTAGAAATTTTAAAAATTTAACTACGTAATATACATGAAAGTTTTTGAAAAAAAAACATAATATACAAGAAAAAATTTGAAAATTTATAAAGACTTAAAGTTGCTGTTAGCGAGATTTGAACTCACAAACTCATAAAAGTTTGACTCTTTCAAGACACTTTAAACCACTAGGCTACAACACCTTGATTTGTTAAGGATGTCCAAAATAGGTTATTTGACCATTTTATATAATATTTTACTTGTATATACGATATAATTTTCCGACGAAGAGTGTCCAATTATGTAGCTACGCTTCTGGTTCAATTCTATTGAAACCACAAACTCTTTTATCTTTTACAATAAGTAAAACGGAAATTATTTGGCAAGACACAAATTTAACATGAATTGACACGAGTAATAAATTTAAGATTTTTTCGTGATTTTGATGAAAAGTAAAGGGTCATTTGGTAAGTTTATTTATTTTTTTACCAAAAATACCCTCATAATATAACGATTCTTAATTTAAATTATTTTTCATAAGATATAGTACTCAAAATATGTCAAATTTCTTCTAATAATCCATTCATTTTTCATGAAATGTTTACTTTTTCTACAAATAGTATTCAATATTTGTTAAAAAGAATAACTTATAACCTATATTTATAAAAAATGAAGCTCCTTAAATTTGGGGACCTAACTAAGTCACATGTTTTTTTTAACAGAGCCCCCCCGCTTAGAAATAATTGGGAGCAATTATTTTTGATTGGTTACAATTAAGACTTCTTTTGCCGCTTAGAAATAATTGGGAGCAATTATTTTTGATTGGTTACAATTATGACTTCTTTTGCTATAAATAGGAGTGTTGGTTGAGGAAATATTGTATAATAAGTTGTGTGAAATAAAGGTGTGTTACTCTATTGTTCTTTTTCTTCTTTGCTTTAAGTATTATTTCTAGGTGGGATAATTGAATTAAAGTGTTTTTTTATCATCGATCAGAAAAATAGATCAAGGATGGCATTGAGTGGTCAACTAGAATTTGAGGTGGAAATTAAGACTCCAGGAAATATTTTCCTTGAAATATATGGCAGCAACAAAGAATATCTCCCTAAAATCTGCTCACAATTTATCCAAAAAATTGACTTACTTGAAGGAGAGTGGGGACAAGTTGGATGCATTATCATGGTATATTTTTTCATGGGTAAATCAACTAATCTCTAGTACTCAACTACTCTTTAATATGTTTATGTTTATGAATTTGAAAAGCAAGTTGTTATAGGCTTTAGGATATATAAAAAGAGTCTTGCTAATTGTCACTAAAAATACTTATTTAGCAACAGTTTAATTAATTTTTTGATATAGTGTATTGAGAATGATTTAAATGTTTTTGATGAAGATGGTAAGGCAACAAATTCAAAGGAATTGGTGGAAGCAGCAGATGAGAAAAACAAGTCAATTACATATAATGTGGTTGGAGGAGAAATAATGGAGCTGTACAAGACCCTTAGGATTACTATCCAAATTCTATCAAATAATGATGCTGAATTTATGAAGATAAAGCTCGAGTATGAGAAGCAGAATGAGGATGTTCCATGTCCCTACATGTTGAAGGCCTTTCTTACTGAAGTCACCAAAGCCATTGACGCTCATTATTCTCATTTATTAGATTCAGGGTCGGCTCAATCATAAAGCCGCTAAAGCAATTCTTAGAACTAATACTATTTCTAAAGATATTATATATATAAATAAACAAACTTCATATATTGATAGATTTAAAAATAATTTATTGGGTAAAAAATATTAAATTATTTCTATCTTATTTAATACGTGGTCATTGTAATAATTAAGAAATTAAATATTGTCTAAGTTGATTGTAGCATCCTTTATATTCTGAACCATATTAGTTTTCTTATATTTACATTTTTATTTCCTTTTCTGTATATTTATTTTCTTGTTACTTAATATTCTAAAGTCTTACAAATTGTCAAACTCTTTTCATTATGCAAAATTTATTATTGTGTGTTTAATTGTGAACACTGGTGGAAGTAGAATTTTCAATTAAAAAAAATTAAAATATAATGAAGTAAATACACAAAGAAGTCAAATGAAGTTCTACATCTACTGTATATATAAAAATAATTTTATGCATACATAAATGATATAATTTTTCACCGAATAAAGTTTGGATGAACTCCCTCAAACTTACATGGCTTCCCCCTTGAAGTTATCCTTGTGTATTACTCATTTCATCCCAATTTATATGACACCATTTGATAACACAAAGAGTTCAACAAATAAGAGAAGAGTTTGTAAGTTACTTTAGTGTTTACTTAAGAGTTTAACAAATAAGAGAAAATTTTGTAAGTTACTTTAGTGTTTACTTTTTGTTGACTTCTTCACAATAAATTGTTAAGTGAGACCTATAATAAAAATAAATTGGGATTGATATAATTATATAGTTGTCAAATACTCCTATTTTGTATTAACTAAATTTATGAGACCATGCTTACACATTAAGAAAAATATTCAAAGAAATAATTTAAACCTTTTACCCTTTTATTTATTCCCAAGTTATTCTTTAAAAAAAATACAATTTATCTCTTAAAAATGTAAACTTATTAAAGGAACGAGTAAATATATATTTTTTAAAAATCAATATTTATCTTAAATTTTGAACAATCCAGCCGATTAGCACAAAAAAAAAATTCTCTTGATGCTTACAAGTGGGCTTGTGGCTATTGCATACCATAATAGGGTAAATTACATAAATCCCATAGGTTTAGTATGAAATTATAATTATCCCTAATAATTTTTAATTACATTAATTCTTAAAAATTAAAAAAAATCGGATAAAATAATCGAAGCTCGAATACATTAATATGTAGCTCAAATATATTAAATATTGTCTTGGATACATTAATATGTAGCTCGAATACATTAAAAACTAGCTCAGATACATGATATGTAGCTGAATACATTAAGTATGGCTCAAATACATTAAAAACTAACTCGATACATAATATGTAGCTCGAATACATTAAATACTGGCTCGGCACCATTCAATATATATTTTTAAGCAGAAATTTCATATCTTCAAAATTACAGAAGCAAGAGTTCACCATTGATGGTTTTGAAATCATTATTTGAATTTTATGAATTTGTGATAAGTTTGAATAGGTAATTCCGACAAATAATTGAAAATGTCGTTTGGAGTTCATATCTCAATTTTAAGAGGGTTTGGTTAAATTTATAATTGATTTTTGGAGAAATATTAGGTTGAGATGATTTAAATATAGCATTAAAATTGTCTTGCAATTGTATTAAAGTTGAATTAGATAATATAATTTTAATGCAAATTTAATTCATTTTGATGTTTTTTTATTTATTTATTACTATTGGATACTTGTTTAATTCATTATTGATATAACTTGTCAGTTTATAGATCATTGTCGTGTCTTGCTTTAGTTACGTTTCCATTCATACTTAATTCTCTCTTCTACTTCAACTTTAAAAATTGTGTAAAACAATTTTGATGTAAATTTAATTCATTTCACAGGGTTTGGCACATGATAATTGTGATTCAGGGGAAGTACAGGCTTCTAGCCCACATATTACTAGGGATAATGAGAGTATTATTGACCTCTCAAGCGCAGAATCAGATGCTGAGGAACAGGTTGAGGTTGATGATCCGTCTAGTAATTTTGAAAATCCAGCTGCAGATTTTGAATCTGCCAGCAGCAGCAGTGAGGAACAAGTTACTCTTACAGGTCCAGCCAATGAGCATCATCAAACAACCACTTTAGTTGATGTACCAGTTGACCATCAACAATGCTACACTCCAGTCCACTATCTTGGGTGATGTACTAGTTGAGATACTTCCTACACCACAAGGGCATCATATGATCACCAGGAACAAGGCGAAGGAACAACACTTGTCACTTGTTGCTCACAATAGCACAGAAACTATGAGATAACCAAATACTACTAAGGAAGCACTAAAATCACTTCATTGGCTTGCAACAATGTAGGAAGAGATTGATGCTTTACATACTAACAAAATATGATTTTGGTGCCCAAATCTCCTGGTATGAACTTGGTTGGATCAAAATGGGTGTTCAAGACAAAATTAAAAGTTGATGGTACAGTAGATAAATACAAGGCCAGACTTGTGCAAAGGGATTCTCACAGCTTGAAGGGATAGATTTTGAAAAAACATTCAGTCCTGTGGTTAAAGCAACAACTATTAGGGTGGTTCTATCCATTGCTGTCAGTTCGAAGTGGGAAGTTAGACAACTTGATGTCAAAAATGTCTTTCTTCATGGCTTGTTACAAGAGGAGGTGTACATGAGTCAACCTTCTGATTTTATTGATCCCCAGTATCATCAGCATGTATGTCTACTTAAAAAGGCATTGTATGGTCTTAAACAAGCACTAAGAGCCTGGTTTGATAGGTTTAGCATGCATCTCTTACATCTTGGTTTCATTTGTAGTAAGGCTGATCCTTCCTTATTTACTTTGAAAACTCACAAAGGCACAATATTTCTCTTGTTATATGTGGATGATATTATTGTCACAGGAAGTAATCCATCTCATGTCTCAGAGTTGGTCCTACAACTTGGGAAGGAGTTTGCCATGAAAGATCTTGGTCATTTACATTTCTTTCTTGGAGTTGAGGTTAAGTATTTTGATGGGGGCATCCATTTAAGCTAGAGTAAGTATGCTGCTGAACTGCTAGACAAGACTGAAATGACTTTTGCAAAGGCTATAACCACTCCTTTGGCTCAGAAGCATGGTCTACATGAAGCTGTGGGAAGCATGGTTGAAGCATCTTTTTACAGAATGATAGTAGGGAGTCTTCAATACTTGACTCTAACAAGACCAGATATTACTCATGCTGTGAATTTAGCAAGCCAATTTATGCAAAATTCGAACAGTGCACATCTTCAAGGGGTGAAAAGAATTCTCAGGTACATCAAAGGCACTCTGCACTTTGGACTTAGACTTATTTCACAATCAAAATGTAGATTGTATGGGTATTCCGATGCTGATTGGGGAGGTTGTACCGCCACTAGGAGATCCACTACGGGCTACAACATCTACCTAGGTGCAAATTGTATTTCTTAGACCTCTAAGAAACAATTCACAGTTGCTCGTTCAAGTGCTGAAGCTGAGTATAGAGCACTTGCCTCCACTGCATCAGAGATGACATGGATCATGTATCTACTTCATGATCTTGGGGTGTTTCTTCGATCTGTACCTACATTGTATTGTGACAACATGAGTGCTTTGTACATGACAGTTAACCCAGTTATGCATGCTAGAACTGAACCTGTTGAAATGGACTATCATTTTGTTCGTGAGAAGGTGGCTAGAGGACAACTTGTTACTCAATTTGTGAGGTTTAAGGATCAGCTAGCAGATATTCATACAAAAGCATTAACCAAATAGGTTTTTGCTGAGTTTCGTCGCAAGCTAGGAGTTACAGTTCCTCCACTCACTAGCTTGAGGGGAAGTGTTGAAGGAAGCTGATGGAACAGGTCAAAGGAACAGGTTCGATGAAGCTGTCTGACGAGTTAGAGTTTACGAGTTAGAGTTTTAGGTACACTAGGACTAGACTACTCAATCCTAGTTTATGTATAAGTCTATACTTTGTACGACTAGGATAAGCTGTATATATTGTATTTGTGTTACATTAGAATTCCTAGTGTAGCTAGTATATGACTCTTCTCCTATATAAGGAGTATGTAACTCAATCATTCATTTATCAATACAATACTTGATTCTTCACATATACGTGGAATTCTACAGTGTTTGGCAGATTACCTGTAGTTGGTCTCATTTTTGACATCCCAACAAATGCTACTAAAGAGCGATATCAATAAGTCCTTATTATGCAAAGGATCTTTTTTCAAAGGAAACAAACTAAAAGATGATGTTTGCTCCTTAATTTAATTGGGTCGGGTCTAATAAGAATGAGTTAGAGTTTGAATTATAAATTGGGTCAAAATTAATGATTTATATTTTAGTGGATATCCTTGTTCACAAGTTTAGGTGACGAAATTAGTGTCACGTGACTTGCCACATCATTATTGTAAATTCTCGAGAGCATTTATAGTCTTTTAGAATAACAGTTGTGGTATTTCTTATTCCTTAATGTATCGGAGGATATAAATGGCCTATTTCGCATAGGAGCGGTTCAAGCGTATTAGTGGCCTAAAATAAAAATCAAATGGGACCTTAAATTTAAATAGTTAATAACTTTTGTATAATTTATTTCTCCAAGTTTCCATCTCATAATATAACGATTCTTAATTTAAATTATTTTTCATAAGATATAGTACTCAAAATATGTCAAATTTCTTCTAATAATCCATTCATTTTTCATGAAATGTTTACTTTTTCTACAAATAGTATTCAATATTTGTTAAAAAAAATACTTATAACCTATTATTATAAAAAATGAGGCTCCTTAAATTTGGGGACCTAACTAAGTCACATGTTTTTTTTAACAGAGCCCCCGCTTAGAAATAATAAATTATTTTTGATTGGTTACAATTATGACTTCTTTTGCCGCTTAGAAATAATTGGGAGCAATTATTTTTGATTGGTTACAATTATGACTTCTTTTGCTATAAATAGGAGTGTTGGTTGAGGAAATATTGTATAATAAGTTGTGTGAAATAAAGGTGTGTTACTCTCTTGTTCTTTTTCTTCTTTGCTTTAAGTATTATTTCTAGGTGGGATAATTGAATTAAACTGTTTTTATCATCGATCAGAAAAATAGATCAAGGATGGCATTGAGTGGTCAACTAGAATTTGAGGTGGAAATTAAGACTCCAGGAAACATTTTCCTTGAAATATATGGCAGCAACAAAGAATATCTCCCTAAAATCTGCTCACAATTTATCCAAAAAATTGACTTACTTGAAGGAGAGTGGGGACAAGTTGGATGCATTATCATGGTATATTTTTTCATTGGTAAATCAACTAATCTCTAGTACTCAACTACTCTTTAATATGTTTATGTTTATGAATTTGAAAAGCAAGTTGTTATAGGCTTTAGGATATATACAAAGAGTCTTGCTAATTGTCACTAAAAATACTTTTTAGCAACAATTTAATTAATTTTTTGATATAGTGTATTGAGAATGATTTAAATGTTTTTGATGAAGATGGTAAGGCAACAAATTCAAAGGAATTGGTGGAAGCAGCAGATGAGAAAAACAAGTCAATTACATATAATGTGGTTGGAGGAGAAATAATGGAGCTGTATAAGACCCTTAGGATTACTATTCCAAATTCTATCAAATAATGATGCTGAATTTATGAAGATAAAGCTCGAGTATGAGAAGCAGAATGAGGATGTTCCATGTCCCTACATGTTGAAGGCCTTTCTTACTGAAGTCACCAAAGCCATTGACGCATTATTCTCATTTATTAGATTCAGGGTCGGCTCAATCATAAAGCNAAAATTTATAAAGACTTAAAGTTGCTGTTAGCGAGATTTGAACTCACAAACTCATAAAAGTTTGACTCTTTCAAGACACTTTAAACCACTAGGCTACAACACCTTGATTTGTTAAGGATGTCCAAAATAGGTTATTTGACCATTTTATATAATATTTACTTGTATATACGATATAATTTTCCGACGAAGGTGTCCAATTATGTAGCTACGCTTCTGGTTCAATTCTATGAAACCACAAACTCTTATCTTTTACAATAAGTAAAACGGAAATTATTTGGCAAGACACAAATTTAACATGAATTGACACGAGTAATAAATTTAAGATTTTTTCGTAATTTGATGAAATGTAAAGGGTCATTTGGTAAGTTTATTATTTTTTTTATCCAAAATACCCTCATAATATAACGATTCTTAATTTAAATTATTTTTCATAAGATATAGTACTCAAAATATGTCAAATTTCTTCTAATAATCCATTCATTTTTCATGAAATGTTTACTTTTTCTACAAATAGTATTCAATATTTGTTAAAAAAAAAACTTATAACCTATATTATAAAAAATGAGGCTCCTTAAATTTGGGGACCTAACTAAGTCACATGTTTTTTTAACAGAGCCCCCCGCTTAGAAATAATTGGAGCAATTATTTTGATTGGTTACATTATGACTTCTTTTGCCGCTTAGAAATAATTGGGAGCAATTATTTTTGATTGGTTACAATTATGACTTCTTTTGCTATAAATAGGAGTGTTGGTTGAGGAAATATTGTATAATAAGTTGTGTGAAATAAAGGTGTGTTACTCTCTTGTTCTTTTTCTTCTTTGCTTTAAGTATTATTTCTATTTTTCTTTTGCTTTAAGTATTATTTCTAGGTGGGATAATTGAATTAAAGTGTTTTTTTATCATCGATCAGAAAAATATATCAAGGATGGCATTGAGTGGTCAACTAGAATTTGAGGTGGAAATTAAGACTCCAGGAAACATTTTCCTTGAAATATATGGCAGCAACAAAGAATATCTCCCTAAAATCTGCTCACAATTTATCCAAAAAATTGACTTACTTGAAGGAGAGTGGGGACAAGTTGGATGCATTATCATGGTATATTTTTTCATTGGTAAATCAACTAATCTCTAGTACTCAACTACTCTTTAATATGTTTATGTTTATGAATTAGAAAAGCAAGTTGTTATAGGCTTTAGGATATATACAAAGAGTCTTGGTAATTGTCACTAAAAATATGTATTTAGCAATAATTTAATTAATTTTTTGATATAGTGTATTGAGAATGATTTAAATGTTTTTGATGAAGATGGTAAGGCAACAAATTCAAAGGAATTGGTGGAAGCAGTTGAGAAAAACAAGTCAATTACATATAATGTGGTTGGAGGAGAAATAATGGAGTTGTACAAGACCCTTAGGATTACTATCCAAATTCTATCAAATAATGATGCTGAATATTTGAAGATAAAGCTCGAGTATGAGAAGCAGAATGAGGATGTTCCATGCCCCTACATGTTGAAGGCCTTTCTTACTGAAGTCACCAAAGCCATTGACGCCCATTATTCTCATTTATTAGATTCAGGGTCGGCTCAATCATAAAGCCGCTAAAGCAATTCTTAGGACTAATACTATTTTTAAAGATATTATATATTTAAATAAACAAACTTCATATATTGATAGATTTAAAAATAATTTATTAGGTAAAAAATATTAAATTATGTCTATCTTATTTAATACGTGGTCATTGTAATAATTAAGAAATTAAATATTGTCTGAGTTGATTGTGGCATCCTTTATATTCTGAACGATATTAGTTTTCTTATATTTACATTTTTATCTCCTTTTCTGTATATTTATTTTCTTGTTACTTAATATTCTAAAGCCTTACAAATGGTCAAACTCTTTTCATTATGCAAAATTTATTATTGTGTGTTTAATTGTGAACACCGGTGGAAGTAGGATTTTCAATTTAAAAAAATTAAAATATAATGGAGTAAATATACGAAGAAGTCAAATGAAGTTCAACATCTACTGTATATATAAAAATAATTTTATGCATACATAAATGATATAATTTTTCAGTGAATAAATTTTGGATGAACTCCCTCAAACTTACATGGCTTCCCCCTTGAAGTTATCCTTGTGTATTACTCCTTTCATCCCAATTTATATGACACCATTTGATAACACAAAGAGTTTAACAAATAAGAGAAGAGTTTGTAAGTTACTTTAGTGTTTACTTAAGAGTTTAACAAATAAGAGAAGATTTTGTAAGTTACTTTAGTGTTTACTTTTTGTTGACTTCTTCACAATAAATTGTTAAGTGAGACCTATAATAAAAATAAATTGGGATTGATATAATTATTTAGTTGTCAAATACTCCTATTTTGTATTAACTAAATTTATGAGACCATGCTTACACATTAAGAAAAATATTCAAAGAAATAATTTAAACCTTTTACCCTTTTATTTATTCCCAAGTTATTCTTTAAAAAAAATACAATTTATGTCTTAAAAATGTAAACTTATTAAAGGAACGAGTAAATATATTTTTTTTTTAAAATCAATATTTATCTTAAATTTTGAACAATTCAGCCGATTAGCACAAAAACAAAATTCTCTTCATGCTTACAAGTGGGCTTGTGGCTATTGCATACCATAATAGGGTAAATTACATAAATCCCATAGGTTTAGTATGAAATTATAATTATCCCTAATAAGTTTTTAATTACATTAATTCTTAAAAATTAAAAAAAATCGGATAAAATAATCGAAGCTCGAATACATTAATATGTAGCTCAAATATATTAAATATTGTCTTGGATACATTAATATGTAGCTCGAATACATTAAAAACTAGCTCAGATACATGATATGTAGCTCGAATACATTAAGTACTGGCTCAAATACATTAAAAACTAACTCAGATACATAATATGTAGCTCGAATACATTAAATACTGGCTTGGCACCATTCAATATATATTTTTAAGCAGAAATTTCATATCTTCAAAATTACAGAAGCAAGAGTTCACCATTGATGGTTTTGAAATCATTATTTGAATTTTATGAATTTGTGATAAGTTTGAATAGGTAATTCCGACAAATAATTGAAAATGTCGTTTGGAGTTCATATCTCAATTTTAAGAGGGTTTGGTTAAATTTATAATTGATTTTTGGAGAAATATTAGGTTGAGATGAATTAAATATAGCATTAAAATTGTCTTGCAATTGTATTAAAGTTGAATTAGATAATATAATTTTAATGCAAATTTAATTCATTTTGATGTTTTTTTATTTATTTATTACTATTGGATACTTGTTTAATTCATTATTGATATAACTTATCAGTTTATAGATCATTGTCGTGTCTTGCTTTAGTTACGTTTCCATTCATTCTTAATTCTCTCTTCTACTTCAACTTTAAAAATTGTGTAAAACAATTTTGATGTAAATTTAATTCATTTCACAGGGTTTGGCACATGATAATTGTGATTCAGGGGAAGTACAGGCTTCTAGCCCACATATTACTAGGGATAATGAGAGTATTATTGACCTCTCAAGCGCAGAATCAGATGCTGAGGAACAGGTTGAGGTTGATGATCCGTCTAGTAATTTTGAAAATCCAGCTGCAGATTTTGAATCTGCCAGCAGCAGCAGTGAGTAACACGTTGCTCTTACAGGTCCAGCCAATGAGCATCATCAAACAACCACTTTAGTTGATGTACCAGTTGACCATCAACTTGACAATGCTACACTCCAGTCCACTACCTTGGGTGATGTACTGTTGAGATACTTCCTACACCACAAGGGCATCATATGATCACCAGGAACAAGGCGAAGGAACAACACTTGTCACTTGTTGCTCACAACAACACAGAAACTGTGAGATAACCAAATACTACTAAGGAAGCACTAAAATCACTTCATTGGCTTGCAACAATGTAGGAAGAGATTGATGCTTTACATACTAACAAAATATGATTTTGGTGCCCAAATCTCCTGGTATGAACTTGGTTGGATCAAAATGGGTGTTCAAGACAAAGTTAAAAGTTGATGGTACAGTAGATAAATACAAGGCCAGACTTGTGGAAAAGGGATTCTCACAGCTTGAAGGGATAGATTTTGAAGAAACATTCAGTCCTGTTGTTAAAGCAAAAACTATTAGGGTGGTTTTATCCATTGCTGTCAGTTCGAAGTGGGAAGTTAGACAACTTGATGTCAAAAATGTCTTTCTTCATGGCTTCTTACAAGAGGAGGTGTACATGAGTCAACCTCCTGGTTTTATTGATCCCCAGTATCGTCAGCATGTATGTCTACTTAAAAAGGCATTGTATGGTCTTAAACAAGCACTAAGAGCCTGGTTTGATAGGTTTAGCATGCATGTCTTACATCTTGGTTTCATTTGTAGTAAGACTGATCCTTCCTTATTTACTTTGAAAACTCACAAAGGCACAATATTTCTCTTGTTATATGTGGATGATATTATTGTTACAGGAAGTAATCCATCTCATGTCTCAGAGTTGGTCCTACAACTTGGGAAGGAGTTTGCCATGAAAGATCTTGGTCATTTACATTTCTTTCTTGGAGTTGAGGTTAAGTATTTTGATGGGGGCATCCATTTAAGCTAGAGTAAGTATGCTGCTGAACTGCTAGACAAGACTGAAATGACTTTTGCAAAGGCTATAACCACTCATTTGGCTCAGAAGCATGGTCTACATGAAGCTGTGGGAAGCATGGTTGAAGCATCTTTTTTACAGAATGATAGTAGGGAGTCTTCAATACTTGACTCTAACAAGACCAGATATTACTCATGCTGTGAATTTAGCAAGCCAATTTATGCAAAATTCGAACAGTGCACATCTTCAAGGGGTGAAAAGAATTCTCAGGTACATCAAAGGCACTCTGCACTTTGGACTTAGACTTATTTCACAATCAACATGTAGGTTGTATGGGTATTCCGATGATGATTGGGGAGGTTGTACCGCCACTAGGAGATCCACTACGGGCTACAACATCTACCTAGGTGCAAACTGTATTTCTTGGACCTCTAAGAAATAATTCACAGTTGCTCGTTCAAGTGCTGAAGCTGAGTATAGAGCACTTGCCTCCACTGCATCAGAGATGACATGGATCATGTATCTACTTCATGATCTTGGGGTGTTTTTTCTATCCGTACCTACATTGTATTGTGACAACATGAGTGCTTTGTACATGACAGTTAATCCAGTTATGCATGCTAGAATTAAGCATGTTGAAATGGACTATCATTTTGTTCGTGAAAAGGTGGCTAGAGGACAACTTGTTACTCAATTTGTGAGGTTTAAGGATCAGCTAGCAGATATTCATACAAAAGCATTAACCAAATAGGTTTTTGCTGAGTTTCGTCGCAAGCTAGGAGTTACAGTTCCTCCACTCACTAGCTTGAGGGGAAGTGTTGAAGGAAGCTGATGGAACAGGTCAAAGGAACAGGTTCGATGAAGCTGTCTGACGAGTTAGAGTTTACGAGTTAGAGTTTGAGTTACATTAGGACTAGACTACTCAATCCTAGTTTATGTATAAGTCTATACTTTGTACGACTAGGATAAGCTGTATATATATTGTATTTGTGTTACATTAGAATTCCTAGTGTAGCTAGTATAGGACTCTTCTCCTATATAAGGAGTATGTAACTCAATCATTCATTTATCAATACAATACTTGATTCTTCACATATACGTGGAATTCTACAGTGTTTGGCAGATTACCTCTAGTTGGTCTCATTTTTGACATTCCAACAAACGCTACTAAAGAGCGATATCAATAAGTTCTTATTATGCAAAGGATCTTTTTTCAAAGGAAACAAACTAAAAGATGATGTTTGCTCCTTATTTAATTGGGTCGGGTCTAATAAGAATGAGTTAGAGTTTGAATTATAAATTGGATCAAAATTAATGATTTATATTTTAGTGGATATCCTTGTTCACAAGTTTAGGTAACGAAATTAGTGTCACGTGACTTGCCACATCATTATTGTTAATTCTCGAGAGCATTTATAGTCTTTTAGAATAACAGTTGTGGTACTTCTTATTCCTTAATGTATCGGAGGATATAAATGGCCTATTTCGCATAGGAGCGGTTCGAGCGTATTAGTGGCCTAAAACAAAAATCAAATGGGACCTTAAATTTAAATAGTTAATAACTTTTGTATAATTTATTTCTTCAAGTTTCCATCTCATAATATAACGATTCTTAATTTAAATTGTTTTTCATAAGATATAGTACTCAAAATATGTCAAATTTCTTCTAATAATCCATTCATTTTTCATGAAATGTTTACTTTTTCTACAAATAGTATTCAATATTTGTTATAAAAAAAATAACTTATAACCTATTATTATAAAAAATGAGGCTCCTTAAATTTGGGGACCTAACTAAGTCACATGTTTTTTTTAACAGAGCCCCCCGCTTAGAAATAATTGGGAGCAATTATTTTTGATTGGTTACAATTATGACTTCTTTTGCCGCTTAGAAATAATTGGGAGCAATTATTTTTGATTGGTTACAATTATGACTTCTTTTGCTATAAATAGGAGTGTTGGTTGAGGAAATATTGTATAATAAGTTGTGTGAAATAAAGGTGTGTTACTCTATTGTTCTTTTTCTTCTTTGCTTTAAGTATTATTTCTAGGTGGGATAATTGAATTAAAGTGTTTTTTTATCATCGATCAGAAAAATAGATCAAGGATGGCATTGAGTGGTCAACTAGAATTTGAGGTGGAAATTAAGACTCCAGGAAATATTTTCCTTGAAATATATGGCAGCAACAAAGAATATCTCCCTAAAATCTGCTCACAATTTATCCAAAAAATTGACTTACTTGAAGGAGAGTGGGGACAAGTTGGATGCATTATCATGGTATATTTTTTCATGGTAAATCAACTAATCTCTAGTACTCAACTACTCTTTAATATGTTTATGTTTATGAATTTGAAAAGCAAGTTGTTATAGGCTTTAGGATATATAAAAGAGTCTTGCTAATTGTCACTAAAAATACTTATTTAGCAACATTTAATTAATTTTTTGATATAGTGTATTGAGAATGATTTAAATGTTTTTGATGAAGATGGTAAGGCAACAAATTCAAAGGAATTGGTGGAAGCAGCAGATGAGAAAAACAAGTCAATTACATATAATGTGGTTGGAGGAGAAATAATGGAGCTGTACAAGACCCTTAGGATTACTATCCAAATTCTATCAAATAATGATGCTGAATTTATGAAGATAAAGCTCGAGTATGAGAAGTAGAATGAGGATGTTCCATGTCCCTACATGTTGAAGGCCTTTCTTACTGAAGTCACCAAAGCCATTGACGCTCATTATTCTCATTTATTAGATTCAGGGTCGGCTCAATCATAAAGCCGCTAAAGCAATTCTTAGGACTAATACTATTTCTAAAGATATTATATATATAAATAAACAAACTTCATATATTGATAGATTTAAAAATAATTTATTGGGTAAAAAATATTAAATTATTTCTATCTTATTTAATACGTGGTCATTGTAATAATTAAGAAATTAAATATTGTCTGAGTTGATTGTAGCATCCTTTATATTCTGAACCATATTAGTTTTCTTATATTTACATTTTTATCTCCTTTTCTGTATATTTATTTTCTTGTTACTTAATATTCTAAAGTCTTACAAATGGTCAAACACTTTTCATTATGCAAAATTTATTATTGTGTGTTTAATTGTGAACACCGATGAAAGTAGGATTTTCAATTAAAAAAATTAAAATATAATGGAGTAAATATACGAAGAAGTCAAATGAAGTTCAAAATCTACTGTATATATAAAAATAATTTTATGCATACATAAATGATATAATTTTTCACCGAATAAAGTTTGGATGAACTCCCTCAAACTTACATGGCTTCCCCCTTGAAGTTATCCTTGTGTATTACTCATTTCATCCCAATTTATATGACACCATTTGATAACACAAAGAGTTCAACAAATAAGAGAAGATTTTGTAAGTTACTTTAGTGTTACTTAAGAGTTTAACAAATAAGAGAAGATTTTGTAAGTTACTTTAGTGTTTACTTTTTGTTGACTTCTTCACAATAAATTGTTAAGTGAGACCTATAATAAAAATAAATTGGGATTGATATAATTATATAGTTGTCAAATACTCCTATTTTGTATTAACTAAATTTATGAGACCATGCTTACACATTAAGAAAAACATTCAAAGAAATAATTTAAACCTTTTACCCTTTTATTTATTCCCAAGTTATTCTTTAAAAAAAATACAATTTATCTCTTAAAAATGTAAACTTATTAAAGGAACGAGTAAATATATTTTTAAAAAAAATCAATATTTATCATAAATTTTGAACAATTCAGCCGATTAACACAAGAAAATTTCAAATCTTGATGCTTACAAGTGGGCTTGTGGCTATTACATACCATAATAGGGTAAATTACATAAATCCCATAGGTTTAGTATGAAATTATAATTATCCCTAATAAGTTTTTAATTACATTAATCCTTAAAAATTTAAAAAAATTGAATAAAATAATCGAAGCTCGGATACATTAATATGTAGCTTAAATATATTAAATATTGTCTTGGATACATTAATATGTAGCTCGAATACATTAAAAACTAGCTCAGATACATGATATGTAGCTCGGATACATTAAGTACTGGCTCAAATACATTAAAAACTAACTCGGATACATAATATGTAGCTCGAATACATTAAATACTGGCTCGGCACCATTCAATATGTATTTTTAAAGCACATGCTATGTTGGCCTCAAAATGAACAAACCTTAAAATTTCACAAACTTTATATTGAGGCTTCACATCCAATGTTTATTAAATTTTGAGAGAAGGTTACAAACCAATTTTTCATTAATAAAATGTGAAGGAAACAAAGTAGAAAGTTGAAGAAGAAAACAAAAACAACACTTGCACATTTCTTTTCTCTAGTAACTTGTCACGTTGTTACGCATTTTCCCATTCTCTTCAGTTCTACTTAACCCTTTGATATCATTGATGAGACAGTCGAGGTTACTATACGATAAACCTCCTTCTTCAACACTTAATTTTGCAAGTTTTGATAATTTCTCAACTAATTTGTTGTACTCATCCTTTTTTGTTTCCATAAGATCTTTTTACCATTTTCTCTACGACGAATCTATCACAAATATCTTTCATGTCTAACCTAATCTTCCAAAATTCATTTACTAGTCTACTTGTAACTCTTTGGTCCACATATCGAGGCCAACATATCATGGGCTTTCCCTCAATAATACTTTCCAGTGTTGAGTTCCATCCACTATGGGTTAAAAACCCACCAACCGATGGATGGGCTAGTACCATCTTTTGTGGAGCCCAACTCACTATGTAACCAATTCCTTTGCAACCCTCAACAAGTTCCTTCATAAATTGATCATGTGATTCATCTCCCTTCAACATGTTAGGCCTCATTACCCACAAAAATTTAACTTTACTATTCATTAGTCCATGCCAAAATTCCATGATCTCATCTCTTGAAACAACAGCAAGGCTTCCAAAACTTACATAAATTACGGATCCCTTGGATTGCGCGTCGAGCCATTTAATGGAAGTATGGTCTTCTTCCCATATGCTATTTGAGGATGACAATAGTGGAGTAGCTTTAGCAGCAAGTCTAGTCTTCAAGTTCAATGGCAATGGTCCAATTGCATATGTTTTCGGAAAGTAAGAACGAACATTAGAAAGAAAAGGCCCATCTAAATCTTCAAACGAGTTTAATATGAGCCCATGGGCTTTTGGTATACGTTCAATCTCCTTAAAAACGGCCTGAGAATCTTGATCGATTTTATAATCTGAAAGACAGAAGTGTGGAAGATCTCGTCGTCTAAGAAGACCTTCCATGGCTGGTAGATGTGTTACCAATGCATCCAAGTCATTTCCTACAGAAATAAATATGAAGTTAAATTTATAGTTGTAGTGTTCCAAATTTCTATTCACTCTATTTTTTCTTAGTTTGATAAGGCTGTGCACAATTTTAAAGAAAAAATTAATTAAAAATGTAATTTACTTTATATAATTTTATTAATTTTTTAAATTTTAATCTACTTACATATTTTTAATTCCAGAATAATTATCATCGCTAAAGATAAAAGTGCAAAAAATAATTATTTTTCTCGACATCTACAAAGGGGCATGGAGTATTTCTGATTTTTCCTTTTTTTAGAAGTGTAGCAAAATCTCATCCACTTTTAAATGTCATAGTTTCTATTTTAGAGTAAAATTATAAGAGTTTTAACTGACATTTTATAATGTATTTTTTTATTATATTAATATGTAAAAATTGCAATTTATAGTGCATTTTATATAGTATTTGAATATCTAAATTTTGTTTAAAATATTAAATTAATAAAATCTAATTTAACTTTAAAAATTAATCAAATTAATTTTTAAAAAATATAATATAACAAATAAAAATAGATGGAGAGAGTAATATTTCAAAGTTAGTTGACCATTTAATGCCCCTACTTGGGCGCATGCCTAACTGGGGAAGGTGAAAGCTAAATTAATAAAGAAATCATCATTATTCCTCTTATTAATTCGAAGAACGAACATGAATTAGTTCTGTTCAAATCATTAGTGTCCATTATTCACTTGACACATTTTTAAGAAATTAAAAATAAAAGTGTAATTTTATTATATCATATTTTGAATATAATAAATCAGTATTTTGAAAATATAAAAGAGAAATAACTATAATTAATGATAAGGATAAATTATTAACTAAAATTATTCATGATTTCATAAAATGAATAAATATTGTTAGACATTTATTTTTAATATAGTGGACAAATATTATCAAAAGAAGAAAATATATTTTTTATGTGATTATTTCTTAAAGATAAAATAAAAAGAATAATATTATTTATGCATTATTTAAAAGGAACATATATTTTTAACAAAGTACAACATATAAATAGAAACGGAGAAAATAAAGAGAGGAGGTACAATTAAGGCATTGTCAATAGAGAAACAAAATACCTTTGAAGGGAAGAACTCCAGCCTCAATAAGTTTTGGCAAACAAAGATAAATCCAAAAGCAGGAAGGACTAATAGTGTCAAATGTAATAACTGGAACTCCCATCTCATTTCCAATATCCACACCATAATAAAACAGTCCATCAAGTATAACACATGTGACCGGCTCCTTAACAAGGCCACTAAGCATTTGTTTAAGATAAGGCTCAGCCATGCTCTGCTAGGAGCTGATAATGTCTCCGAATTGTTCGACTGATCGCGGGTTGTCCTCAGGGAGGCCATCGGATATTGTAAGGAATTGGAATCCAGGATACTGTTTGAAACAAGATTCGACATTTGAGTTAACAACGAGACGTTGTTGATTGTGGTTTGTGTTGAGAAAACTGACTCTAAGCCCAGCAAGACATAAGAGCTCAGCTAATTGTAGATTGGAGTTTATTGTGCTTTGTAAAGGGAGAGGAAAGATGAGAACATGAGGAGTAATGGATGTCTCTTCCATGCCTATTGTGAGAGTAGGTGAAATTAATTAAGCATTTTATAAGTGGACTTGGTGCAACATTTTCCCTTTCCCACTTTTCTTTATACTCTCCTAATAAGAAAAGTTGAAAAACTTCGTATTAAGTCAAATTATACTATTTTTTTTTGAATAAAGAGGATCATAAATATATTTTTAAATGAAGAGACCTTATTTAATTTCTTTGAGGAGCTCATTTCAGCTTGTGTGACAAATAAAAAAATATATTATATCGAGATTTGATCCATTTCAGCAATTTTTTAAGTTTAGCATTTCGACAAAATAGAGCCATTTAAAGCAGGGAAGTATCTCAAATCAACATATACATTTGTTACGTACTTACTCCTTATTTTTACTGTTTTTTTACATTAAAAAGATATATATAATTATTTGTTTATTTTTTAAACTAAAAAAAAATTATATTTTGTTTTATTTTACCTTGCTATTAATGTTATAATTGTTTCTAATGCATCTCCAACCTCAATGACTTATAATAATTAAGAATAATATTATAAAAAAATATTATTAGATTTATTATTTTAAAAAGTGTGTTAAATCAAACACGAATTAGAGAATGGAGTGAGTATATAACACTCTATGCCAGTTGGCCACTTATTTTTCAGGGTTATTTCATTTTATTTTATCATTCTTGGTATCAAATATTTGTATTAGAGCTCTATATTAAAGAAATGCTCTTATTAAGAATATATCCATATTTAAAACTCAAATTGAAGATCATCATATTGGAAAGAACGGTCTTATATGCTATACCACATTTGTTGGTGGTCCTAGGGTCCTTTTTCACCTTATCTTATTTATGGTTTTGGCACACAAACAAAGAAAACTTTTTAGTAATAGTATTAATCACAAAAGTTATGCCGAAGGATCCTTTCTACTTATAAACATTTTTTTTTATGTTAACAAAATGAAAAGAAATCAATCGATACTTAGAATTAAGTAAATTTGATGAAATTATAAGATTACCCAAACAACCTTCTAATAAAAATTCGCAAGCCTGGTATGCCTTTTTAGAAAATTGTACAGATCATATATATATATATATCTTAAATAAAGAAACCTTATTTAATTTCAAGTGGAGCTTATTTCCAGCCTGTGTGAGCATATAAAAGTATCCATTTATAATGAAGATTGATTCATTTCAGCAAGTCTTGAAGTTAGTTTTCGACAAACTAATCCATTTATTGAATTTCAAATCAAGATATACTTATTAATATACTACGACAAAAAAGCTGTTGACGTTTAAATTTTATCAAATAGTTCATAAACTTATTTGGATACATTTTCATGAAATTACCATCGTAAAAGGGTCAAAAATACCCTTAAACTATCTGAAAGAGCTCATATATACCCTTAAACTATATTTTGGCTCAAAACTACCCTTCCCGTCATACTATTGGGTCAAAAGTACCCTTCTTATTAACGGAAGTTGTTAAATGCCATGTGGATGCCATATGGATGCCACATTGCATGCCAATAGGATTCCACTGCCACATATACTAAAAGGAAAAGGTTCAAAAATACCCTTAAACTATCCGAAATAGCTCATATATATCCTTAAACTATATTTCGACTCAAAACTACTCTTCTCGTCAAACTATTGGGTCAAAAATACCCTTCTTATTAACAGAAGATGTTAAATGCCATGTGGATGCCACATTGCATAACAATAAGGTTGCACTGCCACATTGACTAAATTCCTAAATTTTAATTACTCATGTTCCCCTCATTTCATTATTTTCCAGAAACGATTTCGCCCCTTCTCCCTCATTTCGCGGCTAGGGTTTCACATTTTTTTTAGTCGCTGGGTTTCAAAGTGGATATTTTTGGTTGTCGATTAGTAAAACTTTTTTCTTATTTTATTGTGTTTACAACCATGAAAATCAACTTTGAAACTTAGCTCCGAAGAAATTTAAGAAACATTGGACGCGAAATGACGGGAAAATTGTGAAATTCTAGCTATCATACTTAGAAATCATAAACATAATAAAATAAGAAAAATATTTACTAACCTACAAGCATGAATATCTACTTTGAAACTCAGCCCCCAAGAAAGCTACGAAGCCTTAGCTGATAGGGGAAAGTTGTGAAATCCTAACTATTTCTGGAAATAATGAAATGAGGGGGTGGGGGGTGGTGAGAGTAATTAGGTTTAGGGATTTAGTCTATGTGGTAGTGGAACCTTATTGTTATGCAATGTGGCATCCATATGGCATTTAACATCTTCTGTTAATAAGGATATTTTTGACCCAATAGCTTGACGGGAAAGGTAGTTTTGAGCCGAAATATAGTTTAAGGGTAAATATGAGCTATTTCGGATAGCTTAAGGGTACTTTTGACCCTTTTTATTTAGTCTACGTGGCAGTGGAATCCTATTGGCATGCAATGTGGTATCCATATGGCATCCACATGGCATTTAACAACTTCCGTTAATAAGAATGGTACTTTTGACCCAATAGTATGACGGAAAGGGTAGTTTTGAGCCGAAATAAAGTAGAAGGGTATATGTGAGCTATTTCGAATAGTTTAGGAGTATTTTTGAGCCTTTTCCGAATTACCATTTACTGGGCTACTAATGATAAGCTCGTTATGCTAAGTCAAAGTGGAAGAGCCAATGTGATCATGTTACGTGTTCAAGGTGACATATCATACCCCTATTAAATTGAAGAGCAATAGAAATGTGTCTTTCAACATGTTTCAATCGGTCAAATATCATCATATCATTTAAATTTTATATATTTGGCTAGAAAGTGTACTTGTCCTTATTTAAACTCTTTCATCCTATATACTACAATAAATAGAGTTATTCACAATTTAGAAAATGACCAAAATTCTAACAAAAAGTCAGAGAGATCTTATGGATCAAACGTCATAACTTTATCTACAATCATTCAAGTATATTTGCTTACAAGTTTCAGAGATCAACACAAAGACTCAAGATCAAGCGTCAAATCCCAAGCGTCAAGATCAAGTTTCTGAATCTGAATACACATTTAATAATTAAAATGTATCTTAAAAAAAGATGGTTAATGAGCGCCAAGGCGTTGCTGGCAAGTTTGGTAATATTTTCCATGCTACTATTTATCATTTCCTTCACACTTGGATTTACCTCCCGTCCAGAAAACCCCTCGGTACATGAATCGGCGTCTGTTATTACTGCACTCGCATACGTTTTAGCATTAGACAACTGAAATGCCTTATCTTTATCACCTAAATGTCTCATTGCTTCAACAGCCTGCTTTAGTTCGTATACTGCATCCTTCACATCTTCTATACAGTCTTAAATTATGGATGCTTCAATTCGGGTTATTCCCTTTTGTTTTTTCAGTGTTGAGACAGTGCTAGAGGCGTTTTTTGCGGCTTTTATGGTTACATCAAGAGCTGCTTTGCATAGCCTTGTGGAGTTGGTTTTCACTGAAGACGCATAGGGGATTAGTGTGTTTTGACAAAGGGAAATGTATGTGGTGACGTTGCATTTAGTTTGGACAAAGTTTGTGTAGGCTTCATTATTAGCAGCTGTGGCTGTTTGTGGTAATGAGATGAATAAAGCAATTGTTAAAAGGGGAAAAATCAAGGTTTTGCAAATAGACATCTCCATTTTATTTGAATGTGTTGGAAATATAGAGAAAAAGACGTGATTATATATATAGAGAGAGAAATGAATTTGGCAATGTGTTGTATTATTTGATTGTGAGAATAAAATTTAGATCTTGTCTTTTCTTAATTAGAATTTTTTTGTTTGAGCTTCATTATGAAAAAAATAATAATCTTATAGAGATTATTTTTCTCTTTAATTAACTTTGCGCTCATCTCAAAACCAAATGATCAAAACATTCAATATATAAAATAACGAGGCTCCCAAAATTTTGCAACCATTTCTGCTTTCTATCATTATAGATATGATTTATGAACTTTAATAATATACCTTACTATTATACAAATGACTCGTATATATTCTTTCCTTTAACGAGAGTGGAAAATTCAGTTTTAATTTAATTATTAGTAATTTTTTAAAAAAAATATAGTCTATATGAGGTATATATGATCCTGCTCACACGTAGTTTTTTGAATTTTTTATTTCAACGAGTGATTTAAATTTATTACTTTGATGGTTAAATTTATTTATATTTCACTAATTTTCTTGTAAAATTTATTATAGATATCCGATTTTTTTACAAATACAAAAACTAAATTATACAATACAGCCGCAAGAAAATTACTTTTAAATTTTTTGTTTACATTAAAGAATGAAAGAAAAAAAAGAACAAGAAACTCGAATAATGATAATCAAAGAAGACAAAAAATATTTTTTGTAAATATACCTTAAATTTTGCGAGAAGGATAATATATATACCGCACATGATTTTTTTAAAAATTTAAAAAATTTAAAGTAAAAAAATAAATTTAAAATTAATATTTTTACTTCTGTATTACGAAAGATATATGTAAGCTCCTTTTATAATGATAAGAGTATATATATAAGTCATTTATATAACAGTAAAGATATATATGACTTACTATACAAATGAGATATCAACTCTAAATAGTAAAGTTAAGGAATATATCAGGTCCTTCCCTCCATCATAATTGTAAAAAGCATTTCTAATTTTTCTTTTAACAACTAAGAATAATCATTTAGGTGCTGATTTGGCACACCTTGTCTCCTTTTCACTGCTTTTACTGGCCCTTATCAGACAAAACAAAGCAATAAATGAAGTTTCTTTGTTTGACATACCTCACACATTTCTTATCCCTTCACACCTTTTGTCATAACCAGTACTGAGAGCTAACAAAAAAAGATGAAGAGTTGCGAAGGTTGTGCTTGTACTTTCTATCATCATATGCATACTCTTGACACCTACCGTTGCGTGGTGTCGTCGTGGAACCAAGGGGTATGGATCCATCCCATTAGATCGTGCTCATGATCATGCTAGGACAAACAGAAACAAAAATAGCTCATCATCAACCGCCACCTCCGTTGGCTGGTACTCCATAGCAATGGCTTTGTTTTCTTACCTTAATTTTACTTACTTTTGAACTATAGTTTATTTAATTTGTGCAATTGATGTAAATATGTATTGTTACCGTGCGAATTGTACTTGGCATTGAGTTCCCAAGGCTTTATTTACTTCCCATCCAATCACATTATTGTATGGAGTATTGATTGTTTAGTCTTTAAATATATTCTAGGATCTTGAATTATTTAAAAATGAAGTTAATTTTAATATAAAATGGACTTTTAAATAAATAATCATTTATGTATTTGAAAATCATCTCAATTATCTTCTTTGATATCATATTTATTGAAGTCATAAACAGAAAATAGAGGACGATCCTGGATTTTATTGCTTAATTTTTTTCCCTTAATTCAATGTTTATCTATCTATATTTTACCTTAAAAGTATGAACTCCTAACTTGAATGTTAGATTACTATTTAGGTTGTGGCTTTTTCGATGAGTTGTGACTTTTCTGATAAGTTGTGACTTTTTTTCAAGGGTTACGAATTTTCAAAAGAGTTGTGACTTTTTCAAAAAGTTGTGAATTTTCCAAACGTTGTGACTTCTCGGAAAGGTTGTGACTTTTTTGATGAGTTGCGACTTTTTTCAAAGGGTTGTCACTTTTCCAAAGAGTTGTGACTTTTTCAATAAGTTTTGACTATTCCAAAGGGTTGTGACTTCTCGAAACAGTGGCGGATCTAGGATTTTAAGGTTGTGGGTGCTCTGAAGTGAAAATGTAAAAAAAACGTGTTAACAATGAGATTCGAACCTTGGTGACTATATCATTTATTCATTTGGTGCTCTATGTTAATTTTATACAAATACCTATCAATTTCTACATAGATATATATATTTCGTAACGAAGTTAATGGGTGCTCGAGCACCCGGCGGACACCATGTGGGTCCGCCCCTGTCTCGGAAAGGTCATGATTTTCCATATAGGACACAAAAAAAACTTATTCATACTACCCTTTGTTAACTATAAATACAGAGCTTTCCCCTCATTTTTCGACCATAATTTTTTTTAATCTTCTACTCTTCTTCTTCCTGCATTTTCAATTTCTTTTGTGTAATTTATTGTCGTTCTGTGAGTTTGAAGATTAGCGGAATATGAGGTACCACTATTTTGATGAGATAAATCGTTCTATTCTAAGAGGGTATATTCTATAACCTTGAGCACTTGAGGAAAATAATTTTGATGATAAATAGTTATTTATTTGGTTAATATATACATTATTATGCAATATTCTAATATATAAAGTTAACATAATGTAGTCTAAATTCATTTATTTTTGTTAAACCTTCTTGTGATGTAGATATATGCTTATGAATATATTTTTTCAAAATTTAGAAAAGTGTCACAGTTCATATTTTGATGCTCAAGACAAAAGAATGACTTTATTTATCAATGATACTTAATTATGTGATTTAGATTGTCATAAAGTTTGCCTCAAAATAGGTATTACTATATAAGCATTATCCACTATTTCTTAATATTTTAGTATTTTATGAAGAAAAATGCATAGGACTTGTAATAACGTCAGTTGAAGTTTTTATTAGTTTAATTTTTATTATTTATTTAATATAGCTAACTTTTATTAGACAATAGTTTAAAAAATGCAAATCTATATTTATATTTGGGTAGGTATTTGTATTTAAAATAAAACATTATATATGTCATGAATGTATTATCAAAGTTAACAAAATTTTCTAACAT
>CM040620.1:63512237-63529543 GCA_022817965.1 Solanum lycopersicoides | reverse complement strand
TTAATTTAAATTAATAATTTATTACTTTATACAATTTTTCCTATTATGAATATATTAAATATAACTCCCATCTCTTTACGTCCACATATAACTTATTAATCTTCATATCCATGTGCAAATCTTGTAACACCTTACCCAAATGATTAATTTTGTAGCATCTACCTATAGCTTGAAATTAGTGCTTGTCTATTTTTGTTATTGTGACTATAAAAGTTGATGATCAATAGTTTATAGTAGGTCACATGCTAATGTATCACCAATTTAAGTAGAAACTTGGAAAAATGGAGAGAAATCAAATTAAAAGCTAAATACTTTTAAATGTATTTATATCTTAAAAACTTGGAGAAAATAGAGAGAAATCAGATCAAAAGTTTAGTTGTTTTAAATGAATTTATATCTTAAAAACTTGGGGAAATAGAGAGAAATCCGATCAAAAGTTTAATACTTATAAATGGATTTATATCTCGTCTCACTTTTCTATATCAATCTCTTGCTTTTGTAAGAATTCCTTTAATTTAGCAACATAGTTTTTTTTCTTTTTATGTTAATAATTAGTTTTATCAACCAAATGAAAATATTTAAAAAATTCAGGAGACTTGATAACAACTATAAGCGAAAACAAAAAGAAGAAGAAGCTAAAAACTATAAGTGCCCGGCTCAACCAGTGGCTATATGATAGGTATTTCTTCGTTATTAATTCGAGGTCTCACATCAAGTTTGAGTTATCTTGAATGCGGAATTGTCTTTGTTAAGAAGTGTTTTATCTCAATATAAATTTTTTATGCAAATTCAATTTAGTCGAGATCCAACATGAATATCAGACACCGAATGAAAAAAAGAACTCTTAGACTAGATTTGATATGAAGGAATATATTTTTTTTTTAAAATAAACAGATTTCTTATTAAATTTTCCTATATTCGGTGTGTCCATAAAAAAGTATTATCCTAATGTGAATAATGGGGGTGGAATGAAGATGAGATATATTGAATGCAGTGAAAAATTCAAAAATTTCACCGAAGAAGTTAGAAAAATAAGAATATAATCCCTAATAATTGAAGTTGGTTAAAAATTAAGATATATAATAGGAATTAGTTTAAATTAAGTATCTAAATAAAATATTTTGGCTTAATAATGGGTAGCTATTTGACCATTAGCTTTTGTTTTACAGTTGATTTTAAAGTTGAATTTTTAAAATTGTGATTTTTGAAACTTTTAAGTGATGCTTGGATACTCAACAATTTTTAAATTTAGTACAAAATTTATAATAAAACGCTTGTTTAATTTATTTGTAGTAATGTTTCATTTTGCATAACCAACCCCAACTACCTCTAAATAGCTGGCATGTGGTACGTCTTGGCCATACCATAAAAGTAATCACAATTTTCGGAAAATTATTTCACCTTATTTCAATTATAATGAATTATTTCCATATCATAATTAAAACTTTATATCAACATGTCTATTTAATGGAATTCAATTCAGTTTTTAGGGTAATTACTTATGATATATTAGCTAATAAACTTACGTGTTACTTATAGTATCAATTCAATTGTCAAAGTGCATTTAATTTTAGCCCTCTTATAGGCCATACTTTTTATTTTCTTGACACATGTTTAGTCAACCACTTTCACATTCAATTTTAGGCTTTCATATTTTTCATATATTCTCAACTCTTCATTGTTCATGTGATTCACTACAAAAGAAAATCTAAATAGCGGGGTTTATTTTACATAATATACTAATCATTTTTCATTCGTTGAATTCTAAGATGCAGAAAGCAATTAGAATGAAAAAAAGGGGGCTATCTACTTATAAATTTAACTTAATGGAAAGAGTAAAAGTTATTGGAGAAAGGTCAAATCTGATAAGTTTTATTAAAAAATTAACAAAGATCAAACTTAATAAATTTTTGAATAACTAAAACCTTCTCCGATGCATCACTGTTGAAGAGAAGCTGAAGAGACCTTGGAATTTCCTATTTGAATGTTTGATCTTTTTGTCTTTATTTTTATTTTTATTTTAATGGTAGTTGGATTGGGTGTTTTTTTAGTTTCTGTTTGGGCTTTTGAACTTGTTATGTTTTTGTTTTTATAAAATATGATATTTGGCCTTTTCAGTTAAAAAGAAAATTAAAAAAAAAAATAGTACATTTATAGTTAAGGAACTAAAATTGATAAGTTTATAGTGAAGAAATCAAAATTGATAATTTTTTGAATAATTAAATTCGTTAAATATATAATTAAAGAACCATTATAGACCTGTCCCAATAGTTAAGAGACTATTTATTTCATTTTCTCTAAAATTATTATTCATACTGTGATACTTTTTTTTTCTTTGTACTTTTTAGCAAATGTATTATAACTTTTGGGGTCGTTTGGTACAAAGATTCATAACGCATGGATTAGTAATGCAGGGATTAGTAATGCAGGGATAAGTAGTGCAGGGATTAGTAATGCAGGGTTTATTTTTATCAAGTGTTTGGTTTATTTTTTCCCACCTCATCTTGTGTTTGGATTATAGCTCTATGAAAAGCTTCTTTCCAATTATACCCTTGAATTATTATGTAATTAAATCAAGGTATATAATTGTTGGACAATATTATTTTTTATAACCTTCTAACTAGCTATGGGAAGAACAATTTAGTTGTCTTGTTTGTTATTTTTTTCACTTGAATTATTTGAGGCTAAATAATTGTCATCTTAATAAATTGAACACTCACAAAGGGTCAATTTTCAATTAAAAAAAGATAAACCATCTACTTTTAAAATCGAAAAAACGGTCAACAATGGTAAATTGAATAAACCATCTACATGTACACATAAAATTGCAAGTTTTAGTTTTAATATGTATTTAAATTTTTTAAATTTTTTAAAATACAAATAATTAGAAAACCAAGCAAAATATACACACACACACACATTAAGTTTAGATCACAAACTTCATATACAAAATATACAACTCACATTTCAAATTTGTATTGATTTATATTGGATTTATTAGTAACAAACAACTATCTCTAAATAATTTGTAAGCTAATTTATTTAAATAAATTTACTTGTACAAATATAAATAATAAAATCAAGAAAATACACAAAATAATTAAAATGATTGAGGATATTTTTGTCTTTACATAGCTTATCCCATGGTATTATATCCTATGTATTACTAATACCTCCTATAATACCATGTTGGAGGTATAACTAATGGATTAGTTATACATAGACTCAAATTCCTACCAAACATGGTACTAAATAATACATAATATAATCCATGGACTATTTTGTTCTAATGCAGCCTACCAAACGATAGTCCTCTTTTATTATTTTGGGGTGGAACCATCGACGTAACTAGAAAGTTAAGGAAAGGAAAAGATTTTACTCCCATTTGAAGCAAAAGACTACACCAAGTAACAGAAAGAAAAACGAATCTCATATAATAATATATTCTCTTAATTTTATGATTTTAGAATTAACATATACTCTTGTTGTAAACAGATTTGCCTATTTTAAAATAAAATAAAATAATGGAATCTCATTTTTTTAAAAGAAAAATAATTTTTCTTTTTACGTACTTAACATTTAGATACTTTAAAGGGATAATTATATATAATAGCAAACTAATAACCTAAAATAAATGGAGTAGCTACATTTTGATTTAATTGTGCTCCATAGCAAACGTTTGCAAAAAATTGCCAGGCGCCTCTCTCCTAATATCTCGCTCGCCACTCTCCTCCAATCTCTCCCTCGCTTCCTCACTTTTTATACAAACACAAGTGTATAAAAATTGTTTCGAATTGTATAAAACAGAGGAAATTGTATAAATACATATATTTTTGTTCCCCTCTCTCCCCTCCTCCAGATCTCGCTCGCCACTCTCCCAAATCTCGCTCGTCACCCTCGCCTTTCTCACTTATACAAACAGAAACGAAATGTATAAATTGCGTTTCTGTTTGTATAAAGCATGAGAAAATTGTGTATACACATGCAAGTACATATATTTTCGTCCTATACACTTATAATTATACAATAAAAATACTCCCCTGCCCGATTTTTTTTGCCTTTCTCTCTTTCTCGTTTTATACAAATTTCAAATTGTATCTAATTTCTCTCTTTCTCGTTTTATACAATTGGATTCAATTGTATATTCCCTGCCAAGTCTCTTTTGTCTTTCTCTCTTTCTCATTTTATACAAATTCAAATTGTATATAATCGTTCTATACACTTATAATCATACAATTCGTTTTATACACTTTGTTTTTATACAAGTCTCTGCCCAAGTGTCTTTCTCTTTCTCGTTTTATACACTTCGTTTTATACAATTCGCTTCAACTGTATATGTATAGCCAATTATACAGTTTCTATGTTTGCTATGGAGCGCAATTATGCAAACTTTGTTATAGCATACAAATATGAATTTTTTATTTGCTATATGTGAAAGTTGCCCTACTTTAAACGATACTATAGTACATAGCAATATACTGTGGTATCAAATTTTAAAAGAATTAATCAAATTTAACATTTTTAATTTAATATTGAATATTTACTAATTACCCCGCTTTCCAAAACAAAGATCAAGGATACGATTACAAAATGCAAAATCAAACCCTTTTTAATAAAATAAATTTAAATAATTAATTCATTGAGCTATTAAATTCTTCTATCAGTTCAGGCGATATTGGTAAAAATGTTAATTTGAAGTGTTTTTTCAAACAATATGAAAAGGACAAGAGAGCAATAGTGTCAAAGTCCCCAATTGAAGTTGTGAACTGAAATCATCAATTATTTTTTAAAAAAAGATCAAAAATATCTTTAAACTATTTGAGATAGATTATATTTACTTTTAAATTATATTTTTGTTTAAAACTCTCCTTAAATATGAACTATTTTGAATAGTTTAAAATATTTTTAAACCTAATCCTATTATTTTTTAGGGGGAAAAGATGCAGTGTGAAATGCATATGTGGATGTAAATTTTCTTTTAAGCAAAGAGAGAGTATTTTGTTCCCACTGCTTTTAACATAATGTTTTCACATTGACTAGACTCCTTTAATTGCCGGTCGTCAAACAAAAAATAATATAATAAGTTAAGAAAATAGCACATCTTGATCGTTGTCATCAGAAATTTTCGCAAGTTACACACACATGGGAGTTGGTTAGAGTTAGTATATTGTTTGAATATTACTCTCGTTTGGTAGTTAATTCGGAGATGAATAATGTAAATATTAAATTTTATGTATGTAATATCATAAGACGTAAGTTATTTATATATAAAATTAATATAATATTTGATTTTGTAATTTAGAAATTGATAATGTAGAAGTTCTGAGAATAATTGTGTATAAATTATAAAATAAAATAACACGCAAATAATTAAACTCCTTATAACTATTTTTTTATAATATAATACATAAATTTTCTCATACTAATTTATATATTATTACAAGACCCGAATAACTTTAATCAACTATCAAAGCAAGGCATTGGTAGATAGCAATTCAAAGTTACTGTATTTTTCTTAGAGCTTGTGTGACGAAACTTAAAATATTTGTTTACTGTATTGAATGATTGAATCTGTAATAATTTGCTTTATTTTCCTACAATTTGAAAGCCACTTTTGTTAGTATTAAAAAATGATTTATGTTCTGACCAATTCTTTTGAGAAAAGTGAGTCCATTTAAAACTTTAAATAATTGCAAAACGACATGTACAGTTTTTACTTTGCTATAACTATTAACATCCTATCAAAATCGTTTTTGTTATTTTAAGGACAACAAAGTCATTCACTTTTTGACCCAAAAAATACAAATCACATATTTAACGTATTAAATATCATATTCAGACCTTATTTACTTTACTATGATAAAAATATGAGGAAGCGAAAGTGCATCTATAAATAAGAAAACTCCCTATGATTAAGTGCTATTACTGTCTTATCAGCAAAGTCACCACTACTTTAAAGTGAAAAAAAATATGGTATTCAAATTGCATCTTTTGATCCTCTGTTATCATTTCAGAAAAATATTTATTTATTTCTCATTCACACTTTCTTTTAAAATCCAACAAATATAATAGGACATGTCAAATATGCATCTTGTGAGGTAAAAAAATAATAGTTGAGTGGTTTATTGTGCTTAAAATAATAAAAAATAACTTTAACAGACTTAAGTGACTTTGTTATCACCAGAAATAACTTTTAATAGCATGTTCACATAAGTTGAGTGATAATTTAACTCTCTTTGATGTGAGATTTCATTCATAATTATCACTAATTTGTGTCTTCATATATGTAACTCAATGTATATATTTATGAGTCCGGAGCCTAAAGGGTATAAAATATTAACAAAAATTTTAAAACGGTATATAAAATTTTATATTAACTAAAACGGCAAAATCGCTGCACCAACAGCGATTTACTCCATCGGAAAAAGTAAAATCGCTGCCTCGGCAGCGATTTTGCAAAATGTGAATTTTTTTTTAAAAAAAATGAAATCGCTACCTAGGCAGCGATTTATAATTTCTTTAATTTTTTTTTTTAAATAAGGAAAATTGCTGCCTTTGGCAGCGATTTACCAAAAAAAAAAAAATTTCTTTTACAAAATCGCTGCATGTGCAGCGACTTCATTTATTAAAATTAAAAATTTTTAAAAAAAATAAATGAAAAAGCGATTTTATTTTTTAAAATTAATTTTTTTTAAAAAAAATAAAATAAAAATCGCTGGAAGCCACTTTCTTAAAAAAAAATATATTATAATTTTTTTTTTATAAAATCGCTGCTTTAAAAAAAATTTAAAAAATAAATAATTTTTTTTTTGAAAATCGCGGCAGCGATTTCCATATTTTTTATTTTATTTTTTAATAAAATCGCTGAGCTAGGAAGCGATTTCCATATTTTAAAAAAAAAAAAAAAAAAATCGCTGCCTAGACAGCGATTAACAAGATTTACCAAAAAATTTTTTTTTTTTTAAATCGCTGCCTAGGCAGCGCTTTCCATATTTTTTAAAAAAAAGAAAAAAGAAAAAATCGTAAATCGCTGCCTTTGGCCGCGATTTTCCTTATTTTTTTTAAAAAAATTTTTTTTTTGGTAAATCGTTGCCTTTGGCAGCGATTTTCCTTATTTTTTTTTAAAAAAAAAAAATTAAAAGAAATTATAAATCGCTGCCTAGGCAGCGATTTATAATTTCTTTTAATTTTTAAATCGCTGCCTAGGTAGCGATTTCATTTTTTTTTAAAAAAAATCACATTTTGCAAAATCGCTGCCTCTTTTTCCGATGGAGTAAATCGCTGTTGGTGCAGCGATTTTGCCGTTTTGGTTAATATAAAATTTTATATACCGTTTTGAAATTTTTGTTAATATTTTGTACCCTTTAGGCTCCGGACTCATATATTCATAGTTAATGAGAAGTGATTTTATCTATAATATGTGACGTGAATATTTTAAATTCTATTCTTTATTGTTATAAAAAATTTCATGTTATATTTTTAAAATAATAATAATTAATTTTAAAATTGATCTGATATTATGTGTGTATCAATGTCTCATTATCATGACTCATGATAATCCATAATGTCAATAGATTTTGCTTTAACTCCGCAGTCCGCTACGGCTGGTAGATATGGATCACATTAATACATAATTTTCTTCAAAACCATACCCTTAAATTAATGCTTGATTATGCATTTCTCACTGTGTATATATAGGCTTCATGTAAGAGGTGGACCCATGTTGACCAGCTGGTGCATTAGTTTCAGGGAAAAAAATATAAATTACAATATTATTAATTATACATTGAAATTCTTATTTATTATATGGGTGACACAAAATCAAATTTAATTTAATTTAATATGAAATGAATGGACATTGGAAAAAATAAGAGAGAGGGGAGAAGATTCAACTTAGAAAAAATTACTTTTACGCTTCAAGCTTCTACTAAGCTCTGGTGATGACAACAATAATAACAAGACATAAAAAATGAAGAGCATAATTAAACAATTTATTTTTTTAAAAAAAGATTATATATGAAATATTTTCACTTTATAGAATATTTTAATTATGCGGCTCAATTTTTTTGTTTTGTATAATTCATACGTTTATATAATTTAAAATTTGTATAACTTTTGTATAATTCATAAATTGTATAACTGATTACACTTGTTTGTAATTGTTTAAATTCGTTATTTTGAATTTATACATAAATAAAAAAATTATACAAATGTATCCGCGAATGATACAAATTCGCAACTTATACAAATGAGACAGCTTAAATTGTAGCTACAACCCATAAATATGCAAATTAAGGAGCATAAATAAATTTATTATAGTGACTATTTGCGAAAGTTCCCCTTAATTTTAAATTAACTATTAACGACATAAAATATATAATGTCTACATATATTTTACCAGACTTAACATATTTAAATATATACTCTTACTCATATTAAGAATGTCTATACAATATTTACCAAACACTACAGGAAAACTGTGAATTATATGAGAATTTTCCTAGGGAATAGTATGAAAATCCGCAAGAAACTTATTTTCCTACAAATTTAATACTAATCCCCAGGAAAATACTCATGTAATTCCCTTATTTTTTTAAATGTGAAAGGAGCATGATTCATCTTCTTTCTATGAATATTTGATTTCAAATGCAAAAGAAATATAATTAAGTCCTCTTTTTATAGTGATGTGTGATTTTCTTATTGTTAAATGTGAAAGGAGCGTGATTTCTTTAATTTAGTTAGATTTACAAGGATTGCGATTCCTTTATTTTTAATTGTGAAATATATGTGATTCTCTAATTTTATTTTAAATTTACTAGTTAAATTTGTGATTAAGTTGAATAGTTTTTTGAATTTATAGGAACATTCATCCTTAAATATCTAAATGGATAATTTTTTGATTAAGCAATAACGTTCTAGTGAGTTCACACCCAACTTTACGGTCTTTCTTAATGATTTGTCCTGTCAGATGGTCCTACGCTCGAAATCACGAGAAAAAAAATTACATCATATCTCCAAATACATAATTATCCAACAGAGATAAGATTAAAATTATAACTTGGAATAAGAAAAGTATCAAGAAAAGATCTGCGAAGAGAGATCTGATGAAGAAATAGATCATTTATGACTAACATTCATATAAGATCTATCAGTATGAATGATGATGGGATAAAAATAGTAGCCAGGTCAGAAAAATCTTGAAAGAATATATCATGTGATTACAATATGCTGAATCAAAGTACCAAGATGAATTACATAAAGGAGTAACTAGAGTTGCAGGGTTGTTACCAGTTGGAGAAAGGAGTTGATTAAGGAGAGATTGAAGGTCAATTGATGAAGTTCTAGAATTGTTGGTTACTACAAGAACTGAATATGATGGTTGACTCAAACGAGATTGATTTTTGTTCTGAGGACGAGTAGTGCAATTCTCAATCAAATATATTATTTATGTTCTTTTAATTCTTTATGTGAATGATATGATTATTATTGGTGATGATACTGCTAATATTTAATAGGTAAAAGAATTTTTGTGTACTAATTTTGGGATGAAGTATTTGGGACCTCTCAACTATTTCTTGGGCATCAAAGTTCTCACATCTGATAATGAAATTTCTCCATCTCAAGTTAAGTATGTTATTAATTTGGATATTAGCGACAATAAAATTGAGAGCACACATTTTGAGCTCAATGTGCGATTTTCTCCAATTGATGATATTTTATTGTCTAATGTCACTCTTTATCGGATACTTGTAGATATCCTTATCTATGTAACAATTACTCACCTTTCACTAAAAAAATCTATTAACATTTATGTTAAGATGATAGAATTTTCGATATTATAATTTTTTCTCAAATTTTATCGTATAAAATTATATTAAATATATTATTATTGGTATTACCATGTTGAAATCTTGGGCCATCTCTACTCCCTGCCCTACATATTAATGCAAACACGCCAAATACTTAAATACCGACATGCGTTTGAACAAATACTTGGTAGATAAATAAACACTAATGTGTGAATATGTTATTTTAAATATTTAATTAGAAAATCTATGGACAAACGTGTCAGAAATATTATGGGGAAATTGGGACCGATTAGTGGGACCCTAATCTGCTCGCTAAACCCAATCAATGGGGTCTATAAAGACAGTAGGAAGAGTACCCATTCCTCTTCAGCACTACTCTAACAAAAAAAAAAAAAAAAAAAAAGTCATTCAGAAATGGCCGCAGCAAAACTGTTATTTCTCGCAGCACTTTTCCTCTCTCTCTCCTACCTCTCCGGCGCGGCGGGTAACGCCGCAGCCTCCACCAGTTTCATAAAAAGCTCTTGTAAATCCACTACTTTTCCCGATGTATGCGTTGCTTCTCTTTCCGGTTATGCACAAGCCATTAAAAACAATCAATTGCAGCTGGTGAAAACGGCTTTGTCCGTGAGCCTAAATAAAGCCGGATCGACGAAAGGATTCGTTAGCAAGCTGTTGAAATTCAAGGGATTGAAGCCCAGAGAGTATGCAGCTATCAAGGATTGCGTTGAGGAAACGAGTGATAGTGTAGATCGGCTAAGCAGATCTGTGAATGAGCTGAAAAGTTTGGATCGCAGCCATGGGAAAGCCGATTTCCAGTGGCATATGAGTAACGTAGAGACATGGGTAAGTGCTGCTATCACAGATGAGAATACTTGTACTGATGGATTTGCCGGCCGGGCTTTGAATGGTAAAATTAAGGCTTCGATTAGAAGTCATATAGCTAATCTAGCTCAGGTTACTAGCAATGCACTGGCCTTAATCAACCAATATGCTGCAAATCATTGATTAATTAGCTACGTTAATTATGTTTTAGAGTGTTTGAGCGGTTTTTTTTTTCTTCTTTGCTTGTTTGGCACTCTGTAAATTGCGAATGAAATTCTACGCGCTACGTGATGTTTCCTTCTTGTCCTCTACGGGATTGTATGTTGTACACAACTTATGAATATTAGTTATGCTTAATTTATTATACGCTAATTTTGTTTTATTGAATAAATATTTACTAGTTATATATATTAGTGTTCTCCCACTTAATTTATTTAATTTTGTTTGATTCGACAATATTATATTTGGAAAGTTATGGTATGAAATAGGTTATATTCTTTTTTTTAAAAACAAATTATGAAACACAATTACATTTAGAGTTAATTTTTTTTATTTTAATCATGTATTAAGACATAATAATCCTTATGATTTATGAAAAACAAATTACATATTTAGAAGTTAGTAAAAAGTTCAATAATCCACAAAATGAACTATTTAGGCATATGAATACCGGTCAAAAACTTTCTTATTGACTTAAAATTAGATCTATATCATATAAATGAAAATAAAGGGAAGATTATAAATTTTTTATTACGAATAAAATAAAATAAAATAATTTCAGATAATGAGATTTTCTTTAAATAAAAATTAATATTAAAAGAGGTCGTCTCAAATTATCTTTTATAAGTTTGAAAATAATTATCTCAAACGAGTTGTTATTTAAAAATTATATCTTATGACATAAATAAAAAATTTAAAAAAAAACTCTATATATATATGAGACAAAATGAATATATATATATAAAACTTATATGAGTTAGGTGGAAAAAAGATTATTAAAACATTCTTAAGCTTTATGTGGAGATTATTGCTTTCAATCCATGATAGAAAATCATGAAATGAAGCGTCACTTCACTGTATTACTAATTAATTATACAAAGATATGGTCAAACAAGAGGACAGGCCGAAAAGGTCTATTACTATTTTAATTCTTTCAATCCATTTTTCCTAAAAATAGATATTTATTTTTATTTATTCAATTTAAGAAATCAAAAAATAGTTTATCATTTTCAATTTATTTTGTCCTTTTTTTAATTTCTATTATTTCCAAGTAGTTAAATATTTTATAATTAATAAAGATGATATAATATTATGTCAAATCAAATATAGAGTGAGGAAATTAATAATGGAGGCAAAATTCTATGAGTAGATCCAAGGAAAGCCAGGTTATCGTTTTTGTGTATGACAAAGACGTGTTAAATATAATGGTAATAGTAGCTTTCAACCACCTCGCTCATATATAATGAATGAAATTAAATGAAATGTGTCTATCAAGTTCCTTTGTTTTTGCATAACATTGAGTTAAGATTAATAAATTATAAATAGAAAATTTGCTGATTTTTGGAACTAAGTGAGTTTAGTTTTTTTTTTTTTTTAATTATTCTGAGCCTTGAGGGCCACAAACACGTAGATGTCGTTTGGCTGTAAATATAAAGTATTATGAGAAATGGTATACGTATTATGTGTTGTTTTTAAATTATTTTTATTTTGAATAATTTATAAAATTGCATACGTATTAAAATTATAATTTGTAATTTTATATATAAATGTAGATAATTTATTCAATTTTATAATTGTTTACCATTTTTTTGGTTTTAAAGTAGATAGACTTTTTTTATAAAAAAATGAAAATTGACATTTGTTAAGTGATCAATTTATTAAGATAGACAATTATTTATCCTCAAATAATTCAAGTGAAAAATAATAAATTCTTCTCTTAACAAGTTAGAAAGCATAAAAAAAAATATTGTCCGACAATCATCTACTTTGATACAATTACATAATAATTCAAAGGTATAACTGAAAAGAATCTTTTTATAGAGTTCTAATTCAAACACAAGATGATATGGAAATAATGAACCGAACACTTGATAAAAATAAATGGAAAAATTACATAGGATGACAAACTATATTAAGTAATTAATTAATAAGGGTATAGTTTAATTTATTACTCTCAGTAATTATAGTTTAATTTTTTTTGCCATAATTAATGGGACCCATCACCTATTTGTACACTAGCAGTAAAAGACCTATTTATGATTTTGTATATAATTTTATACAGAATCAATTTTATCTCTCATATCTCCATTACATCTCTTTCTCCTAAAATCACTTCTCCACTCTATTTTGAATTTCAAATTTCAGAAGATTTCACGTTCTCCCTCCCGTCTTACTCTCAATTTTTGCAGATAACCGCCAAAATCAATCCATGAATCTATTTTATTTTTTTTCCTTCATCAACAATTCTATATGTATTATGCTTCTTAGTTTTTATATATATATTTTTTAAAATCTTTCTTTCTTATCAGATTACAAGTTCTTCAAAATCAAAATGGAAGATTCATCTCCATCTGTAAGGATTACATGCTTGAATGTTGTGTATATAGTTGTTTGCACATTGAATTATTATATACAAAACTGTTCAAGGGTGTTGTTATATTCATATTTCAAATTTTGTATATTCAACTAGTTATATATGTATATAAGTATTTACTTTAATAAAAATTGATACAATTATTTGCGTGATAATTTATTTTAAATCACAAATTTTATGTATTTTTTGTTATTATATACAAAACTGCTTGAGGATTTGTGTATATAGAAGTACTATATTCATATTTATACATATACAAGTAATTCTATATGTATATAATAATTACTTTACAATTTAATACATATCAAACAATTACATTCGTATATAAATTTGTTATTACATATACAATTTTTTGAATATTTTTATATTCATTTTATTTACGTTCGATTATAAACTTTGTTTATACATATACTTTTTTTTTATATTCAACTAGTTATATACGTATATAAGTGATTACTTTAAAAAATCTGGTACAATTATTTGTATGATAATTTTTTTTTTGTATTTTACATTATTATATACAAAATTGCTTGAGGGATTTGTGGATATACAAGTACTATATTCATATTTTTATTTATACATATACTAAAGAGTTCAGTTTCCCAGAAACAAGTTTGTATGGTCTTTCGGTCGTTATAGATTATTTTTTTTGAGAAAATATTTGATTTTGAATGTTTTGCTTAAATAATGGGATTATGTAAATATTTGTTACCGTATATTAGGGCTACTGTTACTACTTAATGAAAAAGTAAAATATAGTACAAATTAAAAAAAATGTTTTATATAAATTAAAAGCTACCTAACAAACTAAACTATACCCATAAAATATAATTATGTAAACTATACCATATAATGTTATTTCATAAATTCAGTTTGCCATATATGAAATTTCCCCAAAATAAATTATGCATTACTAATCACGACACTACCTCTGCATTATTAAATTCCTGCACCACTGATCCCTACGTTATCAATCTTTGTACCAACAAACCCCATATTGTGTACGCTTGCCTTGAAAGTTAACCCTTTTATTTATTTTGAGAATAGGAAAGCTGATCAATAGCATATAGGGTAGATGAAACAAATTAATTCGCTTGTTGAACACTTATTTCACTTTCAAAAGGACATGCCTTGAGATTTGCCTAACGTGATTAAGCCTTCACGATACTGACATTGTGGGTTTTTGAATCTAACTTTATTACACAAGCTGCTAATGGGAAAGTGTCTTTTTTGAGAGGTGGAGGTTCGAAGGTTCGGACGAACTCAATGACTTCTTTTTAGATTATATATTTGTATAAGAAAATTAAATAAATATATATGTACGTACATACATATTTGTTTATACTGACCTATGGATGTCGTTGTAATATAACGACTTCTGGATATATAGATAAAAAATTGTTCAAATGATGCACACACTTTCTTCATCCTCTTTTTTTGTAAAAAACAAAAAAATAAATTTTAGATATGGCTTATTCAAGCATGTTTTTGAACTTCTTTGCTTACATTTTGGAGAAACAATTGTCGTAAAAGTTGTCACAACGTAGATTGAAGTTTTGAAGGTATATTTTTTAAAAGGGATAATGCACAACTTGAAAAAAAAGTCAACCAGTGTTGGGCCCTTTAAGTTAGTGCCATGTAGGCCTAAAAGGGGTAGAAAATTACTTATAAAATAAGTTTAGGGGGTAATAGGACTTTAGTATAAAATAAGTGTGTCTTTGGATTTCGGGCAGACATTGAGGAGGTATTTGTGCATTTTCCCTTTTTAAAGCAAATATGTTTTTGATATTATTGTTCTTCTTTCTAAAGGTGCTCTATATTTCATACTTTTTGTATTCAACTTAACAAGGTATGCACGCAATATTATATTCAAGATGACGATTTATAGAAATGGAGTCTTATTGGTTCTATTAACATGACTCAGTTTCATATTTTATTTGAAAATGGAAGATACGTTCTATTATTGAAAAATGTCACGATATGTGAAATTGTAATGAAAAGTTTTCAAATTTATTTTATTTACCTGATTATAAGTATTTTCATATGAATATTATGTATGTTTGTAAATATCTAACCAAAAAGTCCAATTAAATATAGAATTACGAAGCTCAATGGAGTTGTCGTCTTGTCGAGCAGCTTTATTACACTTTAATATGCAATCTTTTTTTAGTAGAGAATATTATTTAATAACTAGGGAAAATGCACAAGTATCTCCTCAATCTATGTCCAAAATCACAGAGACATATTTATACTATACTAAGATTCTATTACCCCACTAAACTTATTTTATAAGTAATTTTTTATCCATTTTCGGCCTAGGTAGCACTAACTTGAAAAAAAAAAGTCAACCGCATTGGTCCCACAAGATAGTGCCACGTAGGCCGAAAAGGGTAGAAAATTATTAATAAAATAAGTTCAGGAGAGTAATAGGACCTTAGTATAGTATAAGTGTGTCTCTGAGATTCGGGCATAGTTTGAGGGGGTACTTGTGCATTATCCCTAACAACTAACTAATTCTTCTATTACATATTAAAATTTTGTTAAACTCTATGAGCTAGGCGTGTTTAATTTGATTTGAAACTCTATGAGATAGGTTCAATTTCAATTAGGATTTTTAGAGGCTATTCAATTCTGAACCCTAGTTCATGTCTATATAAAGTGTGTATTATATTCCTTAGAAAAGACATCTAGAATATTTCGCAAATTCATGAAATACTCATAAAGAGATCAAATTCAAATAATTTTAATTCGAGAAATATATCACTAACGACCCTCTCAAATCATGTAGATATCGTTTATGAGAGAAGAATTAAGAAAAGATTAAAATTATACCCATATTGATTTATCAATAAATATTCTTATTTCTTTATATTTTATTTGTAATTTATTTTTTATTACTTTAAAATTTATTGTAAACATACACTTATAATAGGTACCTATTTTGTTAGGAGTTTTTTTATTTGTTTTATTAGTAACAAAGAATAATGTGTAATAGGAAGGGGTAAGTACCATCAACATATTGAATCTGTACTTTTAGAAAGCTCTTGATCTATTACAAATTATTGAGTATTCAAGTCAAATTTTTTTAATTAAAAAATACAACTATCACATACAAATGTGATATTCTACCATCGCAGATACGAAATTACAGGCTTTTTCATAGTTCGAATATGTGCAAAAATAATTTTAATCGTTATTTTAAGGTTCCGTTTACAAAATATAATATAATCTGTCACACTCCTTTTTCGCTCGAGGCAATATTGATTAGGGATTATTTTATTTTTTTCAGAGTCGCTACTTGGAATTAAGTTATGATATTCCAAGTCACCTTGTTTTAATCCCTAATCAAAAGGAAATGACTCTTTATTTTGGCCTGTCAACTAGAAATTCGGGTAAGTAATTCTGTTGACCGAGGGGAAGGTATTAGGCATCCCTCGAGTCCCGTGATTCTAGCACGATTGCTTTTATAGACTTCTACTGACTATTTTTGGATATGTTGTATACGCCATGATTTGCTTATCTTTTAATTGTTGAATTTTCTTAGCCTTAAACCGGATGCATAACTGCATTCTCGATCTTAACATTTAAAGACATAACTATCTATTTCTATCACACTTAATAATCTTATTTTTGTTAGTCTCTACTTTAAATCGATGGAAGTTAATTAATTTTTTTTGACAAGGTGCGTCAACGCATCCTTGAGTTTTTTTTATTCTCAAGAAAGATGTGTAACCACATTCTTAATTGAAATCGATATTTTTAACGGGTCATATATCTGTTCTAATGCTTACCTGCTATTGCTAGAAAAGTTAAATGTATTATTAGTGACTAAATTATTTTATACTATTCATATTCATGACTACTATTTAAATATAAAAGTCTAAAATCTTAAACAAATAAAAATATTATTTTCATATTAAATTTGATATGGATGCATTAACATTTTAGTATACTTTCAAGTTATGACAAAAAACAATAAAAGTAAAAATTTACAATCTTTCATCTCTTAATTTTCTAAAATAAATATTTTTAATAAAGCGGCCTAAAATTATTAGAATAATTCTTGGGTAAATCAAATTAAA
>CM040620.1:63489723-63511237 GCA_022817965.1 Solanum lycopersicoides | reverse complement strand
ATTTAGGTGCTGATTTGGCACACCTTGTCTCCTTTTCACTGCTTTTACTGGCCCTTATCAGACAAACAAAGCAATAAATGAAGTTTCTTTGTTTGACATACCTCACACATTTCTTATCCCTTCACCTTTGTCATAACCAGTACTGAGAGCTAACAAAAAAAGATGAAGAGTTGCGAAGGTTGTGCTTGTACTTTCTATCATCATATGCATACTCTTGACACCTACCGTTGCGTGTGTCGTCGTGGAACCAAGGGGTATGGATCCATCCCATTAGATCGTGCTCATGATCATGCTAGGACAAACAGAAACAAAAAGCTCATCATCAACCGCCACCTCCGTTGGCTGGTACTCCATAGCAATGGCTTTGTTTTCTTACCTTAATTTTACTTACTTTTGAACTATAGTTTATTTAATTTGTGCAATTGATGTAAATATGTATTGTTACCGTGCGAATTGTACTTGGCATTGAGTTCCCAAGGCTTTATTTACTTCCCATCCAATCACATTATTGTATGGAGTATTGATTGTTTAGTCTTTAAATATATTCTAGGATCTTGAATTATTTAAAAATGAAGTTAATTTTAATATAAAATGGACTTTTAAATAAATAATCATTTATGTATTTGAAAATCATCTCAATTATCTTCTTTGATATCATATTTATTGAAGTCATAAACAGAAAATAGAGGACGATCCTGGATTTTATTGCTTAATTTTTTTCCCTTAATTCAATGTTTATCTATCTATATTTTACCTTAAAAGTATGAACTCCTAACTTGAATGTTAGATTACTATTTAGGTTGTGGCTTTTTCGATGAGTTGTGACTTTTCTGATAAGTTGTGACTTTTTTTCAAGGGTTACGAATTTTCAAAAGAGTTGTGACTTTTTCAAAAAGTTGTGAATTTTCCAAACGTTGTGACTTCTCGGAAAGGTTGTGACTTTTTTGATGAGTTGCGACTTTTTTCAAAGGGTTGTCACTTTTCCAAAGAGTTGTGACTTTTTCAATAAGTTTTGACTATTCCAAAGGGTTGTGACTTCTCGAAACAGTGGCGGATCTAGGATTTTAAGGTTGTGGGTGCTCTGAAGTGAAAATGTAAAAAAAACGTGTTAACAATGAGATTCGAACCTTGGTGACTATATCATTTATTCATTTGGTGCTCTATGTTAATTTTATACAAATACCTATCAATTTCTACATAGATATATATATTTCGTAACGAAGTTAATGGGTGCTCGAGCACCCGGCGGACACCATGTGGGTCCGCCCCTGTCTCGGAAAGGTCATGATTTTCCATATAGGACACAAAAAAAACTTATTCATACTACCCTTTGTTAACTATAAATACAGAGCTTTCCCCTCATTTTTCGACCATAATTTTTTTTAATCTTCTACTCTTCTTCTTCCTGCATTTTCAATTTCTTTTGTGTAATTTATTGTCGTTCTGTGAGTTTGAAGATTAGCGGAATATGAGGTACCACTATTTTGATGAGATAAATCGTTCTATTCTAAGAGGGTATATTCTATAACCTTGAGCACTTGAGGAAAATAATTTTGATGATAAATAGTTATTTATTTGGTTAATATATACATTATTATGCAATATTCTAATATATAAAGTTAACATAATGTAGTCTAAATTCATTTATTTTTGTTAAACCTTCTTGTGATGTAGATATATGCTTATGAATATATTTTTTCAAAATTTAGAAAAGTGTCACAGTTCATATTTTGATGCTCAAGACAAAAGAATGACTTTATTTATCAATGATACTTAATTATGTGATTTAGATTGTCATAAAGTTTGCCTCAAAATAGGTATTACTATATAAGCATTATCCACTATTTCTTAATATTTTAGTATTTTATGAAGAAAAATGCATAGGACTTGTAATAACGTCAGTTGAAGTTTTTATTAGTTTAATTTTTATTATTTATTTAATATAGCTAACTTTTATTAGACAATAGTTTAAAAAATGCAAATCTATATTTATATTTGGGTAGGTATTTGTATTTAAAATAAAACATTATATATGTCATGAATGTATTATCAAAGTTAACAAAATTTTCTAACATCAACAAGATCTTCTAAAAAATCACAACATATGTGTAAATCTGTGAATGAATATATATGAACATTATTCAAAGGTCCTATTTATTTTTGTAAGTATAAAACTTAGAAATTAATTATTGCACATTATCTTTAGTTATAACATATAGATTCTTTTAGTTATTACTAATTGTTGTAAACGTTATTCACAGTTTTTTATATTCTTTGTTATAATATTATGAATTCTATAATTATTTCATTAATTATTTCTACTTTCATCTTTCCTTATATTAACTTTTGACCAATAGTTTTTTATATTATTGTACTTCTCTTATATATGTGATAACACAATGTTGTTAAGTTTTTTTTTATAAAAATGCTTGATTGAATAAATTGAAAATCGTTTACAAGTACATGGACTATATCTTTGTTTAGTGTAAGATGAGCAAGTGATTACATAGATGATTTCAAAGATAGAACATATTCTTAAATTTATTTTTTTAGTTTTTTCGATTAAAAAAAAGAAAGTCTTTCTCGGTTAACTATGAAAAGTAAGATAACTATCTTTAATTTATGTACACAGACAATTGAGAAGTCAAATATTAGAGTCAACAACAAGAACGCCGTCTATTATGTTATAACTTATAAAATACAAATTAATATACAAAAAATAGTTTTGAAAAAAAAAATGTAGTGTTCTCTTCACATGGTCATATGACATTTTAAAATTTTAACGTGAAATACACATGCAAAGCACATCCGGTTAAATAACAAGAAAAATACACAATAAATATCGTCGATATAGTAATATTATTTAGACATGACTAATTACATGATTGTACCTCATTAAATTGAAAAAAATATATTATAAATTATTACATTTAACTAATAAAAAATTTTATTGAAAGAAAATGCAATATTATCCTTTCATCACTTTCAGATACAAGGAAGTTGGACACAGTGGCGGATCCAGGATATACAGGTTGTGGGTGCTCACTTCCTTTAACATAAAATTGTTAGCAATCACATAGTGTAAGTGTATACTAACTCAAACTCTTTGATAAAAAAAATAAACGTATATTAACTCAAACTCTTTAATAAAAAAAGAAAAAGTTTATTTCAAAAGTGTTCAAAAAAATTATTTTTAATCACGAAACACTAAATATGTGAGACTCTAAAGTCTAAACCTATTTATAAAGTAACAAAAATATATATATAAAATCTACTTTAAGACTTAAGAGTACTAGCCATAGCTCATAAGCAATGAAAATCTCAAAACCTAATTCTCTAAACCTTTTTTTCATTATCCAACTTTAATATAACATCAAATAATATTACCTTTCTTTCGTATTTTGATTTTAATAAGAAAAAAGCTTGAAGTTTGTTATCGAATTAGCTGTTTTTTCTTTGAAACAAGAAGAAGAATGATTTCGTTGTTTTGTTCAAAGAAAGAATTTCAAAAGCGGGTATTGGAAAAGGTTTTAAAGCATAAAAAAATTGGAAAAATTAAAAATAAATTAGAAAGAAAAATTAATTATTTAGCCTAAACTAATTAAGAATAAAAAAAGTCGAAACATATACAAAATTCTAAGTAAAAGAATCCTTCATTAAAAAAAAAGAAAAAGTAAAAAAATGGGTGCAAAAACTTTGCTGGTAAAAGTAAAAGAAATCACTAGAAAACCTCAAAAAAAGGGTGCAAATTCGTTGAAACAAAATTGGGCTTGTTTGTATTCGAACCGTCGCTGGATGGCTTGGCGCACCTAATTGTTCAAAGGAAAACCAGCGCGCCCACAACAATATTTATTCAATGGGTGCTTGTTTATATATAATAAATATAAATTTTATATTTTCTGTATTTATATACAAAAAGATTTCGAAGTCAATGGATGCTCGAGCACCCAAAACTACCTATGTGGGTCCGCCCCTGGTTGGACAATTTTAAAATCTACAAAAAGAATACACACAATTAAATCTTGAATACCCTTGAAAAAAAAAATCGCCACTGATTTATTTGTTTGAAGTGCCAACCTAATATGTGCCTAACTTTTAGCAATATGGATAAGGAAGATGTGGTATACAATAATCAAACGTTTAAAATATTTCTCCAAATGGCCGTGTCACTATTTGTTACTCACTCAATTTTAATTTATTTAATCTACTTTCTCTTTTATAAAAATAGCTACTTTTTTTTAGAGATTATTTATTTTAATTTTAATATAATATGTTTAATATCACAAAATTAAAAAACTATTACTATATCTGACATATATTTATAGGCTATAAGATTTTAAGTATTTCTTATTTTTTTAAAACTCTATGTTAGATAAAAATAAGTCAATTAAATTAAAGAAAAAGAAAGTATACATTTTGCCATTGGTTTAGCTGAGTTCAAGCTAGAAGAGGTGAGAAGAGATGTAGGGTTCAATTCAGTGGCGTAGCCATCAATTTCTCGAAGGTGTCTAGAAATTAAACACAAATATATTTTTTCTTTTGGCTGAATGAGTGCACTAGAAATTTTAAAAATTAAACTACGTAATATACAATTTTTTTTATAAAGACTTAAAGTTGCTGTTAGCGAGATTTGAACTCACAAACTCATAAAAGTTTGACTCTTTCAAGACAATTTAAACCACTAGGCTACAACACCTTATTTTGTTAAGGATGTTCAAAATACGTTATTTGACCATTTTATATAATATTTTACTTGTATATACGATATAATTTTCCGACGAATGGTGTCCAATTATGTAGCTACGCTTCTGGTTCAATTCTATTGAAACCACAAACTCTTTTATCTTTTACAATAAGTAAAACGGAAATTATTTGGCAAGACACAAATTTAACATGAATTGACACGAGTAATAAATTTAAGATTTTTTCGTAATTTTGATGAAATGTAAAGGGTCATTTGGTAAGTTTATTTATTTTTTTTATCCAAAATACCCTCATAATATAACGATTCTTAATTTAAATTATTTTTCATAAGATATAGTACTCAAAATATGTCAAATTTCTTATAATAATTCATTCATTTTTCATGAAATGTTTACTTTTTCTACAAATAGTATTCAATATTTGTTAAAAAAATAAACTTATAACCTATATTATAAAAAATGAGGCTCCTTAAATTTGGGGACCTAACTAAGTCACATGTTTTTTTTAACAGAGCCCCCCGCTTAGAAATAATTGGGAGCAATTATATTTGATTGGTTACATTTATGACTTCTTTTGCCGCTTAGAAATAATTGGGAGCAATTATTTTTGATTGGTTACAATTATGACTTCTTTTGCTATAAATAGGAGTGTTGGTTGAGGAAATATTGTATAATAAGTTGTTGAAATAAAGGTGTGTTACTCTCTTGTTTTTTTCTTCTTTGCTTTAAGTATTATTTCTAGGTGGGATAATTGAATTAAACTGTTTTTATCATCGATCAGAAAAATAGATCAAGGATGGCATTGAGTGGTCAACTAGAATTTGAGGTGGAATTAAGACTCCAGGAAACATTTTCCTTGAAATATATGGCAGCAACAAAGAATATCTCCCTAAAATCTGCTCACAATTTATCCAAAAAATTGACTTACTTGAAGGAGAGTGGGGACAAGTTGGATGCATTATCATGGTATATTTTTTCATTGGTAAATCAACTAATCTCTAGTACTCAACTACTCTTTAATATGTTTATGTTTATGAATTAGAAAAGCAAGTTGTTATAGGCTTTAGGATATATACAAAGAGTCTTGCTAATTGTCACTAAAAATACGTATTTAGCAACAATTTAATTAATTTTTTGATATAGTGTATTGAGAATGATTTAAATGTATTTGATGAAGATGGTAAGGCAACAAATTCAAAGGAATTGGTGGAAGCAGTAGATGAGAAAAACAAGTCAATTACATATAATGTGGTTGGAGGAGAAATAATGGAGCTGTACAAGACCCTTAGGATTACTATCCAAATTCTATCAAATAATGATGCTGAATTTTTGAAGATAAAGCTCGAGTATGAGAAGCAGAATAAGGATGTTCCATGTCCCTACATGTTGAAGGCCTTTCTTACTGAAGTCACCAAAGCCATTGACGCCCATTATTCTCATTTATTAGATTCAGGGTCGGCTCAATCATAAAGCCGCTAAAGCAATTCTTAGGACTAATACTATTTCTAAAGATATTATATATATAAATAAACAAACTTAATATATTGATAGATTTAAAAATAATTTATTGGGTAAAAAATATAAGATTATTTCTATCTTATTTAATACGTGGTCATTGTAATAATTAAAAAATTAAATATTGTCTGAGTTGATTGTAGCATCCTTTATATTCTGAACCATGTTAGTTTTCTTATATTTACATTTTTATCTCCTTTTCTGTATATTTATTTTCTTGTTACTTAATATTTTAAAGTCTTACAAATGGTCAAACTCTTTTCATTATGCAAAATTTATTATTGTGTGTTTAATTGTGAACACCGGTGGAAGTAGGATTTTCAATTAAAAAAACTTAAAATATAATGGAGTAAATATACGTAGAAGTCAAATGAAGTTCAACATCTACTGTATATATAAAAATAATTTTATGCATACATAAATGATATAATTTTTCACTGAATAAATTTTGGATGAACTCTCTCAAACTTACGTGGCTTCCCCCTTGAAGTTATCCTTGTGTATTACTCCTTTCATCCCAATTTATATGACACCATTTGATAACACAAAGAGTTTAACAAATAAGAGAAGATTTTGTAAGTTACTTTAGTGTTTACTTAAGAGTTTAACAAATAAGAGAAGATTTTGTAAGTTACTTTAGTGTTTACTTAAGAGTTTAACAAATAAGAGAAGATTTTGTAAGTTACTTTAGTGTTTACTTTTTGTTGACTTCTTCACAATAAATTGTTAAGTGAGACCTATAATAAAAATAAATTGGGATTGATATAATTATATAGTTGTCAAATACTCCTTCTATTTTGTATTAACTAAATTTATGAGACCATGCTTACACATTAAGATAAATATTCAAAGAAATAATTTAAACCTTTTACCCTTTTATTTATTCCCAAGTTATTCTTTAAAAAAATTACAATTTATGTCTTAAAAATGTAAACTTATTAAAGGAACGAGTAAATATTTTTTAAAAAAAAATCAATATTTATCTTAAATTTTGAACAATCCAGCCGATTAGCACAAAAAAAAAAATTCTCTTGATGCTTACAAGTGGGCTTGTGGCTATTGCATACCATAATAGGGTAAATTACATAAATCCCATAGGTTTAGTATGAAATTATAATTATCCCTAATAAGTTTTTAATTACATTAATTCTTAAAAATTAAAAAAAATCAAATAAAATAATCGAAGCTCGAATACATTAATATGTAGCTCAAATATATTAAAATTGTCTTGGATACATTAATATGTAGCTCGAATACATTAAAAACTAGCTCAGATACATGATATGTAGCTCGAATACATTAAGTACTGGCTCAAATACATTAAAAACAAACTCGGATACATAATATGTAGCTCGAATACATTAAATACTGGCTCGGCACGATTCAATATATATTTTTAAAGCACATGCTATGTTGGTCTCAACATGAATAAACCTTAAAATTTCACAAACTTTATATTGAGGCTTCACATCCAATGTTTATTAAATTTTGAGAGAAGGTTACAAACCAATTTTTCATTAATAAAATGTGAAGGAACCAAAGTAGCAAGTTGAAGAAGAAAACAAAAACAACACTTGCGCATTTCTTTTCTCTAGTAGCTTGTCACGTTGTTATGCATTTTCCCATTCTCTTTAGTTCTACTTAACCTTTTGATATCATTGATGAGACAGTCGAGGTTACTATACGATAAACCTCCTTCTTCAACACTTAATTTTGCAAGTTTTGATAATTTCTCAACTGATTTCTTGTACTCATCCTTTTTTGTTTCCATAAGATCTCTTACCATTTTCTCTACGACGAATCTATCAGAAATGTCTTTCATGTCTAACCAATCTTCCAAAATTCATTTACTAGTCTACTTGTAACTCTTTGGTCCACATATCGAGGCCAACAAATCATGGGCTTTCCCTCAATAACACTTTCCAGTGTCGAGTTCCATCCATTATGGGTTAAAACCCCACCTATCGATGGATGGGCTAGTACCATCTTTTGTGGAGGCCAACTCACTATGTAACCAATTCCTTTGCAACCCTCAACAAGTTCCTTCATAAATTGATCATGTGATTCATCTCCCTTCAACATGTTAGGCCTCATTACGCACAAAAATTTAACTTTACTATTCATTAGTCCATGCCAAAATTCCATGATCTCATCTCTTGAAACAACAACAAGGCTTCCAAAACTTACATAAATTACGGATCCCTTGGATTGCGCGTCGAGCCATTTAATGGAAGTATGGTCTTCTTTCCATATGCTATTTGAGGATGACAATAGTGGAGTAGCTTTAGCAGCAAGTCTAGTCTTCAAGTTCAATGGCAATGGTCCAATTGCATATGTTTTAGGAAAGTAAGAACGAACATTAGAAAGAAAAGGTCCATCTAAATCTTCAAACGAGTTTAATATGAGCCCATGGGCTTTTGGTATACGTTCAATCTCCTTAAAAACGGCCTGAGAATCTTGATCGGTTTTATAATCTGAAAGACAGAAGTGTGGAAGATCTCGTCGTCTAAGAAGACCTTCCATGGCTGGTAGATGTGTTACCAATGCATCCAAGTCATTTCCTACAGAAATAAATATGAAGTTAAATTTATAGTTGTAGTGTTCCAAATTTCTATTCACTCTATTTTTTCTTAGTTTGATAAGGCTGTGCACAATTTTAAAGAAAAAAATAATAAAAAATGTAATTTATTTTTATATAATTTTATTAATTTTTTAAAATTTAATCTACTTACATCTTTTTAATTCCAGAATAATTATCATCGCTAAAGATAAAAGTTCAGAAAATAATTATTTTTCTCGACATCTACAAAGGGGCATGGAGTATTTCTGATTTTTCCTTTCTCTAAAAGTGGAGCAAATATCTCCTCCGTTCACTTTTAAATGTCATAGTTTCTATTTTAGAGTCAAACTATAAGAGTTTTAATTGACATTTTATAATGTATTTTTTCATCATATTAATATGTAAAAAATTACAATTTATAGTGCATTTTATATAATATTTGAATATCTAAATTTTATTTAAAATATCAAATTAATGAAATTTAATCTAACTTTAAGACTCTTTATTTGCATTGATATAATAATGTATAGTTTACATAAATCTCATAGTGTAAAGAGTAAATTACATTATAACATAAATCGAATGCATAATATGTAACTCATATTCATTAAAAACTAGCTCGGATAAATTATAAAATTAATCGAATGCATAATATGTAGCCGGATACATTAAATACTAGCTCGAATTCATTAATATGTACCTCAGATACATTAAATACATTAGGAGAGAAATAAAAGATTTTAGAGGTTTTTAGTGGTATTCAATAATATATATATATATATATATATATATATATATATATATATATATATATATATATATATATATATATTACTATTAACTATATGAATTACTATCTATTTTATATATTTTGTGATTTCTATCAATTTGTAATTTTTTTAAGAAAAAAACTTCTTGAGTTGAAATTCAAAATTGTGGCAAGTTAAATAATAATATGTTAAAATTATTGAGATTAAGCGGGTCATGATCCAACCCATTTGAGCCCAAAGTAAACTTGAGCAAGTGAAAACCCAACTCAATTTCTATATCAACACATTTTAATATCTCCAATTTCAACTCAAGCCGTCCATTTTACACCCCTTATTCACATTAATAATTGACAATCCAAATATTTAAAAGATTTATGAAAAAATTATGATCAAAGACAAACTTGTTAGAATTTCAAAATTTTAAATGTGTCACATAAATTGAAACATAGGAAATAGTAAAAAAAATTGTGTTGTATCATAAATTTGTTCTTAAAAGTGATTTTAGGTTTGAAACATACAATTTCAATAATTTATTTATAATCTTCTGTAGACAGTGGCGTAGCTACAACCACCTCAGGGTGTTTACTTGGATACTCATCGTTGAAAAATTAGGTTTTATATATATATATATGTCAAATTTTACATTTAAAAGGATATGTTTTAAAGTTGGACACCCTTAACAAAAAAAAGTTATGCCTTTGGCACAGTGATAATGGTTGTCCATTTTAATAAAGGAGTTTCGTGTTTGAATTCAAATAACACAATATTTTTTGTCTTATTTTAACAGCACACACTATTATTCTTGAATAGCCTATAAAATTTTTGGCTCGAATTCACTACTGTCTTTAGGTAGTTAATGGTAATTGTACGTTTAATAGTGATAATTAATTATTATAATGACAAACTACGAGTGAAATCTGATCTTTATGTAGTAGATGGTGAGGATGGTTGTCAATTCATGCAATAGTGATTGGTAATAATAATTATAAACAATGGCTAGTGACAGTGATGGTTGAGTGTAAAGATGATAGTTATGGGTGCAATGATCTTAGGGTAAAGGTTTGATATACCTTTCAATTATGTTATTTAGAGTTAATATATGACTCGTTATAAAGGTGATTCATATATACCTTACTATTATACAAATTACTCGTATATATTCTTTCCTTTAACGAGAGTGGAAATTTCAATTTTAATTTAATTATTAATTATTTTTAAAAAAAAATATAGTCTTATATGAGGTATATAGTTTCCGGAAGCATGAGATAATTAAGATTCCCGTTTGATAAGTCTGGTGGGCATTCAGAGGTCAATTTGATTATAAGATCATACTCCGATCATTACACAATAGCCCATCTTAGGCTTTATTTATTAAAATTTAGACGTCTGAATCTGAATACACATTTGAATAATTAAAATGTATCTTCAAAAGAGATGGTTAATGAGCATAGGAGTGGTTGAACGTGGACAGAAAATTAAAAATAAAACTGATAGCATGTAACGCTGCGGAAGTGGAGGAAATATGTTTATATATTCACCCATGTGGCTAAGATACGGGGTATAAGTCTAAGCACCTCAATTCACCATTTCTGCTTTCTATTATTATATATATGATTTATGAACTTTAGTAATATACCTTACTATTATACAAATGACTCGTATATATTCTTTCCTTTAACGAGAGTGGAAAATTCAATTTTAATTTAATTATTAATTATTTTTAAAAAAAAATATAGTCTATATGAGGTATATATGATCCTGCTCACACGTAGTTTTTTGAATTTTTTATTTCAACGAGTGATTTAAATTTATTACTTTGATGGTTAAATTTATTTATATTTCACTAATTTTCTTGTAAAATTTATTATAGATATCCGATTTTTTTACAAATACAAAAACTAAATTATACAATACAGCCGCAAGAAAATTACTTTTAATTTTTTGTTTACATTAAAGAATGAAAGAAAAAAAAGAACATGAAACTCGAATAATGATAATCAAAGAAGACAAAAAATATTTTTTGTAAATATACCTTAAATTTTGCGAGAAGGATAATATATATATACCGCACATGATTTTTTTAAAAATTTAAAAAATTTAAAGTAAAAAAATAAATTTAAAATTAATATTTTCACTTCTGTATTACGAAAGATATATGTAAGCTCCTTTTATAATGATAAGAGTATATATATAAGTCATTTATATAACAGTAAAGATATATATGACTCACTATACAAATGAGATATCAACTCTAAATAGTAAAGTTATGTAATGACCCGGTAGGTCATTTTTGGAATTTTTAAATATTCATATAACTAGAGTAAATTAAATGACGGTTAATTATTAAATAACAAATTATAGTTAATAATTATGGGTTAAATTTATAAAAGAAAATTAAAGAGGAGGAGAAAACTAACCTGCTTGCAAATTAAAGAGGAGGAGAAAACTAACCTGCTTGCGGCGTGAACAGAGAAGGAAGGGGACGAATTGCTTCACGTAAGAAAAACTTTAACTGAAGTTTTTTTCTAATTTCTCATATGACTGCAACATTAATTGCTTTGCATATACAATCATTAATTGTTGTGCACATGTATATATATATATTAATTAATACTATATTAGAATTGAATTTGCGGTTTGGAGATTTGGAATAAGCTTTTGGCAGAGGAAATTTATGTATGTATTTATCGTTTTTCTTATGGAATTTGAAAAAAAGTGGGTGTTGGCCAATCAATTTTGAAAGGATTTAGGGTATGATTGGATAACCTAATTGAATTATTAGCTAGGAATTTAATGTATATCAATGTGAGGTTTGAAATAGTGGATCATTTATGGCAGAATTATTAAGAGGAAATTGGCGGTGCAATTACAAAACAGAAAGTCATTGTTTTGGCTGCCTATCTTGCTCCCTACAATATAATATGTCTATATTATTTCCTACCTTTATTTGATTCTCATGAAAATAAAATCATAGTAGTATTAATGATGTTCTGGGGGTTGCCTTGATTGGCCAACTGCGATATTAGTTTGGTGTATGTAGGGTTTGAATATTTAACTTTAATAGACAGTAAATAGTTAGGTTCGAATATGTATATTTTTGTTATAATATTATCATTTACGTTTTGATATATTAAATAATTAAATATTAGGTATATCATATTATATAAATACTATTAGAGTTATGATATTGGAGAATGAAAATATAATCCTAGATTTGAAATTTGAAAATATGAGGGTTGATATCATAATTGACAATAAAATTTAGGAACATGATTTTAGGTTTGTGTAAGTTTTGGGTCTAGGTTAGACCTATAGTAACATGGGTGTTGTTAATTTTGAAAACTTATTGTGGTAATTTGTTTGGATAGATTGTATTGATTTGGAGCCCAATGAAAGGGGAAGACTCGAGTCCTAAAGTGATTGTTCGACTATTTGAGGCAAGTGGATTTCTAAACTCTTGTTAAGCGTATGAAATTCGTGTATTTCCTTGTGTGGTGTTGAGAATGATTTGGAGACTTGTTGCTTATTTGTTGGTGTTGTATTCCTTGTTGCAAATTGTGCTTTGTTATCAAAATGGCTATCTCCTCATTTTTATTTGAGCATGTAATTTGCACTGCATCTGAAACATGGTGGTGCTAAGAGGATGTACCATTTCGAGGGTCGTATCGCGCGCCGCGATGGATATTATATTTCGAGGGTCGTATCGCGCGCCGCGAAGGTTACTATTATCGAGGGTCGTGTCGTGCGCCGCGACAGATGCATGGACAGATATGTCCCCCATGGGTCCCAGACTGAGAGACAGCGGGTGTGTATCGTTAGGGAAGACATGCATCACTATACTTGACATTGCATCTCATGGCATTACACATTTATATTATTGATGAACTTGAACACGTATTTTGCTGATCTTGTGAGTGTTTCTCTGTGAAACTTGTGACTGCTGAATATTGAGTTGTTATTGAGAATGTGTAAACTGATAGAGTGTGGTTATTGAATTGTGTGTTTGGTAAACTGTGAACTGTTAGGCTGTAGCGTGGAGGTTTAGATAGGGTGTAAGGAGTACCCGTATTTTGTTCACTTAACTTGTGTTTAGAGGTTTGCTTGTTGGGTACCGCGTGGTTTGGTACTCACCCCTTGCTTTTAATTTTTGTAGGTTACGAGCCCGGATCTTCGTGATACCTCTCATTTTTTCATTTCCGAGGCATCTTGTGGAGGATTGTGAGGTAGCTGCTTGTCATCTCAGCAAACTTTCCTACTCCAGTTTATGACTTTGTTTTTACTTGAAAAACAACTTCATTTTAGACTTCTATTTTATTTCAATTCTAATATTTACATTAGAGGCTTGTGCACGTGACAACCTGGTTTTGCGGATTGAATTAATATGATTTGGTTTCATAATAGAAATTGTTGTTGGATTGTTATTTACTTCCGCACTTTGTTAGATATTGGGTTTAGGCTGACTTGTCTTGGTGGGATAAGACGAGTGCCATCACGTACATTTTTGGGTCGTGACAAAATGGTATCAGAGCTCCAGGTTCATAGGTCTCACATGTGTACAAGTCGAGTCTAAGTAGAGTCTTGATGATCTGTACGGAGACGTCTATACTTATCTTCGAGAGGCTATAGTGACTTTTAGGAAATATCTTCACTTTTTGAATATCTATCGTGCATCCTTTGTCCGTTTTGATTCTTACCTCTTCATTCCATTCTTTCTCTCATTTATGTGATGACTCGTGCATAGTTCCTTATGTAAATAGTTGGTGTATCGTGTATTGATTGGATGCTAGATCTGGTATTAAGGTGGAAATAATATACTTATGAAAAGAATGTGTGGTCATATTTGAAGGGGTTGAGTAAGGTTAGTTATCATACAAAAATAAAGTAAAATAAAATAAAAATAATACTTATGTGGTATAAGCAATATCTGGAGTGGTTTGACAATAAGAAGTTAAATGTTTAAAGAGCTGGCTAGATAATGAATAGTGTAACCTTGAAAAAATTAAAGTTGATATAGTTTTCATAACATTAATGGGTTGTTTAGCGAATGATGTTGCACCAATTAAGGTCAGAATCTCTTTTGTGATTTCATAGATTGAGTGTATACCAAATAAGGTCATGATACGACTATTACAATAGTACTAATAGGTACTTGGTTAGAAGTATGCAGTGTATTACTTTTGTTATCGACCTTCCCTATAAAACAATACATATAGCTTGGGCTAGATATGGAGCGAATTTGATAATATTTTAAAGCTATTTGATAGGTAGAAATGTGTGGATTATTTGGGTACGGTCTTCTCGGTAGGTATGATGTGTTCTAGTGGTGGATCTAACAGTCTTTCACGATGTGGTACTAGTGTTATATGAAAACAGATACGTTGTTTGACAAGTGTTAATACTAACTATTTAAGGAGTTATCAATTGTATCACATGCTCATATAGTAAGATTTGATGTTGCATTCAAATTTGAGAAACCAACTAGCTTGTTATTATGAATGAATGGATTAAGCGTGTGTATAAGGAAGATTTTAATAGTGGATCATTGATGTGGTATCAATGTGTTAAGTTGAGAAGTGTATTCCAAATGTTTTAAATAAGGACCGATAATTTCATTGTAATGTCTGAGGAAATGGATATATATCACAATGACAAGCTTATGGGTAAAAGAAGTCCAAAAAAAAATATACTTGTGGGAAGGTAATTGAAGATGTTAGTAAGAAAGTGCATATAAGATTGGTTTAGGCCTTTGATTTTGGTTCGTATAACTGGATTTATCGTGTCATATTGATAAAAATATTCACTTCGTGGGGATGACAAGAGTCAAGAGCATGATACTAATAAGAGTTCGTGATGAATTATGATTGAAATACAACTATCTGATACGTTTTGTTGGTGAAAATACTTTTGTACGATAAGGATGACTTTAGAATGTCTAAGGTATGGTTCATTGCTATTTTCTAAGTAGTGTGGTTGTATGATAAGTTTATGAGGAGTTGGGATGTTGCTCGAATAGAATTGAAAGGAGCTAAAGTCACAATTAAACATATTGGGATGTAGTTTAGCATTCAGAAAAAGAAGAGAGCAAGGATATTTACTTTGATTGCAAGAGCTAAGAAGGTATCTTTAGAGGGGTTGAGAATTGGATTTAGAGATACGTGATTTGACCCATTTTTCTTTAATTATGATAATATGTAGTGTCACAAGATCATCAGATTGATTAAAAACTATTGGATAAATCTTGAGAAAGGAGTGAACGAACGTTTATCTCGAGTATGATAATTAGTTCTTTTGTGATTTTGAGTTTGATAATGAGTATGATAGAATTTCTAGTGAAAGATATGATAAGGTCGATGGAGAGGCGATCAATGATAAGCTAAGATACTTGAATTCATAAAGATCTTCAATATATGAACTAATGTTGGTAGATAATGGGATTGTGTCACATGGTTGGGATTAAAAAAAAAATGAAGTTTTTCATGGTGAGTGTATGTTCATGGTAGATGTTTTGTCAAGGTATGAATTGGTAAGGTGAGGAATGATCGATAACATTGAGTATGAAGTATTTGTAAGGATTTAAAAATAATTTAAGTGGTAAATTTGGTTACTTTTGATTGTTATACCTAAGGGGGGTTTCATGTAATGTTTTGGTTTAGAGGATAATATAAAAATATATTGAGTTGTTGGTCAAAGGATAAGATTGGTAAGTAAGTCAGCAAAATGAACAAGATTCTGACGTATTAAAAGGTTCAATATATTAGAAATTTTATGTCATGGAAAGAATTTGAGAAAAGTGATGGAATAAGACCTCTTGTATAAGCCATTGATTTGTAGTTGAAGATTTTATTAATTTTTGGCTATGAATTTAGATATGAATGTGAGAATTAATATATTAATGTGAGGTGTGAACTAGTTCGGTACTAACTTGTTAGGGGTTTATCATCGAAGTTTTATAAAAAGATTGAGTTTCGATTGGGTGACAAGTAATCAGGTGTGGAAGGTTTTTATGTCTAGCTAGATTGTTAAAATTAGGATAAGTAACTTATGGATATTCGGCAGAGTGGACCTGCAGTTCTACTTGGTTAATGAGGATTTTAAGGGATTGGAACTACTTGATGGAATGATATAAGCAGTTATGATGCATTCATAGGTATTTTATAGTGAGTAAATGTTATGACCTTATAGTCTACCGAATTATTGGAGTGACCAAGAATTTCTTAAGTGTTGGAATGAGGTATATGATGGTTTGAAGGATAGTTGAAACTTGGTATGTGAGTGATACCATATTGTTGACCATGGGTGTGATTCAATTATCGTGTCGCAATGAAAAGTACTTTTTGAATTGAAATTAGTATTATCAGTTTTGGGTGTGACCTGTATTTGTCATGAAATGATTAAATGGAAAGAAAGAGAGCCATAGTTGAAAGTTTTTAAAGGCTACAATGTGTTTGCTAAGAAAATTTTGATAGTAGTGACAGTTTGAGAGTAAGGTAAATGGTCGATGTGGTTAGGATGTTTGTTAGTATCAAGAGTGTTGGGTTTAATGGAGTATTTGAGAAGTATGTTGAATTTGATGAATCAAAGTATTTGTTATATTGTAATGAGTATTAGACTGGTTGATTATGGGAGACTAAAAAATCAAAGAAAGAGAGTCATATGAATGAAAAAGTTTGATATGGCACTATGGAAGAAGTATCTAGTGTTATTCGATTTTGGTTCTGTATATTCTTATGTGACCAGCTACTTCATGTTGGATATGATTTGAAGTGTGACTAGTTGTCTATGCCCCTACATATTTTCACTTCTATGGTTGCATCCCTAGTGGTGGATCGGATGTACCGATCCTGTGACATCCTTTTGGTAGGACAAGATACTTGGACATATTTAGTTACTTTAGATATGACATATTTGATGTTTTCTTGGGATAATTGAAGTATATCAGTAGCTCTACAAGCACAACCTTGCTTATGAGAAATTATATAAGAGCTATGAAGAGTTACAATTGTCTAAAAGGATTGTTAAAGGCTATACATTTTGAAGTGTATCGCTTGTTGGGTGTTTACATGATCATTTTCTTCTTTTGGTTAGATAAGTTTGAATTCTCCCTTGATGAGTACTTAATGTCTAAAGATCTAATGTTGTGAAAAGAAAATCTTGATAAGATCAGTGATGGTTTGTGCATTATTAGTGTGTGGTGGTTCGTTAAAGTTCATTTTTATTGTAGCCGATATCAATTCAAAATGTTATCTTGGTTATGTGAGAAAAGAGTTATCTTGATGGTTGTGTCATGGTCTAATGGGCATCACTTGAGGTTGAGTTCATGGGTTAGTCTTTAGCTTGATAATCACTCTTGATTTATAAATCTTTAAAAGCTTGATTCGAAAGTTAAACTCTTGGTAGTTGATCTTGATGGAATGGTCTTAAGGAGGAACTCACTTGGAGAGATGAACAACTTATTGGTAGGTCATAACTTAAGTTTTGGTCACGTCGATTGTCCCTTCTTCTCCAATTTATGTTCGAGGACGAACATGATTTTTAGTGGTGGATATTGTAATGACCCGGTAGGTCATTTTTGGAATTTTTAAATATTCATATAACTAGAGTAAATTAAATGACGGTTAATTATTAAATAACAAATTATAGTTAATAATTATGGGTTAAATTTATAAAAGAAAATTAAAGAGGAGGAGAAAACTAACCTGCTTGCAAATTAAAGAGGAGGAGAAAACTAACCTGCTTGCGGCGTGAACAGAGAAGGAAGGGGACGAATTGCTTCACGTAAGAAAAACTTTAACTGAAGTTTTTTTCTAATTTCTCATATGACTGCAACATTAATTGCTTTGCATATACAATCATTAATTGTTGTGCACATGTATATATATATATATTAATTAATACTATATTAGAATTGAATTTGCGGTTTGGAGATTTGGAATAAGCTTTTGGCAGAGGAAATTTATGTATGTATTTATCGTTTTTCTTATGGAATTTGAAAAAAAGTGGGTGTTGGCCAATCAATTTTGAAAGGATTTAGGGTATGATTGGATAACCTAATTGAATTATTAGCTAGGAATTTAATGTATATCAATGTGAGGTTTGAAATAGTGGATCATTTATGGCAGAATTATTAAGAGGAAATTGGCGGTGCAATTACAAAACAGAAAGTCATTGTTTTGGCTGCCTATCTTGCTCCCTACAATATAATATGTCTATATTATTTCCTACCTTTATTTGATTCTCATGAAAATAAAATCATAGTAGTATTAATGATGTTCTGGGGGTTGCCTTGATTGGCCAACTGCGATATTAGTTTGGTGTATGTAGGGTTTGAATATTTAACTTTAATAGACAGTAAATAGTTAGGTTCGAATATGTATATTTTTGTTATAATATTATCATTTACGTTTTGATATATTAAATAATTAAATATTAGGTATACCATATTATATAAATACTATTAGAGTTATGATATTGGAGAATGAAAATATAATCCTAGATTTGAAATTTGAAAATATGAGGGTTGATATCATAATTGACAATAAAATTTAGGAACATGATTTTAGGTTTGTGTAAGTTTTGGGTCTAGGTTAGACCTATAGTAACATGGGTGTTGTTAATTTTGAAAACTTATTGTGGTAATTTGTTTGGATAGATTGTATTGATTTGGAGCCCAATGAAAGGGGAAGACTCGAGTCCTAAAGTGATTGTTCGACTATTTGAGGCAAGTGGATTTCTAAACTCTTGTTAAGCGTATGAAATTCGTGTATTTCCTTGTGTGGTGTTGAGAATGATTTGGAGACTTGTTGCTTATTTGTTGGTGTTGTATTCCTTGTTGCAAATTGTGCTTTGTTATCAAAATGGCTATCTCCTCATTTTTATTTGAGCATGTAATTTGCACTGCATCTGAAACATGGTGGTGATAAGAGGATGTACCATTTCGAGGGTCGTATCGCGCGCCGCGATGGATATTATATTTCGAGGGACGTATCGCGCGCCGCGAAGGTTACTATTATCGAGGGTCGTGTCGTGCGCCGCGACAGATGCATGGACAGATATGTCCCCCATGGGTCCCAGACTGAGAGACAGCGGGTGTGTATCGTTAGGGAAGACATGCATCACTATACTTGACATTGCATCTCATGGCATTACACATTTATATTATTGATGAACTTGAACACGTATTTTGCTGATCTTGTGAGTGTTTCTCTGTGAAACTTGTGACTGCTGAATATTGAGTTGTTATTGAGAATGTGTAAACTGATAGAGTGTGGTTATTGAATTGTGTGTTTGGTAAACTGTGAACTGTTAGGCTGTAGCGTGGAGGTTTAGATAGGGTGTAAGGAGTACCCGTATTTTGTTCACTTAACTTGTGTTTAGAGGTTTGCTTGTTGGGTACCGCGTGGTTTGGTACTCACCCCTTGCTTCTACTAATTTTTGTAGGTTACGAGCCCGGATCTTCGTGATACCTCTCATTTTTTCATTTCCGAGGCATCTTGTGGAGGATTGTGAGGTAGCTGCTTGTCATCTCAGCAAACTTTCCTACTCCAGTTTATGACTTTGTTTTTACTTGAAAAACAACTTCATTTTAGACTTCTATTTTATTTCAATTCTAATATTTACATTAGAGGCTTGTGCACGTGACAACCTGGTTTTGGGGATTGAATTAATATGATTTGGTTTCATAATAGAAATTGTTGTTGTATTGTTATTTACTTCCGCACTTTGTTAGATATTGAGTTTAGGCTGACTTGTCTTGATGGGATAAGACGAGTGTCATCACGTCCATTTTTGGGTCGTGACAAAATGGTATCAGAGCTCCAGGTTCATAGGTCTCACATGTGTACAAGTCGAGTCTAAGTAGAGTCTTGATGATCTGTACGGAGACGTCTATACTTATCTTCGAGAGGCTATAGTGACTTTTAGGAAATATCTTCACTTTTTGAATCTCTATCGTGCATCCTTTGTCCGTTTTGATTCTTACCTCTTCATTCCATTCTTTCTCTCATTTATGTGATGACTCGTGCATAGTACCTTATGTAAATAGTTGGTGTATCGTGTATTGGTTGGATGCTAGATCTGGTATTAAGGTGGAAATAATATACTTATGAAAAGAATGTGTGGTCATATTTGAAGGGGTTGAGTAAGGTTAGTTATCATACAAAAATAAAATAAAATAAAATAAAAATAATACTTATGTGGTATAAGCAATATCTGGAGTGGTTTGACAATAAGAAGTTAAATGTTTAAAGAGCTGGCTAGATAATGAATAGTGTAACCTTGAAAAAATTACAGTTGATATAGTTTTCATAACATTAATGGGTTGTTTAGCAAATGATGTTGCACCAATTAAGGTCAGAATCTCTTTTGTGATTTCATAGATTGAGTGTATACCAAATAAGGTCATGATACGACTATTACAATAGTACTGATAGGTACTTGGTTAGAAGTATGCAGTGTATTACTTTTGTTATCGACCTTCCCTATAAAACAATACATATAGCTTGGGCTAGATATGGAGCGAATTTGATAATATTTTAAAGCTATTTGATAGGTAGAAATGTGTGGATTATTTGGGTACGGTCTTCTCGGTAGGTATGATGTGTTCTAGTGGTGGATCTAACAGTCTTTCAGGATGTGGTACTAGTGTTATATGAAAACAGATACATTGTTTGACAAGTGTTAATACTAACTATTTAAGGAGTTATCAATTGTATCACATGCTCATATAGTAAGATTTGATGTTGCATTCAAATTTGAGAAACCAACTAGCTTGTTATTATGAATGAATGGATTAAGCGTGTGTATAAGGAAGATTTTAATAGTGGATCATTGATGTGGTATCAATGTGTTAAGTTGAGAAGTGTATTCCAAATGTTTTAAATAAGGACCGATAATTTCATTGTAATGTCTGAGGAAATGGATATATATCACAATGACAAGCTTATGGGTAAAAGAAGTCCAAAAAAAAA
>CM040620.1:63368739-63488762 GCA_022817965.1 Solanum lycopersicoides | reverse complement strand
GAGGAGAAATAATGAGTTGTTACAAGACCCTTAGTGATCTTACTATCCAAATTCTATCAAATAATGATGCTGAATTTTGAAGATAAAGCTCGAGTATGAGAAGCAGAATAAGGATGTTCCATGTCCCTACATGTTGAAGGCCTTTCTTACTGAAGTCACCAAAGCCATTGACGCCCATTATTTTCTCATTTATTAGATTCAGGGTCGGCTCAATCATAAAGCCGCTAAAGCAATTCTTAGGACTAATACTATTTCTAAAGATATTATATATATAAATAAACAAACTTAATATATTGATAGATTTAAAAATAATTTATTGGGTAAAAAATATAAAGTTATTTCTATCTTATTTAATACGTGGTCATTGTAATAATTAAAAAATTAAATATTGTCTGAGTTGATTGTAGCATCCTTTATATTCTGAACCATGTTAGTTTTCTTATATTTACATTTTTATCTCCTTTTCTGTATATTTATTTTCTTGTTACTTAATATTCTAAAGTCTTACAAATGGTCAAACTCTTTTCATTATGCAAAATTTATTATTGTGTGTTTAATTGTGAACACCGGTGGAAGTAGGATTTTCAATTAAAAAAACTTAAAATATAATGGAGTAAATTTACGAAGAAGTCAAATGAAGTTCAACATCTACTGTATATATAAAAATAATTTTATGCATACATAAATGATATAATTTTTCACTGAATAAATTTTGGATGAACTCCCTCAAACTTACATGGCTTCCCCCTTGAAGTTATCCTTGTGTATTACTCCTTTCATCCCAATTTATATGACACCATTTGATAACACAAAGAGTTTAACAAATAAGAGAAGATTTTGTAAGTTACTTTAGTGTTTACTTAAGAGTTTAACAAATAAGAGAAGATTTTGTAAGTTACTTTAGTGTTTACTTTTTGTTGACTTCTTCACAATAAATTGTTAAGTGAGACCTATAATAAAAATAAATTGGGATTGATATAATTATATAGTTGTCAAATACTCCTTCTATTTTGTATTAACTAAATTTATGAGACCATGCTTACACATTAAGATAAATATTCAAAGAAATAATTTAAACCTTTTACCCTTTTATTTATTCCCAAGTTATTCTTTAAAAAAAATACAATTTATGTCTTAAAAATGTAAACTTATTAAAGGAACGAGTAAATATTTTTAAAAAAAATCAATATTTATCTTAAATTTTGAACAATCCAGCCGATTAGCACAAAAAAAAATTCTCTTGATGCTTACAAGTGGGCTTGTGGCTATTGCATACCATAATAGGGTAAATTACATAAATCCCATAGGTTTAGTATGAAATTATAATTATCCCTAATAAGTTTTTAATTACATTAATTCTTAAAAATTAAAAAAAATCAAATAAAATAATCGAAGCTCGAATACATTAATATGTAGCTCAAATATATTAAAATTGTCTTGGATACATTAATATGTAGCTCGAATACATTAAAAACTAGCTCAGATACATGATATGTAGCTCGAATACATTAAGTACTGGCTCAAATACATTAAAAACAAACTCGGATACATAATATGTAGCTCGAATACATTAAATACTGGCTCGCACCATTCAATATATATTTTTAAAGCACATGCTATGTTGGTCTCAACATGAATAAACCTTAAAATTTCACAAACTTTATATTGAAGCTTCACATCCAATGTTTATTAAATTTTGAGAGAAGGTTACAAACCAATTTTTCATTAATAAAATGTGAAGGAACCAAAGTAGCAAGTTGAAGAAGAAAACAAAAACAACACTTGCGCATTTCTTTTCTCTAGTAGCTTGTCACGTTGTTATGCATTTTCGCATTCTCTTAGTTCTACTTAACCCTTTGATATCATTGATGAGACAGTCGAGGTTACTATACGATAAACCTCCTTCTTCAACACTTAATTTTGCAAGTTTTGATAATTTCTCAACTGATTTCTTGTACTCATCCTTTTTTGTTTCCATAAGATCTTACCATTTTCTCTACGACGAATCTATCACAAATGTCTTTCATGTCTAACCCAATCTTCCAAAATTCATTTACTAGTCTACTTGTAACTCTTTGGCCCACATATCGAGGCCAACAATCATGGGCTTTCCCTCAATAACACTTTCCAGTGTCGAGTTCCATCCATTATGGGTTAAAACCCACCTATCGATGGATGGGCTAGTACCATCTTTTGTGGAGCCAACTCACTATGTAACCAATTCCTTTGCAACCCTCAACAAGTTCCTTCATAAATTGATCATGTGATTCATCTCCCTTCAACATGTTAGGCCTCATTACGCACAAAAATTTAACTTTACTATTCATTAGTCCATGCCAAAATTCCATGATCTCATCTCTTGAAACAACAGCAAGGCTTCCAAAACTTACATAAATTACGGATCCCTTGGATTGCGCGTCGAGCCATTTAATGGAAGCATGGTCTTCTTCCCATATGCTATTTGAGGATGACAATAGTGGAGTAGCTTTAGCAGCAAGTCTAGTCTTCAAGTTCAATGGCAATGGTCCAATTGCATATGTTTTAGGAAAGTAAGAACGAACATTAGAAAGAAAAGGCCCATCTAAATCTTCAAACGAGTTTAATATGAGCCCATGGGCTTTTGGTATACGTTCAATCTCCTTAAAAACGGCCTGAGAATCTTGATCGGTTTTATAATCTGAAAGACAGAAGTGTGGAAGATCTCGTCGTCTAAGAAGACCTTCCATGGCTGGTAGATGTGTTACCAATGCATCCAAGTCATTTCCTTCAGAAATAAATATGAAGTTAAATTTATAGTTGTAGTGTTCCAAATTTCTATTCACTCTATTTTTTCTTAGTTTGATAAGGCTGTGCACAATTTTAAAGAAAAAATTAATTAAAATGTAATTTATTTTATATAATTTATTAATTTTTTAAAATTTAATCTACTTACATCTTTTTAATTCCAGAATAATTATCATCGCTAAAGATAAAAGTTCAGAAAATAATTATTTTTCTCGACATCTACAAAGGGGCATGGAGTATTTCTGATTTTTCCTTTCTTTAAAAGTGGAGCAAATATCTCCTTCGTTCACTTTTAAATGTCATAGTTTCTATTTTAAGTCAAACTATAAGAGTTTTAATTGACATTTTATAATGTATTTTTTATCATATTAATATGTAAAAAATTATAATTTATAGTGCATTTTATATAATATTTGAATATCTAAATTTTGTTTAAAATATCAAATTAATGAAATTTAATCTAACTTTAGAAATTAATTAAATTAACTTTTAAAAAATATAACACAACAAATAAAAATAATGGAGAAAGTAATATTTCAAAGTTAGTTTGACCATTTAATGCCCCTACTTGGGCGCATGCCTAACCGGGGAAGGTGAAAGCTAAAGTAATAAAGAAATCATCATTATTCCTCTTATTATTATTAATTTGAAGAACGAACATGAGTTAGTTCTGTTTCATTACTGTCCATTATTCACTTGGCATAAGAAATTAAAAATAGAAGTATAATTTTATTATACCATACTTTGAATATAATAAATCAGTGTTTTGAAAATATAAAAGAGAAATAACTATAATTAATGATAAGGGTAAATTATTAACTAAGTGTAAAATTATTTATGATTTTATAAAATGAACAAAAATTATTAGACATTTATTTTTACTATAGTGGACAAGTATTATTAAACGAAGAAAATATATTTTTATGTTATTATTTCTTACAAATAAAATAAAAAGAATAATATTATTTGTGCATTATTTAAGGAACATATATTTTTAACAAAGTACAACATTGTAAATAGAAACGGAGAAAAATTAAGAGAGGAGGTACAATTAAGGCATTGTCAATAGAGAAACAAAATACCTTTGAAGGGAAGAACTCCAGCCTCAATTAGTTTTGGCAAACAAAGATAAATCCAAAAGCAGGAAGGACTAATAGTGTCAAATGTAATAACTGGAACTCCCATCTCATTTCCGATATCCACACCATAATAAAACAGTCCATCAAGTATAACACATGTGACCGGCTCCTTAACAAGGCCACTAAGCATTTGTTTAAGATAAGGCTCAGCCATGCTCTGCAAGGAGTTGATAATGTCTCCGAATTGTTCGACTGATCGCGGGTTGTCCTCAGGGAGGCCATCGGATATTGTAAGGAATTGGAATCCAGGATATTGTTTGAAACGAGATTCGACATTTGAGTTAACAACGAGACGTTGTTGATTGTGGTTTGTGTTGAGAAAACTGACTCTAAGCCCAGCAAGACATAAGAGCTCAGCTAATTGTAGATTGGAGTTTATAGTGCTTTGTAAAGGGAGAGGAAAGATGAGAACATGAGGAGTAATGGATGTCTCTTCCATGCCTATTGTGAGAGTAGGTGAAATTAATTAACCACTTTTATAAGTGGACTTGGTGCAACATTTTCCATTTCCCACTTTTCGTTATACTCTCCTAATAAGAAATTTTAAAAACTTCGTATTAAGTCAAACTATACTATTTTTTTTAAAATAAAGAGGATCATAGATGTATTTTTAAATGAAGAGACCTTATTTAATTTCTTGGAGGAGCTCATTCCAGCTTGTGTGACAAATAAAAAAATATATTATATCGAGATTTGATTCATTTCAGCAATTTTTTAAGTTTAGCATTTCGACAAAATAGAGCCATTTAAAGTAGGGAAGTATCTCAAATCAAGACATAAATTTGTTACGTACTTACTCCTTATTTTTACTGGTTTTTTTACATTAAAAAGATATATATAATTATTTTTTTATTTTTAAACTAAAAAATTATTATATTTTGTTATATTTTACCTTGCTATTAATGTTATAATTGTTTCTAATGCATCTCCAACCTCAATGACTTATAATAATTAAGAATAATATTATAAAAAATATTATTAGATTTATTATTTTAAAAAGTGTGTTAAATCACACACGAATTAGAGAATGGAGTGAGTATATAACACTCTATGCCAATTGGCCACTTATTTTTCAGGTTATTTCATTTTATTTATTTTATTTTATCATTCTTGGTATCAAATATTTGTATTAAAGCTCTATGTAAAATTCCATTTTAGAGAAACACTCTTATCAAGAATATATCCATATTTAAAACTCAAATTCAAGATCATCAAATTAGAAAGAACAATCTCATATGCTATACCACATTTGTTGGTGGTCCTAGGGTCCTTTTTCACCTTCTCTTATTTATGGTTTTGGCACACAAACAAAGAAAACTTTTTAGTAATAGTATTAATCACAAAAGTATCCTTTCTACTTATAAACATTTTTTTTTATGTTAACAAAATGAAAAGAAATCAATCGATACTTAGAATTAAGTAAATTTGATGAGATTATAAGATTACCCAAACACCCTTCTAATAAAAATTCGCAAGCCTGGTATGCCTTTTTAGAAAATTGTACAGATCATATATATATATATATATATATATATATATATATATATATATATATATATATATATATATATATCTTAAATAAAGAAACCTTATTTAATTTCAAGTGGAGCTTATTTCCAGCCTGTGTGAGCATATAAAAGTATCCATTTATAATGAAGATTGATTCATTTCAGCAAGTCTTGAAGTTAGTTTTCGACAAACTAATCCATTTAATGAATTTCAAATCAAGATATACTTATTAATATACTACGACAAAAAAGCTGTTGACGTTTAAATTTTATCAAATAGTTCATAAACTTATTTGGATACATTTTCATGAAATTACCATCGGAAAAGGGTCAAAAATACCCTTAAACTATCTGAAATAGCTCATATATACCCTTAAACTATATTTTGGCTCAAAACTACCCTTCCCGTCATACTATTGGGTCAAAAGTACCCTTCTTATTAACGGAAGTTGTAAAATGCCATGTGGATGCCATATGGATGCCACATTGCATGCCAATAGGATTCCAATGCCACATATACGAAAAGGAAAAGGTTCAAAATACCTTAAACTATCCGAAATAACTCATATATATCCTTAAACTATATTTCGGCTCAAAACTACTCTTCCCGTCAAACTATTGAGTCAAAAATACCCTTCTTATTAACAGAAGATGTTAAATGCCATGTGGATGCCACATTGCATAACAATAAGGTTGCACTGCCACATTGACTAAATCCCTAAATCTTAATTACTCATGTTCCCCTCATTTCATTATTTTCCAGAAACGATATCGCCCCTTCTCCCTCATTTCGCGGCTAGGGTTTCACATTTTTTTTCGTCGCTGGGTTTCAAAGTGGATATTCTTGGTTGTCGGTTAGTAAAACTTGTTTCTTATTTTATTGTGTTTACAACCATGAAAATCAACTTTGAAACTTAGCTCCGAAGAAATTTAAGAAACATTGGACGCGAAATGACGGGAAAATTGTGAAATTCTAGCTATCATACTTAGAAATCACAAACATAATAAAATAAGAAAAAATATTTACTAACCTACAAGCATGAATATCTACTTTGAAACTCAGCCCCCAAGAAAGCTACGAAGCCTTAGCTGATATGAAAGTTGTGAAATCCTAACTATTTCTGGAAATAATGAAATGAGGGGGGGGGGAGTAATTAGGTTTAGGGATTTAGTCTATGTGGTAGTGGAACCTTATTGTTATGCAATGTGGCATCCATATGACATTTAACATCTTCTTTTAATAAGGGTATTTTTGACCCAATAGCTTGACAGGAAGGGTAGTTTTGAGCCGAAATATAGTTTAAGGGTAAATATGAGCTATTTCGAATAGCTTAAGGGTACTTTTGACCCTTTTATTTAGTCTACGTGGCAGTGGAATCCTATTGGCATGCAATGTGGTATCCATATGGCATCCACATGGCATTTAACAACTTTCGTTAATAAGAAGGGTACTTTTGACCCAATAGTATGACGGAAAGGGTAGTTTTGAGCCGAAATAAAGTAGAAGGGTATATGTGAGCTATTTTGAATAGTTTAGGGATATTTTTGAGCCTTTTCCGAATTACCATTTACTGGACTACTAATGATAAGCTCGTTATGCTAAGTCAAAGTGGAAGAGCCAATGTGATCATGTTACGTGTTCAAGGTGACATATCATACCCCTATTAAATTGAAGAGCAATAGAAATGTGTCTTTCAACATGTTTCAATCGGTCAAATATCATCATATCATTTATATTTTATATATTTAGCTAGAAAGTGTACTTGTCCTTATTTAAACTCTTTCATCCTATATACTACAATAAATAGAGTTATTCACAATTTAGAAAATGACCAAAATTCTAACAAAAAGTCAGAGAGATCTTATGGATCAAACGTCATAACTTTATCTACAATCATTCAAGTATATTTGCTTACAAGTTTCAGAGATCAACACAAAGACTCAAGATCAAGCGTCAAATTCTTATCTTTATCACCTAAATGTCTCATTGCTTCAACAGCCTGCTTTAGTTCGTATACTGCATCCTTCACATCTTCTATACAGTCTTTAATTATGGATGCTTCAATTCGGGTTATTCCCTTTTGTTTTTTCAGTGTTGAGACAGTGCTAGAGGCGTTTTTTGCGGCTTTTATGGTTACATCAAGAGCTGCTTTGCATAGCCTTGTGGAGTTGGTTTTCACTGAAGACGCATAGGGGATTAGTGTGTTTTGACAAAGGGAAATGTATGTGGTGACGTTGCATTTAGTTTGGACAAAGTTTGTGTAGGCTTCATTATTAGCAGCTGTGGCTATTTGTGGTAATGAGATGAATAAAGCAATTGTTAAAAGGGGAAAAATCAAGGTTTTGCAAATAGACATCTCCATTTTATTTGAATGTGTTGGAAATATAGAGAAAAAGACGTGAATATATATAGAGAGAGAAATGAATTTGGCAATGTGTTGTATTATTTGATTGTGAGAATAAAATTTAGATCTTGTCTTTTCTTAATTAGAATTTTTGTGTTTGAGCTTCATTATGAAAAAAATAATAATCTTATAGAGATTATTTTTCTCTTTAATTAACTTTGCGCTCGTCTCAAAACCAAATGATCAAAAAATTCAATATATAAAATAACGAGGCTCCCAAAATTTTGCAACCTATATGGCTTAACCTTGTGGCTGGCCTGATTGCACACCACAGGTCGAAAGATAATATATATATATATATATATATATATTGGTGGCCAATTCATATTATTCTTTAGACTAGAAGGGCATAAATTCAATTCATACAAAGACTCAAGATCAAAGCGTCTTTGTATTATACAAATTACTATTATACAAATTACTCGTATTTATTCTTTCCTTTAACGATAGTGGAAATTTCAATTTTAATTTAATTATTAATTATTTTTTTTAAAAAATATAGTCTTATATGAGGTATATAGTTTCCGAAAGCATGAGATAATTAAGATTCCCGTTTGATAAGTCTGGTGGCCATTCAGAGGTCAATTTGATTATAAGATCATACTCCGATCATTACACAATAGCCCATCTTAGGCCTTATTTATTAAAATTTAGACGTCTGAATCTGAATACACATTTGAATAATTAAAATGTATCTTCAAAAGAGATGGTTAATGAGCATAGGAGTTGTTGAACGTGGACAGAAAATGAAAAATAAAACTGATAGCATGTAACGCTGCGGAAGTGGAGGAAATATGTTTATATATTCACCCATGTGGCTAAGATACGGGGTATAAGTCTAAGCACCTCAATTCACCATTTCTGCTTTCTATTATTATATATATGATTTATGAACTTTAATAATATACCTTACTATTATACAAATGACTCGTATATATTCTTTCCTTTAACGAGAGTGGAAAATTCAATTATAATTTAATTATTAATTATTTTTAAAAAAAAATATAGTCTATATGAGGTATATATGATCCTGCTCACACGTAGTTTTTTGAATTTTTTATTTCAACGAGTGATTTAAATTTATTACTTTGATGGTTAAATTTATTTATATTTCACTAATTTTCTTGTAAAATTTATTATAGATATCCGATTTTTTTACAAATACAAAAACTAAATTATACAATACAGCCGCAAGAAAATTACTTTTAAATTTTTTGTTTACATTAAAGAATGAAAGAAAAAAAGAACAAGAAACTCGAATAATGATAATCAAAGAAGACAAAAAATATTTTTTGTAAATATACCTTAAATTTTGCGAGAAGGATAATATATATACCGCACATGATTTTTTTAAAAATTTAAAAAATTTAAAGTAAAAAAATAAATTTAAAATTAATATTTTTACTTCTGTATTACGAAAGATATATGTAAGCTCCTTTTATAATGATAAGAGTATATATATAAGTCATTTATATAACAGTAAAGATATATATGACTCACTATACAAATGAGATATCAACTCTAAATAGTAAAGTTAAGGAATATATCATGTCCTTCCCTCCATCATAATTGTAAAAAGCATTTCTTATTTTTCTTTTAACAACTAAGAATAATCATTTAGGTGCTGATTTGGCACACCTTGTCTCCTTTTCACTGCTTTTACTGGTCCTTATCAGACAAAACAAAGCAATATATGAAGTTTCTTTGTTTGACATACCTCACACATTTCTTATCCCTTCAGACCTCTTGTCATAACCAGTACTGAGAGCTAACAAAAAAAGATGAAGAGTTGCGAAAGTTGTGCTTGTACTTTCTATCATCATATACATACTTGACACCTACCGTTGAGTGGTGTCGTCGTGGAACCAAGGGGTCTGGATCCATCCCATTAGATCGTGCTCATGATCATGCTAGGACAAACAGAAACAAAAATAGCTCATCATCAACCGCCACCTCCGTTGGCTGGTACTCCATAGCAATGGCTTTGTTTTCTTACCTTAATTTTACTTACTTTTGAACTATAGTTTATTTAATTTGTGCAATTGATGTAAATATGTATTGTTACCGTGCGACTTGTACTTGGCATTGAGTTCCCATGGCTTTATTTACTTCCCATCCAATCACATTATTGTATGGAGTATTGATTGTTTAGTCTTTAAATATATTCTAGGATCTTGAATTATTTAAAAATGAAGTTAATATTAATATAAAATGGACTTTTAAATAAATAATCATTCATGTATTTGAAAATCATCACAATTATCTTCTTTGATATCATATTTATTGAAGTCATAAACGGAAAATAGAGGACGATCCTGGATTTTATTGCTTAATTTTTTTTCTTAATTCAATGTTTATCTATCTATATTTTACCTTAAAAGTATGAACTCCTAACTTGAATGTTAGATTACTATTTAGGTTGTGGCTTTTTCGATGAGTTGTGACTTTTCTGATAAGTTGTGACTTTTTTTCAAGGGTTACAAATTTTCAAAAGAGTTGTGACTTTTTCAAAAAGTTGTGAATTTTCCAAACGTTGTGACTTCTCGGAAAGGTTGTGACTTTTTTGATGAGTTGCGACTTTTTTCAAAGGGTTGTCACTTTTCCAAAGAGTTGTGACTTTTTCAATAAGTTTTGACTATTCCAAAGGGTTGTGACTTCTCGAAACAGTGGCGGATCTAGGATTTTAAGGTTGTGGGTGCTCTGAAGTGAAAATGTAAAAAAAACGTGTTCACAATGAGATTCGAACCTTGGTGACTATATCATTTATTCATTTGGTGCTCTATGTTAATTTTATACAAATACCTATCAATTTCTACATAGATATATATATTTCGTAACGAAGTTAATGGGTGCTCGAGCACCCGGCGGACACCATGTGGGTCCGCCCCTGTCTCGAAAAGGTCATGATTTTCCATATAGGACACAAAAAAAACTTATTCATACTACCCTTTGTTAACTATAAATACAGAGCTTTCCCCTCATTTTTCGACCACAATTTTTTTAATCTTCTACTCTTCTTCTTCCTGCATTTTCAATTTCTTTTGTGTAATTTATTGTCGTTCTGTGAGTTCGAAGATTAGCGGAATATGAGGCACCACTATTTTGATGAGATAAATCGTTCTATTCTAAGAGGGTATATTCTATAACCTTGAGCACTTGAGGAAAATAATTTTGATGATAAATAGTTATTTATTTGGTTAATATATACATTATTATGCAATATTCTAATATATAAAGTTAACATAATGTAGTCTAAATTCATTTATTTAATATAGCTAACTTTTATTAGACAATAGTTTAAAAAATGCAAATCTATATTTATATTTGGGTAGGTATTTGTATTTAAAATAAAACATTATATATGTCATGAATGTATTATCAAAGTTAACAAAATTTTCTAACATCAACAAGATCTTCTAAAAAATCACAACATATGTGTAAATCTGTGAATGAATATATATGAACATTATTCAAAGGTCCTATTTATTTGTGTAAGTATAAAACTTAGAAATTAACTATTGCACATTATCTTTAGTTATAACATATAGATTCTTTTAGTTATTACTAATTGTTGTAAACGTTATTCACAGTTTTTTATATTCTTTGTTATAATATTATGAATTCTATAATTATTTCATTAATTATTTCTACTTTCATCTTTCCTTATATTAACTATTGATCAATAGTTTTTCATATTATTGTACTTCTCTTATATATGTGATAACACAATGTTGTTAATTTTTTTTTATAAAAATGCTTGATTGAATAAATTGAAAATCGTTTACAAGTATATTGACTATATCTTTGTTTAGTGTAACATGAGCAAGTGATTACATATATGATTTCAAAGATAGAACATATTCTTAAATTTATTTTTTTAGTTTTTTCGATTAAAAAAAAGAAAGTCTTTCTCGGTTAACTATGAAAAGTAAGATAACTATCTTTAATTTATGTACACAGACAATTGAGAAGTCAAATATTAGAGTCAACAACAAAAACGCCGTCTATTATGTTATAACTTATAAAATACAAATTAATATACAAAAAATAGTTTTAAAAAAAAAAATATGTAGTGTTCTCTTCACATGGTCATATGACATTTTAAAATTTTAACGTGAAATACACATGCAAAGCACATCCGGTTAAATAACAAGAAAAATACACAATAAATATCGTCGATATAGTAATATTATTTAGACATGACTAATTAAATGATTGTACCTCATTAAATTGAAAAAAATACATTATAAATTATTACATTTAACTAATAAAAAATTTTATTGAAAGAAAATGCAATATTATCCTTTCATCACTTTCACATACAAGGAAGTTGGACAATTTTAAAATCTACAAAAATAATACACACAATTAAATCTTGAATACCCTTGAAAAAAAAATCGCCACTGATTTTTTTGTTTCAAGTGCCAACCTAATATGTGCCTAACTTTTAGCAATATGGATAAGGAAGATGTGGTATACAATAATCAAACGTTTAAAAAATTTCTCCAAATGGCCGTGTCACTATTTGTTACTCACTCAATTTTAATTTATTTAATCTACTTTCTCTTTTATAAAAATAGCTAAATTTTTTTTAGAAATTATTTATTTTAATTTTCATATAATATGTTTAATATCACAAAATTAAAAAACTATTACTATATCTGACATATATTTATAGGCTATAAGATTTTAAGTATTCCTTATTTTTTTAAAACTCTATGTTAGATAAAAATAAGTCAATTAAATAAAAAAAAAAGAAAGTATACATTTTGCCATTGGTTTAGCTGAGTTCAAGCTAGAAGAGGTGAGAAGAGATGTAGGGTTCAATTCAGTGGCGTAGCCAGAAATTTCTCGAAGGTGTCTAGAAATTAAACACAAATATATTTTTCTTTTGGCTGAATGAGTGCACTAGAAATTTTAAAAAATAAACTACGTAATATACAAATTTTTTTTATAAAGACTTAAAGTTGCTGTTAGCGAGATTTGAACTCACAAACTCATAAAAGTTTGACTCTTTCAAGACACTTTAAATCACTAGGCTACAACACCTTATTTTGTTAAGGATGTCCAAAATACGTTATTTGACCATTTTATATAATATTTTACTTGTATATACGATATAATTTTCCGACGAAGGGTGTCCAATTATGTAGCTACGCTTCTGGTTCAATTCTATCGAAACCACAAACTCTTTTATCTTTTACAATAAGTAAAACGGAAATTATTTGGCAAGACACAAATTTAACATGAATTGACACGAGTAATAAATTTAAGATTTTTCGTAATTTTGATGAAATGTAAAGGGTCATTTGGTAAGTTTATTTATTTTTTTTATCCAAAATACCCTCATAATATAACGATTCTTAATTTAAATTATTTTTCATAAGATATAGTACTCAAAATATATCAAATTTCTTCTAATAATTCATTCATTTTTGATGAAATGTTTACTTTTTCTACAAATAGTATTCAATATTTGTTAAAAAAAATAAACTTATAACCTATTATTATAAAAAATGAGGCTCCTTAAATTTGGGGACCTAACTAAGTCACGTGTTTTTTTAACAGAGCCCCCCGCTTAGAAATAATTGGGAGCAATTATATTTGATTGGTTACATTTATGACTTCTTTTGCCGCTTAGAAATAATTGGGAGAAATTATTTTTGATTGGTTACAATTATGACTTCTTTTGCTATAAATAGGAGTGTTGGTTGAGGAAATATTGTATAATAAGTTGTTTGAAATAAAGGTGTGTTACTCTCTTGTTTTTCTTCTTCTTTGCTTTAAGTATTATTTCTAGGTGGGATAATTGAATTAAACTGTTTTTATCATCGATCAGAAAAATAGATCAAGGATGGCATTGAGTGGTCAACTAGAATTTGAGGTGGAAATTAAGACTCCAGGAAACATTTTCCTTGAAATATATGGCAGCAACAAAGAATATCTCCCTAAAATCTGCTCACAATTTATCCAAAAAATTGACTTACTTGAAGGAGAGTGGGGACAAGTTGGATGCATTATCATGGTATATTTTTTCATTGGTAAATCAACTAATCTCTAGTACTCAACTACTCTTTAATATGTTTATGTTTATGAATTAGAAAAGCAAGTTGTTATAGGCTTTAGGATATATACAAAGAGTCTTGCTAATTGTCACTAAAAATACGTATTTAGCAACAATTTAATTAATTTTTTGATATACTGTATTGAGAATGATTTAAATGTATTTGATGAAGATGGTAAGGCAACAAATTCAAAGGAATTGGTGGAAGCAGTAGATGAGAAAAACAAGTCAATTACATATAATGTGGTTGGAGGAGAAATAATAGAGTTGTACAAGACCCTTAGGATTACTATCCAAATTCTATCAAATAATGATGCTGAATTTTTGAAGATAGAGCTCGAGTATGAGAAGCAGAATGAGGATGTTCCATGTCCCTACATGTTGAAGGCCTTTCTTACTGAAGTCACCAAAGCCATTGACGCCCATTATTCTCATTTATTAGATTCAGGATCGGCTCAATCATTAAAGCCGCTAAAGCTTATATATGATAACACAATGTTGTTAGTTTTTTTATAAAAATGCTTGATTGAATAAATTGAAAATCGGTACAAGTACATGGACTATATCTTTGTTTAGTGTAAGATGGCAAGTGATTACATATATGATTTCAAAGATAGAACATATTCTAAATTTATTTTTTTAGTTTTTTCGATTAAAAAAACAAGAAAGTCTTTCTCGGTTAACTATGGAAAAGGAAGATAACTATCTTTAATTTATGTCACAGACAATTGAGAAGTCAAATATTAGAGTCAACAACAAAAACGCCGCTCTATTATGTTATAACTTATAAAAAACAAATTGAATATACAAAAAATAGTTTTGAAAAAAAAAATGTAGTGTGTTTCTTCACATGCATATGACATTTTAAAATTTTAACGTGAAATACACATGCAAAGCACATCCGGTTTAAATAACAAGAAAAATACACAATAAAATATCGTCGATATAGTAATATTATTTAGACATGACTAATTACATGATGTTGACCTCATTAAATTTGAAAAAAATATATTATAATTATTACATAACTTAATAAAAATTTTATTGAAAGAAAATGCAATATTATCCTTCATTCACTTTCAGATACAAGGAAGTTGGCAACAGTGCGGATCCAGGATATACAGGTGTGGTGCTCATTCCTTTACATAAAATTGTTAGCATCACATAGCTGATAAGTGTATACTAACTCAAACTCTTTGATAAGAAAAAATAAACGTATATTAACTCAAACTCTTTAATAAAAAAGAAAAAGTTTATTTTCAAAAGTGTTCAGAAAAATTATTTTATCACGAAACACTAAATATGTGAGACTCTAAAGTCTAAACCTATTTATAAAGTAACAAACAAATATATATATTAAAATCTACTTTAAGACCTTAAGAGTACTAGCCATAGCCCATAAGCAATGAAAATCTCAAACCTAATTCTCTAAACCTTTTTTTCATTATCCAACTTTAATATACATCAAATAATATTACCTTTCTTTCCTATTTTGATTTTAATAAGAAAAAAGCTTTGAAGTTTGTTTATCGAATTAGCTGTTTTTTTTCTTGGAAACAAGAAGAAGAATGATTTTCGTTGTTTTGTTCAAAGAAAGAATTCAAAAGCGGGTATTAGAAAAGTTTAAAGCATAAAAAAAATTGGAAAAATTAAAAATAAATTAGAAGAAAAATTAATTATTTAGCCAAACTAATTAAGAATAAAAAAAGCGAAACATATACAAAATTCTAAGTAAAAGAATCTCATTAAAAAAAAAGAAAAGTAAAAAATGGGTGCAAAAACTTTGCTGGTAAAAGTAAAAGAAATCACTAGAAAACCTCAAAAAAAGGGTGCAAATTCGTTGAAACAAAATTGGGCTTGTTGTATTCGAACCGTCGCTGGCTGCTTGGCGCGCCCTAATTGTTCAAAGGAAAACCAGCGCGCCACAACAATATTTATCAATGGGTGCTGTGTTTATTATAATAAATGTAAGTTTTATATTGTTCGTGTTATTTAGGTTAAGGAATATATCAGTCCTTCCCTCCATCATAATTGTAAAAAGCATTTCTATTTTCTTTTAACAACTAAGAATAATCATTTAGGTGCTGATTTGGCACACCTTGTCTCCTTTTCACTGCTTTTTCTGGTCCTTATCAGACAAAACAAAGCAATATACAAGTCTTCTTTGTTTGACATACCTCACACATTTCTTATCCCTTCAGACCTTTTGTCATAACCAGTACTGAGAGCTAACAAAAAAAGATGAAGAGTTGCGAAGGTTGTGCTTGTACTTTCTATCATCATATGCATACTCTTGACACCTACCGTTGCGTGGTGTCGTCGTGGAACCAAGGGGTATGGATCCATCCCATTAGATCGTGCTCATGATCATGCTAGGACAAACATAAACAAAAATAGCTCATCATCAACCGCCACCTCCGTTGGCTGGTACTCCATAGCAATGGCTTTGTTTTCTTACCTTAATTTTACTTACTTTTGAACTATAGTTTATTTAATTTGTGCAATTGATGTAAATATGTATTGTTACCGTGCGAATTGTACTTGGCATTGAGTTCCCAAGGCTTTATTTACTTCCCATCCAATCACATTATTGTATGGAGTATTGATTGTTTAGTCTTTAAATATATTCTAGGATCTTGAATTATTTAAAAATGAAGTTAATATTAATATAAAATGGACTTTTAAATAAATAATCATTCATGTATTTGAAAATCATCTCAATTATCTTCTTTGATATCATATTTATTGAAGTCATAAACGGAAAATAGTGGACGATCCTGGATTTTATTGCTTAATTTTTTTTCTTAATTCAATGTTTATCTATCTATATTTTACCTTAAAAGTATGAACTCCTAACTTGAATGTTAGATTACTATTTAGGTTGTGGCTTTTTCGATGAGTTGTGACTTTTCCGATAAGTTGTGACTTTTTTTCAAGGATTACGAATTTTCAAAAGAGTTGTGACTTTTTCAAAAAGTTGTGAATTTTCCAAACGTTGTGACTTCTCGGAAAGGTTGTGACTTTTTTGATGAGTTGCGACTTTTTTCAAAGGGTTGTCACTTTTCCAAAGAGTTGTGACTTTTTCAATAAGTTTTGACTATTCCAAAGGGTTGTGACTTCTCGAAACAGTGGCGGATCTAGGATTTTAAGGTTGTGGGTGCTCTGAAGTGAAAATGTAAAAAAACGTGTTAACAATGAGATTCGAACCTTGGTGACTATATCATTTATTCATTTGGTGCTCTATGTTAATTTTATACAAATACCTATCAATTTCTACATAGATATATATATTTCGTAACGAAGTTAATGGGTGCTCGAGCACCCGGCGGACACCATGTGGGTCCGCCCCTGTCTCGAAAAGGTCATGATTTTCCATATAGGACAAAAAAAAACTTATTCATACTACCCTTTGTTAACTATAAATACAGAGCTTTCCCCTCATTTTTCGACCATAATTTTTTTTAATCTTCTACTCTTCTTCTTCCTGCATTTTCAATTTCTTTTGTGTAATTTATTGTCGTTCTGTGAGTTTGAAGATTAGCGGAATATGAGGCACCACTATTTTGATGAGATAAATCGTTCTATTCTAAGAGGGTATATTCTATAACCTTGAGCACTTGAGGAAAATAATTTTGATGATAAATAGTTATTTATTTGGTTAATATATACATTATTATGCAATATTCTAATATATAAAGTTAACATAATGTAGTCTAAATTCATTTATTTTTGTTAAACCTTCTTGTGATGTAGATATATGCTTATGAATATATTTTTCAAAATTTAAAAAGTGTCACAGTTCATATTTTGATGCTCAAGACAAAAGAATGACTTTATTTATCAATGATACTTAATTATGTGATTTAGATTGTCATAAAGTTTGCCTCAAAATAGGTATTACTATATAAGCATTATCCACTATTTCTTAATATTTTAGTATTTTATGAAGAAAAATGCATAGGACTTGTAATAACGTCAGTTGAAGTTTTTATTAGTTTAATTTTTATTATTTATTTAATATAGCTAACTTTTATTAGACAATAGTTTAAAAAATGCAAATCTATATTTATATTTGGGTAGGTATTTGTATTTAAAATAAAACATTATATATGTCATGAATGTATTATCAAAGTTAACAAAATTTTCTAACATCAACAAGATCTTCTAAAAAATCACAACATATGTGTAAATCTGTGAATGAATATATATGAACATTATTCAAAGGTCCTATTTATTTTTGTAAGTATAAAACTTAGAAATTAATTATTGCACATTATCTTTAGTTATAACATATAGATTCTTTTAGTTATTACTAATTGTTGTAAACGTTATTCACAGTTTTTTATATTCTTTGTTATAATATTATGAATTCTATAATTATTTCATTAATTATTTCTACTTTCATCTTTCCTTATATTAACTTTTGACCAATAGTTTTTCATATTATTGTACTTCTCTTATATATGTGATAACACAATGTTGTTAAGTTTTTTTTATAAAAATGCTTGATTGAATAAATTGAAAATCGTTTACAAGTACATGGACTATATCTTTGTTTAGTGTAAGATGCGCAAGTGATTACATATATGATTTCAAAGATAGAACATATTCTTAAATTTATTTTTTTAGTTTTTTCGATTAAAAAAAAGAAAGTCTTTCTCGGTTAACTATGAAAAGTAAGATAACTATCTTTAATTTATGTACACAGACAATTGAGAAGTCAAATATTAGAGTCAACAACAAGAACGCCGTCTATTATGTTATAACTTATAAAATACAAATTAATATACAAAAAATAGTTTTGAAAAAAAAAATGTAGTGTTCTCTTCACATGGTCATATGACATTTTAAAATTTTAACGTGAAATACACATGCAAAGCACATCCGGTTAAATAACAAGAAAAATACACAATAAATATCGTCGATATAGTAATATTATTTAGACATGACTAATTACATGATTGTACCTCATTAAATTGAAAAAAATATATTATAAATTATTACATTTAACTAATAAAAAATTTTATTGAAAGAAAATGCAATATTATCCTTTCATCACTTTCAGATACAAGGAAGTTGGACACAGTGGCGGATCCAGGATATACAGGTTGTGGGTGCTCACTTCCTTTAACATAAAATTGTTAGCAATCACATAGTGTAAGTGTATACTAACTCAAACTCTTTGATAAAAAAAATAAACGTATATTAACTCAAACTCTTTAATAAAAAAAGAAAAAGTTTATTTCAAAAGTGTTCAAAAAATTTATTTTTAATCACGAAACACTAAATATGTGAGACTCTAAAGTCTAAACCTATTTATAAAGTAACAAAAATATATATATAAAATCTACTTTAAGACTTAAGAGTACTAGCCATAGCCCATAAGCAATGAAAATCTCAAAACCTAATTCTCTAAACCTTTTTTTCATTATCCAACTTTAATATAACATCAAATAATATTACCTTTCTTTCGTATTTTGATTTTAATAAGAAAAAAGCTTGAAGTTTGTTATCGAATTAGCTGTTTTTTCTTTGAAACAAGAAGAAGAATGATTTCGTTGTTTTGTTCAAAGAAAGAATTTCAAAAGCGGGTATTAGAAAAGGTTTTAAAGCATAAAAAAATTGGAAAAATTAAAAATAAATTAGAAAGAAAAATTAATTATTTAGCCTAAACTAATTAAGAATAAAAATAGTCGAAACATATACAAAATTCTAAGTAAAAGAATCCTTCATTAAAAAAAAGAAAAAGTAAAAAAATGGGTGCAAAAACTTTGCTGGTAAAAGTAAAAGAAATCACTAGAAAACCTCAAAAAAAGGGTGCAAATTCGTTGAAACAAAATTGGGCTTGTTTGTATTCGAACCGTCGCTGGGTGGCTTGGCGCGCCTAATTGTTCAAAGGAAAACCAGCGCGCCCACAACAATATTTATTCAATGGGTGCTTGTTTATATATAATAAATGTAAGTTTTATATTTTCTGTATTTATATACAAAAAGATTTCGAAGTCAATGGATGCTCGAGCACCCGAAACTACCTATGTGGGTCCGTCCCTGGTTGGACAATTTTAAAATCTACAAAAATAATACACACAATTAAATCTTGAATACCCTTGAAAAAAAAATCGCCACTGATTTATTTGTTTCAAGTGCCAACCTAATATGTGCCTAACTTTTAGCAATATGGATAAGGAAGATGTGGTATACAATAATCAAACGTTTAAAATATTTCTCCAAATGGCCGTGTCACTATTTGTTACTCACTCAATTTTAATTTATTTAATCTACTTTCTCTTTTATAAAAATAGCTACTTTTTTTTAGAGATTATTTATTTTAATTTTCATATAATATGTTTAATATCACAAAATTAAAAAACTATTACTATATCTGACATATATTTATAGGCTATAAGATTTTAAGTATTCCTTATTTTTTTAAAACTCTATGTTAGATAAAAATAAGTCAATTAAATTAAAGAAAAAGAAAGTATACATTTTGCCATTGGTTTAGCTGAGTTCAAGCTAGAAGAGGTGAGAAGAGATGTAGGGTTCAATTCAGTGGCGTAGCCAGCAATTTCTCGAAGGTGTCTAGAAATTAAACACAAATATATTTTTTCTTTTGGCTGAATGAGTGCACTAGAAATTTTAAAAATTAAACTACGTAATATACAAATTTTTTTTATAAAGACTTAAAGTTGCTGTTAGCGAGATTTGAACTCACAAACTCATAAAAGTTTGACTCTTTCAAGACAATTTAAACCACTAGGCTACAACACCTTATTTTGTTAAGGATGTTCAAAATACGTTATTTGACCATTTTATATAATATTTTACTTGTATATACGATATAATTTTCCGACGAAGGGTGTCCAATTATGTAGCTACGCTTCTGGTTCAATTCTATTGAAACCACAAACTCTTTTATCTTTTACAATAAGTAAAACGGAAATTATTTGGCAAGACACAAATTTAACATGAATTGACACGAGTAATAAATTTAAGATTTTTTCGTAATTTTGATGAAATGTAAAGGGTCATTTGGTAAGTTTATTTATTTTTTTAATCCAAAATACCCTCATAATATAACGATTCTTAATTTAAATTATTTTTCATAAGATATAGTACTCAAAATATGTCAAATTTCTTCTAATAATTCATTCATTTTTCATGAAATGTTTACTTTTTCTACAAATAGTATTCAATATTTGTTAAAAAAAATAAACTTATAACCTATTATTATAAAAAATGAGGCTCCTTAAATTTGGGGACCTAACTAAGTCACATGTTTTTTTTAACAGAGCCCCCCGCTTAGAAATAATTGGGAGCAATTATATTTGATTGGTTACATTTATGACTTCTTTTGCCGCTTAGAAATAATTGGGAGCAATTATTTTTGATTGGTTACAATTATGACTTCTTTTGCTATAAATAGGAGTGTTGGTTGAGGAAATATTGTATAATAAGTTGTTTGAAACAAAGGTGTGTTACTCTCTTGTTTTTCTTCTTCTTTGCTTTAAGTATTATTTCTAGGTGGGATAATTGAATTAAACTGTTTTTATCATCGATCAGAAAAATAGATCAAGGATGGCATTGAGTGGTCAACTAGAATTTGAGGTGGAGATTAAGACTCCAGGAAACATTTTCCTTGAAATATATGGCAGCAACAAAGAATATCTCCCTAAAATCTGCTCACAATTTATCCAAAAAATTGACTTACTTGAAGGAGAGTGGGGACAAGTTGGATGCATTATCATGGTATATTTTTTCATTGGTAAATCAACTAATCTCTAGTACTCAACTACTCTTTAATATGTTTATGTTTATGAATTAGAAAAGCAAGTTGTTATAGGCTTTAGGATATATACAAAGAGTCTTGCTAATTGTCACTAAAAATACGTATTTAGCAACAATTTAATTAATTTTTTGATATAGTGTATTGAGAATGATTTAAATGTATTTTATGAAGATGGTAAGGCAACAAATTCAAAGGAATTGGTGGAAGTAGTAGATGAGAAAAACAAGTCAATTACATATAATGTGGTTGGAGGAGAAATAATGGAGCTGTACAAGACCCTTAGGATTACTATCCAAATTCTATCAAATAATGATGCTGAATTTTTGAAGATAAAGCTCGAGTATGAGAAGCAGAATAAGGATGTTCCATGTCCCTACATGTTGAAGGCCTTTCTTACTGAAGTCACCAAAGCCATTGACGCCCATTATTCTCATTTATTAGATTCAGGGTCGGCTCAATCATAAAGCCGCTAAAGCAATTCTTAGGACTAATACTATTTCTAAAGATATTATATATATAAATAAACAAACTTAATATATTGATAGATTTAAAAATAATTTATTGGGTAAAAAATATAAGATTATTTCTATCTTATTTAATACGTGGTCATTGTAATAATTAAAAAATTAAATATTGTCTGAGTTGATTGTAGCATCCTTTATATTCTGAACCATGTTAGTTTTCTTATATTTACATTTTTATCTCCTTTTCTGTATATTTATTTTCTTGTTACTTAATATTCTAAAGTCTTACAAATGGTCAAACTCTTTTCATTATGCAAAATTTATTATTGTGTGTTTAATTGTGAACACCGGTGGAAGTAGGATTTTCAATTAAAAAAACTTAAAATATAATGGAGTAAATATACGAAGAAGTCAAATGAAGTTCAACATCTACTGTATATATAAAAATAATTTTATGCATACATAAATGATATAATTTTTCAGTGAATAAATTTTGGATGAACTCCCTCAAACTTACATGGCTTCCCCCTTGAAGTTATCCTTGTGTATTACTCCTTTCATCCCAATTTATATGACACCATTTGATAACACAAAGAGTTTAACAAATAAGAGAAGAGTTTGTAAGTTACTTTAGTGTTTACTTAAGAGTTTAACAAATAAGAGAAGATTTTGTAAGTTACTTTAGTGTTTACTTTTTGTTGACTTCTTCACAATAAATTGTTAAGTGAGACCTATAATAAAAATAAATTGGGATTGATATAATTATATAGTTGTCAAATACTCCTTCTATTTTGTATTAACTAAATTTATGAGACCATGCTTACACATTAAGATAAATATTCAAAGAAATAATTTAAACCTTTTACCCTTTTATTTATTCCCAAGTTATTCTTTAAAAAAAATACAATTTATGTCTTAAAAATGTAAACTTATTAAAGGAACGAGTAAATATTTTTTAAAAAAAATCAATATTTATCTTAAATTTTGAACAATCCAGCCGATTAGCACAAAAAAAAAATTCTCTTGATGCTTACAAGTGGGCTTGTGGCTATTGCATACCATAATAGGGTAAATTACATAAATCCCATAGGTTTAGTATGAAATTATAATTATCCCTAATAAGTTTTTAATTACATTAATTCTTAAAAATTAAAAAAAATCAAATAAAATAATCGAAGCTCGAATACATTAATATGTAGCTCAAATATATTAAAATTGTCTTGGATACATTAATATGTAGCTCGAATACATTAAAAACTAGCTCAGATACATGATATGTAGCTCGAATACATTAAGTACTGGCTCAAATACATTAAAAACAAACTCGGATACATAATATGTAGCTCGAATACATTAAATACTGGCTCGACACCATTCAATATATATTTTTAAAGCACATGCTATGTTGGTCTCAACATGAATAAACCTTAAAATTTCACAAACTTTATATTGAAGCTTCACATCCAATGTTTATTAAATTTTGAGAGAAGGTTACAAACCAATTTTTCATTAATAAAATGTGAAGGAACCAAAGTAGCAAGTTGAAGAAGAAAACAAAAACAACACTTGCGCATTTCTTTTCTCTAGTAGCTTGTCACGTTGTTATGCATTTTCGCATTCTCTATAGTTCTACTTAACCCTTTGATATCATTGATGAGACAGTCGAGGTTACTATACGATAAACCTCCTTCTTCAACACTTAATTTTGCAAGTTTTGATAATTTCTCAACTGATTTCTTGTACTCATCCTTTTTTGTTTCCATAAGATCTCTTACCATTTTCTCTACGACGAATCTATCACAAATGTCTTTCATGTCTAACCCAATCTTCCAAAATTCATTTACTAGTCTACTTGTAACTCTTTGGCCCACATATCGAGGCCAACAAATCATGGGCTTTCCCTCAATAACACTTTCCAGTGTCGAGTTCCATCCATTATGGGTTAAAACCCACCTATCGATGGATGGGCTAGTACCATCTTTTGTGGAGCCCAACTCACTATGTAACCAATTCCTTTGCAACCCTCAACAAGTTCCTTCATAAATTGATCATGTGATTCATCTCCCTTCAACATGTTAGGCCTCATTACGCACAAAAATTTAACTTTACTATTCATTAGTCCATGCCAAAATTCCATGATCTCATCTCTTGAAACAACAGCAAGGCTTCCAAAACTTACATAAATTATGGATCCCTTGGATTGCGCGTCGAGCCATTTAATGGAAGCATGGTCTTCTTCCCATATGCTATTTGAGGATGACAATAGTGGAGTAGCTTTAGCAGCAAGTCTAGTCTTCAAGTTCAATGGCAATGGTCCAATTGCATATGTTTTAGGAAAGTAAGAACGAACATTAGAAAGAAAAGGCCCATCTAAATCTTCAAACGAGTTTAATATGAGCCCATGGGCTTTTGGTATACGTTCAATCTCCTTAAAAACGGCCTGAGAATCTTGATCGGTTTTATAATCTGAAAGACAGAAGTGTGGAAGATCTCGTCGTCTAAGAAGACCTTCCATGGCTGGTAGATGTGTTACCAATGCATCCAAGTCATTTCCTACAGAAATAAATATGAAGTTAAATTTATAGTTGTAGTGTTCCAAATTGGTTCTATTCACTCTATTTTTTCTTAGTTTGATAAGGCTGTGCACAATTTTAAAGAAAAAATTAATTAGAAATGTAATTTATTTTATATAATTATATTAATTTTTTAAAATTTAATCTACTTACATCTTTTTAATTCCAGAATAATTATCATCGCTAAAGATAAAAGTTCAGAAAATAATTATTTTTCTCGACATCTACAAAGGGGCATGGAGTATTTCTGATTTTTCCTTTCTTTAAAAGTGGAGCAAATATCTCCTTCGTTCACTTTTAAATGTCATAGTTTCTATTTTAAAGTCAAACTATAAGAGTTTTAATTGACATTTTATAATGTATTTTTTCATCATATTAATATGTAAAAAATTATAATTTATAGTGCATTTTATATAATATTTGAATATCTAAATTTTGGTTAAAATATCAAATTAATGAAATTTAATCTAACTTTAGAAATTAATTAAATTAACTTTTAAAAAATATAACACAACAAATAAAAATAAATGGAGAAAGTAATATTTCAAAGTTAGTTTGACCATTTAATGCCCCTACTTGGGCGCATGCCTAACCGGGGAAGGTGAAAGCTAAAGTAATAAAGAAATCATCATTATTCCTCTTATTATTATTAATTTGAAGAACGAACATGAGTTAGTTCTGTTCAATTATTACTGTCCATTATTCACTTGGCATAGAAATTAAAAATAGAAGTATAATTTTATTATACCATACTTTGAATATAATAAATCAGTGTTTTGAAAATATAAAAGAGAAATAACTATAATTAATGATAAGGGTAAATTATTAACTAAGTGTAAAATTATTTATGATTTTATAAAATGAACAAAAATTATTAGACATTTATTTTTACTATAGTGGACAAGTATTATTAAACGAAGAAAATATATTTTTATGTTATTATTTCTTACAAATAAAATAAAAAGAATAATATTATTTGTGCATTATTTAAGGAACATATATTTTTAACAAAGTACAACATTGTAAATAGAAACGGAGAAAAATAAAGAGAGGAGGTACAATTAAGGCATTGTCAATAGAGAAACAAAATACCTTTGAAGGGAAGAACTCCAGCCTCAATTAGTTTTGGCAAACAAAGATAAATCCAAAAGCAGGAAGGACTATTAGTGTCAAATGTAATAACTGGAACTCCCATCTCATTTCCGATATCCACACCATAATAAAACAGTCCATCAAGTATAACACATGTGACCGGCTCCTTAACAAGGCCACTAAGCATTTGTTTAAGATAAGGCTCAGCCATGCTCTGCAAGGAGTTGATAATGTCTCCGAATTGTTCGACTGATCGCGGGTTGTCCTCAGGGAGGCCATCGGATATTGTAAGGAATTGGAATCCAGGATATTGTTTGAAACGAGATTCGACATTTGAGTTAACAACGAGACGTTGTTGATTGTGGTTTGTGTTGAGAAAACTGACTCTAAGCCCAGCAAGACATAAGAGCTCAGCTAATTGTAGATTGGAGTTTATAGTGCTTTGTAAAGGGAGAGGAAAGATGAGAACATGAGGAGTAATGGATGTCTCTTCCATGCCTATTGTGAGAGTAGGTGAAATTAATTAACCACTTTTATAAGTGGACTTGGTGCAACATTTTCCATTTCCCACTTTTCGTTATACTCTCCTAATAAGAAATTTTAAAAACTTCGTATTAAGTCAAACTATACTATTTTTTTTAAAATAAAGAGGATCATAGATGTATTTTTAAATGAAGAGACCTTATTTAATTTCTTGGAGGAGCTCATTCCAGCTTGTGTGACAAATAAAAAAATATATTATATCGAGATTTGATTCATTTCAGCAATTTTTTAAGTTTAGCATTTCGACAAAATAGAGCCATTTAAAGTAGGGAAGTATCTCAAATCAAGACATAAATTTGTTACGTACTTACTCCTTATTTTTACTGGTTTTTTTACATTAAAAAGATATATATAATTATTTTTTTATTTTTAAACTAAAAAATTATTATATTTTGTTATATTTTACCTTGCTATTAATGTTATAATTGTTTCTAATGCATCTCCAACCTCAATGACTTATAATAATTAAGAATAATATTATAAAAAATATTCTTAGATTTATTATTTTAAAAAGTGTGTTAAATCACACACGAATTAGAGAATGGAGTGAGTATATAACACTCTATGCCAATTGGCCACTTATTTTTCAGGGTTATTTCATTTTATTTATTTTATTTTATCATTCTTGGTATCAAATATTTGTATTAAAGCTCTATGTAAAATTCCATTTTAGAGAAACACTCTTATCAAGAATATATCCATATTTAAAACTCAAATTCAAGATCATCAAATTAGAAAGAACAATCTCATATGCTATACCACATTTGTTGGTGGTCCTAGGGTCCTTTTTCACCTTCTCTTATTTATGGTTTTGGCACACAAACAAAGAAAACTTTTTAGTAATAGTATTAATCACAAAAGTATCCTTTCTACTTATAAACATTTTTTTTTATGTTAACAAAATGAAAAGAAATCAATCGATACTTAGAATTAAGTAAATTTGATGAGATTATAAGATTACCCAAACACCCTTCTAATAAAAATTCGCAAGCCTGGTATGCCTTTTTAGAAAATTGTACAGATCTATATATATATATATATATATATATATATATATATATATATATATATATCTTAAATAAAGAAACCTTATTTAATTTCAAGTGGAGCTTATTTCCAGCCTGTGTGAGCATATAAAAGTATCCATTTATAATGAAGATTGATTCATTTAAGCAAGTCTTGAAGTTAGTTTTCGACAAACTAATCCATTTAATGAATTTCAAATCAAGATATACTTATTAATATACTACGACAAAAAAGCTGTTGACGTTTAAATTTTATCAAATAGTTCATAAACTTATTTGGATACATTTTCATGAAATTACCATCGGAAAAGGGTCAAAAATACCCTTAAACTATCTGAAATAGCTCATATATACCCTTAAACTATATTTTGGCTCAAAACTACCCTTCCCGTCATACTATTGGGTCAAAAGTACCCTTCTTATTAACGGAAGTTGTAAAATGCCATGTGGATGCCATATGGATGCCACATTGCATGCCAATAGGATTCCAATGCCACATATACAAAAAGGAAAAGGTTCAAAATACCTTAAACTATCCGAAATAACTCATATATATCCTTAAACTATATTTCGGCTCAAAACTACTCTTCCCGTCAAACTATTGGGTCAAAAATACCCTTCTTATTAACAGAAGATGTTAAATGCCATGTGGATGCCACATTGCATAACAATAAGGTTGCACTGCCACATTGACTAAATCCCTAAATCTTAATTACTCATGTTCCCCTCATTTCATTATTTTCCAGAAACGATATCGCCCCTTCTCCCTCATTTCGCGGCTAGGGTTTCACATTTTTTTTCGTCGCTGGGTTTCAAAGTGGATATTCTTGGTTGTCGTTAGTAAAACTTGTTTCTTATTTTATTGTGTTTACAACCATGAAAATCAACTTTGAAACTTAGCTCCGAAGAAATTTAAGAAACATTGGACGCGAAATGACGGGAAAATTGTGAAATTCTAGCTATCATACTTAGAAATCATAAACATAATAAAATAAGAAAAATATTTACTAACCTACAAGCATGAATATCTACTTTGAAACTCAGCCCCCAAGAAAGCTACGAAGCCTTAGCTGATATGAAAGTTGTGAAATCCTAACTATTTCTGGAAATAATGAAATGAGGGGGGGGGGGGGAGTAATTAGGTTTAGGGATTTAGTCTATGTGGTAGTGGAACCTTATTGTTATGCAATGTGGCATCCATATGACATTTAACATCTTCTTTTAATAAGGTATTTTTGACCCAATAGCTTGACAGGAAGGTAGTTTTGAGCCGAAATATAGTTTAAGGGTAAATATGAGCTATTTCGATAGCTTAAGGGTACTTTTGACCCTTTTATTTAGTCTACGTGGCAGTGGAATCCTATTGGCATGCAATGTGGTATCCATATGGCATCCACATGGCATTTAACAACTTCCGTTAATAAGAAGGTACTTTTGACCCAATAGTATGACGGAAAGGGTAGTTTTGAGCCGAAATAAAGTAGAAGGGTATATGTGAGCTATTTTGAATAGTTTAGGGATATTTTTGAGCCTTTTCCGAATTACCATTTACTGGACTACTAATGATAAGCTCGTTATGCTAAGTCAAAGTGGAAGAGCCAATGTGATCATGTTACGTGTTCAAGGTGACATATCATACCCCTATTAAATTGAAGAGCAATAGAAATGTGTCTTTCAACATGTTTCAATCGGTCAAATATCATCATATCATTTAAATTTTATATATTTGGCTAGAAAGTGTACTTGTCCTTATTTAAACTCTTTCATCCTATATACTACAATAAATAGAGTTATTCACAATTTAGAAAATGACCAAAATTCTAACAAAAAGTCAGAGAGATCTTATGGATCAAACGTCATAACTTTATCTACAATCATTCAAGTATATTTGCTTACAAGTTTCAGAGATCAACACAAAGACTCAAGATCAAGCGTCAAATCCCAAGCGTCAAGATCAAGTTTCTGAATCTGAATACACATTTAATAATTAAAATGTATCTTAAAAAAAGATGGTTAATGAGCGCCAAGGCGTTGCTGGCAAGTTTGGTAATATTTTCCATGCTACTATTTATCATTTCCTTCACACTTGGATTTACCTCCCGTCCAGAAAACCCCTCGGTACATGAATCGGCGTCTGTTATTACTGCACTCGCATACGTTTTAGCATTAGACAACTGAAATGCCTTATCTTTATCACCTAAATGTCTCATTGCTTCAACAGCCTGCTTTAGTTCGTATACTGCATCCTTCACATCTTCTATACAGTCTTAAATTATGGATGCTTCAATTCGGGTTATTCCCTTTTGTTTTTTCAGTGTTGAGACAGTGCTAGAGGCGTTTTTTGCGGCTTTTATGGTTACATCAAGAGCTGCTTTGCATAGCCTTGTGGAGTTGGTTTTCACTGAAGACGCATAGGGGATTAGTGTGTTTTGACAAAGGGAAATGTATGTGGTGACGTTGCATTTAGTTTGGACAAAGTTTGTGTAGGCTTCATTATTAGCAGCTGTGGCTATTTGTGGTAATGAGATGAATAAAGCAATTGTTAAAAGGGGAAAAATCAAGGTTTTGCAAATAGACATCTCCATTTTATTTGAATGTGTTGGAAATATAGAGAAAAAGACGTGAATATATATATAGAGAGAGAAATGAATTTGGCAATGTGTTGTATTATTTGATTGTGAGAATAAAATTTAGATCTTGTCTTTTCTTAATTAGAATTTTTTTGTTTGAGCTTCATTATGAAAAAATAATAATCTTATAGAGATTATTTTTCTCTTTAATTAACTTTGCGCTCATCTCAAAACCAAATGATCAAAACATTCAATATATAAAATAACGAGGCTCCCAAAATTTTGCAACCATTTCTGCTTTCTATCATTATAGATATGATTTATGAACTTTAATAATATACCTTACTATTATACAAATGACTCGTATATATTCTTTCCTTTAACGAGAGTGGAAAATTCAGTTTTAATTTAATTATTAGTAATTTTTTAAAAAAAATATAGTCTATATGAGGTATATATGATCCTGCTCACACGTAGTTTTTTGAATTTTTTATTTCAACGAGTGATTTAAATTTATTACTTTGATGGTTAAATTTATTTATATTTCACTAATTTTCTTGTAAAATTTATTATAGATATCCGATTTTTTTACAAATACAAAAACTAAATTATACAATACAGCCGCAAGAAAATTACTTTTAAATTTTTTGTTTACATTAAAGAATGAAAGAAAAAAAAGAACAAGAAACTCGAATAATGATAATCAAAGAAGACAAAAATATTTTTTGTAAATATACCTTAAATTTTGCGAGAAGGATAATATATATACCGCACATGATTTTTTTAAAAATTTAAAAAATTTAAAGTAAAAAAATAAATTTAAAATTAATATTTTTACTTCTGTATTACGAAAGATATATGTAAGCTCCTTTTATAATGATAAGAGTATATATATAAGTCATTTATATAACAGTAAAGATATATATGACTTACTATACAAATGAGATATCAACTCTAAATAGTAAAGTTAAGGAATATATCAGGTCCTTCCCTCCATCATAATTGTAAAAAGCATTTCTAATTTTTCTTTTAACAACTAAGAATAATCATTTAGGTGCTGATTTGGCACACCTTGTCTCCTTTTCACGGCTTTTACTGGCCCTTATCAGACAAAACAAAGCAATAAATGAAGTTTCTTTGTTTGACATACCTCACACATTTCTTATCCCTTCACACCTTTTGTCATAACCAGTACTGAGAGCTAACAAAAAAAGATGAAGAGTTGCGAAGGTTGTGCTTGTACTTTCTATCATCATATGCATACTCTTGACACCTACCGTTGCGTGGTGTCGTCGTGGAACCAAGGGGTATGGATCCATCCCATTAGATCGTGCTCATGATCATGCTAGGACAAACAGAAACAAAAATAGCTCATCATCAACCGCCACCTCCGTTGGCTGGTACTCCATAGCAATGGCTTTGTTTTCTTACCTTAATTTTACTTACTTTTGAACTATAGTTTATTTAATTTGTGCAATTGATGTAAATATGTATTGTTACCGTGCGAATTGTACTTGGCATTGAGTTCCCAAGGCTTTATTTACTTCCCATCCAATCACATTATTGTATGGAGTATTGATTGTTTAGTCTTTAAATATATTCTAGGATCTTGAATTATTTAAAAATGAAGTTAATATTAATATAAAATGGACTTTTAAATAAATAATCATTCATGTATTTGAAAATCATCTCAATTATCTTCTTTGATATCATATTTATTGAAGTCATAAACGGAAAATAGAGGACGATCCTGGATTTTATTGCTTAATTTTTTTTCTTAATTCAATGTTTATCTATCTATATTTTACCTTAAAAGTATGAACTCCTAACTTGAATGTTAGATTACTATTTAGGTTGTGGCTTTTTCGATGAGTTGTGACTTTTCTGATAAGTTGTGACTTTTTTTCAAGGGTTACAAATTTTCAAAAGAGTTGTGACTTTTTCAAAAAGTTGTGAATTTTCCAAACGTTGTGACTTCTCGGAAAGGTTGTGACTTTTTTGATGAGTTGCGACTTTTTTCAAAGGGTTGTCACTTTTCCAAAGAGTTGTGACTTTTTCAATAAGTTTTGACTATTCCAAAGGGTTGTGACTTCTCGAAACAGTGGCGGATCTAGGATTTTAAGGTTGTGGGTGCTCTGAAGTGAAAATGTAAAAAAAACGTGTTCACAATGAGATTCGAACCTTGGTGACTATATCATTTATTCATTTGGTGCTCTATGTTAATTTTATACAAATACCTATCAATTTCTACATAGATATATATATTTCGTAACGAAGTTAATGGGTGCTCGAGCACCCGGCGGACACCATGTGGGTACGCCCCTGTCTCGAAAAGGTCATGATTTTCCATATAGGACACAAAAAAAACTTATTCATACTACCCTTTGTTAACTATAAATACAGAGCTTTCCCCTCATTTTTCGACCACAATTTTTTTTAATCTTCTACTCTTCTTCTTCCTGCATTTTCAATTTCTTTTGTGTAATTTATTGTCGTTCTGTGAGTTCGAAGATTAGCGGAATATGAGGCACCACTATTTTGATGAGATAAATCGTTCTATTCTAAGAGGGTATATTCTATAACCTTGAGCACTTGAGGAAAATAATTTTGATGATAAATAGTTATTTATTTGGTTAATATATACATTATTATGCAATATTCTAATATATAAAGTTAACATAATGTAGTCTAAATTCATTTATTTAATATAGCTAACTTTTATTAGACAATAGTTTAAAAAATGCAAATCTATATTTATATTTGGGTAGGTATTTGTATTTAAAATAAAACATTATATATGTCATGAATGTATTATCAAAGTTAACAAAATTTTCTAACATCAACAAGATCTTCTAAAAAATCACAACATATGTGTAAATCTGTGAATGAATATATATGAACATTATTCAAAGGTCCTATTTATTTGTGTAAGTATAAAACTTAGAAATTAACTATTGCACATTATCTTTAGTTATAACATATAGATTCTTTTAGTTATTACTAATTGTTGTAAACGTTATTCACAGTTTTTTATATTCTTTGTTATAATATTATGAATTCTATAATTATTTCATTAATTATTTCTACTTTCATCTTTCCTTATATTAACTATTGATCAATAGTTTTTCATATTATTGTACTTCTCTTATATATGTGATAACACAATGTTGTTAATTTTTTTTTATAAAAATGCTTGATTGAATAAATTGAAAATCGTTTACAAGTATATTGACTATATCTTTGTTTAGTGTAACATGAGCAAGTGATTACATATATGATTTCAAAGATAGAACATATTCTTAAATTTATTTTTTTAGTTTTTTCGATTAAAAAAAAGAAAGTCTTTCTCGGTTAACTATGAAAAGTAAGATAACTATCTTTAATTTATGTACACAGACAATTGAGAAGTCAAATATTAGAGTCAACAACAAAAACGCCGTCTATTATGTTATAACTTATAAAATACAAATTAATATACAAAAAATAGTTTTAAAAAAAAAAATATGTAGTGTTCTCTTCACATGGTCATATGACATTTTAAAATTTTAACGTGAAATACACATGCAAAGCACATCCGGTTAAATAACAAGAAAAATACACAATAAATATCGTCGATATAGTAATATTATTTAGACATGACTAATTAAATGATTGTACCTCATTAAATTGAAAAAAATACATTATAAATTATTACATTTAACTAATAAAAAATTTTATTGAAAGAAAATGCAATATTATCCTTTCATCACTTTCACATACAAGGAAGTTGGACAATTTTAAAATCTACAAAAATAATACACACAATTAAATCTTGAATACCCTTGAAAAAAAAATCGCCACTGATTTTTTTGTTTCAAGTGCCAACCTAATATGTGCCTAACTTTTAGCAATATGGATAAGGAAGATGCGGTATACAATAATCAAACGTTTAAAAAATTTCTCCAAATGGCCGTGTCACTATTTGTTACTAACTCAATTTTAATTTATTTAATCTACTTTCTCTTTTATAAAAATAGCTAATTTTTTTTTAGAAATTATTTATTTTAATTTTCATATAATATGTTTAATATCACAAAATTAAAAAACTATTACTATATCTGACATATATTTATAGGCTATAAGATTTTAAGTATTCCTTATTTTTTTAAAACTCTATGTTAGATAAAAATAAGTCAATTAAATAAAAAAAAAAGAAAGTATACATTTTGCCATTGGTTTAGCTGAGTTCAAGCTAGAAGAGGTGAGAAGAGATGTAGGGTTCAATTCAGTGGCGTAGCCAGAAATTTCTCGAAGGTGTCTAGAAATTAAACACAAATATATTTTTTCTTTTGGCTGAATGAGTGCACTAGAAATTTTAAAAAATAAACTACGTAATATACAAATTTTTTTTATAAAGACTTAAAGTTGCTGTTAGCGAGATTTGAACTCACAAACTCATAAAAGTTTGACTCTTTCAAGACACTTTAAATCACTAGGCTACAACACCTTATTTTGTTAAGGATGTCCAAAATACGTTATTTGACCATTTTATATAATATTTTACTTGTATATACGATATAATTTTCGACGAAGGGTGTCCAATTATGTAGCTACGCTTCTGGTTCAATTCTATCGAAACCACAAACTCTTTTATCTTTTACAATAAGTAAAACGGAAATTCTTTGGCAAGACACAAATTTAACATGAATTGACACGAGTAATAAATTTAAGATTTTTTCGTAATTTTGATGAAATGTAAAGGGTCATTTGGTAAGTTTATTTATTTTTTTTATCCAAAATATCCTCATAATATAACGATTCTTAATTTAAATTATTTTTCATAAGATATAGTACTCAAAATATATCAAATTTCTTCTAATAATTCATTCATTTTTGATGAAATGTTTACTTTTTCTACAAATAGTATTCAATATTTGTTAAAAAAAATAAACTTATAACCTATTATTATAAAAAATGAGGCTCCTTAAATTTGGGGACCTAACTAAGTCACGTGTTTTTTTAACAGAGCCCCCCGCTTAGAAATAATTGGGAGCAATTATATTTGATTGGTTACATTTATGACTTCTTTTGCCGCTTAGAAATAATTGGGAGAAATTATTTTTGATTGGTTACAATTATGACTTCTTTTGCTATAAATAGGAGTGTTGGTTGAGGAAATATTGTATAATAAGTTGTTTGAAATAAAGGTGTGTTACTCTCTTGTTTTTCTTCTTCTTTGCTTTAAGTATTATTTCTAGGTGGGATAATTGAATTAAACTGTTTTTATCATCGATCAGAAAAATAGATCAAGGATGGCATTGAGTGGTCAACTAGAATTTGAGGTGGAAATTAAGACTCCAGGAAACATTTTCCTTGAAATATATGGCAGCAACAAAGAATATCTCCCTAAAATCTGCTCACAATTTATCCAAAAAATTGACTTACTTGAAGGAGAGTGGGGACAAGTTGGATGCATTATCATGGTATATTTTTTCATTGGTAAATCAACTAATCTCTAGTACTCAACTACTCTTTAATATGTTTATGTTTATGAATTAGAAAAGCAAGTTGTTATAGGCTTTAGGATATATACAAAGAGTCTTGCTAATTGTCACTAAAAATACGTATTTAGCAACAATTTAATTAATTTTTTGATATAGTGTATTGAGAATGATTTAAATGTATTTGATGAAGATGGTAAGGCAACAAATTCAAAGGAATTGGTGGAAGCAGTAGATGAGAAAAACAAGTCAATTACATATAATGTGGTTGGAGGAGAAATAATAGAGTTGTACAAGACCCTTAGGATTACTATCCAAATTCTATCAAATAATGATGCTGAATTTTTGAAGATAGAGCTCGAGTATGAGAAGCAGAATGAGGATGTTCCATGTCCCTACATGTTGAAGGCCTTTCTTACTGAAGTCACCAAAGCCATTGACGCCCATTATTCTCATTTATTAGATTCAGGATCGGCTCAATCATAAAGCCGCTAAAGCAATTATTAGGACTAATACTATTTCTAAAGATATTATATATATAAATAAACAAACTTAATATATTGATAGATTTAAAAATAATTTATTGGGTAAAAAATATAAAGTTATTTCTATCTTATTTAATACGTGGTCATTGTAATAATTAAAAAATTAAATATTGTCTGAGTTGATTGTAGCATCCTTTATATTCTGAACCATGTTAGTTTTATTATATTTACATTTTTATCTCCTTTTCTGTATATTTATTTTCTTGTTACTTAATATTCTAAAGTCTTACAAATGGTCAAACTCTTTTCATTATGCAAAATTTAGTATTGTGTGTTTAATTGTGAACACCGGTGGAAGTAGGATTTTCAATTAAAAAAACTTAAAATATAATGGAGTAAATATACGAAGAAGTCAAATGAAGTTCAACATCTACTGTATATATAAAAATAATTTTATGCATACATAAATGATATAATTTTTCAGTGAATAAATTTTGGATGAACTCCCTCAAACTTACATGGCTTCCCCCTTGAAGTTATCCTTGTGTATTACTCCTTTCATCCCAATTATATGACACCATTGATAACACAAAGAGTTTAACAAATAAGAGAAGAGTTTGTAAGTTACTTTAGTGTTTACTTAAGAGTTTAACAAATAAGAGAAGATTTTGTAAGTTACTTTAGTGTTTACTTTTTGTTGACTTCTTCACAATAAATTGTTAAGTGAGACCTATAATAAAAATAAATTGGGATTGATATAATTATATAGTTGTCAAATACTCCTTCTATTTTGTATTAACTAAATTTATGAGACCATGCTTACACATTAAGAAAAATTTCAAAGAAATAATTTAAAACTTTTACCCTTTTATTATTCCAAGTTATTCTTTAAAAAAAATAATACAATTTATGTCTTAAAAATGTAAACTTATTAAAGGAACGAGTAAATATATATTTTTTAAAAATCAATATTTATCTTAAATTTTGAACAATCCAACCGATTAGCACAAAAAAAAAATTCTCTTGATGCTTACAAGTGGGCTTGTGGCTATTGCATACCATAATAGGGTAAATTACATAAATCCCATAGGTTTAGTATGAAATTATAATTTAATTACATTAATTCTTAAAAATTAAAAAAAAATCGGATAAAATAATCGAAGCTCGAATACATTAATATGTAGCTCAAATATATTAAATATTGTCTTGGATACATTAATATGTAGCTCGAATACATTAAAAACTAGCTCAGATACATGATATGTAGCTTGAATACATTAAGTATTGGCTCAAATACATTAAAAACTAACTCGGATACATAATATGTAGCTCAAATAGATTAAATACTGGCTCGGCACCATTCAATATATATTTTTAAGCAGAAATTTCATATCTTTAAAATTACAGAAGCAAGAGTTCACCATTGATGGTTTTGAAATCATTTTTGAATTTATGAATTTGTGATAAGTTTAATAGGTAATTCGACATATAATTAAAAATATCGTTTGAGTTCATATCTCAATTTTAAGAGGGTTTGGTTAAATTTATAATTGATTTTTGGATTTAATAATTTTTATTTTGGTTTATACCTAATACGGTCAACAAACAAGGTCTTCCACATGATATTTTACAAATTAACACATAAAATGCACATGTTAGTCAGAAGAGTCTCATGTCTTAAATGGATCCGACCCTATGTCGAGTCCACTAAGTTGAAATAAGAGGAGCCTACTAGGGATATTCCTGTCTATGTTTCAGTTTCACTAGGCTTGATCCTGACGTAGTAGGTATCTAGACTGGCTTACCCGAGTGGACAACTCGAGCCAGGGAGGGGCAACTTATCGGTAGCAGCGCTATTCCGACTTCATTACTGACCATCCCTGCCTAACACGTGCGACTAATATCCTTCACTGGGTGCCCGGACACTCCAGCTTTAACTCAAGAGAAATTGGGATGCATAACTGCATTCCCTACTATCCTAATTTTGAGACTCAGATGTGCGAGAGAATACAGTCATATACAATTTAACAGTTTTAAAGCGATAAATGAACGCAATTAATCCATCAACACAATACATCCAAAAAAAACAATAGGGTCGAGTAGAAGTCAATATAATAAAGTTCGAATTCTTGTTTAGTTCCCCAGCAGAGTCGCCAGAGATGTCACACCCCTTTTTTTGCTGTAAGGCGTAAGGGTTATTCTAATTTAAGTGACGTTATTGATTAAGGGATTATTTTAATTTTTTTTTCAGAGTCGCCACTTGGAATTGAGTTATTGTGTTCCAAGTCACCTTTTTATTTTTTAATCCTAACCAAGAAAATGACTCTTTCTTAGTTTTGGTCTGCGAACAAGAAATTTGGGTAAGGAATTCTGTTGACCGAGGGAAGGTGTTAGGCATCCCTCGAATCCATGGTTCTAGCACGGTCGCTTCTATGACTTTTTTCTTTTTTCGGATATATTGTGTCTACATGTCATGGTTTGTTATTTTTAATTGTTGAATTTTTATTAGTCTTAAAATGGATGCATAACTGCATTCTCAATCTTGACATTTAAGGACATAATTGTTTTCTTCTCTCGAGTTATAACGATCTATTTTTTTTGTAAGTCTCAACTTAAAATTAATAAAATTTAATTATATTATTAGACAAGGTGCATCACTGCATCTTTTATGTCTCAAAAAGATGTGCAACCGCAATTTAATAGAAACAATATTTTTAGCTAGTCATATATTCGTCCTAATGCTTACCTATTTCTAAAAAAGTCTAAGTTTTTGACTCTTCTTATCATTATTTATATCCATGACTACTATTTAATAATAAAATCTAAAATCTTTAAACGAAGAAAAATAATTATTTTCATATTTATATTTGATATGGGTGGATTTACATTTTTATTTACTTAAGTTATGCAAAAATATGATAAAAATAAATAAATAAATAAAATTTGTCACTCTTTATTTCTTAATATTTCTAAAGTAAGGACTAAAACAAACTATTAGGACAACTCTTTAAATTATTTAATCTATCTTTGGTTAGCACAAGAAGTATTTAATTTGATATGCATATATGGTACAAAAATAAAAAAATAATGCAAAATAGAATAAAATATTCTAATATCATTATGTCAAATTTAAAACACACCCAAATCTCGAGCAACTTTATAACATGGAAATCAAGTTTTATATAATCATAAAAAATAATACAATAAAAAATTAAATGATACCTCTTGCGAAAATTCAATTCACGAAAAGGAAACAATCCTAAAAAAATGAACTCGAAACAATGAAAGTGAACCTCGACCTTATTTTTATTTGTGAGTGAAAGAAATATAAAGCGCGGGGCAATTTTTGGTTGCTGAATTCTACTCTTTTTTTCTCTTTTTTTTTTTCTTCTTTGCACGTTCTTTTTTCTTTTTATATAATTTTGTTACCTCTCTTTTAACATCTTTATTTAATATTTATTTCTTTTCCTCCTTATTTTATTAATTATATATTTTGTTTTGTTTACGCTAGTATATTTTCCCCTTTTTTTTTAATTTTCTTATTCCCTTTATTATATGTTGTTATTAAAAGAATGTTTTTATGATCTATTTAGGGTTTAGATTTTTAGAGTTATGATAATTTTAGGATTTTTTATTATTATTATATTATTTAGATTCAAAATAATTTTTATGAAATATATATTTTGTTTTAATAAGAAACTTTAAAACATTACGACTATCTTTAGGAAAATTTTTTTTTAATATTTTCCCCTTTTTCTTTTCTTTTCTTTTCTTTTCTTTTTCTCACCTTTCTTGCACGTTTTTTACCTTTTGCTTTGTTTTTAAAAAAAATCTTTTTAGTTTTATACATTTTCTACTTATACTTCTTATTATGTTCTTCTTTTTCTTTCATTTTTTTTTTTCACGCTTTGTTTTCCCTTTTTTTTATTTTGTTCTTATTTTTTTTTTTCTTTATTTATATATAGATAGATATATTTCAATCATTTTTCCTTACGTTTTGTTAATCTCTTTTCTTATTTCTATTTTTTCCTCTTTCATGTATATTTTTGTTACATTCTGTTTATTTATTTATTGTTCTTTTTTTTCTTAAACCAAATAACAAAACAAATTAAATGAAATCTTAACTTAGGTACTAATTAAGCAACATACATAACGATTCATGAATAGAAATTGCAACTAATAACACATTTTATATATTTCTAGATATATTTTTTTAAGGATTCAAATTTATGCAAGAGGATAATCTCGTTCACTGTTCACTTGAATCAGTCATCAACAAAAGTGCTAAAGTAAACTTAAACAAAATAAAGTTCATGCTATCCACGTAATGTATATATAATAATAAAATAAATAAAATCAAACCTTTGTGCATGTAACATAATCATGTATTCTACCATTGTTTACGTTATAGTTAACGAAAATAAAACTCATAATTAATATAGTTATTATATCAAAGAAATATTAAAAAGTTTCAATGAACAACTTTAATGTTCGAAATTCAATTCTTGCTCAATAATAACATTACTTACACAAACATAGAATATAAATAAAGTTACCTCTGACGAAATTGGTTCACGAGAAAAAAAAAACCAGCAATTAGAGTCACGAACTTGGAACCGCAAAAATGGACGTCAAGATTTTTGTCACAATTAGTAAAATAATGATGTATAGTTTTTTTTTCCCTTCAAAATCGTCTCTTCCCCTTTTTTTTGGTGTTATGGTCTGTATATATAAGACATGGGTTGTATCATGTAGAGTAAGAAGTATGGATGAAATGGGAGAGTGGGGTAGTTGAGAGAAGTGGTGAGGTGTGGAGGTAGTTAAGAGAAGTGGGATGTATAACTTTGCAGCTTTTTCTTTTGTTTGAAAAAGTCAACTTTGTTCTCCTTTTAGTTTTCTTGTTGTACTTTACGTATAATGTTGTTTGGGATAGGCATAGGAGTGGGTTAGATTATTTAAGTTATAATTTTTAGTTTTATTTTTATTTTAACATAAATAATAAAGATAATCAACTAATCATAAATAATAGAACAAGTCAAAGAGCTATAAAAAATAACTGAATAATACTATGTATTTATAAAAAAAAATATATAGATTTTATACTCTTCCATTATTTATTATTATTATTTTTTTAAAAACAATTGAAAGAAAAATAAAACTTACCAAAAATAGGATTCTATTTTCTTGTTGTTTTCAAATCTTTACAAACTTAATATGACAAAAGTAAAAAAATATTAAATTAAAATTTATAAAAGTATTTCAGCTCTAAATTGATGTAGAATTTTAGGTTCGGTTCGAAATTACGTGTCTACATATATAGACTCAAAATATGTAAATTTCTTCTAATAATCCATTCATTTTCATGAAATGTTTTACTTTTTCTACAAATAGTATTCAATATTTGTTAAAAAAATAATAATTTATAACCTATTATTAAAAATGAGGCTCCTTAATTTGGGACCTAACTAAGTACATATTTTTTTTAACAGAGCCCCCCAAAGACACAAATGTCATCCCTGCATCCCAAATCTGCTCACTCAGGAGATGGTGGTCTCAAACGACCTCCCACACTCTGATATATATCTTGCAATGAAGTCGTGAGGTACTCAGCGAATTCAGGAACTTCAGCCAGAAATTGCTCATGGTTCAACTCTTGGTAATCCAGACCCATTTGGGCAGCACGGTCAGCCAAACGATGGACTTTTGATCGAAGTGCAATGCAAGTCTGACTCCATCCTCGTATCTGTAGATCACGGGAGGCGATCATTTCTCTAGCACGCTTTTCTTTAGTCGAGATTGACTCTATTTCCTCTCGAAGTCTTCCCCTTTCACGGATCCATTGAGCTCTCTCTTGATCGAAGTCTGTCTGACTGGTGTGACCATATGTACTCAATTGTTGTTGTCGAGATGCTGCCAATTCTGCAACTTGTGCTCCCCTAATTATTGCTAGATTAACTTGTTCTTGAAGCAAGGTTTCTCTCTGAGTTGCCTTGGCTCTTTCCTCTTCGAAGTCTGCTTGTTGTTGCGTTAGAGCGGTTGTAGCAAGTTCTAATTGCGCTCTTAACTCTTGATTTTCAGCAAGGTAATCACGCACAGCCAACTCGATCTCAGCCTCATGGTCTATTGGTTCTTTTACAGATCTCTCTGGTCTAACTCGTACCAGAGGTTGTTGCTCAAGCCAATGGGAGTATCCTGGGTGCGTCTCTCCTGTGTGTCGTTCTTTGACCATCGTTCCAATTCCCATGACTAAACAACCATCCCAAATCCTCTGGACCAATCCTTCAGGAAGGGGGACTTCTGGTCCAACTTCGGATACAAAATCTCTCATATCCTCAGTAACAGGTATAACTTGGCGTCGACCCATCTGACGCAAAACCCGTAGCGGTACGTACGGTTGCACACCCCTAATACCCATCAACAATAAAAAAGGACGAAAAGAGGACATATGTATGACTTCATCCCAAGGGAACCAAGGATAGTTCCAAGTGATCTTATCTTCTGTTAGCAAACGAAAATGTTCCACCCAAGCATTGACCCCTTCTGGACACTTGTACTTCTCTACTCTTTTGGCATGACTTGTAATGTAATCGCTCCGATCTTGAATGAATCTTGCCACTGTAGGTGGTCGATAAAGATGTTCTACTATCCATAGTTGAAGCAATATGTTGCATCCCTCAAAGAAACGTTTCCCTTTCTGGCAGACAGTCAAAGCACGATAGATGTCAGCCAAAATCATGGGAACGATGGTATAATTCTTTTTCTCAACTAACACATTCACTACTCCGGTCAAAAGGATGTTAATCTTCCCACCTCTCCTCGGAAACACCATTGTTCCCAAAAAAGCTACCATAAAAGCAAAACGTCTATGCTCTTTCCACGTTTCAAAACTTTCCTTATTGTTGAGTTTCTTTCCAAATTTCTTGAATCCTTCCTCCTTTCCATACCTATCATACAAAAATTGTAGTGAGATCCAACCTTTGTCTAATGATTCTTCCTTGGATTTGCAAATGTTCAAGTGTTGAAAAAATTTGTTGACAGATATGCCCCTTGGGGCTATAAGCCTCTGATGGTGCAATCTCACTCCAAACCCAGTAAAGCCAGCTATTTCCTCCAAGGTTGGGGTCATTTCAAAATTTGAGAAACGAAAAACATTATTGGTCGAATCCCAAAAGGACAACAGTGCTTCGATCACATCTCGCCTAGGTTCCACTTGCATGATTCTGGTCAAAAAACCCAAATATTTGAAAATTATACCTTGTTGCAACAAACCCATGTCATTCCACCATTCCCACAACTGCCAGGGAGTACAATCTACAACCTGAAGGGGTACATTCGAATCTCTTTTCCTTTTCTGACTTTTTCCGCGATCGGGATGAACCATCTTATGCCTCTGGAAAAAGATGCAGGGTCAAGAAACTCATATATATGATACTTAACTTAGGGACCTCTTATATTTGGAAAATAAATAACTAAATAAATAATAACGATAAAATAAATATAAAGGATGTATTAAACTTATATGAAATGACACAAAGTATTTTTCAAATTAGGACTTTAAGGGGAAATAAACACTTGTATTTACAAAGAAATGCATTTGAATGTTTGTCATTTGAATACTCAAACTTAGAGTGCAGGTGGACAATAAATATCTAATTTATTTGAGAATTTCTTTTGATAAATTACTTATTTTCTTTCAAACAAGTGTTTATTATATGATTCAAGTGACAAAAATATTTTTTAGTAAATACCTCTTCTGAATCAAGGTTTAAATGATAATTTTCACTAAAACTATTATTATGAGTGACTATTTAATTACTTTTTGTAGATGAATTTAAAGACATATACTTTTAATAAGACTATAAAATCTGAATCAATGTAGGTCATATAAATGGTTTAATAAGAAATTTGTGTATAATTAGGAAAGAGAGAGGAAAAAAAAAAAACATATTATTGAAATTGATTTTCCTTAAAATTATTGAAATTCCAACCTATTAAGAATTTATTTTGGTATAAACCTAATACCGGTCAACAAACAAGGTCTTCCACATGATATTTTACAAATATAACACATAAAATGCACATGTTAGTCAAGAAGAGTCTCATGTCTTAAATGGATCCGACCCCTATGTCGAGTCCCACTAAGTTGAAAATAAGAGGAGCCTACTAGGGATATTCCTGTCTATGTTTCAGTTTCACTAGGCTTGATCCTGACGTAGATAGGTATCTAGACTGGCTTACCCGAGTGGACAACTCGAGCCAGGGAGGGGCAACTTATCGGTAGCAGCGCTATTCCGACTTCATTACTGATCCATCCCTGCCTAACACGTGCGACTAATATCCTTCACTGGGTGCCCGGACACTCCAGCTTTAACTCAAGAGAAATTGGGATGCATAACTGCATTCCCTACTATCCTAATTTTAGAGACTCAGATGGTGCGAGAGAATACAGTCATATACAATTTAACAGTTTTAAAGCGATAAATGAACAGCAATTAATCCATCAACACAATACATCCAAAAAAAAACAATAGGGTCGAGTAGAAGTCAATATAATAAAGTTCGAATTCTTGTTTAGTTCCCCAGCAGAGTCGCCAGAGATGTCACACCCCTTTTTTTGCTGTAAGGCGTAAGGGTTATTCTAATTTAAGTGACGTTATTGATTAAGGGATTATTTTAATTTTTTTTTCAGAGTCGCCACTTGGAATTGAGTTATTGTGTTCCAAGTCACCTTTTTATTTTTAATCCCTAACCAAGAAAATGACTCTTTTAGTTTTGGTCTGCGAACAAGAAATTTGGGTAAGGAATTCTGTTGACCGAGGGGAAGGTGTTAGGCATCCCTCGAATCCCATGGTTCTAGCACGGTCGCTTCTATTGACTTTTTTCTTTTTTCGGATATATTGTGTCTACATGTCATGGTTTGCTTATTTTTCATTGTTGAATTTTTATTAGTCTTAAATTGGATGCATAACTGCATTCTCAATCTTGACATTTAAGGACATAATTGTCTTCTCCTCTCGAGTTCATAACGATCTATTTTTTGTAAGTCTCAACTTAAAATTAATAAAATTTAATTATATTATTAGACAAGGTGCATCACTGCATCCTTTTATGTCTCAAAAAGATGTGCAACCGCAATTTTAATAGAAACAAATATTTTTAGCTAGTCATATATTCGTCCTAATGCTTACCTATTTCTAAAAAGTCTAAGTTTATTATTATTGACTAAACTATCTTATACTATTTATATCCATGACTACTATTTAAATAATAAAAATCTAAAATCTTAAACGAAGAAAAATAATTATTTTCATATTTATATTTGATATGGGTGCATTTACATTTTTATTTACTTAAGTTATGACAAAATATGATAAAATAAATAAATAAATAAAAATTTGTCACTCTTTCATTTCTTAATATTTCTAAAGTAAGGACTAAACAAACTATTAGGACAACTCTTTAAATTATTTAATCTATCTTTGGTTAGACACAAGAAGTATTTAATTGATATGCATATATGGTACAAAAATAAAAAATTAATGCAAAATAGAATAAAAAATATTCTAATATCATTATGTCAAATTTAAACACACCCAAATCTCGAGCAAACTTTATAACATGGAAATCAAGTTTTATATAATCATAAAAAAATATATATACAATAAAAATTAAATGATACCTCTTGCGAAAATTCAATTCACGAAAAGGAAACAATCCTAAAAAAATGAACTCGAAACAATGAAAGTGAACCTCGACCTTATTTTTATTTGTGAGTGAAAGAAATATAAAGCGGGGGCAATTTTTGGTTGCTGAATTTCTACTCTTTTTTTCTCTTTTTTTTTTTCTCTTTGCACGTTCTTTTTTTTACTTTTTAATAATTTTGTTACCTCTCTTTTTAACATTCTTTATATTAATATTTATTTCTTTCCTCCTTATTTTATTAATTATATATTTTGTTTTTGTTTACGCTAGTATTTTTCCCTTTTTTTTTAATTTTCTTATTCCTTTATTTATTTGTTTATTTAAAAGAATGTTTTTATGATCTATTTAGGGTTAGATTTTTAGAGTTATGATAATTTTAGGTTTTTTATTATTATTATTATTATTTAGATTCAAAATAATTTTTATGAAATATATAATTTGTTTTAATAAGAAACTTTAAAACATTACGACTATTCTTTAGGAAAATTTTTTTTTAATATTTTCCCCTTTTTTCTTTTCTTTTCTTTTCTTTTCTTTTTCTCACCTTTCTTGCACGTTTTTTACCTTTTGCTTTGTTTTAAAAAAAATCTTTTAGTTTTATACATTTTCTACTTATACTTCTTATTATGTTCTTCTTTTTCTTTCATTTTTTTTTCACGCTTTGTTTTCCCCTTTTTTTTTTAAATTTTGTTCTTATTTTTTTTTTCTTTATTTATATATAGATAGATATATTTCAATCATTTTTCCCTTACGTTTTGTTAATCTCTTTTCTTATTTCTATTTTTTCCTCTTTCATGTATATTTTATGTTACATTCTGTTTATTTATTTATTGTTCTTTTTTTTCTTAAACCAAATAACAAAACAAATTAAATGAAATCTTAACTTAGGTACTAATTAAGCAAACATACATATACGATTCATGAATAGAAATTGCCAACTAATAACACATTTTATATATTTCTAGATATGTTTTTAAGGAATTCAAATTTATGCAAAGAGGATAATCTCGTTCACTTGTCACTTGAATCAGTCATCAACAAAAGTGTTAAAGTAAAACTTAAACAAAATAAAGTTCATGACTATCCACGTAATGTATATATAATAAATAAATAAATAAAATCAAACCTTTGTGCATGTAAAACATAATCATGTATTCTACCATTGTTACGTTATAGTTAACGAAAATAAAACTCATAATTAATATAGTTATTATATCAAAGAAATATTAAAAAGTTTCAATGAACAACTTTAATGTGCGAAATTCAATTCTTGCTCAATAATAACATACATTACACAAACATAGAATATAAATAAACGTTACCTCTGACGAAAATTGGTTCACGAGAAAAAAAAAACCAGCAATTAGGAGTCACGAACTTGGAACCGCAAAAAATGGACGTCAAGATTTTTGTCACAATTAGTAAAAATATGATGTATAGTTTTTTTTTTCCCTTCAAAATCGTCTTCTTCCCCTTTTTTTTTGGTGTTATGGTCTGTATATATAAGACATGGGTTGTATCATGTAGAGTAAGAAGTATGGATGAAATGGGAGAGTGGGGGTAGTTGAGAGAAAGTGGGAGTGTGGAGGTAGTTAAGAGAAAGTGGGAGTGTATAAACTTTGCAGCTTTTTCTTTTGTTTGAAAAAGTCAAACTTTGTTCTCCTTTTTAGTTTTCTTGTGTACTTTACGTATAATGTGTTTTTGGGATAGGCATAGGAGTGGGTTAGATTATTTAAGTTATAATTTTTAGTTTTATTTTTATTTTAACTATAAATAATAAAGTAATCAACTAATCATAAAAATATAAGACAAAGTCAAAGAGCTATAAAAAAAATAACTGAATAATACTACTGTATTTATAAAAAAAAATATATAGATTTTTCATACTCTTCCATTTATTTATTATTATTATTTTTTTAAAAACAATTGAAAGAAAAATAAAACTTACCAAAAATAGGATTCTATTTTCTTGTTGTTTTCAAATCTTTACAAACTTAATATGACAAAAGTAAAAAATATTAAATTAAAATTTATAAAAGTATTTCAGCTCTAAAATTGATGTAGAATTTTAGGTTCGGTCGAAATTACGTGTCTACATATAGTACTCAAAATATGTCAAATTTCTTCTAATAATCCATTCATTTTTCATGAAATGTTTACTTTTTCTACAAATAGTATTCAATATTTGTTAAAAAAAATAATAATTTATAACCTATTATTATAAAAAATGAGGCTCCTTAAATTTGGGGACCTAACTAAGTCACATATTTTTTTTAACAGAGCCCCCCGCTTAGAAATAATTGGGAGCAATTATTTTTGATTGGTTACAATTATGACTTCTTTTGCAATAAATAGGAGTGTTGGTTGAGGAAATATTGTATAATAAGTTGTGTGAAATAAAGGTGTGTTACTCTCTTGTTCTTTTTCTTCTTTGCTTTAAGTATTATTTCTAGGTGAGATAATTGAATTAAAGTGTTTTTTTATCATCGATCAGAAAAATAGATCAAGGATGGCATTGAGTGGTCAACTAGAATTTGAGGTGGAAATTAAGACTCCAGGAAACATTTTCCTTGAAATATATGGCAGCAACAAAGAATATCTCCCTAAAATCTGCTCACAATTTATCCAAAAAATTGACTTACTTGAAGGAGAGTGGGGACAAGTTGGATGCATTATCATGGTATATTTTTTCATTGGTAAATCAACTAATCTCTAGTACTCAACTACTCTTTAATATGTTTATGTTTATGAATTTGAAAAGCAAGTTGTTATAGGCTTTAGGATATATACAAAGAGTCTTGCTAATTGTCACTAAAAATACTTATTTAGCAACAATTTAATTAATTTTTTGATATAGTATATTGAGAATGATTTAAATGTTTTTGATGAAGATGGTAAGGCAACAAATTCAAAGGAATTGGTGGAAGCAGTAGATGAGAAAAACAAGTCAATTACATATAATGTGGTTGGAGGAGAAATAATGGAGTTGTACAAGACCCTTAGGATTACTATCCAAATTCTATCAAATAATGATGCTGAATTTTTGAAGATAAAGCTCGAGTATGAGAAGCAGAATGAGGATGTTCCATGTCCCTACATGTTGAAGGCCTTTCTTACTGAAGTCACCAAAGCCATTGACGCCCATTATTCTCATTTATTAGATTCAGGGTCGGCTCAATCATAAAGCCGCTAAAGCAATTCTTAGGACTAATACTATTTCTAAAGATATTATATATATAAATAAACAAACTTCATATATTGATAGATTTAAAAATAATTTATTGGGTAAAAAATATTAAATTATTTCTATCTTATTTAATACGTGATCATTGTAATAATTAAGAAATTAAATATTGTCTGAGTAGACTGTAGCATCCTTTATATTCTGAACCATATTAGTTTTCTTATATTTACATTTTTATCTCCTTTTCTGTATATTTATTTTCTTGTTACTTAATATTCTAAAGTCTTACAAATGGTCAAACTCTTTTCATTATGCAAATTTATTATTGTGTGTTTAATTGTGAACACCGGTGGAAGTAGGATTTTCAATTAAAAAAATTAAAATATAATGGAGTAAATATACGAAGAAGTCAAATGAAGTTCAAAATCTACTGTATATATAAAAATAATTTTATGCATACATAAATGATATAATTTTTCACTGAATAAAGTTTGGATGAACTCCCTCAAACTTACATGGCTTCCCCCTTGAAGTTATCCTTGTGTATTACTCCTTTCATCCCAATTTATATGACACCATTTGATAACACAAAGAGTTTAACAAATAAGAGAAGATTTTGTAAGTTACTTTAGTGTTTACTTAAGAGTTTAACAAATAAGAGAAGATTTTGTAAGTTACTTTAGTGTTTACTTTTTGTTGATTTCTTCACAATAAATTGTTAAGTGAGACCTATAATAAAAATAAATTGGGATTGATATAATTATTTAGTTGTCAAATACTCCTATTTTGTATTAACTAAATTTATGAGACCATGCTTACACATTAAGAAAAATATTCAAAGAAATAATTTAAACCTTTTACCCTTTTATTTATTCCCAAGTTATTCTTTAAAAAAAATACAATTTATGTCTTAAAAATGTAAACTTATTAAAGGAACGAGTAAATATATTTTTTTTAAAATCAATATTTATCTTAAATTTTGAACAATCAGCCGATTAGCACAAAAAAAAATTCTCTTCATGCTTACAAGTGGGCTTGTGGCTATTGCATACCATAATAGGGTAAATTACATAAATCCCATAGGTTTAGTATGAAATTATAATTATCCCTAATAAGTTTTTAATTACATTAATTCTTAAAAATTAAAAAAAATCGGAAAAAATAATCGAAGCTCGAATACATTAATATGTAGCTCAAATATATTAAATATTGTCTTGGATACATTAATATGTAGCTGGAATACATTAAAAACTAGCTCAGATACATGATATGTAGCTCAAATACATTAAGTACTGGCTCAAATACATTAAAAACTAACTCGAATACATAATATGTAGCTCGAATACATTAAATACTGGCTCGGCACCATTCAATATATATTTTTAAGCAGAAATTTCATATCTTCAAAATTACAGAAGCAAGAGTTCACCATTGATGGTTTTGAAATCATTATTTGAATTTTATGAATTTGTGATAAGTTTGAATAGGTAATTCCGACAAATAATTGAAAATGTCGTTTAGAGTTCATATCTCAATTTTAAGAGGGTTTGGTTAAATTTATAATTGATTTTTGGAGAAAAATTAGGTTGAGATGAATTAAATATAGCATTAAAATTGTCTTGCAATTGTATTAAAGTTGAATTAGATAATATAATTTTAATGCAAATTTAATTCATTTTGATGTTTTTTGATTTATTTATTACTATTGGATACTTGTTTAATTCATTATTGATATAACTTATCAGTTTATAGATCATTGTCGTGTCTTGCTTTAGTTACGTTTCCATTCATTCTTAATTCTCTCTTCTACTTCAACTTTAAAAATTGTGTAAAACAATTTTGATGTAAATTTAATTCATTTCACAGGGTTTGGCACATGATAATTGTGATTCAGGGGAAGTACAGTCTTCTAGCCCACATATTCTAGTGATAATGAGAGTATTATTGACCTCTCAAGCGCAGAATCAGATGCTGAGGAACAGGATGAGGTTGATGATCCGTCTAGTAATTTTGAAAATCCAGCTGCAGATTTTGAATCTGCCAGCAGCAGCAGTGAGGAACAAGTTGCTCTTACAGGTCCAGCCTATGAGCATCATCAAACAACCACTTTAGTTGATGTACCAGTTGACCATCAACTTGACAATGCTACACTCCAGTCCACTACCTTGGGTGATGTACTAGTTGAGATACTTCCTACACCACAAGGGCATCATATGATCACTAGGAACAAGGCGAAGGAACAACACTTGTCACTTGTTGCTCACAACAGCACAGAAACTGTGAGATAACCAAATACTACTAAGGAAGCACTAAAATCACTTCATTGGCTTGCAACAATGTAGGAAGAGATTGATGCTTTACATACTAACAAAACATGATTTTGGTGCCCAAATCTCCTGGTATGAACTTGGTTGGATCAAAATGGGTGTTCAAGACAAAATTAAAAGTTGATGGTACAGTAGATAAATACAAGGCCAGACTTGTGGCAAAGGGATTCTCACAGCTTGAAGGGATAGATTTTGAAGAAACATTCAGTCCTGTGGTTAAAGCAACAACTATTAGGGTGGTTCTATCCATTGCTGTCAGTTCGAAGTGGGAAGTTAGAAGACTTGATGTCAAAAATGTCTTTCTTCATGGCTTCTTACAAGAGGAGGTGTACATGAGTCAACCTCCTGGTTTTATTGATCCCCAGTATCCTCAACATGTATGTCTACTTAAAAAGGCATTGTATGGTCTTAAACAAGCACTAAGAGCCTGGTTTGATAGGTTTAGCATGCATCTCTTACATCTTGGTTTCATTTGTAGTAAGGCTGATCCTTCCTTATTTACTTTGAAAACTCACAAAGCCACAATATTTCTCTTATTATATGTGGATGATATTATTGTCACAGGAAGTAATCCATCTCATGTCTCAGAGTTGGTCCTACAACTTGGGAAGGAGTTTGCCATGAAAGATCTTGGTCATTTACATTTCTTTCTTGGAGTTGAGGTTAAGTATTTTAATGAGGGAATCCATTTAAGCTAGAGTAAGTATGTTGCTGAACTGCTAGACAAGACTGAAATGACTTTTGCAAAGGCTATAACCACTCCTTTGGCTCAGAAGCATGGTCTACATGAAGCTGTGGGAAGCATGGTTGAAGCATCTTTTTACAGAATGATAGTAGGGAGTCTTCAATACTTGACTCTAACAAGACCAGATATTACTCATGCTGTGTATTTAGCAAGCAGATTTATGCAAAATCCGAACAGTGCACATCTTCAAGGGGTGAAAAGAATTCTCAGGTACATCAAAGGCACTCTGCACTTTGGACTTAGACTTATTTCACAATCAACATGTAGGTTGTATGGGTATTCCGATGCTGATTGGGGAGGTTGTACCGCCACTAGGAGATCCACTATGGGCTACAACATCTACCTAGGTGCAAACTGTATTTCTTGGACCTCTAAGAAACAATTCACAGTTGCTCGTTCAAGTGCTGAAGCTGAGTATAGAGCACTTGCCTCCACTGCATCAGAGATGACATGGATCATGTATCTACTTCATGATCTTGGGGTGTTTCTTCGATCTGTACCTACATTGTATTGTGACAACATGAGTGCTTTGTACATGACAGTTAATCCAGTTATGCATGCTAGAACTAAACCTGTTGAAATGGACTATCATTTTGTTCGTGAGAAGGTGGCTAGAGGACAACTTGTTACTCAATTTGTGAGGTCTAAGGATCAGCTAGCAGATATTCATACAAAAGCATTAACCAAATAGGTTTTTGCTGAGTTTCGTCTCAAGCTAGGAGTTACAGTTCCTCCACTCACTAGCTTGAGGGGAAGTGTTGAAGGAAGCTGATGGAACAGGTCAAAGGAACAGGTTCGATGAAGCTGTCTGACGAGTTAGAGTTTACGAGTTAGAGTTTGAGTTACACTAGGACTAGACTACTCAATCCTAGTTTATGTATAAGTCTATACTTTGTACGACTAGGATAAGCTGTATATATTGTATTTGTGTTACATTAGAATTCCTAGTGTAGCTAGTATATGACTCTTCTCCTATATAAGGAGTATGTAACTCAATCATTCATTTATCAATACAATACTTGATTCTTCACATATACGTGGAATTCTACAGTGTTTGGCAGATTACCTGTAGTTGGTCTCATTTTTGACATCCCAACAAACGCTACTAAAGAGCGATATCAATAAGTTCTTATTATGCAAAGGATCTTTTTTCAAAGGAAACAAACTAAAAGATGATGTTTGCTCCTTAATTTAATTGGGTCGGGTCTAATAAGAATGAGTTAGAGTTTGAATTATAAAATGGGTCAAAATTAATGATTTATATTATAGTGGATATCCTTGTTCACAAGTTTAGGTGACGAAATTAGAGTCACGTGACTTGCCACATCATTATTGTTAATTCTCGATAGCATTTATAGTCTTTTAGAATAACAGTTGTGGTATTTCTTATTCCTTAATGTATCGGAGGATATAAATGGCCTATTTCGCATAGGAGCGGTTCAAGCGTATTAGTGGCCTAAAACAAAAATCAAATGGGACCTTAAATTTAAATAGTTAATAACTTTTGTATAATTTATTTCTTCAAGTTTCCATCTCATAATATAACGATTCTTAATTTAAATTATTTTTCATAAGATATAGTACTCAAAATATGTCAAATTTCTTCTAATAATTCATTCATTTTTCGTGAAATGTTTACTTTTTCTACAAATAGTATTCAATATTTGTTAAAAAAAAATAACTTATAACCTATTATTATAAAAAATGAGGCTCCTTAAATTTGGGGACCTAACTAAGTCACATGTTTTTTTTAACAGAGCAATTATTTCTGATTGGTTACGATTATGACTTCTTTTGCCGCTTAGAAATAATTGGGAGCAATTATTTTTGATTGGTTACAATTATGACTTCTTTTGCTATAAATAGGAGTGTTGGTTGAGGAAATATTGTATAATAAGTTGTGTGAAATAAAGGCGTGTTACTCTCTTGTTCTTTTTCTTCTTTGCTTTTAAGTATTATTTCTAGGTGGGATAATTGAATTAAACTGTTTTTTATCATCGATCAGAAAAATAGATCAAGGATGGCATTGAGTGGTCAACTAGAATTTGAGGTGGAAATTAAGACTCCAGGAAACATTTTCCTTGAAATATATGGCAGCAACAAAGAATATCTCCCTAAAATTTGCTCACAATTTATCCAAAAAATTGACTTACTTGAAGGAGAGTGGGGACAAGTTGGATGCATTATCATGGTATATTTTTTCATTGGTAAATCAACTAATCTCTAGTACTCAACTACTCTTTAATATGTTTATGTTTATGAATTTGAAAAGCAAGTTGTTATAGGCTTTAGGATATATACAAAGAGTCTTGCTAATTGTCACTGAAAATACGTATTTAGCAACAATTTAATTAATTTTTTGATATAGTGTATTGAGAATGATTTAAATGTTTTTGATGAAGATGGTAAGGCAACAAATTCAAAGGAATTGGTGGAAGCAGTAGATGAGAAAAACAAGTCAATTACATATAATGTGGTTGGAGGAGAAATAATGGAGCTGTACAAGACCCTTAGGATTACTATCCAAATTCTATCAAATAATGATGCTGAATTTATGAAGATAAAGCTCGAGTATGAGAAGCAGAATGAGGATGTTCCATGTCCCTACATGTTGAAGGCCTTTCTTACTGAAGTCACCAAAGCCATTGACGCCCATTATTCTCATTTATTAGATTCAGGGTCGGCTCAATCATAAAGCCGCTAAAGCAATTCTTAGGACTAATACTATTTCTAAAGATATTATATATATAAATAAACAAACTTCATATATTGATAGATTTAAAAATAATTTATTGGGTTAAAAAATATTAAATTATTTCTATCTTATTTAATACGTGGTCATTGTAATAATTAAGAAATTAAATATTGTCTGAATTGATTGTAGCATCCTTTATATTCTGAACCATATTAGTTTTCTTATATTTATATTTTTATCTCCTTTTCTGTATATTTATTTTCTTGTTACTTAATATTCTAAAGTCTTACAAATGGTCAAACTCTTTTCATTATGCAAAATTTATTATTGTGTGTTTAATTGTGAACACCGGTGGAAGTAGGATTTTCAATTAAAAAAAATTAAAATATAATGGAGTAAATATACGAAGAAGTCAAATGAAGTTCAAAATCTACTGTATATATAAAAATAATTTTATGCATACATAAATGATATAATATTTCACTGAATAAAGTTTGGATGAACTCCCTCAAACTTACATGGCTTCCCCCTTGAAGTTATCCTTGTGTATTACTCCTTTCATCCCAATTTATATGACACCATTTGATAACACAAAGAGTTTAACAAATAAGAGAAGATTTTGTAAGTTACTTTAGTGTTTACTTAAGAGTTTAACAAATAAGAGAAGATTTTGTAAGTTACTTTAGTGTTTTCTTTTTGTTGACTTCTTCACAATAAATTGTTAAGTGAGACCTATAATAAAAATAAATTGGGATTGATATAATTATATAGTTGTCAAATACTCCTTCTATTTTGTATTAACTAAATTTATGAGACCATGCTTACACATTAAGAAAAATATTCAAAGAAATAATTTAAACCTTTTACCCTTTTATTTATTCCCAAGTTATTCTTTAAAAAAATACAATTTATGTCTTAAAAATGTAAACTTATTAAAGGAACGAGTAAATATATTTTTTTTAAAAATCAATATTTATCTTAAATTTTGAACAATTCAGCCGATTAGCACAAAAACAAAATTCTCTTCATGCTTACAAGTGGGCTTGTGGCTATTGCATACCATAATAGGGTAAATTACATAAATCCCATAGGTTTAGTATGAAATTATAATTATCCCTAATAAATTTTTAATTACATTAATTCTTAAAAATTAAAAAAAATTGGAAAAAATTTGAAGCTCGAATACATTAATATGTAGCTCAAATATATTAAATATTGTCTTGGATACATTAATATGTAGCTCGAATACATTAAAAACTAGCTCAGATACATGATATGTAGCTCGAATACATTAAGTACTGGCTCAAATACATTAAAAACTAACTCGGATACATAATATGTAGCTCGAATACATTAAATACTGGCTCGGCACCATTCAATATATATTATTAAAGCACATGCTATGTTGGCCTCAAAATGAACAAACCATAAAATTTCACAAACTTTATATTGAGGCTTCACATCCAATGTTTATTAAATTTTGAGAGAAGGTTACAAACCAATTTTTCATTAATAAAATGTGAAAGAAACAAAGTAGCAAGTTGAAGAAGAAAACAAAAACAACACTTGCACATTTCTTTTCTCTAGTAGCTTGTCACGTTGTTACGCATTTTCCCATTCTCTTCAGTTCTACTTAACCCGTTGATATCATTGATGAGACAGTCGAGGTTACTATACGATAAACCTCCTTCTTCAACACTTAATTTTGCAAGTTTTGATAATTTCTCAACTAATTTCTTGTACTCATCCTTTTTTGTTTCCATAAGATCTTTTACCATTTTCTCCACGACGAATCTATCACAAATATCTTTCATGTCTAACCCAATCTTCCAAAATTCATTTACTAGTCTACTTGTAACTCTTTGGTCCACATATCGAGGCCAACATATCATGGGCTTTCCCTCAATAATACTTTCCAGTGTCGAGTTCCATCCACTATGGGTTAAAAACCCACCAACCGATGGATGGGCTAGTACCATCTTTTGTGGAGCCCAACTCACTATGTAACCAATTCCTTTGCAACCCTCAACAAGTTCCTTCACAAATTGATCATGTGATTCATCTCCCTTCAACATGTTAGGCCTCATTACCCACAAAAATTTAACTTTACTATTCATTAGTCCATGCCAAAATTCCATGATCTCATCTCTTGAAACAACAAGAAGGCTTCCAAAACTTACATAGATTAAAGATCCCTTGGATTGCGCGTCGAGCCATTTAAAGGAAGTATGGTCTTCTTCCCACATGCTATTTGAGGATGACAATAGTGGAGTAGCTTTAGCAGCAAGTCTAGTCTTCAAGTTCAATGGCAATGGTCCAATTGCATATGTTTTAGGAAAGTAAGAACGAACATTAGAAAGAAAAGGCCCATCTAAATATTCAAACGAGTTTAATATGAGCCCATGGGCCTTTGGGATACGCTCAATCTCTTTAAAAACGGCTTGAGAATTTTGATCGGTTTTATAATCTAAAAGACAAAAGTGTGGAAGATCTCGTCGTCTAAGAAGACCTTCCATGGCTGGTAGATGTGTTACCAATGCATCCAAGTCATTTCCTACAGAATTAAATATGAAGTTAAATATATAGTTATAGTGTTCCAAATTTCTACTCACTCTATATTTTCTTAGATAAGGTTGTGCACAATTTTAAAGGTAAAAATTAATTAAAAATGTAATTTAATTAATATATTTTTATTAATTTTTAAATTTTAATCTACTTACATCCTCTTAATTCCAGAATAATTATCGCTAAAGATAAAAGTTCAGAAAATAATTATTTTTCTCGACATCTACAAAGGGGCATGGAGTATTTCTGGTTTTTCCTTTCTTTAAAAGTGGAGCAAATATCTCCTCCGTCCATTTTTAAATGTCATAGTTTCTATTTTACAGTTAAATTATAAAAAAATTAACTAACATTTTATAATGTATTTTTTCATTATATTAATATGCAAAAAATTGCAATTTATAATATATTTTTTACAGTATTTAAATATCTAAATTTTATTTAAAATATCAAATTAAAATAATCTAATTTAACTTTAAAAATTAATTCAATTGACTTCAAAAAGTGTGACATAACAAATATATTTCAAAGTTAGTTGACCGTTTAATGCCCCTACTTGGGCGCATGCCTAACTGGGGAAGGTGAAAGCTAAATTAATAAAGAAATCATCATTATTCCCCTACTTATTATTTTGAAGAACGAACATGAAATAGTTCTGCTTAACAATTGTTATCCACTATTCACTTGATACATTCTTAAGAAACTAAAAATAAAAGTGTAATTTTATTATATTACGTTTTGAATATAATAAATTAGTGTTCTAAAAATATAAAAGAGAAATAACTAAAATTAATGATAAAGGGTCAATTATTAACTAAGTGTAAAATTATTCATGAAGTGAACAAGTATTGTTAGACATCTATTTTTAATATAATAGACAAATATTATTAAACGAAGAAAATATATTTTTTACGTTATTGTTTCTTAAAGATAAAAATAGAATGAATAATGTTATTTATGCATTATTTAAGAAACATATATTTTAAACAAGTACAACATGTAAATAGAAAGAGAGAAAATAAACGGAGGAGATACAATTAAGGCATTGTCAATAAGGAGATAAAATGATACCTTTGAAGGGAAGAACTCCAGCCTCAATAAGTTTTGGCAAACAAAGATAAATCCAAAAGCAGGAAGGACTAATAGTGTCAAATGTAATAACTGGAACTCCCATCTCATTTTCAATATCCACACCATAATAAAACAGTCCATCAAGTATAACACATGTAACCGGCTCCTTAACAAGGCCACTAAGCATTTGTTTAAGATAAGGCTCAGCCTTGCTCTGCAAGGAGCTGATAATGTCTCCGAATTGTTCGACTGATCGCGGGTTGTCCTCAGGGAGGCCATCGGATATTGTAAGGAATTGGAATCCAGGATATTGTTTGAAACGAGATTCGACATTTGAGTTAACAACGAGACGTTGTTGATTGTGGTTTGTGTTGAGAAAACTGACTCTAAGCCCAGCAAGACATAAGAGCTCAGCTAATTGTAGATTGGAGTTTATTGTGCTTTGTAAAGGGAGAGGAAAGATGAGAACATGAGGAGTAATGGATGTCTCTTCCATGCCTATTGTGAGAGTAGGTGAAATTAATTAACCTCTTTTATAAGTGGACTTGGTGCAATATTTTCCCTTTCCCACTTTTCTTTCTTCTCATTATATATATTTTGGTAAATACTCTCCTTTTACTCTCCTAATAGGAATTAAAAAACTTTCATATTAGTCAAACTATATTTGAAGAGGGACATAGATATATTTCTTAAATGAAAGAGACCTTATTTAATTTGTTGAGGAGCTCATTCCAGCTTGTGTGAACAAATAAAAAAATATATTTATATCGAGATTTGAGCAATTTTTTAAGTTAGCATTTCGACAAATTAGTGCCATTTAAAGTAGGGAAGTATCTCAAATCAGGATATACATTTGTTACCTACGTACTCCTTATTTTGACTGATTTATTACATTTAAACAAATTTTTATTTTTATTTATTTTTTAAATATTATTTTGTACCTTGTTATGTTTTAATTATTTCTAATGCATCTCCAACCTCAACGACTTATAATAACTAAGAATAATATAATAATAAAAAATATTATTTGATTTATTATTTTAAAAAATGTATTAAATCAAACATGAATTAGAGAAGGGAGTATTGAGGAAATGGAGAGGATATTCATAACTCTATGCCAGTTGGCCTCTTAGTTTTTAGGGTCATTTCATTTTATTTATTTTATTTTATCATACTTGATATCAAATATTCGTATTAGAGCTCTATATAAAGTCCCATTTAAGAGAAACGCTCTTACCAAGAATATGTTTATATCTAAAACTTAAATTCAAGATTATTAAATTGAAAATAACAGTCTCATATGCTATACCACATTTGTTGGTGGTCCTAGGGTCCTTCTTCACCTTCTCTTATTTAAGGTTTTGGCACACAAACAAAGAAAACTTTTTAGTAATAGTATTAATCACAAAGTTATTCCTAAGGATCCTTTCTACTTAAAAACATTTTTTTATGTTAACAAAATGAAAAGAAATCAATAAATACTTAGAATTAAGTAAATTTGATGAGAGTATAAGATTAACCAAACACCCTTCTAATAAAAATTCGCAAGCCTCGTATGGTGAAGAAATCTTACCCCTGGAACAAGAACCAGGTTCTTGTAAGTTGATTTACTATAGAACACGTGAAACTTGAAGCTAAAACCTTCCTCAATCAAGGAAGGAAAAACCTCATTTTATTTGTTCAAATTTAATGATTTATGACAACTCAATAATCAAAAACTTCACCACAACAATAACTCTCAATTAACTATAATCGACTAACTTTACTCTCCAAGAGGCCAAACCCACCTCTTGTTACAAACCTCACCAAAACTCAACTCTACAAGAAGCCAAACCCACTTCTTTTACAATGAACTTTAAATAACAACTCTAACTATGAATTCTGTAAACAATTTACACACTAAAGAACTTCTAACTCAAGAACTTCTCTCACTCTGTAATCGTTTCAAACTCACAGGCTTTTCCGTATTGAATAGCTTTCGCTTTTCTGATTCTCGATCAATGTAAAAGTCTTGATTGCTTATCTGCGTTTTAACTCCTTTTATAGACCTATGGGAACTCAAGTTCTTATCGTACACGGAAAGGAGTTACAAGTATGGTAAAAAAAAAAAACTTTTTATACGAAAACTTTCTCCTTTTAATTGTTCTGAACATGTACGTAAACTTCAAGTTTCCTTGTTTGTTCAGGTTTCCTTGTTTGTTTTCTTTTTACAAGTTTCCTTGTTTGTTCAGGTTTCGTTGTTTGTTTTCCTTTTAGTGCTACGCGCTTATGCCTCTTTCTATATGTGCTACACCTGTTTTGAACATTGCTTCTGTATCGCTTTCTGCATTGGTGTACAATATGTCCATCATCAAAACTTTATTAATCATTATCCCTGCCATGCCATCAGTACACTTGATCTATATGTATATATTTGCATTTATAGTGTCTATCATCAAAACACTCAGACTGTGGAACTATCATATTCCCCCTTTTTGATGATGGCAAACCTGTGTAATGCAATATATAATGTCTTCCCCCTTTTGACAAATCAAAAAGAGTTAAACAACCACAAAGGAAATAAACAGAATTCAAAATAGAATATCAAAAATACATCAACAGCTTAAGCTCAATCCTTTGAGCCCCACAAAATATTGTTTAACAAAACAAGACAAGGTAGCAAAACATAGTCAATAATCCACAAAACATAAGAACCAGGTTCACACTAAGTATAATTCAAGATGAAGATTGGCTAGGTTTTGAAGGATGGGAAGAGGCAGAAGCAAGTATATCAAGAACTCTGTCAACCCTTGCATTGTTGGCAAGCTGTTGTTGCACCAACTGATCTTTCAGACGACCAATCTCGGCATGAGAAGTGTGAAGCTCAGCACGCAAAGCTTGATTCTCCATTTCAAGAGTAACATTTTTATCTTCTGCAGTTGTGAGTTCCCTAAGCAGTTGAGAAACGGGACCAGATGGACGTGGAGAGACATTCAAAACCTGCTCCGGTTCAATGTGAAAACCACAATCAACAAGAATTGATTGAGTAAACATGTCTGCACGAGTCAAAGACCGTCCTTCTCCTAATGGCACCTCAAATGTAGTAAGCACCTTGGTAAGAAGATTTCCAAAAGCCAACTGATGAGAACCAAGTTGAGGATCTATAATTCGAGCTAAGTGTTTGATAATAAGCGTTGGCCAATCGATACGCTCTTTGCACTCAAGAGCATTCATGAGTCCCATATCACGGAGAGAGGCAATGTGACACTTATGACCTCTAGGTAACACTCATTTATGCACTATTTCAAATAAGAGCCTGTGAACTGGTCCCATAACTCCTTTCAACACTGTCTTAGCTCTAGAGGTAACCCGCCCTTGGGAGAACTTGGCCGGAAGAACAAGGTATTCATCAGAACTCCAATGGTAATCACTGATACCCACAGATGGTATTCGCAGAATCTCACCAAGTCTAGTAGAGTCAAAAATGATCTCTATCCCATTCACAGTTGAGGTGACTACATACCCATCCGACACCCTCAGGTTTGTATAATATTCTATAACCTCTTGTTCATAAATCATATTAGCATCAAGAAATAGCTCTTCCCACCCCTGAAACCGTAGCAATTCACACACACGTTAGACTATGTCTGTTGATTAAATTTCAGGATGAAAGGTTCTACCCCTGAGCACAGTTTTAGTCTGAAAGTACTTTTTATTCCCAATTTTAAGAAATTTCTCCATATTCCTTTTGACTGATTTTGATTTAGACTGGGGAATTTCAGAGGGTTTGGATTCAAATCCATCGTCAGACTCAGAGTCAAGATTTACAGGATGAACAGGAGAGTGAACATGAGACTTACCCAAACGACGACGCTTCACACTGGATGTTCCATCATCCGTCATTTTTGTCATATTGGCACTTCTAGTGACTGGCTTGCGAGGGTTTTTTTGTTTGACGATAATGTGTTTGCGAGGTCGTTTTGGTTTCTGGGGATGCAAGATATTAAGAGAGTATTATCACTGTCTGGTTCAGTTGGGTGTGAGGGTGGTGGAGGGTTAGATGCAGATGTGGGTGAATGAATGGTTTTTGGAGAGGGTGGTTGAGGTGATATAGTGATAGGGGTTGTGGGAAGAGGTGTCTCCATGGGTGATAGTGGAGATGAAGTGGGGTTAATAGGTTTAAGGTATCGGAGATTGAGTGTGATGGAGAGGCGGTAAGAGGATTTCCGGCCACATATGTCGGTGAACCATGGATTTTGTCAGACAGTGTGTCTTGAGGGGACGATGTATGGTGATTTTCTTCCCCCTGAGACTGTGCTTTAGGTGATTTTAGTGTGGAGTCAGATGAGTCGTCGTCGTCAGAGTAAGCGACAAGAGGTTTTGCCATGGTGAGAGTTCTGTTGTTCTTGAGAGAGAGGAAGGGTTAATCAATTTTGGAAAAAGAGAGGTATTGGGAATGGTTCTTGGATGGGGTATTCGAAGCGTTGTAGCAGTTATGATGGGCTGACATTGAAGGGACGTACAAATTGACGATTTTCTTTTTTTTCCCAGTCTAGTGACGTATGAGAAAGAAAAGAGATGGTTCCTTTTTAAGTGAATATTTCTCGCCTTTTTAAAAAAAAAAAAAAATGGACTGAACCAGTTCTAATGTAATTTAGAGTATAGACAAAGTCAGCTATATAATGTATTGCATGAAAAAACATATCATGTGGGTGGAGATGTATACCTGATATCCTGAGTCATATCCTTGTTGAACTTGATAAGTCTTGAAAAATAAGTCCCAGAGAGAGTCGATTTTTCTGAAATGTTCTCTTCCTAGTGCTTTAGTGAAAATATCAGCAACTTGGTCCTCATTTTTGCAGAATGTCATCACTGTGAACCCTTTTTCAACATTATCCCGAAGGAAGTGATGTCTAATATCTATGTGTTTGGTACGCTTGTGTTGAACCGGGTTCTTAGCCATATTCATAGCACTGGTATTGTCACAACGGATGGGGATGCAGCCAGTTTTTATACCAAATCGTCCAGCTGCTTTATCCAAAAAAGTTGGCACAACAAGAAGCAGCTGCCACGTACTCTGCCTCAGCGGTGGATAAGGCGACTGAATTTTGTTTTCTAGTTGCCCAGGATATTAAGCATGGTCCTAAGAAGTGTGTCATTCTTGAGGTGCTTTTTCTATCTACCATATGACCTGCGTAGTCTGCATTAGCAAACCCTACTAGATCGAATACGTCTCCGGTAGGATACCAGAGGACCAGGTTCATTGTTCCTTTCAGATATCGCAGAATTCTTTTAACAGCCTTTAAGTGAGATTCCTTAGGACAAGACTGAAAACGTGCGCATAGGCCAACGCTGAACATAATATCAGGTCTGCTAGCAGTGAGATATAGGAGTGATCCAATCATCCCTCTGTATCTTGTGTCATTTACTGGAGAACCTCGTTCATCTTTATCAAGATTTGTTGTGGTGCCAATAGGTGTGTCATTTTTTTTGGATTCATTCATATCGTATTTCTTCAGTAGTTCTTTGATGTATTTCTGTTGATGAATTGATGTACCTGCTGGGGTTTGTTTAATTTGGAGTCCTAAAAAGAAGTTTAGTTCTCCCATCATACTCATCTCAAATTCACTACTCATTAGTTGAGCAAACTCTACCCCAAGTGCGTTATTAGTTCCGCCGAATATGATATCATCTACATAAACCTGAACGATGAATAGATCTTCACCTTGTTTTCGAAGAAACAATGTATTATCAATTTTCCCTCTAGTGTACCCATGAGTAAGAAGAAAAGTGGGTAATCGATCATACCATGCTCTTGGCGCTTGCTTTAGCCCATAAAATGATTTATCTAATTTGTATACGTACTCAGGGTACTCCGTGTTTTCAAAACCAGGAGGTTGTTTCACATATACCTCTTCTTGCAGGTAACCATTTAAGAATGCATTTTTGATGTCCATCTGATAGAGTTTGAATTCCATATGAGCGGCATATGCTATCAATATTCTAATTGTTTCTATTCTTGCCACGGGTGCGAAGGTTTCATCATAGTTTATTCCCTCTTCTTGGTTATACCCCTGTACAACTAGCCTGGCTTTGTTGCGTATGATTTGTCCTTGTTCATCAAGTTTATTCCTAAAGACCCACATTGTTCCTATCACTGTTCTGTTTTGGGGTTTTGGGACCAGGTTCCATACTCTGCTTTGCTCAAACTGATTTAGTTCCTCTTGCATAGCACTAATCCAGTTGGAGTCTGATAATGCCTCTTTTATATTTTTTGGCTCAATCAGAGATACATAGGCAGTAAAAGCACACATATTGCGTAATTTGGATCTTGTAGAAATACCTGAATTTAGCGGAGCAAGAATATTTTGTAGAGGATGTGAACTTTGATGCTTCCAACTGTGAGTTTGGATATTGGCAGATTCTTCAAACGCATTAGGACCTATTTCTGTAGTGTACTTATCTTTTGTTTCAGGTGCATTATGGGAGGATACAGTTTCTTCCTCCCATATTTTTTGTTCTGATGACTTTGAACAGATGACTTCATTCTGTTCATCTTCTGAATTACCTTCGACTTCACTATTACCTTCATGAAACACGACATGAACACTTTCCTCTACACGGTTTGTTCTTTTGTTAAGTACCTTGTAGGCCTTGCTTTGTGAAGAGTAACCAAGAAAAATTCCTTCATCACTCTTGGCATCAAATTTTCCCAGGTTATTCTTGTCGTTGTTGTGTATAAAGCATACACATGCAAAGGCCCTAAGATGTGCCAAATTTGATTTTCTTCCTTTTAATAATTCATATGGTGTTTTATTTAATATTGATCTGATCATGCATCTATTTATGAGATAGCACCCAGTGTTTACTGCTTCAGCCCAATAAGATTTTGGAAGTTTGCTTGAAATCAACATTGTTCTTGTAACATCTTTCAGTGTTCTATTTTTTCGTTCAACTACACCGTTTTATTGTGGTGTTCTAGGTGCTGAAAAATTATGCTCGATCCCGTTCGAGATACAGAATTGCAAGAATTGTGAATTTTCAAATTCTAATCCATGGTCAGATCGAATGCTAATTATTTCTTTGTTGAATTTCTTCTAGACCAGCTTTGCAAAGATTTCAAACATGGTGAATGTTTCATCCTTTGTTGCAAGAAACAGTGTCCATGTGAATCTCGAATAGTCATCGACTATTACAAACACATATCTTTTCCCACCTCTGCTTTGTACACGCATTGGTCTACACAAATCCATGTGAAGCAACTCTAATGGCTTGGTAGTACTGACTACCAACTTTGGTTTGAATGATGATCTTACCTGTTTTCCTTGAATGCAGGTTCCACATACTTTGTTATTGCTGAAAATTTTGGTTGGTAGTCCCCTAACCAGGTCCTTAGATATGAGTTTATTTATTGTTGACATGCTTATGTGTCCCATTCTTTTGTGCCAGAGCATAGAGCAATCAGAGACTGCACTTAGGCACTTGAGACTCCACAATATTTATTTTATACACATTCTTATGTCTCCTACTTAGTAGAACCAGGTTCCCAGACACTGAATTTATCACTCTGCATTCTTTATCTTTATCTGTAAAGATCATATTGTTTCCTTTGTCGCATATCTGAGACACACTCAGTAGATTATGTTGCAGACCATTCACATAGTATACGTTTTCAATTGCATGAGCATCCATAGTCTCAACCTTTCCAATTCCCTGAATTTCACCACTTTTTCCATTACCAAAAGCCACATTTCCTCCTTTGAAATTTCTGAGTGAGAGAAAGCTACTTTTATCTCCAGTCATGTGTCTGGAGCATGCACTGTCCAAGTACTATTGCTTTTGCTTTCTTCTCACTGATCCCTGCAGTCAATTTCAGGGGTTAGTTTTTGGTATCCAGATCCACTTTGATTTTTGCTTAAAAAACGGATGAATAAGATTTTTCCTAGCCCATCTGGGAAGTGGTTTGGCTGTAGGGATTTGTTTTTGTTCATTGACTTTCTCATGATGAGGTTTTCTTAGAGAGTTTAGATTATTGTTATGAGCAGCCAATTTTCTTCGACAATCATAACTTTTATGCCCTACGAGCCCACAGTGCATACATAGACAGTCTATGTTGGGATTTTTTACTTGAAAATTAGTCTTATCAAAACCTATTCCATGTCTCTCAGACGTGCGATTCCTGTGAATGTTATCGTGCAGTATGGAGGACCTGGTCCATCTCATGCCTTTTTCTGCTTCAACTTAGTCAAGTGAAGTTCTTTGGTTAGCTCTTCATTCTTTTTACTCACGGATTCTAAGTTATTGCTTAATTCGATATTTTTAGACAGCAGGTGATGATTCTGTTTTTCAAGCTTTTTGTTTTCTTCTCTTAGTGATGCATAGTCTTCCATTATCAGTTCTCTTTTTGAGTCTGTTGTTTTATATACATCAATAATAGTGTAAAGTAAAGATTCTAACTCCCTTTTTGAGTAAGAGTTTAGATTGTCTTGTATGTGGTGAAGACTAACCTTTTCATTCATGTATTCTTCTTCTTCTTCTTTATCTTCTTCAGAGTCTGATCCAGCCATAAGGGCTAGAATGGTTTCTTGGGATCTGCAGATGTCCTTTTCTTCTTTTGTCTCCATGGCCACTAAGGCAAGAAAGTCATAAGTATCAGATTGTTCCAATGCAAGAAGTGATTTATTTTCTGTCTCATCATCATCAGATTCTTCGTCGGATGAGTTTTCTATTGCTGCGAAGGCTCTCTTCATTGAAAGATCTGCTTCCTGAGTCGTCATTATTCTGTTTGATGGAATGAACTTATCTTTCTTGATATATTTTCCCTTCTCTGAGGTTGTTCTTTTCTGCTCCAAAGCCCAGAGTGGACAAAATTTGATGAAGTGATCTGGGCTTCCACACTTATGACAGACTTGATCTTTAGTGTTTTCATTGATTTTCTAAAGACTTTTCTTTTGGAATGTTTGTCCTCTTTTTAGCATTCTAGTGAACCTTTTAGTCATGAGTGCAATATTTCCATCCTCGAAGTCTTCTGGTACAGTAGCCTTTAGAACCAGGTTCCTTTCCTTTCTCTTGCTTTCGATTTCTTTTTCTTGATTTTTCTTGAGTTCGTATGTAATGAGATTTCCAATTAGTTCGTCCATGGCCAGTGCATCTAAGTCGCGAGCTTCAGTGATGGCTTCAACTTTGCTTTCCCAAGCCTCAGGAAGGACACTTAAGAGTTACCTTACTGCCTTTCCATTGGGGACTATCTCTCCCAAAGAATACATCTCATTAATGATTGAAGTGAACCTGGTGTGCATGTCTTGGATAGTCTCGTCGTCTGCCATTCTAAACAATTCATATTGTCTACTTAAGTTATCAATTTTGGACTTCTTAACTTGCGTTGTCCCTTCATTTTGTAGTGTTTCCCATATGGCTTTAGCATCTTGACATGATGAGATTCGATTGTATTCATCTGGTCCTATACCACAGATCAGAATTTTCTTGGCTTTAGCATTGTTCTGAATTGCGAGTTTGTCTGCAACATCCCATTCCTTTCTTTCCTTTGGGATTTTGGTAATTCCATCAGTGGCAGTTTTCATAGGTATAGTTGGTCCGTCCAGGATGACACCCCATAGATCAGGGTTTTCGCCGATAAGATAATCCATCATGCGATTTTTCCACCATCCATAGTATTTTCCATTAAACAGTGGTGGTCGTGTCTGTGAAGCTCCCTCTTGTGGGGTAGGTGGTGCTGCCATTGAGTCTTTTCAAGGTATAAATCTTTTAACGAAAAGACCTGCTCTTAGAAAATTGTACAAATCATATATGTATATATTGTTTAACACATGTGATCAAACGGATCATATATATATATATATATATATATATATATATATATATATATATATATATATATATATATATATATATATATATATATATATATATAATTTAAAGAAACCGTATTTAATTTCAAGTGGAGCTTATTTCCAGCCTGTGTGAGCATATAAAAGTATCCATTTATTATAATGGAGATTGATCCATTTCAGCAAGTCTTGAAGTTAGTTTTCGATGAATTAATCCATTTAATGGATTTCAAATCAGGAAATACTTAGTTATATACTACGACAGAAAAGCTGTGGACGTTTAAATTTTATCAAATTAGTCCATAAAATTTTAATCAAAATACTATTTAATGGGCTACAAATGATAAGCTCGTTATGATAAGTCTGAAATGTCATCTTATTCCATGTCAGTTAATTTTATATATTGGCTGAAAAGTGTACTTGTCCTTGTCTAAACTCTTTCATCCTATATATATACTACGATGAATAGAGTTCTTCATAATTTAGAAAATGACCAAAATTCTAACAAGAAGTCAGAAAGATCAAATGCCATAACTTTATCTACAAGCATTCAAGTATATTTGTTTATAAGTTTCAGAGATCAAGATAAAGATACAAGATCCAAATTAAATAACAAATCATTAAATTCAAGAGCAAGCTACAAGATTCATAAATTTATATTAATTTCAATCTTATAAATCATTACTCATTTTCTGTGAATTTCATAGTTTCCGGAAGCATGATATAATTAAGATTCCCGTTCGATATGTCTGGTTGGCATTCAGAGGTCAATTTGGTTATTTTCATTAAAATGGAGCAATATATATAATCGAACAAAAATATAATCTTACTTTGGCTGATCATACTATTTTTTTTTTTTTTAGTATCTTAACTAGATAGCCCCTTTGATAATAAGATTATACTCCATCGATCATCACACAATAGCCCATCTTAGGCCTCATTTTCTTTTTATTAAAATTTTAGACGTCTGAATCTGAATACACATTTGAATAATTAAAATGTCTTTAAAAAAGATGGTTAATGAGCGCCAAGGCGTTGCTGGCAAGTTTGGTAATATTTTCCATGCTACTATTTATCATTTCCTTCACACTTGGATTTACCTCCCGTCCAGAAAACCCCTCGGTACACGAATCCGCGTCTGTTATTACTGCACTCGCATACGTTTTAGCATTAGACAACTGAAATGCCTTATCTTTATCACCTAAATGTCTCATTGCTTCAACAGCTAGCTTCAGTTCGTATACTGCATCCTTCACATCTTCTATGCAGTCTTTAATTATGGATGCTTCAATTCGGGTTATTCCCTTTTGTTTTTTCAGTGTTGAGACAGTGGTAGAGGCGTTTTTTGCGGCTTTTATGGTTACATCAAGAGCTGCTTTGCATAGCCTTGTGGAGTTGGTTTTCACTGAAGACGCATAGGGAATTAGTGTGTTTTGACAAAGGGAAATGTATGTGGTGACGTTGCATTTAGTTTGGACAAAGTTTGTGTAGGCTTCATTATTAGCAGCTGTGGCTGTTTGTGGTAGTGAGATGAATAAAGCAATTGTTAAAAGGGGAAATATCAAGGCTTTGCAAATAGACATCTCCATTTTATTTGAATGTGTTGGAAATAGAGGAAAAGACGTGAATATATATAGATAGAGAGAAATGAATTTGGCAATGTGTTGTATTATTTGATTGTGAGAATAAAATAGGTGTAAGATACACAAAAAATGAGTTGTGAAATGTGGCGTATCAAATTATCTCGCCGTCACATACGGTAGCAGCTACAATTAAAGTCACATGCAAAATCAAGGGGAATGAAGACGGATCCTAGATATGTCTTCTAATTTACGTGTGTCTATATGCATTTAACACACACACACACACACACACATATATATATATATATATATATATATATATATATATATATATATAAATCAAATACTACATTGTACGCATATATATCTTGAACTTTCAGGCGGCTTAATAAAATCGATGGTTTAAAACGATATGTAATAGGAGGTTTTATATATGTTTTTATTCATACTTTTTAAAAGAAAAACTAAAACTATAAATTAATATAAGTAAAGATTTTCTAGCTTCACCTCCCCTTTGTTTAAGGATAAAGTAATGCTCATCCTTGTGTTGTAATCGGCGGCTGGCCAAGTCCTTTTGTAACTTTTTCCTCATTTATAACACCTGGACGACCTGGGAAAATTTATTTTTTAAAAAGAGAAGTAAAATTTGGATCTCTTCTTTTTTTAATTAGAAATTTTGTATTTGAACTTCATTATGGAAAAGAAAAAATTTTATTAGAGATTTTTTCTCTTTAATCAACTTTGCGTTCGTCTCAAAATCGAATCATCAGAAAATTCAATAAAATAAAATAACGAGCCTCCCAAAATTTTGGAACCTAAATGGCTGGCCTGATTGCACACCACAGGTCGAAAGATAAAATATATATATATATATATATATATTGGTGGCCAATTCATATTATTCTCTAGACTAGAAGGGCATTATGTTGAGCATAGGAGTTGTTGAACGTGGACAGAAAATGAAAAATAAAAATGATAGCATGTAACGCTGCGGAAGTGGAGGAAATATATTTATATATTCACCCATGTGGCTAGATACGGGGTATTATAAATCTAAGCACCTCAATTCACCATTTCTGCTTTCTATTATTATATGTTATATATATGATTTATGAAGTTTAATAATATTTGTGCCTTACGCAAGAGAAAATACACGTTTTCATCGGATTAGTTTGCGTGGGTTTCTGAATGTCATAGTGAATTAGTGATTCAAACAATATTACTATTTTATTCAAATGCATGCACGTTGTAGCTACTTCTTTCTTTGGAGGCGGTTATAGCAAAAGTTTGGAGTCACTTTTACCAATATACTACTTTCATCTCGTCCAACTTATGGACGTTAAAATTTTATCAGAAATTTGCGAATTGAAATTTTTAATTTTTTGAAATAAAATTTATGAAATTTTAAACTCCATAAAACGTAAGTCACAATTAGAGGTAGTAAAAAATGAGCACAAATATACGTAATTCACCCAGAATTATATGGATTGGACTTAAAATAGTTTGAAGTGGGTTCTATCTCAATCTATTTAAGCCTACACCCATTTTAAGAGAATCCTTAATACCGAATTTCAAGCTATTTTAAGACTTTTTATTTGCATTAATATAATAATGCATAATTTGCATAAATCTCAGTGTAAAGAGTAAATTACATTTTATCCCAACTTTTTTTCTAATCACAATAATCCCTTAAAATTTGTACCTTTCAAATACATTAAAGAGTATCTCGGATACATTAAAAACTAACTCGAATACATAATATGTAGTCGGATACATTAAATACTAGCTCGATACATTAATATGTACCTCAGATACATTAAATACATTAGGAGAGAAATAAAAGATTTTAGAGATTTTTAGAGGTAAATAATAATATATGTTACTATTAAATAGATGAATTACTATCTATTTTATATGTTTTGGGATTTCTATCCATATGTAACTTTTTTTTAAAAAAACTTGTTGAGTTGAAACTCAAAATTGTGGCTATAGAAGTTAAATAACAATATGTTAAAATTAATATTGAGATTAAGCGGATCATGATCCAACCCATTTGAGCCCAAAGTAAACTTGGGCGGGTCAAGACCCAACTCAATTTCTATATCAACACATTTTAATATCTCCAATTTCAACTCAAGCCGCACATTTGACACCCCTTATTCACATTAATAATTGGCAATCAAAAATATTTAAAAGATTTATGAAAAATTTACGATCAAAGACAGACTTGTTAGAATTTCAAAATTCGAAATGTGTCACATAAATTGAGACATAGAAAATAGTAAGAAAATTTGTGTTGTATCATAAATTTGTTCTTAAAAGTGGTTTTAGGTTTGAAAAGCACATTTTCAATAATTTATTTATAATCTTCTCTTTAGACAGTGGCGTAGCTACAACCATCTCAGGGTGTCTATTTGGATATTCTTCATTGAAAAATTAGTTTATATATATATATATATATATATATAAATTCTACATTTAAAGGATATGCACAATATTTTTTGTCTTATTTTGACAGTCACACACAATTATTTTTGTATACCCTTGATAAAAATTTTGGCTCGAATCCGCCACTGTCTTTAGGTAGTTGATGATAGTTAGTGATAGTTAATGATAACAATGACAAACTACGAGTGATATCTAATCCTTATATAGTAGATGGTGAGGATGATTGTCAATCATGTAATAGTGATTGGTAATAATAATTATAAATAAGAGAAAAGACATAAAGACACCATCGAAGTTATCCCATATTTGCATAAAGACACCTAAACTTTAAAAGTGTCCTATCACACCACTAAACACCTATATATCGTTGTAAATGGATTATTTTTACCCATTTCGTCGTCTATGTAGTGCGCGTGTTGCTCACTCTCTAGGATAGAATTAACCCGACCCGACCCTTTTTTTTTTTAAAGAAAATTCGTCTTTCTCCTTTTCATTTCATTTCTCAACTTTTCCCTAAAATCGAACGAAATACACAAGTGTTGTTGTTGACGAAAGTGTTATTGTTGACGATCTTGTTGTTGATCGTTGTTGATGTGTATTTGTGAAGATTCTTGGAGATTGAAGGTCTAACAGGTTAGGGTTCTAAAACATATGAGAAAAATCTTTACTTTTTTCGATTATTCTGATTTTATGGATTATTATAGTGTAGAAGTGTTGGAATCGCCCTCCTACAGTTGCCATTGTTAGGATATTTTTGAGTATGTTGCGTAATCGACTTAGTTAGTGTAGGGTATTGTGTTATTGATTTAGTGCGACTGTTAGTTATTAGGGTTTTGTGATTGTGTTTTAGGTTAAGGTTAGATGTTATCCACTTAATTCAAATCTTATTATTTGTCTCTTATACATTTGTAGACTTCAATTTGTACATTATCAACTGCTATTGTTAGTGTTTTTGTTCTGTTAGTACTGTTAGAGCTAAATGTTAGTGCTTTTTTATACTTTTGTTACTTAGTGTTTATGTTGTTGTTGTTTGTTAGTGATTATGTTTTTTGTGTACAACTTGTTAGAGTTAGTTATTGAAATGTGTGTTTGAATTGTGTTTGTTGTTGTTACATGCTTTTTCAGGATGACTTTTACTCTGATAACTTTAAGATGGTATCATGGGGGGTAATAGAATTTGGTCCACCACCTAAATATATTGGGGGGCATGTGAAAGAACTCCTAGATGTATATGTTGATAGGATGTCTTATTTGAGTTGAGGGGCTACATAAAGAAACAAGGATATACAATAGATTGTGATTTTTTCATCAATTGGGATGGGTTATTGGTCCTTGTTGATAATGATAAGGTTATATTTGACCTTTTCAATATGATAAATGATGGAGATGCAGTGGAGGTGTATGTTTTTCATAGGGTTAGTGAAGCTAATCAGGCCCCACTTGAATTGGAGTTTGTCCCCCATGTGACTGCAATTGGGGTAGGTGAGGAATCTTTTAATGAGACTTCTAACCCTAATAATCAGTCTCCTACTTCTACTTTTCCTTCCATCCCTACACAACTGGTCCTTCTGAAAATTCCAGCACTCCATTTGAAGCTCAGTCTTCTACTGTTCCTCCACCATCTCCTTTTATTGTGCCTCCTTCTTCTACTGTGCCTCCACCATATCCTTCTACTGTGCCTCCTCCTTCCACTGTGCCTCCCCCATCTACTTCTATTGTGCCTCCTCCTTCCTATGTACCTTCATCTGATTATCCTATAATAGATAATGATTCAACTGATGATGAATTGGAAGATGAATCAGGATCTGAAGGGAATACTAGTGAAGATATTGAGGTTGACAGTGATGTTCATCAGGAGTATGTAGATATAAGGGCAATCAAGAGGCATTTCAAAAGGTCACAAAGGCGAAGTAGGGGAACTACTTCAGATCAGATTAATGTTAATGTGAAAGGTCTAGATATAGGGTATGATGAGACAAATAATGATATTAGGGAAAGCTTAGTTGGTGAGCTAGGAGGTGATGAACCTTATTTTATAAGTGATGAAGTTCCTGTTTTTGAAATAGATGATGAAACAGGTTGGGGAGATGGTGAAGAGGTTGATCAAGTAGTGCATAAACCTGTTAGGAGGAAGAAAACCCCAAATAGAGTTGTGTTTGATACAACTGCTGAAAAGATTGTTTGGGAATTAGGACTGGTTTTTGAAGCTGTTGAAGAATTTAGAGTGGCAGTGACAAGATATGCAATCCAAGAACATATTCAAATTGAAAAATATGTAAATGAGCCTGGCAGAGTTAGAGTGAGATATTGTAAAGAGAGTTGTCCATGGTTGTTGTGTGCAAGTAAGGATAGAACTAGTGGAGATTTCATTGTTAAAACATACAACCCTATCCATAAATGTTTGACATCAACTCATAACTACCTGTGCAACTCAAAGTTTTTGGCCACCAAATACAAAGAAAGAATAACTCAACAACCAAACATCAGCATTGTATTGTTGCAGGACATTATTAGAAAGGAGTTGGATATTAATGTTGGTAGGACAACAGTGAGAAGAGCTAGGACTAGAGTGTTACAAGATATCATGGGTGATCACATTGTGGAGTATGGTAGGATTTTTTATTATAGAGATGAAATATTAAGGAGTAATCCAGGTAGTACTTGTGTAGTGAAGGTTGGAGAAGATTCTGAAACTGGGCAAAAAAAAATTTGAAGGATTTTATGTTTGCTTCAATGCTTTAAAGAAAGCATTTTTTGGAGGTGCTAGGAGGTTGATTGGTTTTGATGGGTGTTTTCTCAAAGGTGTGTGTAAAGGCCAGTTGTTAGTGGCAGTTTGTAGAGATGGAAACAACCAAATGCTGCCTATTGCTTGGGCAGTTGTTGAGGTTGAGAATCAGTATACCTGGACATGTTTTCTTGAGCTAGTGAATAATGATCTTGAACTTGGAGAAGGGCATCAACTATCCATCATTAGTGATATGCAAAAGGTAATTACTGATATCCATCTTATTATTTTATTGTTGTTCAGTTTTGCATTTTAATTTATTCTTTTTATGTTATGTTGGTTTGTTAGGGACTAGAAATTGATGTGGATACTTTATTGCCACTTGTTGAACATAGAAATGTGCAAGACATGTTCTTGCAAATTGGTCAAAAAATTGGAAAGGAGTTGAAAGAAGAAGAGTGTTTTGGAGGATTGCTAAATCCACATTTGAAGCTGAGATGAAGGACAATATAGAGACAATGAGAAAATTAGGACAAGAAGGTTTGGATAATATTTTATGGTACAATTTGAATACATGGTGCAAGAGTTATTTGAAGAATATAGCAAATGTGATGTTGTGGACAACAATATGGCAGAAAGCTTTAATGCTAGATAATGCCTGCAAGGTATAAAACCATCATTACAATACTTGAGGAGATAAGGGTGAAGATAATGAAAAGAATTGGTGATTTGAGAGAGTTCTCAAACACTTGAATCACTGATATATCTCCTATGTCTTTGAAGATTTTGCAAGAAAACATTCAAAAGTCTATGCAATGTAACTTGACTTGGAATGGAGAAAGAGGTTTTGAGATTAAACACCATGGATTTACACACACTGTGGACATTGTTAATAGGAGGTGTAGTTGCAGATCCTGGAAGCTCAGGGGAATTCCTTGTCCTCATGGTGTTGCTACCCTTCATTACAAAAACTTGGAACCAATCCATTATGTGGCTAGCTGTTATAGCAAGGAAACCTACCTCAACACATATGCCCATTTTATTCAGCCAATGAATAACATGAAAATGTGGTCAACCTCAAATAATCCAATTGTAAAGCCACCAAAGATCAGAAAGTTGCCCGGAAGACCAGGTAAGGTTAGAAGAAAAGAAGCAGATGAAAGTAGAAAAACTGGAAAGTTGAGCAAAAGAGGTGCTGTAATGACTTTTAGCAAATGTGGCACACAAGGACACAATAAAAGAGGATGTCCTACAAGAAATCAAGCTGGTCCAAGTCAATCAACTGAATCATCTTCTCAGGCAATAGGTACTGGTTCAAGTCAGTCAGCTGAACCATCTTCTCAGACACATGTACTTTTATTTGTTACTTTCAAATGTAAGTTATATGTGGATGTATATGTATTGATATATTAATATATAGGCTACTGAAAGCGGTAGAGGAAGAGGCACAGGAAGAGCAACAAGAGGAAGAGCAAGTGGCAGAGGTGTTCCAGCTCAATCACATGGAAATGATACAAAAACAGAGGTAATATATCCAATTATTATATCATTTTTAGATAATATAGATATGCTTTAATATTTTATTTCAAAGTACAGACTGTAAATAATAGAGGGAGAGGGAGAGGTACATGTAGAGGAGCAGGAACAGGGAGAAAAATGTCTCAAGAAAGAAATGTGAATGAAGGACTAAGTAGAGAAAGAGGAATGACTCAACATAGTCAAACTAGTTCTGAAGCAAACTGCAGATGAAGAGGCCTAGGAAGAGGGAAAAGACCAGTAGAACATGAGGACACCAGTGGAGGACAAACAAGACCTTTTAAAAGGTCAAGAATGGTAGGTGTTGGCATATCCAAGCTGAAGATGGATTTACAACTCTCAATGTAAGTTTACAACTATCAATGCAAGTTCACAATTGTCAATGCAAACCTAATTGTCTAATATTTGAGTGTGTATTTATTTGACTAAGCAGCCTGGATTGCCAAGTAGAAGAGTCATCAATACTGGTACAAGAGTTATAAAGAGGGTTGATGTTGTCACTGGTGATATTGGCTACCCACCAGTACGTGGATTCAAATGAAAGGGGAAGACAACTATTACCAGTAGCAACCTGGAAAGAATGAGGGCTGAAAAGGTTATCCAAACTAGGTCTGTAGCTGCTGCTAATGCTGATAATAGCCAAGGTCAAACAACTTCAAGTAGGAAGACTTCTGTGCCATGGAAGTAGGACATTTTGATGTTTTCTTGTTCATTTTGACAATCAACTATGCATATTTTTGTGTTATTTTTTGTTGGAAACAAACTCAATTTTGCGTGTAACCAAACAAACTTGAATGGTTAGAATCAAACTCGATTATAAAGTCTTCTTTTTAGTCAGTTTTGTTGTTGCCTTTTTAATTATAATTGACATATTTGTGAAGTTTCTCAAATGATTGCCACAATAATATAGATAAGAGAACCAAATACATTAACAAATTGTTCAAATCATAACAATTTCGACAACAAAGAACAACAATAACTTGAACATTCAACAACTTCTATCCTTCAAGTTACACACACCTACAACTAGCAAGATCAAGACAATTAGCTTCTAGGTACACACACCTACAACTTCAAAAATTTGAAAGTAACTAAAGATGTCTATGGCAATTTTGGTTGCACACACCTACAACTTCCATCCTTCACATTCTTGGTTAGACTTAAACATAGAAAACACACAATAATGATCAAGACGATTAGCTTAAAGTTACAACATTTGCCCTTCTTTTTCTCTTTCATCATGACTTGGTTACTTTCAACACAACTTTCATAAGATGTCAATACTTCTTCCAACTCCTTAATTCTCTTTGCTAATCTCGGAATAACGTACTTGGATCGTATATCAACTTCTTCTCGATCCCTCCATCTATAAGTTGCACGCATCCTCCTAAAATACGCAAAACACAAATTAAAGAAAAATACATAAACAAAAGATCTCCATAAAAGAATTAGTAAACATACACGATAGCGTGGACAAGATCAAAATCTTCGAGCTGGATTATGCTCCGACCATGAAGTTTGCATTGATAGTAAGTCACCATGTTTGCATCGCAGTTTCACTCGCAACATCAGATCATTCTCATCATTACAAATACGATTCAACATCGCATTTGACATTTTCAATCAAAAACTAATCACAAAAATTGAGAAGAAATTCAACCATAAAAAACTTCAAATTAACGTTTCTACTGGAAATTAAAAGATAAAAGACGAATTCCTACCTTATTTTCTTGAGGAAGATGATGAAGTCGTCAAACAGAGAGCACCAGCATTGTTCTTGCCATGGAAATCAAAATATTAGGGCTACCAATGACTATTTTTGAGTTTAAATTGGGAAAGATGACATAAATTGATTAAATAATTAATATTAAAGAAAGAAAATGACATGTGGCTGTTTTAAACTGGTAAATGAAAATGAAAAATGGTCCATGACGCGCCTAACGTGCGTGTAAATAACCCAGATGAGTTAATGGGTAAAAATGGCCCATTTACAACGATATATAGTTGTTTAGTGGGGTGATAGGACACTTTAAAAGTTTAGGTGTCTTTATGCAAATATGGGACAACTTTGATGGTGTCTTTATGTCTTTTCTCTTATAAATAATGGCTATGATAGTAATGGTTGAGTGTAAAGATGATAGTTATGGGTGTTGTGGGTGCACTGGTGATATAATTGATCAAGGGAAAAGGGTTTGATATACTCCTTCACTTTGTCATTTAGAGTTGATATACGGTTCGTTATGAAAGTGGTTCATATATATTTTATTATTATACAAATGACTTGTATATACCTTTTTCCTTTAATGAGAGTGGAAAATTTAATTCTAATTTAATTTTTAATTATTTTTTTAAAAAATGTAGTCTATAGGAGGTATATTTGATCCTGCTCACACGTATTTATTTGACTTTTTTATTTCAACGAGTGATTTAAATTTATTACTTTGATGGTTAAATTTATTTATATTTCACTAATTTTCTTATAAAATTTATTATAGATACCCCATTTTTTTTACAAATACAAAACTAAATTATACAATATAGCCGCAAGAAATTAATTTTAAATTTTTTCTTTACACTAAAGAATGAAAGAAAAAAAAAAGAACAAGAAACTCGAATAATGATAATCAAATAAGTCAAAAAATAATTTTTGTATGAAAAAATAAAATATATCTTAAATTTTGCGAGAATGGTCATATATATACCCCACATAATTTTTTAAAAAAATTTAAAGTAAAATAAATAAATTTAAAACTAATATTTTCACTTCTGTTATACGAAGGGTATATGTGAGATCCTTTTGTAACGATAAGGGTATATGTAAATCATTTATATAACGATAAAGATATATATAACTCACTTTACAAGAGAGATATCAGCTCTAAATAGTAAAGTTAAGGGATATATTAGGTCTTTTCCCCTCGATTATAATTGTAAAAAGCATTTCATGTTTTTCTTTAACAACTAAGAATAATCATTTAGGTGCTGATTTGGCACACCTTGTCTCCTTTTCACTTCTTTTACTGGCCTTATCAAACAAAAAACAATAAATGAAGTTTCTTTGTTTGACATACCTCACACATTTCTTATCCCTTCAGACCTCTAGTCATAACCAGTACTGAGAGCTAACAAAAAAAGATGAAGAGTGTTGCGAAGGTTGTGCTTGTACATTCTATCATCATATGCATACTCTTGACACCTACTGTTGCGTGGCGTCGTCGTGGAACCAAGGGGCATGGATCCATCCCATCAGATCGTGCTCATGATCATGCTAGGACAAGCAGAAACAAAAATAGCTCATCATCAACCGCCACCTCCGTTGGCTGGTACTCCATAGCAATGGCTTTCTTTTCTTACCTTAATTTTGCTTACTTTTGAACTGTAGTTTATTTAATTTGTGCAATTGATATAAATATGTATTGTTACCGTTCGACTTGTACTTGGCAATGAGTTCCCAGGGCTTAATTTACTTCCCATCCAATCCCATTATTGAATCGAGTATTGATTGTTTTGTCTTTAAATATATTCTAGGATCTTGAATAAGTGAGTTGTATGTGTATGTTGAGTCATGTAATATGTATTCCGTTTTATTAAGAAATGAAGTTAGTATTAATATATAATGGAACTTTAAATAAATAATTATTCATGTATTTGAAAATCAACTCAATTATCTACTTTGATATCATATTTATGAAAGTCATAAACGGAAAATAGAGGACGATCCCGGATTTTATTGCTTAATTTTGTTTTTCTTAATTCGATGTTTATCTATCTATATTTTACCTTAAAAGTATGAATTCCTAACTTGAATGTTCGATTACTATAATATGTCTTACTTAGGTTGTGGCTTATTCGATGAGTTGTGACTTTTTTGATAAGTTGTGACTTTTTTTCAAGGGTTATGAATTTTTCAAAGAGTTGTGACTTTTTCAAAACATTGTGAATTTTCCAAAGGTTGTGACTTCTCGGAAAGGTTGTGGCTTTTTTGATGAGTTACGACTTTTTTCAAAGGGTTGTGACTTTTCCAAAGAGTTGTGACTTTTTCAATAAGTTGTGACTATTTCAAAGGGTTGTGACTTCTCGGAAAGGTCATGACTTTTCAGATAGGACACAAAAAAAAACTTATTCATACTACCCTTTGTTAACTATAAATACAGGGGTTTTTCCTCATTTTTCGACCACAACTTTTTTTAATCTTCTACTCTTCTTCTTCCTGCATTTTCAATTTTTTTTGTGTAATTTATTGTCGTTCTGTGAGTTCGAAGATTAGCGAAATATGAGGTACCACTATTTTGATGAGGTAAATCGTTCTATTCTAAGAGGGTATATTCCATAACCTTGAGTACTTGAGGAAAATAATTTTGATGATAAATAGTTATTTATTTGGTTAATATATACATTACTATGCAATATTCTAATATATAAAGTTAACATAATGTAGTCTAAATTCATTTATTTTTGTTAACAACCTTCTTGTGATGTAGATATATGCTTATGAATATACTTTTTCAAAATTTAGAGAATTGTCACGATTCATATTTTGATGCTCAAGACAAAAGAATGACTTTATTTATCAATGAACTTAATTATGCGATTTAGATTGTCATAAAGTTTGCCTCAAAATAGGTATTACTATTTAAGCATTATCCTTTTGTTTTACTTATTTACTATTTCTTAATATTTTAGTATTTTATGAAGAAAAATGCATATGACTTGTAATAACGTCAGTTGAAATTTTTATTAGTTTAATTTTTATTATTTATTTAATATAGCTAACTTTTATGAGAAAATAGTTTCAAAAATGCAAATCTATAATTATATTTGGGTAGGTATTTGTATTTAAAATAAAACATTATATATGTCATGAATGTATTGTCAAGTTAACATGATTTTCTAACATCAACAAGATCTTGTGAATGAACATTAATTAAAAGTCCTATTTATTTATGTAAGTATAAAACTTAGTAATTAACTATTGCACATTAATTCTTTAGTTATAACATATAAATTCTCTTAGTTATTACTAATTGTTGTAAACGTTATTCACAGTCTTTTATATTCTTTGTTATAATATTATGAATTCTATAATTATTTCATTAATTATTTCTATTTTTCATCTTTCCTTATATTAACTTTTGACCAATAGTTTTTCATATTATTGTACTGCTCTTATATATGTGATAACACAATGTTGTTATATTTTTATAAAAATGTTTGGTTGAATAAATTGAAAATCGTTTACAAGTATATGGACTATATCTTTGTTTAGTGTAAGATGAACAAGTGATTACATATATGATTACAGAGATAGAACATATTCTTAAATTTAATTTTTTGGTTTTTTCGGTTAAAAAAAGAAAGCCTTTCTCGGTTAACTGTGAAAAGTAAGATAACTATCTTTGATTTATGTATACAGAATTGAGAAGTCAAATATTAGAGCCAACAACAAGAACGCCATCCATTATGTTATAACTTATAAAATATAAATTAATATACAAAAAATAGTTTTGAAAGAATAAAATGTAGTTGTTCTCTTCACATGTTCATATGACATCTAAAAATTTTAACGTGAAATACACGTGCAAAGCACATCTGGTTAGATGACAAGAAAACTACACAACAAATATCGTCGATATGGTAATATTATTTAGACATGACTAATTACATGATTGTACCTCATCAAATTGAAATAAATATATTATAAATTATTACATTTAACTAATAAAAAATTTCATTGACCATTTTCATTTGTTCGTGTGAATAGGATATATATATATATATATATATATATATATATATATATATATATATATGACGATCTATTAAAAAAAATGCGATATTATTTTATGCAAAGCTTATCATTTGATGTCGATATGACGGTACGACAATTTTAAAATCTGCCAAACTAATACACACAACTAAATCTTGAATACCTTGAAAAAAAATCGCCACTGATTTATTTGTGCCAAGTGCCAACCTAATATGTGCCTAACTTTTAGCAATATGGACAAGGAAGATGTGGTATACAATAATCAAACGTTTAAAATTTTTCTCCAAATGGCCGTGTCACTATTTGTTACTCACTCAATTTTAATTTATTTAATGTACTTTTTCTTTTATAAAAATAGCGACTTTTTCTAGAGATTTTTTAATTTTAATTTTCATATGATATGTTTAAAATCACAATATTAAAAGACCTTTACTATATCTGACATATATTTATAGGCTATAGGATTTTAAGTATTCCCTATTTTTTTTAACTCTGTGTTAAATAAAAATAAGTCAATTAAATTAAAGAAAAAGAAAGTATACATTTTGCCATTGGTTTAGCTGAGTTCAAGCTAGAAGAGGTGAGAAGAGATGTAGGCTTCAATTCAGTGGCGTAGCGAGAAATTTCTTGAAGGGTGTCCAGAAATTAAACACGAATATATTTTTTCTTTTGGCTGAATGAGTGCACTAAAAATTTTAAAAATAAAACTACGTAATATACAAGAACTTTTTTGACAAAAAGAGGAAAAAAATGAAAGGCGCCCTAGAAATTTTAAAAATTTAACTACATAATATACATGAAATTTTTGAAAAAAAATACGTAATATACATGAAAAAATTTGAACTAGAAATTTTAAAAATTAAAACTACGTAATACAAGAATTTTTTTTTTGAAAAAAAGTATGTTAATGCATGAAAAAATTGAAAAAAAGAGGAAAAAGATGAAAGGCGCTCTAGAAATTTTAAAAATTTAACTACGTAATATACATGGAAGTTTTTGAAAAAAAAACGTAATATACAAGAAAAATATTGAAAATTTAAAAAGACTCAAATTTGCTGTTAGCGAGATTTGAACTCACAAACTAATAAAAGTTTGACTCTTTCAAGACACCTTAATTCACTAGGCTACAACACCTTGTTATGTTAAGGGTGTCCAAAATACGTTATTTAACCATTTTATATAATATTTTACTTGTATATACGATATAATTTTTCGACGAATTGGACACCCTAAAAGGTATGTAGCTACGCCCCTGGTTCAATTCTATTGAAACCACAAACTCTTTTGTCTTTTACAATAAGTAAAACGGAAATTATTTGGCAAGACACAAATTTGACACGAATTGACACGAGCAACAAATTTAAGGTTTTTTCATGATTTTGATGAAAAGAAGGGTCATTTGGTAAGTTAATGTATTTTCTTACCCAAAGTACCCTCAAAAGTAAAATCACTTTCAATACTAGTAAAAATCACTTCTCTTTAGAAGTGAAACCACTTTTGAAAAGTTAAACTTATAATCATTACTTTTTAGTTCACACATTCCAAAAATTTATCTCTAATGTCATACTCTATTGAGATTTAGAACTTTTATTTCTAAAGGTTTGCTCTTTCTATTTCTACCAATTTCGTGGTCTTCATACATTCTTCATTTTTAAATGGGTTTTTTAAATTTTGTTTTCATTCATAATTATCATTTGGAATAATGAATCAACAACAATTCTAAATTGAGTAAATTATATTTGTTCCAAACTTTTGGTCTTTGTCAATTTTTTCGTCATTCATAACAACCCTTTATTTTTTTTCTTTTATACTTGTCAAGTACGTGTATGTATAAAATTAAATATTCCAATCTTCTATATATTTAAGTTGACAAGAATGTGCAAAATTGACAATTCGACTTAGTGGTAGTTTATACCGAAAATACAAGAATGGTTTAAGATTGAATTATTCAAAGGGAAGAGAAATAAAGCTATGAAAGTACTCTGGAATCATGTTATTATTAAGTGCATGTGGGTATAAAATAATTGTTATTTAAATAACCATATATACTTATGCTACCAATGTTTTTTGAAAAACAACTACACATTAATTTGTTAAGACGATTTTGTGATATTATTTTAATTTAGGCTTCTATGTGTTTTGGGATTGGGCAGTTAATTTGCATTTGTCTTTTCCTTTGGGTATTTATTTTCGATCTGTCTTTATATTGTGGATTGTGCCTGTAAATTTAATTAATTTTATTTACTAATTTAAATAATTAAAGTAGAATAAATAATATATTGTTTGTGATTATAAACGAATGTTCTTGAAGTGTGAAATGTTAAAGCTTAAACGATTAGTCCATATGTCACGAGTTTGAGGCTAGGTTATAAGTACCCCATTGTAGTTATCTATTTTAAAACAACTTTGTAGTTTTGGGTTTGAAATTAAATTAATTTTCTTATGTTTTTTTTAAAGAAAATTGTAAAAATCTTTATTTGAATCTTTTTTTTTTACAGGAATTGATGATTCTTCATTAATATAAGTCGAATCATTATGATGTTCTACAATTGTAAAGGATATATAATTATGATGTTATACAATTGTAAAGGATATATAATTATGACGTTCTACAATTTATCTTCACATTATAATATTGATTAGACCATATTTATTGATAATATCTCATTTAAAAAGATTTTCTAGTGATTTTCATTAAACAACTGATGAGACAGACGAAAAACATTTCCTTTGGTAAATAGGGATGAATGTTATTGCAGCGCGAATGTCAAATGTTAAATAATTAGTCTATAGGTCACGAGTTTGCATTCAGGTTAGGTCCCAATTTTAAGTAATTTAAAAAAAAACAGATTCTTTGAAGCTTATTAGATTCAAATAATTTTTAATTTCTTATTTTTTGGTAAATAACATTGTAAAAGTTTATATTTGGATTATTTTCACAAAAAATGAAGATTTTCACTATTATAAGTCAATTCCTTATAATGAAAATAATCTTAAAGCATATAGTATTATATGAGTTATGTTTCGTCACAAATACAAGTCAACTGAATGTGATTGTATATGCATCATCAAATTATAATTGGGTAATACAATTAGTTATGTTGCATGTCAACCTTGGATCAATTTATCTTCACATTACAAGATTGATTAGACCATATTTATTGATAATATCTCATTTAAAAAGATTCCCCAATGATTTTCATTAAACAACTGATGAAACAGACTAGATATATTCCTTTGGTTAATATGAACGAATGATATTGCAGTTCGAATGGTTAAAGGTTTAAACAATTAGTCAATAGGTCATGAGTTTGAATCTAGGTTAGGTCCCAATTTTAAGTATTTTTTTAAAATAAATTAGACTCTTTGAAGCTTTTTGAATTTAAATAATATTTAATTTCTTATTTTTTGATAAATAACATTGTAAAAGTTTTTATTTGGATTCTTTTCACAAAAGATGAAGATTTTTCATTATTATAAGTCGATTCATTATGATGAAAATAAACTTGAAGGATATAGTATTATATGAGTTATGCTCCGTCATAAATACAAGTCAATTGAATGTGATTGTTGTTGACACCCAATTTTGGACATTCAGAATATAAATTAATTATCGAGCTTCTTAAATTTCAAATTATTTAAAATAGCCGACTTTATAAAAAAAATCAAGTTATTTTGAATAGTTTTATCACTTTATACTATTTTTCAGGAATATATATGTTTTAGATAATTATGTATATAATTATTAAATGTTATAATTATTCAAATCGTCTCAATTTTTTTTAATTTTACTTAATTAGTTGTTTATTTAGTGTAGTAATTAGCACTTATATTTTGAGTTATAAGTTCCTAATTAGGTTAATTATTTTTATTTTGTTAAAACTAAGAAGTTCGTTAATTAATTTGTATTAATTCGTCTTGTTTAATTTTTGGCCAAATTTATCGATTGAATTCGATTTGCTCACAATTGAAATTTATCTAGGCTATTACTCCAAATCAATTTAGTTCAACGCTATGCAAGGACCAATTTTGGGCTGGCAGACCAACTCTTTTTTCAGCCGATCCAATTCCCAATTCTTAGCAGACCCAACCAATCCCTTTACTTCCAGCGGCCCCATGCCTTTCTCCAGCCCACTATTTTCATTTCTCAGTCAACCCAACACCTTTCCCAGCAAACCATCTTAATAGCCGACCCATATCCCTTAGCTCCGACCCAACCCCACTCTTTTTCTCATCAACAAAGAAAGACCCAGCAACATGAATAGACAGAAGAAACACCAGCGATTCAACGGAAGCAACGCGTGAACGGCGCCAACAACCCCTGTACGCACCTCACCTACTTCACGCGAGGGCGAGCTCACAGAAGCAACAACAACGGTATCATACGGTGAGTTCGCACTCACGTTTCCTCCTCCTTTTTTTGTCGATTCCAGCTTTTGGTTGCGTCTCTCTGCGCTCATACAGCTCTAGCAGAAAGTAGTCGAGTCTGATCGTCCTTGTGGCTACGAGATGGAGCCACGTCAAGCAGCAAGTACGATCAATCGATCCAAGCCATCCACCTTGATCTGTTCATTCGAATTTTGGTTGAAAATCTCGTATCAACGCGAGCTTTCCCTCATCCTTGGGAGAAAATTCAAAATTTGGGATTGAATCCAAATTCCTATTCTACCTTTTCCCCTAAAAATTGTGAACCCTAGAGTTATTCTATATATACTCTCTTCTTGTCAATCTCTTGGGGGTTGAAGAAAAAATACTAAAGAAAAATAGCGAGAAAGCAAAACAAAAATTAAGGTTTTATACTTAAGAAATTCGAATACAATTCTCTAGTCTCAAGGTCTTGAAGGGTTTTTTAATCGAAGTCGGTTCGGACATTATTATTTGTCCTTCGAGTTTGACGTCCTCGGATTTTTCGTGTGGTGATGGAAGTTAGTTGTCTCCAACTCGTTTCGGTCTCAGTTCAGATGCCAGGAAAAAGTTAATAGTTCCTAATTCACTCACGTTCTATTTTGATTTCAAGCGTTATGTGATGAACCCATCTCTGTTGGGTTCCATTTCGCTTCTTTCTTGCTAGGTTCAAATATGATTATTCATGGCTCATTGTCTGTACTGTTGGAATTTCAGGTTGATTATTGCATTATTCATGTTTCATTTTAATTAGAGGTTCAAATCAAGTTATTGTTATTTTAAGTTTTAGCTTTTCGTGCCGTTTTGAATCACATGCTCTTCTTGCCTCATCTCTTATACCTATTGTGTTCTCAAGCATCAATGAAGTTCACTTGGTTTCATATGTTGGTATTTGGAGTCATTACTTTTTTTTGGTTCTCTAAACTAATTTGTCTTTGATTCTCTAAAGTCGGTTGAGCTCCTGCCTCCTTTGTCGAAATAGTTTGGAGGTTCATGTGGTTTATACTTGAAATGTGTTAGCTATGTTATTCTATTTTCTTTACCAGTCTTTTGTTCTCTTTGTTATATTTTTAAGCTATTTCGATTTATTGTTATAGATTTCCATCAAGGTTAGCTTAGTCGTGTATGGCTTACCCTTGTTTCTTGAAAATTTTGAATGGTGTCTATATCTCTTCGATTTCTATATCCATGATATTGTGTTTATGTCCCATGCTATCATAATGTGACTGCCTAGTTGCGTCAAATTAAGTTGTCTAGCACCTTTTGACTGTAATGGATTTTTTTATCGACCAATAATTATTTAAGCTCGTTTGTATTTCTATAGATAGAATCCACATCTAGGTCATATTGAAATATTTTTTAGAACGTCTAGAATTCTTATTTCCTGCTAGTGTGTTATGGTGTGCATTTGTTAAGGGCTAAATAAGTGTTAAGTCGATTTTGACATCAGAATTAGTTATTTTCCAGTTTTCTTGTAGATTTCGGTTAGATATCTTCATTATTTCAGCTTGAAAGTTCCCTAGAGAATCCGTGCTTTGACGCCTAGTCCCTTTGGTCCTAAGTTTATATTGATTAATGGTTGTTTGCTATATGACTACTACTGTCTATTGGCATTTAGTCCATAATAACACTCTATGAATTGATTGATCAATGTTAATTGCTCTTGAGATTGTGTTACTTGGTTTGACTATGATGATTTATTCTAGTTATATGTGTCTGTAATATACATGCATGTATTTGTTGGATGGTACCTTATAGGTACTCTTTTCTTTTATTTTGAAAGTATGTGTAAAATTGGTTAAGTTATCATATTTGTGTCTTATGATCAATTAATTTCGAGAGCTACTAATTTCTTAATTATTACAGATTTATTCTTCCCTTCCTAACTAGTTTTATTTTCTCTTGTTTATTATGAGCAACTGCAGAGGGTTCCGTTGGAGTCCACCTCCTCCCTTTGCATTTCAATTGAGCCATGAAGGCCCAAATTTGCCTTTATCGAGTCAGCCTTTTTTTCGAGTTGAAGAATTGAAAAGCAGATTTCCGAAAGTCGATGTACAAGTGTTCAAGAGTCCAAGAAAGTTGTATACACGTTGTATACAACAGTATACACGAGATATATAGCAATATACAGTGATATATCCTCATTGTATATGCTGTAAATGTAGAGAAATGGGCCCTAAAAGTCCTAAAATTTCAGCTTTGTATTTTGTTATTATTGGGTCTAAGCCCATTCGTTGATCTTTATTTTGTTAGTTTAGGACATGTGGAATTGGGTCCAAGATAAGGCAAATTTCAAAAATAGTTTAGGACAGGGAAAGTGGGCCCAAGGCCCAAAAAAGAAATTAGGCCCAAGTACTGGTCCAGGAGAACAGAAATCAGACTTGGGCACAAAACTCTCTATCTTTATTTTATCAGTTTCATATTTGCTTAAGGATTCAAGGCTCATGATCTCATGTTCATGGATGATTTCATGATGTTCAACTTGAAGGGTTCATGCAGAATTATGAGCATGAACTACTCAACTCAAGGGATCAAAGACACTTCTCATCTCAAGACTGTTCGACTTATAGGGTTCATGCGAAATTATGAGCATGAATAATTCAACTCAAGGAATCCATGGTTAACATGTTATAGTGTCATGATTAGAAATATAAACTCAAATGTGTTAGAAACTTATTACTCAAAGACTTGAACAGAAACATGGATTCAAGTTGAAATCATCTGATATAGTGAAGTCCGCACAAAAATAAAACGAAAGTTATTAATCAAACATATATATACATGATCATCAATTTTAAAATTTACGCTTAAGCCGTCGATGATCCCTTAAAGTTGTTTGTATAATTCACTTAAACACCTCAACTAAGGGTTGTACCTATTGAACACTTCTACTCATTTGAATTAGAATCATCTTAACACTTTTTAAACAATCACTGAAAATATAAAGCGAGTGTAGTACACTCGTGATGATGTGGCAAATTACTGAATAAATGATGTACATCTGGCATTTTGAGTAAAAATAATAATTTAAAAACTATGACAAAAAAAATGAAGAATATTTCTAGGATATTATTGTCCACCTACGATGGAATTCAACTTCTTTTTTCAAAATGTCACCGTACATCCTTCATTGTCGTCCCATTATTACCCCCTCGTTTTCTCTTAACCCAATTATGTTTTTCAGATCTGTTCTTTTAGATATATATAAAAAAAAGTTGAAACAACAAATAATTTCTCCTTCAGTTTCTTCATTTGCGTCCTCTTTTTTCTGTCTTAGATTCATGCAAAAGTTGAACATAAGTCAACAATTAATGTTGGAGTTGAGCTATTTCAGTTGAAAAAAAAATCAATTTTAATAAAAGAATTGTGAAACTGTTTGTTTTAAATTGAACCCTTCTTCAATTTCTTAATACTTATCTATTAGTGTAATATTGCATCAACATTATTCATTTTCTCGTCTAAAAAATTCAATGATTAATGATGGAACTGTGCTATTTAAATGAATAAATAATTCACAAAAGAGAAATTTTGAAAATGCTCTGTTTGGAACTAAACTCATCTCAATTTTATCTCATTATCATGTTTTTATTTTGGTGCTTAATTAAAGGAATTAATTCACAATAACACTTTCTTTTATTTTCGAAAAGGTAGTGAAGTCTTTCAGATAAGGAAAAGAGAACAGTGTATGTTGATGGCGGAGGCAGCAACAGAATGCTGGTGTTTTTGTTGGAAAGGAGGTATGGAGGAAGAAAGAGATTATTTTTAAACGGAAATATACTTCCACGCGCTATATATAAGTTGGTTTCACTTTTCATGCCATATCAGCAAAAAATGTCTAATAGATATTCGTTTTGAATAATATAAGTGTTTAATAGGTACAAGTATACTTAAAGTGTCCAAGTGAAATATGGGACTTTAAGTGGCTCTCTATACTTAAGCCCAAAATTTAATATTAGTTAACATGCATTGGTCATGGATAAAACCAAAATAAAGAAGAGAAAAGAAAGGAAAGTTTCTTCATCTTTCAATCCAATATCCTATCCATCACACATCGCACCACATCGCTCAAAGCCATAATTAAAATTAATTAAAACCAATAAACATATAGAGTCACACGATGAACATATTATAAAATTTACTTCAAAATAAAAGCAATAACAACTGTAGATACGTAATTTTTGATCGAACCTAAGATTTTACACCATTTATATATTTTCAAAATCTAATTTAAATATTTTTGACTTTTATCTTATTCTATTAAAGTTTATTTTAAAATATTTAAAAGCAGCAAAAGAATCACTTTAAGGTATGTTTTATTATCGATTTGTTTACAAAAAATGAGAAGTTATAAAAAAAAATATTTTTTCTTCAAAATTAGTTTAAATAAATAAGCTAGTATTGCTCGTTTATAATTTATTATTAGCTACTCAATTTTTATTGATTTAAAAATATTTATATATTATATTATATTATAAAAATTAAAATAAAAAAACCTAAAACTACCCCATTATCCCTTATTCTCCACTACCCCACACAACCCACTCCCTTCAACTACACACACGTACCACACACTACTAACATTAACAACACATCCCTACTTTCCCCTATACAATACACACATTACCAAAAAAAAATAAAAATAAAGGGATAATACACAAGTACCCCCTCAACGTATGCCCGAAATTTTAGAGACACACTTATACTATACTAACGTCCTATTACATCCTTGAACTTATTTTATAAATGATTTTCTATCCGTTTTTGTCCTACGTGACACTATCTTGTGGGCTCAGCGTGTGTTGACATTTTTTTTCAAACTAGTGCCACGTAGGCCGAAAAAAGGTAGAAAATTACTTATAAAATAAGTTCAAGTGGGTAATAGGACCTTAGTATAGTATAAGTGTGTCTTTGAGATTTCGGAAATAGTTGAAGGGGTACTTGTGCATTAAATAAAATACACAAAAACATAACAGTATATACAATCTGCACACAGAATAGGCACAACAGAAAAACACGAGCAAACAAAAAAAGCTTTCACATCTCTTTTATTTTCTTTCAAAAATACATCAATTCATCCACATTTTTTTATTTCTCATTTATTTCATATAAATACAACACATATAGCATTATATACAATTTATAAAAAGATTTGCGGGTGTTCTAATCGAGGTTGATCAAGATTTTGCGGTACTTATTCTCTTTATTTTAGGTTCTACTTTATCTTATCTCTTTAATTTAATCATGTTGACGTAATTTATGACAAATTTTCTTATATTTTATTTTATTGAAATGATTAATCTGTTAGTTGTTTTATCTCTATTTTATTAATGAAGATAGCTTAGATCGATAATTATTTATTTATTTTTATTTGTTAGTTGTGATCTCTTAAATTGAACGGGTCATAGCATTGTTCTTGTCTTCATTTAGATAATAATGATAAAGTAGAGATAATTAGGCTAATTTTTTTTAAAAATAAATTAATATTATTAATATAAAATAAAAGGATATAGAAATGATGTAAGAATTATATATTGCATCCTCAACATTTAAATTTATTTTACTTTATTTGATTTAATGTATAAAAAAAATTTAATGAGTAGATGAGTTATACAACCTGTTAAAAAATGTTTGTTTCGATTAAGAATGTGATTACACATCTTTATCTTAAAACATTAAAATAAACTCAAGGATGCAGTGACACACTTTGTCAACTAATATAATTAGTTTTTATTAATTTAAAGTAATGAGTTATAAAAATCAAGTTATTAAGTGTGATGCAGATAAGATAATTATGTCTATAAATTTCAAGATGAAGAATGCAGTTACGCATCTAAGTTGAAACCAAATAAAAATTCAACAAAAAATATAAATGTGAAAAAACCATGACCTGAAAATATTATATCAAAAAATATTTTAAGTCAAGTATAAGAGCATGTTTGGATGAGCTTAAAAGATGGTCAAACTGACTTAAAAGTCAGTTTTTGACTTATTAGATTGTTTGGCAATTATCAAAGTGACTTATTTTAATTAAAAAATGACTTATTTTAAGCAAAAAGCTAAAAGCTAGGTGTGGGGTATTTTTTTTTCAACTTAAAAGTCATTTTATGTTGACCAAGTATATTACCTTTTTACCCTTAATTCTTTTATTATTATTATTATTATTATTATTATTATTATTATTATCATTATTTTTTATTTTTTTTTTTTTTAATTATTATTATTATTATAAAAAAATTGTGATGATAAAGAAATATATGAATTATAGAAAATATTATTATTTGACCAAGTATATTACCTTTTTACCCTTAATTCTTTTATTATTATTATTATTATTATTATTATTATTATTATCATTATTTTTTATTTTTTTATTTTTTTTAATTATTATTATTATTATTATTATAAAAAAATTGTGATGATAAAGAAATATATGAATTATAGAAAATATTATTATTTATGGATGTAAAATATAAATTAATTTTGTTTTAATTTTTTTAAGTATAATAACCTTAAATTAATCAACATTTTATCATGTTAACAGTTTGAAGGGTATTTTAGACAGTTTGAAAAGAAATTGTTTACCAGCACTTATTTGTCAAACACATGAACAACTTTTTTTTTCAATTGAAACACTTTTATCCAAACACATAACTACTTATTTTAAAAATAAATTTCAGCACTTTCAAAACTACTTTTTAAAAGTTGCTTTTTTTAAGCCCATTCAAATGGGCTCTAAGTCAATAAAAACGACCGTGTTAGAACCACGGGATTCGATGGATGCCCTAATACCTTTTCCTCAATCAATAAAATTTCTTACTTGAATTTCTAGTTCGCAAACCAAATAACGAGTCATTTTCTTTTGATTAGAGATTAAACAAATAGGTGACTTCGAACACTTCAACTCAATTTCCAATGGTGACTCTGAACAAATAAATAATTCTTTAATCAATACCGTCACTTTAATGAGAAAAAACTTTTTTCCGGAGCGCAAAAAGAGGTCTGACATTTTTCCAATTGTACATCACAAAGAGCCTTTGCCAGAACCAAAGATGTCTTCCACCTGATTCATTTAATCTATGTATCTTAGTTCATTTCAAAGTTTGAATTTTACAAATTGCTTGTATATAATATATGATTAACTTACGAGCGAAAACTAAGAAGAGACTTGGCCACATCTTCAAATAATGTTGGTGATCAAAATAACCGATCAAATTCCTGGCCTCAGTATGTGGATGAAGCATATGAAAATATGTGACATCTTGTTCATCCTTATCAGAGAGTCTCAATATTCTCTTCACCTGAGACTATACATACCTAAAAAAAATAGTTATCAGTTTTTTTTTTTGAGGAGATGGAAACAGAATGATACCTAAATGACTCTTTCATCCTTAGAGAAAAGAATAGTTGCACAGTATATCGTAATGACAGGATGATCCTCTAATGGAGGCTATGAAATGAAAGCAAGAGCTGGTATAAAGGAATCATCTAATCGTAGTAGACGAGAAAATATTTTATTAGATGGATCCCACTAGTTGAAATCCATTATGAAAAAGTCGTGGTTGCACAATTTTTTTTCAATTGAATCTTGAAAACTTATTCATGATGATAGTGAAATTTCAAGATAGTATTATTGATGTTTTCATTTATTTCTACAATCAGAAGTGTGACTAAAAATCTCTAAAAACTAAATTTTGCATTTGATATATATCTTAATTAAGCTCAAAATAGTTTCATATATAATATAAATAAAAAGTTTGACATAATGTCATTTTTTTAGAAGAAGATGAAGAGACTCTGGTGGTCTAAATTAACTTCAGTACACAAGTCAGATCACAAAAAATAGTTTATTTTTTTTACTAAATACTCACTTCGTCTCATTTTATATGGTAACATCTGACTGGACACAGAGTTTAAAAATTAATGAAGACTTTGAAATATTTATCAAATTGCGCTTCAAAAAAGTAAACTCACTTTTCTTTCTTATTATAAAAGTGTTAGAGTACTATTTTTCTAGGGCAAAAAGAGTTCTGACATTTTTGGCGAGTCCGCTAGAAAATAACCAAAATTTGAGCTTTGTTATATTGATTTTTGTTTGATTTTATTTTATTGGATATATTGTGTTTGATAACCTAATCACTTTAATTGAAAAACCCTTTCTCTAGAGCAGGAAAAGAGGTGTGACATCTATGACGACTTTGCTGGGGAGTAACCAAAATTCGAATTTTGTTATATTGACTATTAATTGATTTTATTTTATTGGGTATATTGTGTTTGATGGCTTAATGTAATACTTGATACTCATTTAATATCTTTTATATTAATATAGATCTATTATAAGGGATAAACTAGTTAACAAATTAGGTAGAAGTCGTTTAAATCTTAAAAATTAGGTAAAAGTGACATATAATATTAATTAGGTTAAAAATTATTCTCTCAATAGTTTCAAAGATTTAACTTTTACACATTAGTTCAAGAACTGTCATAGTTGTGGAAAATCTTATATAGTCGTTCGACAACTTTAGTAGTTGTCCAAACAAATTTACTAGTTGTCGAGACAACTAAGATAATATTTTTAGTTGAATTTTTTTTATTAATATTAAAGATAAAAAAAGTAGAGAAAACTTATATGTTTCACTTGTCCCTTTATTAAATAATTAGAAACTTATAAGACACTTTTACTTCATTTCCTCTTCTAAATGACTGATACCTTTGCTAATTTTCAAATTTGAAAATGCTAAAAAGTACAGGACATTCATTAATAATGTTACACATTTTTACATTTTTTGCTTACGGTGACATGATATTAATCAACTAATGTCCTGCTAAATTTATTTCATAAGTTCTAGCAAGTCTAAACCTAAAAACATCAAGTGTACAATAAGATACCAATTAATGAAAATGTGGATATTCCAAAGGTAATTTACCATAAAGTCGATTACTCAAATGGATGATAAATATTATAGAATTCTGTATTTTCACTTTTGATTCTACATTTATTGATCATATTTTACGCTTTCTCATATTAAGTCTATGAAGCTGAAATAACGACAAGAAAAATGTAAATATATATTAGAGGACTTAAGAAATACTATTACCTCCATCAACAAATGATCCATGTGTAATATTTTTTATTTTTGATAATATACATGAACAATAAATTTGTTACCTCTTTCATATGACACAACATTTCAGTATCAATTAAAATATTATGATAGTGTTCAATGCACATCATAACAGTATTAGTGGTAAAAGGACCAACACTATTTATCTTCAAACTTATAATAGTATCTTCATCAGTATCATCTAACTTAATTTTTTCATCAACAACTTGTTTAGCCAACTAAATTAAGTCCCCTGCTCTATATTCAAATTTTCTTGCCTTTATGCTCTTCCTCTCTAAAATTTGCTAATTCTCTCGGGCTCGGAAAGTTTCCAATATTTTCTCTCTTTCTTTTCGACATTCTAACTTTTTTCAGTTGTACATCGCCTTTGCCAGATTCCAAGATGTCTTCTACCTGATTCATTTAATCTATATATCTTAGTTTGTTTCAAAGTTAAAATTTTACAAATGGCTTGTATATCATATATGATTGACTTACGAGCGAAAGCGAAGAAGACACTTGAACACATTTTCAAATAAGGTTGGTGATCAAAACAACCGATCAAATCCTCTGACCTCAGTATGTGGATGAAGCATAAAAAAATATGTGACATCTTGTTCATCCTTATCAGAGAGTCTCAACACTCTCTTCACCTGAGACTATACATATATGAAAAATAAGTCATCATGTTCTTTTTTTGGTGAGGAGATGAAAACAGAACGACACTTGAATGACTCCTTCATCCTTACAGGAAAGAATAGTTGCACTATAAAAAAAATGATAGGATGTTCCACTCCTGGAGGCTATGAAATGAAAGTAAGAGCTGGTATGATGGAATCATCTAATCGTAGTAGACGAGAAAATATTTTAGTGGAAGGATCCCAATGGTTGAAAGACATCAAGAATAAGTTGTGGTTGCATACGATTTTTTCAAGTTGAATCTTCGAAACTTTTTCAGATAATAGTAAAATTTTCAAAATGATAGTGTTGTTTTCTTTTATTCTACAATCAAAATGTGACCAACAATCTCTAAAAACTAAGTTTTTGCATTAGATAGATATCTTGTTTTAAGCTCAAAATAGTTTCATATATATATAAATAAAAAGTTTGACATCACCTTTTTTTAGAAGAAGATGAAGAGACCCTAGTGGTCTAGATTACACTATTACTGAAGTATTTCACAAAACTTAGTTTATTTTTTTACCTAATACTTTCTTTGTTTCATTTTACCTAGAAATATCTGATCGGGCATAGAATTTTAAATTAATGAAGATTTTAAATTTTTTATCAAATTGTCCTTTAAAAAGAAAACTCACTTTTCTCACTTATTTTTAATATCTTTCTGGCTCAAAAAAGATTTTAACATTTCTGGCGATTTCACTAGGGAATAATCAAAATTTGAGCTTTGTTATATTAAATTTTGCTTGATTTTATTTTATTGAATATATTGTGTTTGATGTCCTAATCACTTTAATTGAAAAAACTATTTCTCTGGAGCGCGAAAAAAGGTGTGACATCTCTGGCGACTTCGCTGAAAAATAACTAGCATTCGAGTTTTTTTTTATTGATTTTTTATATAGTATATATTGTGTTTGATGGCCTAATGTGATATTTGGTACTCGTTTATTGTCTTTTGTATATATATATATATATATATATATATATATATATATTATATAGGATAAACTAGTTATTCAATTAGGTAGGAGTTGTTTAAATCTTAAAAATTGGGTAAAAGTGACAAATAATATTACTTAGGTTAAAAATTCTTTTTTCAATAGTTTCAAAGATTAACTTTTACACTTTAGTTCAGGAACTGCCATAATTATTGAAATATCTTATTTAGTAACTCGACAACTTTAGTAATTATCCAAACAACTTCATTAGTGTCGAGACAATTACGATAATGTTATTAGTTGAATTTTTTATTCATAATAAATATAAAAAAAAGTAAAGAAAAATAATGTGGCTCACTTGTCCCTTTTTTTAATAACTAAAAACCTATAAGACACTTTTATTTCATTTTTCCTTCTAAATGATTGATACCTAGGCTAATTATTGCTAATTCAAATTTAAAACTGTTATAAAGTACAAGACACACATTAATAATGTTACATACCTTTACATTAGTTGCTTCCGGTGACATGGTATTATTCTGATGGTAATAACTCACCTAATGTCTTGTCAAGTTTTATTGTATAAGAATTAGCAAGTTCAAACATAAAGAACAACAAGTCAAGTATATGATTACATACTAATCAATAAAAATGGGGATATCCCCAACGTAACTTATCAAAAAATTAAAAACTCAAATGGATAGTAAATCTTGTAGAATTCCTGTATTTTTACTTTTGTTTTTACACTTATTGATCCTCTTTTACACTTTCTCATATTAAGTCGATGAAGCTGAAATCATGACAAGTAAAATGTAAATATATAAGAGGACTTAAGAAATACTATTACCTCCATTAACAAATGATCCATGTGTATTATTTTTATTTTGATAATATACACTAACAATAAATTTGTTACTTCTTTCATATGGCACAATGTTCAAGTATCAATTGAAATGTTATAATAATGTCCAATACACATCATGATAGTATTAGTGGTAAAAGGACAAACACCATTTATCTTCAACTTAAAGTAGTACCCTTCATCATCATCAACTTATTTAATTTTTTCATCAACAACTTGTTTAGCCAACTCAATCAAGTCCCCTGCTCTATATCCAAAATTTCCTTTGCCTTTATGCTCTTCCTCTTTAAAACTTGCTAATTCTCTCGGGCTTGGAAAGTCTCCAATATTTTCTCTCTTTCTTTTCGACATTCTGAATTTTTTCAGTTGTATATCACAAAGACCATTTGCCAGATTCAAAGATGTCTTCCACCTGATTCATTTAATCTATATATCTTAGTTCATTTCAAAGTTAAAGTTCAACAAATTGCTTGTATATAATATATGATTAATTTACGAGCGAAAGCGAAGAAGAGACTTGAACACATCTTCAAATATGATTGGTGATCAAAATAATTTATCAAATCCTCTAGCCTCAGTATGTGGATGAAGCATATAAAATATGTGACATCTTGTTCATCCTTATTAGAGAGTCTCAACATTTTTTTCACCGGAGACTATACATACATAAAAAAATAAGTCATCAGGTTCTTTTTTTTGTGAGGAGATGGAAACAAAACGACACCTGAATGACTCTCTCATATTTAGAGGAAAGAATAGTTGCACCACAAACCATAATGACATGATGATCCTCTCCTGGAGACATTGAAATGAAAGCGGTAGCTGGTATAATGAAATTATCTAATCGTAGAGGACGAGAAAATGTTTTAGTAGATGGATCCCACTGATTGAAAGCCATCATGAAAAAGCCGTGGTTGCACACGATTGTTTTCAAGTTGAATCTTAGAAACTTATCCAAAATGATAGTGAATTTTCAAGATGGTAGTGTTGATGTTTTCATTTATTTCTACAATCAGAAGTGTAACCAACAATCTCTAAAAATTAAGTTTTTGCATTTGATAGATTTTATTGTTTTAAGCTCAAAATAGTTTGATATACAATATAAATAAAAAATTTGACATTATGTCACTTTTTATTTGTAGGAGAAGATAAAGAGACCCTAGTGGTCTAGATTTACTCTATTACACAAGTCACATCACGAAAATTAGTCTATTTTTTACCTAATAATCTCTTCGTTCCATTTTATGTGGCAACATCTGACCGAACACAAAATTCAAAAATTAATAAAGATTTTGAAATGTTTACCAACTTGTCCTTAAAAAAAATAAACTCACTTTTCACTCTTCTTATAAATGTATTAGAGTGCTTCTATCAAATTATGTGGGACCAACATAGATAAAAAAGAAATGATATCTTTAAATACATATCGTATAAAAGAAATGTGACTTTTTGGAACTAACAACAAGAAAATAGTGCCACATATAATGGGACGAAGGAGTATTTTTAAGAAGTTATTTTTGGGTAAAGTTTCACCATATGTTTAACCATAGATTTTGGAAAAATATTTAACTTTTTAAAAAAATAAAATAATTTATCCCTATTATTTCTAAAAACTATTAAAATGAATTCATTTCATTTGAAAGGAACGAGAGCAGAGAAATGTTTAATTGTTGGAATTACAATAAAAAATTTAAAAAGATCATTTAAGCAATAATTTGTATATACCCCAAAGATGGTGAAATAGTGAGTCTTCTCTTTTCACCAACATACATGCCTATAACGTTATGACTTAGACACACATTATAAAATGCTTAAGAAATAAAGAAAATAGTTCCAGTCCACAAGAAAATAATTTCAGTCCACAAAGCGATTACCTTCAATGTCATTTTCAATTCCTTAAACACTTTTTTGAAACCTGATCAAAGACATCAAAATAAGAATATAAATGGATAATCATTAGTTAAGTTAATAGTGGAGCAAAGTAACTTTTATTATCAAGAAAGAGTAAGGAGATTTTTCTAGGAAAACATGGGAAGAACTAAAAAAATTCACGTAAATTATTCATCCAGACAACTCACAAAACAATAATAGAGTTCGAGAGTAGAGAGAGAGACCTAGACAAAATTGATGAGGAGCTGCACCGATAGTTGAGCCAACACTGCATCATGTATCTCTTAATTTGGCGATGAAATAAATTTTAATCTGTACAAAAAAAAAAGATCATTCAACACATGACATTTGCACCATCTGTATCTGAATTTTCAAATAGAATCACATGTTTTCTTGAAAAAGGTACTTTCCAATCGCTTTTTCCTTCACCATCACCTCAATAGTCGATCCATCCGATAATGTATGTATATGTGATTATGTGGCACTCTCATTGATATCCTTAGAAATAACAACTGCGCTTCAATTTTCCATCTCCAACTGAGATTGTATACTAAAGTCACAATGTTTTTCTTGGTTTTCGATCTTCCTTTTTTTTCTCTCCTGAGAATGACACATTTCACTTACTGATTTGAGACTTGTGTCTGAAGATCTGCATATTCATAGCTTAAGGGGAAACCAATTACACAAAAAAACTAAATGTAAAAACGAAAAGAATCATCTGTAAATTTGGCAGTAAACATAAGAAGATAAATTAGTAATACAAAGATCGTGGTACACTAATATGATAAAAACATAATATGCCATGAAGAATTCCTACTGGCAGACTTACCTTAAATTGACTTATACTAGTACATCTTGTAAGTCATGTAATACTGTCGAAAAGAAAAACTTGAAAGGGAAACAAAAAGAAATAATAAAAAAGTTTACTCTTCAGTGATTGGTTTCGAGATCCAATTGTAGCCAGTGGACAATTGCCCTCGTTCATAGCCTTTGGTGTATCTTTCCAGAGTACGGAGTTAGTTACTATATCTATAAAAAAGTCTTCTGAGGATACAACTAAGATTAATCTTTTAATTTCCCACCATGTAAATTAGGCTAAAAAGTCTAAGGAGACAGTACATTGTGGATTACTAATATAGGATTACTAATATAGTCAATCTTCCAAAGTAACATTGTTTTTGACCATGCGGATATTCCATGTCATATTAACTCAAATCATAGAACTAAAACTCTCAATGCCTTAAGTATGTGTCTCACGTATTTAAGCATGAAAAATTTTGAAAGAAGTGCGGGCATACTAAAACTAATGCTTCGTCAATACAATAGGCACAAGACAAGGGAGTTGATGAACGAAACTTCTTTAAGTGGTTCAGTAAAGTTGATAAAAGAGATGAAATTGGTGAGATGATCAAGGATGAACGGTGGTCCAATCCTCTTGTTAAAATTTAGCAAATATTGTAAAGACATTCTATAGATGGGTAAGAGTATATATTTAAATATAGTAAGTATGGTAAAATATATATTTAGACATTACATGTATTTTATTTGCTTTTGCTTTTTAACTTCTTGTGTACAAATATGGTTCTAGTCTCTTTTACTCACAATGAACAAAATTATTAATTTTTTAGGTTTTCTTGTGTTTCTATGTCTCATTTTCTAAGATGGTATCAGAGCCACTAAGGGACGATTTTATGTATAAAAAATTGGATCACTGAAACGTGTGGTCATCTGACTAAACTCGAGATATTACTTCTATAGTTATTAAAAAATATATCAAAATTAAAACTTGTGAAATCCGTTCTTAAAATGGTTGGATAGTTTACTTGAACAACTGGAAGATTTCAACACGAAGGTCGCAAGTTTGATCTCAGACATCCCCAATTCACTTCAATTTATTTTCATTAAGAAAAAACATATTTTGCATAAAAAAAATTCTGAAAGTTTTAAAAGGCAAAGACTTCAAAAGTTTCCTTCCCCTCCCACTTTTCAAGTTTCAAGTTTCAAAAATATCTTTCTTAAGATAATTTTAATTTATGATTTCTCTTTTTAATAAACAAACTAACAAAATAAAAATATATATCACTTTAATTTTAGAGTTTCCATATAAAAAATCTTTACTTATAATAGAAAATCATCAATAGGTAAAGAATTGATTATCTCAAACTTATGGATTTTGCGAATGTAACATGTAAGAAATGTGTTTTATGTTATATTATCAATTTTGAAGGGCGTGATTCCTTTTTTTTAATGCGAAAGAGGCGTGATTTTCTTTTTTTTTTAAAAATGTGAAAGGGATGCAATTCCCTTATGTTTTTTTAAAATGTGAAAGGAGTGTGATTCATCTTCTTTCTATGAATATGTGATTTCGAATGCAAAATACATTGAGATTTTATACTTAAGAAATTCGAATACAATTCTCTAATCTCAAGGTATTATTGAAGAGGTCTTTATTCGAAGTCAGTTCGGACATTCTTATTTGTCCTTCGAGTTTGAAGTCCTCTGATTTTTCGTGTGGTGGTAAAAGTCAGTTGTCTCCATCTCGTTTTGGCCTAAGTTCAGCTGCCAGGAAAAAGTTAATAGTTCCTCCTTCACTCACATTCTATTTCGATTTCAAGCGTTATGTGATGAACCCATCTTTGTTGGGTTCCATTTCGCTTCTTTCTTGCTAGGTTCAAATGATTATTCATGGTTCATTGTCTGTACTGTTGGAATTTCTGATTGATTATTGTATTAGTCATGTTTCATTTTAATTAGAGGTTCAAATCAAGTTGTTGTTATTTTAAATTTTAGCTTTTCGTGCCGTTTTGAATCACAAGCATCAAAGAAGTTCACTTTGTTTCATATGTTGGTATTTGGAGTAATTGATTTTTCTTTGATTTTCTAAACTAAATTGGTCTTTGATTCTCTAAAGTCGGTTGAGACCCTGCCTCCTTTGTCGAAATAGTTTGAAGGTTCATGTGGTTTATACTTGAAATGTGTTAGCTATTTATTCTATTTTCTTTATTACTCTTTTGTTCTCTTTGACATATTTTTAAGCTATTTCGATTTAGTGTTGTAGATTTCCATCAAGATTAGCTTAATCGTGTATGGCTTACCCTTGTTTCTTGAAAAGTTTGAATGGTGTTTATTTCTCTTTGATTTCTATATCCATGATATTATGTTCATGTCCCGTGCTATCATAATGTGTCTGCCTAATTGCGTCAAATTAAGTTGTCTAGCGTCTTCTGACTGTAATGGATTTTTTTAATCGACCACTAATTATTTAAGCTCGTTTGTATTTCTAAAGATAGAATCCAGATCTAGGTCATGTTGAAATATTTTTTAGAACGTCTCGAATTCTTATCTCCTGCTAGTGTGTTATGGCGTGCATTTATTAAGGGTTAAATAAATGTTAAGTCGATTTTGACATCAGGATTAGTTGTTGTCCAGTTTCCTTGTAGATTTCGATAAGATATCTTTATTATTTCAGCCCGAAAGTTCCTTGGAGAATCCGTGCTTTGACGCCTGGTCCCTTTGAACCTAAGTTTATATTGATTAATGGTTGTTTGCTATATGACTACTACTGTCTAATGACATTTAGTCCATTATAACACTCTATAAATTGATTGCTCAATGTTAATAACACATATGTATACATTTTTTTAAATGGTGAACAAGAAATATCAATCTAAATAACAGTTCGGTGCACAAAACATCCCAAGTTAGCACGGTCTGGGAAAGGTCCACACCACAAAGGGAGCGAGGTTGTAATCAAATGCAAGCATTAGTGGTTTCTTCCACGGCTTGAACACGCGGATCAAAGATTCTGAGATTTTGGGTGCCACACTATTTCTTGATTTGATTGATTTGATTTTGAGCTTTGGTTCGAATAATCTATCTTTTATATTTATATAGACAAGTCGATCGAACAAACTAATTTGATAATTGTGATATTTTTGGACAAAGCATAGAAGTTCAGTAATATTACTAATATCAACAAAAATATTTTATGTATTTATAACTGGCCTTGACAAATTTTAATATTTTGGAGTTATCTACACAAGGATGGACATCTAGAACTAAAAGTCACTATAAATGCATATTTAGATGCTCAAAGCAAAAGCTTAATAATCTTTATGAACTTAAAAGAGAAAGCAAAGGGTTTACCTTCTGGTTCGAGCTCGTCGCATAAGGCTTGTCTAGTGTGGGTTACATCTCCTATGTGTTTTGCGAGCTATTGTATAGAAGCGGTGATTTTACCCTGTGCGCACCTGTATGGTAGCGGCTGCGGGTTTCTACTGTCATAAAAAAAAAGAGAAAATGGTCAAATGACCCCCCATCTCTTACCGAATTTCCAACTACACACCTATTCTCCGCGGGAATCCTATTACCCCCTAATCTACTTTAAAATGGAATAATAACCCCTTAAGTGTTGAGTTGACATAGAGTGTATTTCACTCTCTTTAAGTGAGCGAGTTGCCTATTTATATTTTAAATTTTCTTTTTAAATTTTTTTTTTCTTTCTCTTTCTTGTTTATCTATACAACATTTTTTTACCATTATCATTATTGAAGTTTTTTCAATGGATGTTTGGAATAAAAATTATTAACAACAAATGCATTTAATGAATAAATAATTTTTCAATAAACTTATTTAGAACATATCTAATAAATTAATTTTTTTAAAAAAAAAATACCCATTGATTAATTTTTTTAAAAGTGATGGATCCAAGAGTAATAAGATCAAAGTAAAGTGTATATTTAAAAAATATTTTCAAACTTAATAAAAGAAACTAAAACAAACCAATTTCTTCTACATTTTAAAAGAATAATCAAAATGAAAAATTCAAATTATAAATTAATCTTGAAAATTTTAGAGGGAGAAATAATAAAGAATGGAAAAAAAGAGAGAGATGTCACTCAAATTGGTCTTCTCATCTGCGATTATTTTTGAGTTGTCGACGGAATATCCAAGGGATGAACCAGAACTCAAATGTTCATGACCCATGTAATGTGTATTTTAAATTGTCTAAGGAATAAAATCGAACGAAATGTAAAAATATGTGAAAAAATTATTGAACTAGGTGGATGAATTGTTCCACATATTTTTACAACATATGTTGAATTTGCGTATAATAACATCTACCATTCTAGCATCCATATGGCCCCATTTGAGGCCTTATATGATAGGCATTGTTGCTCTCAAATTGGTTGGTTTGAGTCTACAAAGCCTAAGCCGTGTGACACAGACTTGATTTAGGAGGCTTTGGAGCAGGTAAGAAGTAAGTGATTCAAGATAGACTTTGAACAGCTCAGAGTAGGCACATGAGTTATGATTGTAAGCGACGATTTTTGAGGTTTTCAATTGCCAAAAATAGAATCAAAGTTGAGTTTGAACATCCTACCTCAATAACCGAACAATAGGCCCATAATCAGAAGGCTTGGAATCACTCTTTATTTAGCATTAACATTATTAAAATCTTAACACCAATTAATGACTACAATTCAAATAACTTCCAATTTCTATAATTATATAAGTGTAATTAACTAAACTTCACTCAACTCTTGGCACATACACATCAGATAAAGCTTCTCTTTTTTTTCCTTTCCATTTGTTCATGTAGTCTCAAATGCACTTTTTTCTTTTTCTTTGTCAATTCCAAGTATTACTTTTGGTGTTGATTTGCCAACATTATCAAATGGTTATTATTTTGAAGGTTATTTATTATATATACTTTACTTTGCAGGAAGGATTAACTAAGGCAACACTGATTTTTACCTTTATCGACATTGCTTATTTTGGCCGTTTTAACTAAACAAAAGAAAATTTCTTTGTTTCACATTATTAACACATTAAAATTTAATTTTTGATAATGTGATTTGAATTTTGACTTGTTCATTAGCCCTCATTCTCATACCTTCAAACGTCTAGTCATAGCTTATTGATTTTTACTTTTTCGATAATTCAAATACAATCTTAAAATTAAAATTGAAAAATACTTAACACCCAAATCGAACTCCTCCCCTCTTATCGACAAGGCCCAATCATTTGAGTTGGTACACTTTTTTTAACGATCTTTCCACAAAAATTTCATTTTCAAGCTACCCACGTGACAAAATAATTGAGAGTCCCAGCCAATATTTGTTGAACGCCAGGTCAAAAACACTATTTGACCAAAATATTAATCAGAATTTGACAAAGTTTGGATGTGGGTCACACAACAATTTGTTGGACGAGTTTTCAAACCACGGTACACCTCCATGTTAGTTAGGGCTGGCAAGGGGACGGGGACGGGGACTGGGGGACGGGACGAAGGGGGACGGGACGGGACGGGGGACGGGGGACGGTTAGAGGGGATTTGGAGGGGGACCGGGATTGGGGGACCGGGATTGGGGGACAAAAATAGGTCCCATCCCGTCCCATTATATATACGGGATGGGATGGGATTTTGGGGGACGGGACGGGACGGGACGTGAAGGGACGGGACGGGTCGGGACGGGACGGGACGGGACGGGATGGGAGTTTTTTTTTATTTTTAAATACTTATATATTTGTATTGAAATTAAACTTTTTTAGCTAATAAATTTTAAATTTAATTTTTGATTTTCAAATATCAAAATAAATTTTCAAATTTAAAGTTTGAATTTTCAAATTTCAAGATTGATGTTTCAAATTTCAACTTTAAAGTTTTAAATTTTAAATTTTAGAAGTTTAAATTTGTAATTTAAATATTTTAAAGTAATGTAAATTGTAAACTTTAAATTAAGTATTTTAAAGTTAGTTTAGTACTTTAGTTAGTTAATTAGTTTAGTACTTTAGTATATATTTAATTGTATATATTAAAATTAAAATGCAAAACAATAATTGTATAAAAAAAACTTGAATAAAAGTTAAAACCTTCAAATTTATTCAATAGAACTTAGAAGTTACAATTAACAAATATTAGTTGAGTAACTAATCTACGCAGCCACCTTCTAGGAAGGGTTCTGTTTCAATAAGTTCTCATACGTAAAACTAATATTTGTTACAGATACTAGATGAGTAACTAATTTTACGCAGCCACCTTCTAGGAAGGGTTCTGTTTCAATTAGTTCTCGAATGTAATCTAAAAATATCTGTTTTCTCCTTTAAAATTTAATTCATCATCACTACATTCAATTTGTGTTTTGATCCAACTTGCTTGTTTTTTACTTAACTTTGGCAAATTATTATTCCTCCTTTCGGCATTGGACCAGTCTCTGAATAAAACTGTTGTTTCCAAACTGTCTTCCGCCAAAGAATGTCTATGATCACCAATTTGAAACCTTGCCGCACTGAAAGCAGCCTCCGATGCAACTGATGAAGCTTGAATAGCTAGAACATCACGAACCATTTTGCTCAAAGTTGGAAATGCATCGCTTCTCCTACTCCACCATCCTAATAAATCTTCATTGCCATCTTTGATTTCCAATATTTCTAAAGATTGATTAAGATATTCTTCAAAATCATCACGGTTAATAGAATTAAGACCAAGAATAACTCACATATAAGCTGAAACTGGAATTGAAAAATCAATATCAACATTAGAAGTTTGAGCAACTTCTCCTTGAAAATTTTCCGTAGTTCTATATTTTTCATACAACAGTTTTGCTTCTACTTTTATGCTAGACTTACACGTTTCACAATTTGGAATTTCTTCCGGTAAAATTTCTAAAGTTTCATAAAAAGTGTCAACAAGGCTTTGCACACCTAGTAATTTATAAGCAGGATGAAGTAAAGTAGCCGTTAATAAAATTTGAGGAATAGGAAAAAAATATTTTTAAAATTTTTCAATCATACCTTCAATTGCAACTCTAAATTTATCTATTTTTGTATATTTAAAAAATTGAATGGTAAGAGCACAAATATTTATTAATACGGATGAAATAGTAGGATAATAAATTTCAGAAAACATGGTAGTAGCATCATAAAAAAGTCTTAAAAATTGTAATAGTTCTTTAGTTTCTTCCCAATCTTCATCACAAATTCTATCTAATGGGTCAGCATTATGAGCGTTAAAAACCATTTGTATGGGTCTTCTATATTTGTAAGCAACCAAAAGCATTTCGTAAAGAGAATTCCACCTTGGTTTAATATGTCTTGGAATTTTTCTAGGTGACAATTCACATAGTAAACAACGCTCATTAAATTCCCTAATTCTAGAAGCACTGTTTGTATGAAAAATCCAGGTAACGGCATATTCAATTTTTACACTACCACAATCAAATAATGAAATACCATCTTGTACAACTAAATTTAATATATGTGCAACACATCTAACATGAAAAGCATTATTGTCAATTGGACATAATCTAACTTTTAACATATTAGCAGCGTTTGTATTATTAGATGCATTATCTAATGAGATAGACATTATTTTATCTATAATCATGTAATAATCTAAAACATTTAAAATTTTTGAAGCTAAATATGCACCAGTTTTTTTCTCTATACATAGTTTATAACTTATAATTCTTTTTTGCAAATTCCAATTATGATCAATCCAATGTGCAGTAATAGTTAAATAATCATTTCCATTAACACTACGACCCATGTCCGAAGTTACAGACACTCTACTATCTAATATGCTAAATATACAACGAAGAAATTGACAATGTTTACCTTGAAATTCAAAAACATCAGATTTAACAGTATTTCTTGAAAAACCTCTATAATCCGGATTATAAGTTTGTTGAATATATTCAATAAAACCGGGATTTGAAGGAAAACTATAAGGCAAACCACAAACAGAAACCATTTTAGCTAAATTTTCCCGATCTAATTCCTTATTATATTTACGTTGTGTTATTGGACCAGCGGGGTTAAAAGGATCTAATGTTCCTTGAACCATGTTAGAAGCCCCTACCGATGCATTACCGGTAATATCAAATTCATTAATTGAAATTCCTTTTTTTCTATTGGCTAATGCTTTAGTTTCTTTATATTGAATCGGCACACAAGATAACAAATGTCTATTTAATCCCCCCGTTCCACCTTGACCCCCACCTTGTTTATGTTTAAAAGGTTGTTTACACTTATTACAAATAGCAACACTATTTCTTTATCGTAAGTCATAAATTGCGACACAATAGAAGTTTTAGGGCGTTGATACTTCACCTTCTCCCTTGTGGGAGGTATAAAGGGTGGATGTCCAAAATTTTGCTCCGGTAAATTGATAGTCTCATTTGGAACTTCTGTCACCGGACTAGTAGGTGTTTCTTCCAAATCCTCTTCTCCCAAATCAGCTTCTACTTCTTCACCTGAATTTTCATCAACACTAGGATTAATATTACCATAACGTCGTTCTAAACCTTCGTGATCGAGTTGAACATTTGAATCAATATCATAAGGAGTATCATCAACATAAGTAGAATCATTTATGTTAAATCTAACTCTACTCGTTGATTTAGATGAAGTACCACCACTTTTACTATTCTTTTTTTCTTTACTATTTTTTTTACCAAAATTAAATAATTTAAAAAGTCTACTTTCTTCGTTATCTTGTGCTTTCTCTTTTCCCTTACCGCTATTTTTTTTGCTAGAACTCATACTTAATTATATATAAAGTGTAATATAAAAATAATAATAACACAAAAATAAAGACGAAAAATAAAATATAAATATTATGAAACGAATGTACCAAACGTCTGCGTTAATAGCAGACGTTAAACCGATTGTTGAAGCTTGTGGTTTGTTGTAACTTGTAATTTGAAACTCCAACCAATACTTGATAACAAATATGAGATAATATAATTATATATATTGATATAATATGAATATTTTGAATTGAAAATTGAAATATATGGATTATAATAATATGAGAATTAAAATGGAATAGAAATTAAGATTGACACTTGAGAGTTGAGAGTTGAGAGGATATAGAAAAATAGATGAGAGAAATGAGAATAGATGATTTTATAATAAATTGTAGGGGATAGGGTATTTATAATATTAAAAATGGGTTAAAGTGTAATTATTATAACTTGAGGGTTAAAAAAAAATTTAAAAAGTAGGGGGTGGTAGGGGGGTGGTAGGGGGTGTTTGGGAACATAAAAAGTGGCAAAAATCCGTTGGGGGGCCCACTAGCCGTTTCCCCAACGGATAAAAACGGTAACAATTTTTGAATTTAAAAAAATAAATAAAAAAACAATGGGGGATCCCGTGAACCAGCCGGTTCAACCGGACCAGGACCGGGCCGGATCGACCGGGCCACAAGGGTGAACCGGCCCCTGACCGGTCCCCTCATCCCCCACCCCTTAAACCCCCTAAAAGAAGGGGGACGGGACGGGCGGGACATGGGGTGGGTCGGGACGCGGGCCAGGGCGGGACAACCCGGTCCCCCTGCCAGCCCTCATGTTAGTTCGTTTGGTTTGATTCGAAATAAGAAGAGTCAAAAATAAAATTTACGTATTTAAAAATCATATAATATACTATATAAATAACGATAGCTATATAGTTAAGATATTTTTAAAATATAATAAAAAAATACTATTTAACCATTCAAATAGAGACAAACAAATCCAAATAAAAAAAATATTTATTCTTATATATTGATTTAAAATTAGTCACCACTCAAATTTGTAATAATATATATAGTATATTAGTTGTAGAAGATCATTAGCATTAAATGTGGAAGTATATTAGTTGTAGAAGATCATTAGCATTAAATGCTTCCACCTTGACACATGTAATGACAGAAAATTAAGGATATAAAATTGGATGAAAACATCATATAATTACAAATTCCAGTTGACTTCTCTACTTCTCAAGTTGGCAAATCTTTCAAACCGTGTTGAAGAAAGTTTTATTGACTTCTCTTCTTCTTTATAAAAAATTGTATAATCATGCTTGTTTGCTTCAGCATATATATCTAAACGTTTTTTCTTTCCCACAAAGAGAGACAATAACAAGCTCAAAGAATAACGAGATTCTTTATAGTATTGACTGTTTGAGAAGTTTTTTTTAATCTTTTCATATTTTTTACACTCAGCGTATATAATAAAAAGTTGTGGGAGTTTTGAAAAAGAAGAAGATGAAAAGCATTATGAAGGTTGTGATTGTGCTTTCTATCATCGTGTGCATACTCCTGACACCTACCGTTGCGAAGGGCGGTAGTAGTGGCCGAAGTGGTGGAAGTAGAGGATCTGGTGGTAGTGGAACCAAGGCTAGAGGTGGGTCTGGTAGCAGTGGAACTGCAACCACCACATGGATCCCATCAGCTCGTGCTCGCCCGACGACGGCCGGCAGCAACAGCAGTAGACACAGCAATAGCTCATCATCCACCTCCTTTGGCTGGTCTTCCATGGCGATGACTTTGTTTGCTTACCTTACTTTTGTTTATTTTTGAACTATTTTTTATTTTGGTCTCCCCCATTTGGTGTTCTATGTTAATATTTGAGCTCCATTTACCCATTTTGGGGAGACACTCTTAATAGTATTTTTTTCACATTAAGGGTTTAAATTTGAGATTTCTGGTTAATGATGTAGCAATTCCATCACTACATCCAACCTATGTTGATCTTTTGAACAAGTTCATATATATAATCAGCGTAAATATAATTTATATTTTGTGTAATTGATGTGGATCTATGTTGTCATGACTTTGTAATGACCTGATTGGTAATTTTTGAAAATTTTCATAAAATTATCATTTTGTCTCTCTTCATATTAATCCTGAGGTTTTTTGTTTGAGTTTTGAAAGTTGGTTCAAACTTTGCACATATGCATATATATACCAGTTACTATATACAATTATTTTGACATATATACATTTACAATTCGCATCTCTCCCACTCTCTCGCTTGCCTCTTTCCTCCCCTCCCTATCTCGCTCGTCAATCTCTTCCCTATAACATGTATCTACGAATCGTAATCAACAAACTATAGCCATAAGAAGTAATTAAGCTATTTTTGAGTGACTATATGCGAAAGTTTCCCATATTAAAACGCTTAAAACTCAACATGTGAATTATAAGACCTAAACGTGAAACTTTTTGACGAAAATGATCTAAGAGGACTAGTATCATTATAAGAATATAGTATATTGGAAAAAATTTATTCGTATAGAATGTTTATATTAAATCAATGTAAAATGTATTACTACCTAATTTAATAAAGTAAGTAATATATTGTTACAAATTTGGGTAATGACTATAATTTTAACTAAATATATAGGGAAAAAGTGATACTATTAGTTTGAAATATCAAAGTGGGATGTTTATCTAATCTTAAGTTACTAGTGGGAGAGACAGACACCAAATGAGACATTGACAGGATATTAGTTGGGACTTTGAATTATTTTGTCACGTCGCTGTCGCAATTCAAGTTTTTCTAACGTTATATTTCTTCTTTTTAAAATAAAAAAAAGAAAGAAAAAGTCATCACCATTAGATTGGGGAAAAAAATTGAGTCATGATACCTCGTCAAACTCAATCTCAAAATCTAATTTATAAAGAAGGTTTGTCTAAGTTTATTAATTCTGATTCCTCTATAGATATGAGACTTTTTAACACTTCCATGCATATCAAACCTTAACTAGAGTATGAACACTTCTAAATGGGTGTCCAACATCTGTGAACAATAAAATTGGAATTGGTCTGACTCTGATACTATGTTAAAATGTATAACCAACTTATCTAAAAGTTCAAACTTTTAATAACACATTTTTATTATTTAAATATATTATCAACCGTCATCATCACCATTAGATTGTGAGCCTAAGGTGTGAGGGATCTGGCTTGAGCCATATCATGTTATATACTGCAACTTTGTGAATTGGATTGAATTTGATCTAATATAAGAGGATGACTTATTATGATTAATCTAATTTATATATGAAATATGAAATAAAAATAATATTTAAATAGCTAGCTTTTGATTTTTTTTCTTTTAATATTGGTCAATTTAAATTCATATCAATTCAGTTTTCAAATAGACTTAATTAGACAACTTAAAATGAATTAAAAACAATAAATAAACATAAAAATAAAGGTTGGGGAGGTAAAATAAAATTGTGAAGCTTTAAAGAATGACTATACTTTGGATTTAATTAGAGATCTATAGATATATTTTAATTTGTTTAATTACAATCCTAATCTACTAGAAGGATGAGAGAGGTAAGGAGACTTGGGAGGAAGAAGAGATGCGAGAGCGATGCAATTGATTTGTAAATTTGATTGTTGGTTAATCACGATATATACAAGAGTTTGGGATAGGAATACACAAAGAGACGATCACATGATTGATTTGTATCAAAAACTAGCTATTAAAAGAAGGAGAGATGAGAACAAGATCTAGTAGAGAGAGGAGAGATAAAATTGATTTGTATATCTAATCGATAATTACAATTAAAATTATTGTAAAAAGACTACAATTTTATCAAAGACTATGGTATTCGTTGATGCATATCAATATTATGAAGTGTATTAACGAATACTTGTATCCAAATACAATTTGTATCAACAAATACATTTGCATCAATATTGTATTTTATAACAAATTTTATCTATATTCATTTGTTCCTTGTGTATTGTATTTATGTATGACCATGCATGTGCATTTGCATTTGTGTTTGTATTATTGTATATTACCATTTGTATTTGTATTGCAGAGAGAGAAAGAGGTGAGCGAAAAAGGGAAGAGATAGGAGAGATGAGCGAGAGAGGGTAGAGAGAAGAGTAAGGTTATCGAGAGGGTAGAGAAAGGAGAGGTGTGAGGGAAGGAGGGAGATAGACATATATCATGAGAGAGAAATTTACAGTAAAATCCTAAATGTAGCAATGAATTGTAATACTTTTAAGGGAAAAAGATAAATATATCTCAAATTAGCTTAAATGGTATTTAAATATCTTTCGTTATACTATTAGATGGTTGAAACACTGAAAAATGATACAAGTGGTTGAAAGCTAATAAAATAGATATGTGAAGATCGAAAATCAAAAATCAAAATTATATTCAACAATTACACTATTTCTATAAGAAAACTGTGAATTATATGGAGATTTTCCTGTGAATTAGTATGAAAATTTGCAGGAAAATAAATTTCCTACGAATTTTCATACTAATCTCCAAAAAAATTCCTATATAATTCACACTTTTCTGATAGTATACAATTAGAAATATAAAATAAAACCGTTCAGAAAAATGTGAAGGAAAGGGAACAAATATACCTCTAGCTCTCTTTATGGAGCTTCAACAATGACGGTCCAGAAGACACTTTGTAACCCATAGCTAATATGTGGCATGAGAAAGTTCTCACATTCCATATAATGTACCACAAAAAGGAATTATAGGCAATCAAGAAGAAAAACGACGAAAAATTGCGTAAGAATTGAACAAATTTTGAATAGTTTGTTAGGATCGTGACACGTTTCCTTCCTTATCTCAAAGGATATACACGGTCTAAAAGTTAGACGGCAAGGGCATCAGAATTCTAAAAATATAACGGATGGTATTTTAACACTATTTATCCTTCAAGTTGTATATTTATCCTTTTCCCCTACTTTTAAACTATAGTTACGTATATTAAATATATATCACATATTTGCTTTACTATGTAAATTTTCTTTTAAAAACTATATTATAACATAAAATATGTAAAAAAAAATATTTTATAAATATCAGTACTCTACATTGAATTTGGGGAGGGAAGTAAAGCCCTAGGACTTCAACACCGTGTACCCAAACTTGTGTACAACTTGAATAGTGAGAATGTATATAAATCAACATCAATAATACAAATTAAATCATGTTTACGCCAATTAATTTAATACACTAGTTTAAATGTAAACTAATGTAAGATAAGCAAACGAAGCGCCAACCATAGCCATGGAGGACGACCATCCAACGGAGGACGCGGCGGATGAGCTGCTGTTAGTGGTTCTAGGACGACGAGGTAATGTGGTCCATGTGGTGGTTGGAGTTCCACTACGACCAGACCCAGTGCTAGCCTTGGTTGCACCTCTCACACCCTTTGCAACGCTAGGTGTCAAAAGTATGCTCATGATGATAGAAAGCACAAGCACAATCTTCATAACGTTTTTCATCTTCTTTTTTTTCTCAGCTCTTGCTAATATACTATCGAATTGTATTTACTTTATATACTGATCGTGCAAAACCAACAAAATCTAGACACTTATCAAGATTATATTTTTGCTTGACGTTCTTAGTATTTTGTCTTGTTATTGTCTCACTTTGGGTGTAAGAGAATAAGTTGATTTGGATATGTAGAAGCAACAAACACATGTATATTTATAAGGAACAAGGGAGCTGGTTATTTCTCATTACAAAAGAAAGGCAATTTGGCAAGAGAAGATTAGGAACTTTATTTGAGTCTTAAAATTGGCCTAGTGTCCAACTTGAGAAGCAGACAATTAGTCAACGTATAAGAATTTGAATAGAGTTTTTAAAGGAAAATTTTGACATTTGAAAACTGAAAACAACGTATAGATTTTTGTTTGATAGTGATGTTTTCATCAGATTTGGCATCCTTAATTTTCTTGTTTTACATGTGTGATATATAAATATATTGGTGAAAATAAAATAACAATTAAAAAAATGAAGAAAACAAAAAATATTTATGTTGAGATGCAAATATCTCGATATTTCTAAAGAGATACAAGTTCGCTTAGAAAAATTTTTACCGATTCAAAAGTAATATTCTTATCGACTTGTCCCTACAATATCCGAACAAATTAAACATTGTACAATTAATCAATAAACTTAGGAAACGAGTTGAAACCAAAGCTCTGCTAAAAAACTATTTTTCTTCAATTAAATATTCTCCATTTTAATAATTTTCATGTACCCTGTATTTTTCTTATACCTAATATAATATACTCCTAAGACTTGTCACTATTTATAGACGAGATATTTTTTCTTATATTAAATAGATGAAGGTGGGATAGTAATGTGGGTAAAAAAAATTTTAAAAAATCCTTAAAAGTTATATACATTATAAACATAAAGATAAAATAGTAATAAAATAAATAGTTAAGAAATTATAAAAGTTAAATAAAAACCTATTGTCACGTACATTATACCACTAACTTTAAAAAATGTGAGAAATAATGCACAACAAATGCCACCAACGTGCAGCAGCACGTTTTGACATTGTAAAATGATGCACTTTAACACAATATTAAATATTAAAATGCTTAATACCCCACATGTGAATTACAATATTTAATCGTGAAACTTTTTTGACGGGAATGATCTAACAGACTAAGAGGACTAGTATCGTTAAAAAAATATTTTAAAAAATATATAATATATTGTTACAATTTGGGTGGTGAGTGGTGACTATAATTTTAAATAAATATATAGCGCAAAAAAGATATTAGTTCGAAAGATCATTTAATGTTTAGAACAAAAAAGTGTTGTCGACCCACTTCCTTAATTGTTTTTTCTACAATACAATAATTTTAGTTGGCGTGCGTTTAATATTGAATGTCAAAGTGGGATGTTTACCTAATCTTACATTACATTACAAGTGGGAGAGACACCAAATGAGACATTGACAATATAGAATTAGTTGGGACTTTGAATTATTTTGTCACCTCACCGTCGGTAATCCAAATTCAAGTCTTCTTAAAAATATCGTTATAATATATCAAATAATGGAGAGAGATATATAAATGAGTGAGTTAGATTGAATTTGAGATAATATTATTAGTTGATTATATATGATATATAATAATTTAAAAATATTTCAAAAGATATCTTATTGGTCAATTTAAATATCAAATCAACTCAATTCTCAATTAGACTTAATTAAACAAGTCAAATTGAATTGAGTCGGTAAATAAACATAAAAAAAAAGTCTGGAGTGATTAAAAGTAATATGATGCAAAAGCGACTATAGTATGAGCTTAATTAGAGATCTATACTTATAGCTTGATTAATTACGATCCGTAGCTATAGGAGAAGAGAAATTAGTGGAATACAATTGATATAATTAATTGATTTGTATCAGAAACTAATTATTAGAAGGGGGAGGTGAACGAGATCTAGGAGCGAGTGTAATGACCAGACGGTCATTTTTAGAAATTTACATAAAATTATTATTTTACCCCTCTTTAGTGGTCTCAAGTCATTTTTGAATGAGCTTTCAAATTGGTTTTGAGTAACTAATTAGGAATTTTGTAAATTTGCAAGACTATAGTTGTTAAAAATGGTTTCCAGTATCTTTTGAAGTTTCGACTGTTGATTCCATCAGTCTCGAAATGTACAAATAGTCTAACAGAGTAAATTTCAGGTTCAAAGTTTTTTTTTCAAGATTTGAGGTCTTAAGTTTGTAATTTTAAAATTTTAGCCTTAAGATTGACTTTGAACAACATTCGAGATCTGGATGCTTGGATCGGAATTCTAAGAGTTTCGTTGAATTACGAGGGACGAGGCCTAGAAGAGGTCTTGATTGAATTTCTAAGAGGTCTTGATTGAATTTCTAAGAGGTCTCGAGCTTTTTTAGGTTTTATGTTACTTTCATGTAACTTTCGCGGATGTCAGGATAAGAATACCTCATATTCGTGTTTCAACAGTTTCATTGAGTTCAGAACGTTAGGTATAGTCAAATTGCATATGTGGTTTGTGTATACAAAATTTCAAAAGAATCCCGACGGACGTTTTAATGATTTGAGTTGGTTGTGTTTGCAGGCCTCGCTTTCGCGAAGTTCAGTCAATTAACCGATCTACGCAGAAGCAAAGGAGCATTTGCTTAGTGAGAGGCCTCACTTAGGGCAAACCTGTGTTTTCTAGATCGACATAGGATAGGATCTTTTGTTTGAAAATTCGGGGTTTAACTCCCACATTTTCATTTTTGAGTTTTGAGAAATCATGGAGGTGATTTTAAAGATGCTAAATCATTTAAATAAGCTTTTGTGACCATTAGAGTTCATTTTTCTTTTATCATTTATGGATTTTAACATCAAAACTTGAGATATTGATTGTAAAATGACAAGGTTTTTGCAAGAACTTGAGTTCAAAACTAAAATATTGATTGTGAACTGATTTAATTTCTTTTTTTCAAAATGATTTTCACCAATGAGTTCAAATGTCCTATATAACACTTTCAATTAAAGATTTTTGGATTCAAACCTCATTTTCAAAATGTATGATATTGTATTTTTATTTCCAGAATATTATTGTGATTACATAATTGAATCAGATTGTGTGGCTCTAGACATTTCGAAAGAGAAAGACTGAAGTCTTGGATTGACTTTTATTGAATTGAGGGAAGTGATCTCTTAAGCTTTATAAAATAGTAAAATTGTGTGTGTTTCCTTCATTGTATGTGTTGGGGAGTGATGACAATAAGGTGATGGATCATTATTCCACTTGATTAGTCTTAATGATAAAAAGAGAATAATAAAAACGGTAACGTGTTGATTATAATATTTTGTGCATTGCCTTGTTATGGACCCTGTTTGGTTGATTGACGAAATGTTTTGATGACATTATTGTGGAGTTCAATTGCTTGAATTGGTGTCTCTTCCGCATAATGTAAATTTGCTTAGTTGTGTTGATTTTTGTCCACGATGAGACATGCGATATTATGTCGAAGAATAATAATTTTGATAAATAATGTGATATGACGCCGAAATGAAATAGTACCAACTAAAGATGTGTATAACGTTGAACGGACATGATTTCGGGTAATGACTATTATGATTTGATGAACTTTATACTTGGAATTGTTATACTTGATACTCGTTGATTTGTGAATGGTGATTGTTGAATATTTGTTAAGCCTTGTGAAATGTATATTGTGAAAATTTTATGTGGGAATGATTTCAATGAGGTTGTAGTTTGAGGAGGTACGGTTGGGATGAAAGCAATACCATTTTCTGGTTAGTTTGCTTTATTTAATAGGTTGCTTGTTGAGTACCGTATTGGTTGGTACTCACTCCTTACTTCTAAACTTGTGTATGTCCCGAGCTTGGATTCGGAGCCGTGTTATCTTCTTCTTCTTGTATATCCGAGACTTTCAGAGGACTTCGAGAGGTAATTGCATGTTGTCATTCCGATAGACCCTCTTATTTCTTATTTATATTTTGTTGATCAATTTGATAAATAAAGATATTGAGACTTGTGATTATCTTTCAACTCCGCACTTTATACATTAATAGCTTTTACAGGTGACAATGAAGTTTTGGGGTTTTATTTTAGAATGAATATGTTTTCCACTCTTATGTCATTCTTGTTTTATTTATCACATTTATTTCTTATTGTTGGGTCGATGCTAACTTGTCTTGGAAAGGATAAACAAGTGTCATCACGTCTATTTTTTTTACAGTGATAGCGAAATTAGGTCAGGGAGAAAAGATCGAGGTAAGCGAGATCTAGGAGAGAGATACAATTAATTTGTATATATGATGGATAATTACGAATACAACTCATATGTATAAATAAATACAATTGTATCAAAGGCGATTGTTGTATTTGTTTGATGCAAATCAGTTGTATCAAGTGTATTTATAAATAGTTGTATCCAAAAATAATTAGTATCAATAAATAAGTTTGTATCAATGTTGTATTTTGTAATAGATTGAATGTGTAAGCATTTGTTGTTTTGTTTATTTATGATCTTGTGTGTTTGTGATTGTATTTGCATCATTGACGAGTCCGGAGCCTAAAGGGTGTAATATGTTAACAAAATTTCAAAACGGTATATAAATTTTCATTCTAACAAAAACGGCAAAGTCGTTGATAGAGCAACGATTTTGCTCGCCGGAAAAAGCAAATCGTTGCAATAGCATGGATTTGCTAAATTTAACTATTTAAAAAAATTAAAGAAATCACAGCAATGGCAGCGATTTCCAATATAATTTTTTTAAAATCTTTTTTTAATAAATTGCTGCCTAGGCAGCGATTTACCTTAAATGTTTTATCATTATTATTTATTTGAAATTTTTTTAAAAAAAAAAAAAATCAAAAGCAAATTGCTGCCTAGTGTCAAATTTACTTATTTTTAAAATTAAATCGCTGTCAAGGCAGCGATTTTACATTTTAATTTTTTTTAATTAAATCGCCGCCAGTGCAGCGATTTGTACCATTTTTTATAAA
>CM040620.1:63256239-63363739 GCA_022817965.1 Solanum lycopersicoides | reverse complement strand
TTTTTTCAGAAGACATTTAGATATTATTTTTATTTGATATGTCATTATAACCTAATTAATCATAATAAGTACGCTCATATTAGCTCAAAGTTCAGTCCAACTCACAAAGTTGGTAAGTATATAACATTGTAGGGCTCAAACAAGATCCCTCACACCTTAGGCTCACAACCTAATAGTGAAGTATATAACGATAGAAAAACTTGAATTGGGATTACCAACGGCGACGTGACAAAATAATTCAAAGTCCCAACTAATATCCTGTCAATGTCTCATTTGGTGTTTCTCCCACTTGTAATATAAGATTAGATAAACATCCCACTTTAGTATTCAATATTAAACGCATGCCGACCAAAATTATTTTTTGTATTGTAGAAACAACAGTTTTTGTTCTAAATATTAGATGATTTTTCAAACTAGTATCTTTTTTGCCCTATATATTTACTTGAAAATTTTCACCTCTCAAATTTGTAACAATATACTATAGTTTTTTAATGAATAATGATACTAGTCCTCTTAGATTATTCCCGTCAAAAAGTTTCACGCTGGAGTCTTGTAATTCACATGTTGGGTATTATTAAGCATTTTGTTGGAGAGTTTGGTGATCAAGAAATAAAAAATGGATTGAGCAAATTAATTTGAATTATGCCAGGTGTCCAACTTGATGAGTCACAAGGAAGCTTCGAGAAGATATAGAGAAGATACCAATCTTATCGTTTAAATTTTGTATAGGAATATTATTTTGCACAGCTCATTAGTTTGTTATACAACAACAAATAAATAGAGGACAGGTGTACATATTAGTTAGAATTTTTCCTATATATTGAATAGTGTATAGCATAGGTGAGACAGGGAATACAAGCAGAAATATTTTCTCATATCTTTCTGGTCTTTTTCTTTGATTTTATCATGGTATCAGAGCAGGTTTTGTGAAGAATCCTACTCTACTCTTCTTCTTTCTCTGCCTATATCATTTTTTTTGCTTAATTTCCCATTAATTTTTTTGAAATGGGAGACAACACTGGTGTGATTCCTAATGTTCCAGCTACTGCTGCTACCTCACCTCTAGCTCCTACTGAGCTTTTGAATGCTGCTCATCCTTACTTTATCTCACCTAATGATTCTCCGGGAATGCTCCTTGTTAACACTGCTTTTGATGGTAAGGGGTTTGCAGGATGGAAGCGAGGAATGCTAATTGCTCTTACTGCTAAAAACAAAGCAGGATTCATTGATGGTTCCTCTTTTGAACCAGCAGTTGACTCAAATGTCCACAAAGCTTGGTTGCGGGCCAATAACATGGTAATTTCTTGGCTCCTAAATTCTCTTTCACGAGAGATTTCTGAGAGTGTTATCTATTCTTCCACTGCAAAAGAACTTTGGAGTGACCTTGAAGCAAGATTTGGACAAAGCAGTGGTGCTAAACTTTTTCAGCTCCAGAAAGAATTGAGTGATTTGGTGCAAGGTGTTGCTGACATAGCTACCTACTACACCAAGATCAAGAGACTGTGGGATGAACTGGACAGCATGGATATGTCCATTCTTTGCACCTGTGAAGCAAGAGGTAAGAATATCAAGGGAAAGCAAGATGAAAGGCTGGTGCAGTTCTTAATGGGACTAAATGATAGTTATTGTAGTGCTAGAGGTAACATTCTGATGATTTCACCTTTACCTAGTATTTCCAATGCATATGCTCTTCTAATTCAAGAGGAAAAACAGAGGGAGATGAATACTACACCCAAATACCCAGGAGAATCTTCTTCATTTGTAGCGACAGGGCATAACAATGGAGGACAAAGGCCATATGGTTCTGACTCTAAGGGACAAAGGGTCCAATTTGATAACAAGAACCTTGGTTTGTTCTGCAGATATTGCAAGAAATCTGGGCACATTATTGAAAAATGTTTCAAACTACATGGTTATCCAGCAAATTTTAAATTTACTAAACAAAGGAGTTTTCAGAACACTGTGCAGGGGAATTTTGTTCAAGCTAATGAAGGACGTGGTGGTCAGTTCATGTATAATGCAGATGAAAAGGTCAAGCCTCTCACTAAGGAAGAACTGGAACATGTGATGTTGCTACTGCATCAAGTGAAACCTGATGATCATGGCACCGTTTCCCTTGCCACAACTAGTGATAATTGTGCTGGTAAAACACCTATTCCCTTTTCTTTTAACTCTAGCCATTTGAACACCTCTATAAGTGAGAATTCTTGGATCATAGACACAGGTGCAACCGAACACATGTGTTTTAATAAAAATCTATTTCTTTCCCTTCTAGCTTTACCTAAGGCTATCTTTGTTACTCTACCAAATTCCCAGAAAGTCAGAGTAACTCATGCAGGTTCTGTCAAGTTATTCACTCGCATGATCATACGTGATGTTTTATTTATCCCTAATTTCCATTACAATCTTTTGTCTGTTCATAAGTTGTGCCTCCAGTTCAATTACCGTCTTATGTTTGATTCCACTCATTGTTTAATGCAGGGCCCTTCAATGAAGAGCCCCAAGGTCCTTGGTGATTCTCACAATGGTCTCTATGTGCTGCAATCCTATCCTCCAGTGGTGTCCAATTCTGTCAAGTCTTGTAATGCTTATCTTAATTCTGTTTTACCATCAAAAGGCAATTTGCCATGTAGTTTGTCTTCTGTTTCTTTTTCTGATGTAAACGCTAGGCTGTGGCACATTAGGCTAGGCCACATGCCCTTGTCTAATATGAAAAACATCAATGAAATTCCTACTCTTCTCTGTTCTAAATTCAATGTTCCTTGTGAAATTTGTCCTCTAGCTAAGCAAGTTAAGCTTCCATTTCCAAATAGTACTATATCTTCTAAGAATATTTTTGATCTAATTCACATAGATACTTGGGGACCTTATAAGAAGCCCACTTATAATGGATACAAATATTTTCTTACTATAGTAGATGACTATAGTAGAGGGACTTGGACTTACTTATTAAGTACCAAAAGCAATGCCTTTCCAATTCTAAAATATTTTCTCATCATGATCGAAAGACAATTCAATAAAAAGGTCAAAGTTATTAGATCAGACAATGCTTGGGAGTTGGGCAGTGGTTCTGAGTCTTGTAATTTTCTCGCTTCTCAGGGTATTCTTCATCAAAGATCTTGTGTAGGTACACCACAACAAAATGGTGTAGTCGAAAGAAAACATAGGCATTTGTTGGAGGTATCTAGAGCTTTATTATTTCAAGCTAAGCTCCCTCACAAATTCTGGGGAGATTGTCTAATGACAGCCACTTTTTTGATTAACAGATGTCCTACCAAAATACTGCACTTCAAAACTCCTTTTGAAATATTATTTGGGATTAAACCAGATTATTCAATTCTTAAGTGTTTTGGTTGTCTCTGTTATGCCTCCACCCTCTCCCAAGGAAGGTCTAAATTGGATCCTCGGGCAGAAGCTTGTTTATTTTTAGGGTACCCTTTTGGTCAGAAGGGATATAAACTACTTAGTCTCGTATCTCAGAAAATTTTTGTGTCTAGAAATGTTATCTTTCATGAGAATATTTTTCCCTATCCCAATTCAATCAAGGAACCACCTATATTCCCTGCTATATCTGCTCCTACTCCTTTCATTGAAGCAGGCAGTATTCCCTCATCTTTGTCTAACCATGATGTTTCCCATGACTCTCATGATCATGTTGCTCCTAATACTGCATACATTCCTCCTGTAACTCCTGCAGCTATTCCTTCTCCTAATGTTTTACCGTCTCTTAATTCCACTGTTTTGCGAAGGTCTACCAGAGCTGTTAAAACTCCAGCTTATTTGGAAAATTATGTTTGTAACACAGTTTTTTTAGCCCCTGTTTCATCAGATTGCTTTCTCTTGCCTGTTTCTCCTCCTTCTCTTTCCTTTGCAGGACTCTCCTCTTCCAATCAACAACTTCTCAACTCTCTTTCCCACATCCAAGAACCAACTAGTTATTCTCAGGCTGTACTCCATCCAGGATGGAAAACCGCTATGGCAAAGGAAATTGAGGCTTTGGTTATCAATGACACTTGGGATGTGGTTGACTTACCTCCCGGGAAGAAGGCACTGCCTTGCAAATGGGTCTATAAAGTGAAGTTGAAATCTGATGGGACTCTTGAGAGGTTGAAAGCAAGACTTGTTATAAGGGGAGATGTACAAAGGGAAGGCATTGATTTCAATGAGACTTTTAGTCCGGTTGTCAAGATGACAACAATTCGATGTCTTTTATCAGTGGCTATCAAGAAAGATTGGGGTTTGTTTCAACTCGATGTGAATAATGCTTTCCTCCACGGTGATTTAGAGGAGGAAGTGTTTATGAAGATTCCCCCTGGATTGGCGGATAATAATCCTAACAGTGTTTGCAAGCTTAAGAAGTCCTTATATGGACTTCGTCAAGCATCACGACAATGGTACTCAAAGTTGACCTCTGCCCTTAATTTTAAGGGTTACAAGCATTCTTTCAATGATTATTCTCTGTTTTCAAAACGAAATGGATCTCATATCACTATATTAGCAGTGTATGTTGACGACATTGTATTAACAGGTAATGATGTTGAGGAAATTCATGCTATCAAAGTGTTTTTGGATGATGAATTCAAAATCAAGGACTTGGGACCCTTACATTATTTTTTGGGCATTGAAGTGCTTCGTGAACCTCAGGGGTTGATTCTCACTCAGCGTAAATTTGCTATGGAATTATTGACAGAATTTTCTTGTCTTGATCTTCGATCAGTGTCATCCCCTTTGGACCCTTCTTACAAGCTCAAGGCTGAGGAAGGACCTTTATTGTCTGATCCTACACTTTATCGAAGACTTATAGGAAAGCTGAATTTTTTAACTCACACTCGTCCCGACTTATCTTTCTCTGTGCAGCATTTAAGTCAGTTTATGCAACAGCCACGCCAACCTCATTATGATGCTGCAATTCATGTACTGCGCTATGTTCTTTCGGATCCTGGACTTGGGCTGTTCTTATCTTCCACACCTTCATACAAATTGTTAGCTTTTTGCGACGCAGATTGGGCCACTTGTCCTGAAAGTCGACGCTCCATCAGTGGTTTTTTTATTAGCTTTGGGGATTGTCCAATTTCCTGGAAATCCAAGAAGCAACCTTCTATTTCTCTTTCATCAGCAGAAGCAGAGTATCGCTCCATGCGTCGCGTCGTCGCAGAGATCACTTGGCTTATCCGATTACTTGATGATCTTTCTGTTTCACCACAACTACCCATTCCTCTCCATAGTGACAGCCAAGCTGCCATCCACATTGCAAAAAACCCTGTTTTTCACGAAAGAACGAAACATGTCGACATTGATTGTCATTTTGTCCGACAACAATTTTTGGCCGGTTTAATTTCCCTCTCATACATCCCCTCACAATCTCAATTAGCTGATATTTTTACCAAATCCCTTCCTGGTCCTTCTCATCGGCAACTTTTGGGCAAGTTGGGTCTGCTTTCAGCACCCTCCAACTTGAAGGGGGGTGTTGGAGAGTTTGGTGATCAAGAAATAAAAAATGGATTGAGCAAATTAATTTGAATTATGCCAGGTGTCCAACTTGATGAGTCACAAGGAAGCTTCGAGAAGATATAGAGAAGATACCAATCTTATCGTTTAAATTTTGTATAGGAATATTATTTTGCACAGCTCATTAGTTTGTTATACAACAACAAATAAATAGAGGACAGGTGTACATATTAGTTAGAATTTTTCCTATATATTGAATAGTGTATAGCATAGGTGAGACAGGGAATACAAGCAGAAATATTTTCTCATATCTTTCTGGTCTTTTTCTTTGATTTTATCACATTTTAATATCAAATATTATGTTAAAGTGCATCATTTTACAATGTCAAAATGTGCTGCTGCACGTTGGTGGCTTTTGTTGTGCATTATTTTTCATAAGTTAGTGGTAGAAATATACGTGGCAATAGGTTTTAATGAAACTTTTATAATTTCTTAAGTTTTTATTTGATTATTATTTTTATCTCATTATATAATTATGCTTATAATTTATATAACTTTTAAGACATTACCTTTTTTATTTACTTATACACACATTACTATCTCACCTCATCTATTTAAGGAAAAAGGGTCTGAAATATATATGATTTTTAGCTAAAATTATTGTTATGATACTAAATTTTAAATAACATTTTATCCCTACACTATTTAATAGTGTATTTTAAAGGTATATATGTGTCTACATGTACATAATAAATATTGCATAATTATAAATAGTAATGTGTCCACGTGGGCACATACATATATACCTTTAAAATATACTATTAATAGTTCAGGGGGTAAAAGATACTCCATAAAGTTTGATATCGTAACAACATTTTCGGCCGAAGTTGAAATACTTTTCAGACCCTTTTTTTCTCTATTTAATATAAGAAAAAATATCTTATATATAAATAATGACAAGTCTTAGGAGTATATTATACTAGGTATAACAAAAATATAAAGTGCATCAAAATTATTAAAAACGAGAGTATTATCTAATTGAAGAAGGTATTGGAGCTTTGGACTCAACTCTTTTTCTAAGTTTGTTGAGCAATTACACACATTTGTTCGACTATTTTATCGTGAAGGAGAGAAGTCAATAAGAATATTACTTTTGAACCTGCAATTTTTCTTTTTTTGAAGTGGACTTGTATCTCTTTAGAAACACCAAAATATCTGCCTGTCAACATATATTTTTTTATTTTCTTTGTTTTTCTAATTGTTACTGTATTTTCACCAATATAAATATATCATATGTATAACAAGAAAATGAAGGATGCCAAATCTGATGAAAACATCACTATCAAATAAAAATCTATATGTTGTTTTTCAGTTTTCACATGTCAAAATTTCCTTTAAAAACTCTATTCAAATTCTTATACGTTGACTAATTGTCTACTTCTCAAGTTGGACACTAGGCCAATTTTAAGACCGTCAAATAAAGTTCCTAATCCTCTCTTGCTAAATTGCCTTTCTATGTAATGAGAAATGACCAGCTCCCTTGTTCCTTATAAATATACATGTGTTTGTTGCTTCTACATATCCAAATTAACTTATTCTCTTACACCCAACTTTGAGACAATAACAAGATAAAATTAAGAACGTCAAGGAAAAATATAATCTTGATAGTGTCTACATTTTTTTATCTTTTACACGCTCAGTATAATACAATTCGATAGTATATTAGCAAGCGCTGAGAAAGAAGATGAAAAACGTTATGAAGATTGTGCTTGTGCTTTCTATCATCATGAGCATACTTTTGACACCTAGTGTTGCAAAGGGTGTGAGAGGTGCAACCAAGGCTAGCACTGGGTCTGGTCGTAGTGGAACTCCAACCACCACATGGACCACATTACCTCGTCGTCCTAGAACCACCAACAGCAGCTCATCATCCGCCCCGTCCTCCATTGGCTGGTCGTCCTCCATGGCTATGGTTGGCGCTTCGTTTGCTTATCTTACATTAATTTACATTTAAACTAATTTATTAATTTAATTGGCGTGAACATGATTTAATTTGTATTATTGATGTTGATTTATATACATTCTCACTATTCAAGTTGTACACAAGTTTGGGTACACGGTGTTGAAGTCCTAGGGCTTTACTTCCCTCCCCAAATGCAATGTAGAGTACTGATATTTATAACATATATTTTGTTATGATTTATTTATTTATTTTGCAAGTGACGATATGGGTGTTTTTAATGGCACTAATGTAGTACAAGATATTATTAACACCTCAAATATGAGGAAAAGGGTGTCACCTTTCATCAGTTTTTACCTTTGAAAAATAATTCTTTTTTATGATTTTCCAAAGAACAAAGGAGTCTGGTACTTTTATGAGTTTAGGACATAGTGAGAATATTATCTAATTTTACTTTACACTTTTGTTAATTAACATTTGTTAGAGTTAGTTAGAAATTAGTTACACCGCTTTGTAATTGCTTTCTTTATAGAATCAGTTAGATGTACAGAATCAGTTAGATTTGTTACTTCTTCTAGAATCATCTTTAGCTCTATAAATAGGAATTGTCACAAATGTAATTGTAGTTAGTTCATTCAATTCAATTCAGAGAAGCTCTCTGTTATTCCATCTTCATCTTCTTCAATGAAGTTTCCATGAATCTCTTTTTTGTAATTGATCTTCTGTGTTCTTAATCATCAATTCGACATGGTATCAGAGCAAGGTTGCTCTTACTGGATCCTTTAATTTGCTGCTCCATCTTCAATTGTTCGTTGTAAATCTGTAACCAAGGATCTCAGATCTCCGGTATAATCAATCTGTAATCAGTTCAACATGGTGGAAGTCAATGAGCATGGCAGCAGTTCTACAGAAAACAACTCTTCTACAGGAAACAACAGTATCGATGTAAGTGATCCTCTGTATATTCATCCATCAGACAGTCCGAGTCTACTCCTAGTTCAGGCAACATTTGAAGGAGTGGGTTATAGATCTTGGAGGAGAGGTGTGATAAGGTCCCTCTCTGTGAAAAACAAGTTAGTCTTCATCACTGGGGAATGTCTGAGACCAAATCTCAATTCACCTAAATATCGACAGTGGGAAAGATGTGACAATATGGTCACATCTTGGATTCTCAATTCTCTTGGAAAGGATATTGCAGACAATGTAGAGTATGCCCGTGATGCTTTGGAGTTATGGAGGGAGCTGGAAGATCGTTATGATCAAACAAATGGGGCAAAGTTGTTTCAAATTCAGAAGGAGATCAATGATTTAAGTCAAGGTGTGCTTGACAATACTGTATACTACACTAGGATGAAGAAGTTGTGGGAAGAGTTAAGCAATTTGAACACTAAAAATCAGTGTAGTTGTGTGTGCAATTGTGGAGGAAAGGATAACATGCATAAACTGGAACAAGATAGGAGGCTTATTCAATTTTTAATGGGGCTAAATGAAATCTACACTATAATTAGAGGAAATATACTAATGATGAATCCCTTGCCATCCATGGCCCAAGCTTTTGCTCTATTGGTTCAGGATGAAAAACAGCGAGAATTCAAGTCTAACAATCAAATGTTTACTGAAGCAAGCTCAATGAATGCTTCTAGCTCAATGAATACTTTCAGTTCATCAGGATCTTCAGGAGGAAGGCAGTAGTTCAAAACCAACTATTCGTCCACTAGCAGTCACAATGTGAGACCAAGACCATTCTGTGATTATTGCAGAAGGTTAGGACATATCAGGGACAAGTGCTATAAGCTTCACGGTTATCCCCAAACCAACACTCATGGCAATGGACAAATCAGATATAATAATTCACAGAATCAAAGGTTTCAACCTCACAACAATCAGCCCCAAAGATCTGCCAAAGGGAAAGGCATTGCAGCAAATGCATTTGGGATTGATGATGAGACCACTGCAGCACACATTGATGAACATCCACACATTCCAAGTCCCGGTCTTACTAAGGATCAATATGGACAACTTCTTAGCCTGATACAACAGTTTCAGATGGCAGAAACTAATGAAGATCACGGTGCAAGTGGAGTTGCAGGTATGATAGCTTGTAACTCTTCTTTTGATTTTGACAAACCTTCATATGGATGTCTTAAAACAGGAGCAGATTTGTGGATATTAGATTCATGGGCTACACACCACATGACCTTTAATAAAAATCATTTTTCAGACATTATTACTTTACCATATCCCATGCTAGTAAACTTACCCAATGGATACAAGGTAAAAGTGACTGAAGTTGGAACTGTAAAACTTGCTCCAATGATCACATTGTACAAAGTACTCTTCATCTCCTCTTTCAGATACAACTTGATCTCAATCAATTCCTTAACAGTCCACCTCAAGTGTGTTGCTTCATTCTCTAAATCCACTTGTGTTCTGCAGGGCCCTTCAATGAAGAGGCCACTGGAATTTGGTAGAGCTCAAGATGGACTCTACTTTCTTTTCTCAACATGTCTACAGAAGAAATGCTTTGCTTCCAATAAATGTCCTACCTCTAATGATAATAAAGTAGGTTGTATATGTCATTCTCATTCATGTTCCTCTACTCCTTTATCAAATGTAAAATACTCATCTACTCCATGTCTTTCCATTCCCAATGTAATGACAACTATTCAGAATAATAAAACTGTTGCTTCTCATTCTGTACATTATGTGCCTACCTTACAACCATCTCATGATAGCAATGTTGATCTTTTGTGGCATTACAGACTTGGTCATATGCCTTTTGTAAAAATGAAAAACATATCTTCCATTCCTGTAAAATTTTCTGTTAAACAACCTTTTTCTTGTGGTATCTGCCCTATGGCAAGACAGACCAAACTACCATTCCCAACCAAATCACATAACACAACCAAAATATTTGAATTACTCCATGTTGATCTGTGGGGGCCTTATCATGTTTCCACTCATGATAATTTCAAATATTTTATTACACTAGTAGATGATTTTAGCAGGTCTACTTGGACACATTTGCTGAGCTGTAAGAGTAATGCACTGCATATCCTTAAAGCTTTTGTTAATATGGTTGAAAACCAATTTCAAACGACAATTCAAACCATCAGATCCGACAATGGTTTGGAATTTGTAAACCAAGAATCCATTCTTTTCTTTCAATCCAAAGGTATAATTCACCAAAAATCATGCCCTTACACACCACAACAAAATGGTGTAGTAGAGCGAAAACACAAATACCTACTAGAAACTGCTAGAGCATTACTTTTTCAATCCAAATTACCAACAAAATATTGGGGAGAGTGCATACTCACAGCAACCTTTATTATTAATAGACTACCATCTGTTGTATTGCATAACAAGTCCCCATTCTCATTATTGTACAACAAAGAACCTCAATATTCATACATGAGAAGCTTTGGTTGCTTGTGTTATCCCACCACACCTAAGTCACACAGAACCAAATTTGATCCTAGAGCTACTCCTCATGTGTTTATAGGATATCCTTTTGGTACAAAGGGTTACAGGGTGTTGAATTTGTTCACTCACAAATCCATGTGTCCAGGGATGTTGTGTTTCATGAGACTGTATTTCCTTTTTCTCTCCCTAATACAATAGATCCTCCTAATTCTCCCAGTCTATCCTCTCCTGTGTTCGACCACTCTCCTTCTTATGTGGTTAACACTACTAATGATATTTCTGCTACTATGCTCAATCCACACAATGTACAATGTGATCATGACAATGAATGTGTTACAACTCCAATCCAGTTACCAAATCCTTTACCTCATCCTGTTGAACAACCACCAATCAGGAAATCTATCAGGCCTCACAAACCACCAGCTTACTTAAATGACTATGTTTGTACTAAACCACAACCTACCATCACTACTCCAATCTCCTTACATACTTCCTTTTCTAACCATCACCATGAAGCCTCTACTTTTCTATATCCTGATAGTCAGGCTCTTGTTTTAAGTGTCTCAAATGATTGTGAACCATCATCATATGAAGTTGCTGCTATGAACCCTGCCTGGCAAGCATCAATGACTCAAGAATTGTCTGCTCTCCATGACAACAATACTTGGGATCTCATGCCACTTCCTCATGGGAAGAAGGCCATTGGTTGTAGATGGGTGTACAAGGTCAAACACAGAGCTGATGGATGCATAGAGAGATACAAGGCCAGGCTGGTTGTGAAGGGTTACACCCAACACTATGGCATTGACTATACAGAAACATTCTCTCCTGTCATCAAAATGACTACTGTTAGAGCTTTAATTGCCACTGCTGTGAAGAAGCACTGGAACATTTACCAACTAGATGTGAATAATGCTTTTCTACATGGAGAATTACATGAGGAAGTTTATATGACAGTCCCACAAGGATTACAGGTTCATAATACTGGTTTGGTTTGCAAGCTCAATAAGTCTTTGTATGGACTTAAACAAGCTAGCAGGCAATGGTATGCAAAATTATCTGATGCTCTTGAGTCTAGGGGTTATACTCATTCTCTCAATGACTACTCCTTGTTTTACAAGAAGAAAGACCTTTCTATTGTGTTTATTGCAGTTTATGTAGATGACATTCTACTTACAGGCACTGATCTTGAAGAGATTAACAGTCTAAAGAGATTTTTACACAACCAGTTCAGAATTAAAGATCTAGGGAAGTTGCACTATTTCTTAGGTCTGGAGATTCTATACACTGAAGTTGGAATTCTTATTTCACAAAGAAAATTTGTCCTTGATCTTCTCAAGGAATATCAATGTTCTGAATACACCAGTGTTGCCTCTCCTCTTGATGCATCGGTTAAGCTCAGGGCAAAAGAAGGGCAGCCTATTTCTGATCCCAGTTCTTATAGGAAATTGGTTGGGAAGTTGAACTTCCTCACCAATACCAGGTTGGATATTGCCTATGGGGTTCAACACCTTAGCCAATTCATGCAAGATCCTAGGGAATCTCACATGAAAGCAGCATACCACATGCTTAGGTACCTTAAGAAGGATCCAACATTAGGTTTACTCATGACTTCTACTGATGATTACAAGGTTCAAGCTTTTTGTGATTCTGACTGGGGTGCTTGTCCAGATTCGCGAAAATCAGTAACAGGGTACATTGTGCTACTAGGTTCTAGTCCAATCAGCTGGAAGTCTAAGAAACAAGAAACTATTTCACTTTTATCTGCTGAAGCTGAATACAGATCCCTTCGGAAAGTGGTTGGAGAATTGACTTGGTTGGATCGATTGTTTGCTGAACTTACCATACCTAGGAGTGGTCCCTTTCCTGTTTATTGTGATAGTCAATCTACCTTACATATTGCCAGGAACCCCGTATTCCACGAAAGAACTAAACATATTGAAATCGATTGTCATTTTGTGCGTGCTAAGCTTCAAGAAGGCCTGTTTCTTTGCATCATATTGGAACTAATGATCAGTTGGCTGACATACTTACTAAGGCTCTTACAGGGATCAAACATTTTGCAGTTCTAGACAAGTTGGCAGTGCTCAGTTCACCTCCAACTTGAAGGGGGGTATTGAGAATATTATCTAATTTTACTTTACACGTTTGTTAATTAACATTTGTTAGAGTTAGTTAGAAATTAGTTACACAGCTTTGTAATTGCTTTCTTTATAGAATCAGTTAGATGTACATAATCAGTTAGATTTGTTACTTCTTCTAGAATCATCTTTAGCTCTATAAATAGGAATTGTCACAAATGTAATTGTAATTAGTTCATTCAATTCAATTCAGAGAAGCTCTCTGTTATTCCATCTTCATCTTCTTCAATGAAGTTTCCATGAATCTCTTTTTTGTAATTGATCTTCTGTGTTCTTAATCATCAATTCGACAGGACATAAATGATAAAAGTGCACATACATTAGGAACTAAGAATAAGTAGCTATAGTCAATCTTGTATCCTGATCCTAAAATCATGCTGAGCATACAATAGGAATGCAAATCGCAAATTACTTCAATATAAAGTTGTTATTCTTAGCATAATTTTAGGTCCGAATAAGATTTACTACACAATGTTATTTTTAGGTGTTCTTTTTCTAAATAAGTATTGGGTCTATAGATGCCAACTTTGTATAAAATTTGTACCGACGACATGTCAATCATGGAATAACTAAAATGTTCAATATATAGAAAAAATATTTTAATCAATCCATTTTCTTTCCCCATATGCAAGAGGTATGAGCTTTGAAAATCAACTCTCTAAGAATATTCCAAATTGTAAACCCAATTAAGCACCACAATCTTCGAAAACCAACTCTAAGAAATTGTTTTAAATAAAACCATATCTTGCACATGAGTCCGGAGACTAAAGAGCAATAAAAATTGATAAAAAATCCAAAAGGGTATATCAAAAAAAAATTTAACCAAACGTGTAAAATACTAACGTAGCGATTTTTTTTAACGCTGTTAACAACTACAATTTTTTTTTTTTGAAAATCGCTACACCTGTTGCATTTTTGCAATTTTTTTTAAAAAAAGTTTAATATCGCTGCTATCGCAACGCTTTTTTTATTTTTTAATAAAAATTCTTTTTAAAAAAAATGGGAAATCGCTGCCTTGGCAACGATTTTAGTGAACTGGATTTTTTTATTTTTAAAAAAAGATATAATTGCTAACTTGGCAACGATTTTAGAGAGTTTTTTTAATTGTAACAATTTTGAAATGTAAATAGCTGTTTTGGAAGGAATTTTTAGAACCTCTTTTTTTTTTTTTTTAATTTTGTCAATACTTTTTAAATTTTTTTATTTTATAAATATCCCAGTCAATTATTATTTTAAATCGTATTATACTTTTTATATTCCAGCCAATTTATAAAATGAAACAAAAAAAAAGTATTGACAAAAAAAAAAAGTTCACAAAATTTACAATTTCAAAAATGATAGTTGAAAGAATTAAATAAAATTATTCAAAAATAAGAATCCTCTAAATCGCTGTCAAAGATTCTTAGAAAAAATAAAATTCAATCCACTCATATAGCTGCCAACATAGCGATTTTTTTTTTTAAAAAAAAAAAATTCCAATTCAGTATAATCGCTGCCTTGATTAAAGCGATTTTAAACTTTTTTAAAAATATTTTTTACAAAAACGCTGTAGGGGTAGCGATTTTCAAAAAAAATAATCTATTAACGGCGTTAAAATAAATTGCTACGCCAATAGCGATTTTACCTTTTTGGTTATAAATTTTTTTAACGTACCTTTTTGGAATTTTTATCAATTTTTTTACCCTTTAAACTCTAGACTTATTGCACATGATCAAGTCTCATCAAACTAATTATACTATATTTATGGTTGTACGTATCTTTAAGCAGACAATAAATAAAAATGATATCAAATCCACAAATATATTATAAGAAGAAATTAATTATTACCAAATCCATGGATTTGAGCCACAAAATTAATGTTGCTCGGATGGTAAGAACCCTTCACTTCCAACTCATTCGAGTAAGCAAAAGAGCAAAAGTTGTTTGGTGAGAGGGAGGGTTAAAAAAAAAAACGAAAAACTAAAGCGTAGAATTCTTAAATTAAAGATCAGTAATGAGCGACAAGGCATTGCTGGAGAGATCTATAATAACACCCATGCTTCTAGATATCGCCATCGCCACATTCGGATTTGCCTTTTCCTCCAATTCGTTGAAATCATAGATGCATGTTTGTACATTTGTTAATACAGAACTTGTGTACGATATAGCGTTATGCAACTTAGATTCTTTATCTTCAGCACCACTTAGATGTCCTATTGTTTTAACAGTCTTCCTCAGTTCGTGTTCGGCAGTTTTCACAGCTTCTACGCAGTCTCTAAAAGCCACAGCTTCATATTTGGAAATTCCCTCCTTTTTTTCCACATTCGACACAATCACAGCGGCGCTGCGTGCCCCTTTTATCGCTACTTTAAGGGCTTCTCTGCAAAGTATTCTAGGGTTGTTTTTCACGATACAAGCATACGGCATTAGTGTTTTCACACAAAATGAAGGCTCTGTGGTTATGTTGCATTTAGCTTTGATGAAGTTTGTGTACGACTCTTTCGTACCTGTAGCTGTATGTGTGATGAATAAAGCTATTGCCAAAATGGGGAAAATCAAGGTTTTGCTATCCATTTTTTTTTCTGTGTGTATGTGTTGGGAATAAAGAGAAAAGACATGAAGGTGTATTTATGGAAATCAAATTGGCAAGAGGAAGAATCGTATGTCCATATGAATCGTTATCAGTTACTTAGACGTTCCGATAATTACTCTTTCTCTTGATTTTAGAACTTTTTGGTGGAACAAACTTATCCGTCTGTTTACACCAAACTAATTCAATTTTTATTATTATGTGATTTAATAAATTAAAACACATGTTAATTAATTAAAATTAAGTAAAATGAACTATAAATTTAAACACATGCATGTATTCAATTGGTGTAAACACCCGATGCAGTTTTACCCCTTTAGTTATTAGTTTTTGTATTTTAAAGTTATTTTTACTTGGTTATTTGTTATATCTTCCTTTCTTTTTCTTTACTTTACTTGATACCTTTTTTTTTGTCAAGTACAAGGTCTAATGAAATTTTAACATTAGGCAAATTATTTTATTTAAAACGTGAAATCCTCATCAACAACATTAAGTGATCACTAACTAAGCTACTAAAAGTTCTCATACTAAATATATAACTCATCACTAAGCATTAAATATCTAAAATATGCTCAACTTCTTCTAAAAAATCATTAAGTAGATAAATATATATATATATATATATATATATATATATATATATATATATATATATATATATAAATGAATAAAGGGATCTCGTAATTACAAAAATGCCAAGTTAGAATTATGGAAATTGCAAAATTTTGGAAGCAAATCTAAAATAAGTTGTGAACGTGTGATGTCAACTTATCTCGCCGTCCCAAACGGTATAAGCAGTCACATGGAAATTGAAATTGAAATTGAAGCGCTAAACATAACGTGCACAAGTCAGCAACTTTTATTAGTTAGGAGTTTGTTTCCTTTGAAAGTGATTTGTTGCTATTTTTACGTTTGGATTTGTTACACAAATTGAAAGTGGTTTGTTGCTATTTCTACGTTTGGATTTGTTACACAAATTTTAGTACGAACGTTACAAATGCAATGAAAAATCAATATTAATTATAGCAATAAAATGGATTATAAGTAACTTTTTTCAACACAAACTGTCACTATTCATCATTCATAAATATGGTTAATGAGTGACAAGGCATTACTGCTAAGCTTAATAACAACAGCCATACTTCTACTTATAGCATCCATCACTTTTGGATTTACCTTACCCTGATCAGTTAACCCACCTGTGCACGAGTCCGCGTCTGTTATAGCAGCACTTGCATATGTTTTAGCATTAGCCAACTGAAATGCCTTATCTTTATCACCTAAATGTCCCATTGCTTCAACAGCTAGCTTCAGTTCATACACTGCATCCTTCACATCTTCTATGCAGTCCTTAATAGCCGCGGCTTCATATCGCGTGATTCCCTTTTGTTTTTTCAGATTCAAGACAATGGCAGTGGCATCCCGTGCGCCTTTTGTGGCTACGTTAAGGGCTTCTTTGCAAAGTTTTGTGGAGTTTGTTTTAACAGAAGATGCGTAGGGAGTTAGTGTTTTTAGGCAGAGTGAAGGGTATGTAGTGATTTTGCATTTGGTTTTGACGAAGTTTGTGTTGGCTTGCCCAGAGTCTTTGGCAGCTGTGATTAGAACATGTGTTTGTGACAAGAATAGAACAATTGAAAAGAGGAGAAAAATCAAGCTTTTGCAACTACACGCCATTATTAGTTCTTTTGAGGAGAAATGTTGTATTGTGAATAAAGAGAGAAGATGTGAATTTATTTATAATGACAAATTGGCAGAAGGAACAATCTTTCTTAATTGTTCAAGATTGATAATGATACTAATTTATTTTCTTTTTTGATCTGTATAAAAGAAAAAAAGAGTGCCTCACAAGATTTAAAAGACATTTACTATATATTCTAAATTGGCATAATACATAAATATACTTTTAAATTTGATTTCACCTTACACTTATGTCTTATAACTTTATGTGTACACAAATAGAAATTAAATTTGTAAAATATTAAATAAATAAACACACACGTCTGTCTTATGTGGCTTAAATAAAATTTAAAATTGGTGCAGAAAAATGAGTTGTGAATGTAGGCGTATTAGCTTATCTCGCGCCGTCACCAATGCGGCAATCACATGGTAATTCAAGTATCTGGAATTCGTCGGCAGAGTCAACTTATCAACGTGTGAGATCCAAGGTGGATCTATGATTTCTAATTTAAGTACATCAATTACACCTACAATATTCAACTATTAAATTGCACATTTTATAGGTCCAGTAGTTCATAATTTTTTTTTAAGGTACGTACGAAACGTGAAGATAACATGGCCAATACTTATAAAGTTCATTATTCAACTAAAGATATTAATGCGTGAACGTGGCTAGAAATTGATCAAAAAAATGAGAAGCACAAAACACTGCAGAAGAGAAGGCGATGTCTCTAGTAGAAAATTACTTGCCGAAAACGTTTGCATTGATGCGTGTTTTCCTTTATGTTGAACATCAACCTCAATAATTATGCCTTAGGTAACACGTTTTGTAACTAGAAAGCTTAAGTTCTAATGAAATTTCATCATGTGGATTTTTGAGTCATGATTTAGTCATCATACAAGCTGTTGCTAAGATGAATTCTGAAGTAAATCATTGTTACAGGGAAGCTAATCAAGTTGCAGATGCATTAGCTAAACATGATGTTATTTCTGATGAAGCCAGATGTATCACGATTGGAGGGATATCCCTAAGCTAGCAATGGGCTCATATCAATTAGACAAAATGCAAATGCCTAGTATTAGAATTAGGTATGACAAATCAAATTTTTTTGTAAGCTGAGGCCCTTTCTGTTGGCTGCCAAAAGGCCTTTTTGTACGTGGGTTTGCCCATATGAACTATTTTGATGGAATAAATAATTCCCTTTTAAGGAAAAAAAAATGATCAATATGGAGAAAAATGTTCCCCTTCAAAATTGAGTGGCGCTCAAGTTGAAGCCGGACAAAAATTATCTAAATTAGGGGTGGTTTGGTACGGAGGAAAATGTTTTCCATGCTGGAAAATAAGTAGATTTTAGATTTATTTTCTTATATTTGGTTGGTGAGTAGAAAATATTTTGTTGAAAATGATTTTTAGTGTTTGATTTATGAATGAAACATGTTTTTGAGAGACATCTTTTATTTTTAGTAGAGTAAAAAATAATTTATGAAATTGAAAATATTTTTAAAAATAAAATTATTATTTTTTTGGAATGGTGGTGGGGGTGGGGGTAGTGGGTGGGGCAGGGGGATGGGGTAGGAGTGAAAAAATAAAATTTTAAAGTTGATAATATTTTTAAAAATAAACTTAATTTTTTTGGGGGGGTGGGGGTGGGTGGGGGCTGGTAGGGGGCTGGCCGGTGGGAGGGGTAGGAATTTAAAAATAAAAATTTGAAATTGAAAATATTTTTAAAAAGCAAAATTAATTTTTTTGGGAGGGGGTGGGTTGGGTGGGCTGGCCGGTGGTGGGTGAGTGGGGGGAGGGGGGTGAGGTCAGGGATCAGGTGAAAAAATAAAATTTTGAAATTAAAAATATTTTTTTAAAATCGATATTTTTTTTCCAACAAAAAAATGTAATTTGAAATTGGAGGAGAGTTTTGGAAAATGTTTTCCTTAATTTTTGAAGGGAAGTCATTTTCCTTAATTTTGAGGAAAATGAGTTGATTTGAAAAACATTTTCCAAAACTTTTGTCCCAACCAAACATGAAAAAATTGGAAAACATTTTCCTTCATACCAAACACACTCTAGATGTTTATATAAGTTAGGTAATTTTTGTGAAAGCAAATGACAATTGCACGATTATAGGTATTATTTGCCATCAAAGTTTCGTTCTCCTACATAAAAGTAGAGGACATTGCTTTCTAGGCAAATTGAGGATACTAGAAGATTAATTGATTGATGAATTCTTTAAGGAAAAGGATAAAAGCTTCTTAAGGGACACTTTACGTGTAAGAATTACTCCTAATTTATTATTTATGTTGTAAGCTAATTTGATCTATTTTGGTGTTGTTTGGTGCTCATGGTGAAAATTCGTCACGCATGTGAGCCATTAAATTTTTATATTACAAAATTTGTTCGCTAATAAGAATGAACTTGAGAACCTTCTGTCACGTTTTGCAAATTTTTAATATAGATTTCTAGGCAAATATTTTTTGCTCAATGAAAACAGATCAAAACTATTTAGTTCTTCTATTCAAATCCTTAGAGTATTAGAGTAAGATGATGTACAAAGCATAAATGATTTTTTTTTCTTTGATGGTCAAGAATGTTTTATCTTTCAACATAGGATTTCGCAGTGAAATTCAAATTTAGTCAAGTTTTAGTATGAATATGCACACGGTCAGAGAATGGTACAACAAAAGGAATATTCCTATACAGCTGTCCACTAAGGATTGGCTAATAATAACAAATTTAGCTTGCTGTACAGTGCTCATTTTATATTCTCTCACGTTACAAAATCTTAGGATTTTCATTGGAAATTCTTCTTCAAACCAGCTGTCGACTGTGATTCATCATTAGTTGGGCCATTATTTGCAACTGGGCTAATTTTTCCTGTATGGTATCCAGGTGTTAATATATTGGGCTTTTGTGTCATGACCAAGTCCAAACATGGCTATCCGAGGCTTAGGACCAACATTATTTTATGAGCAAATAACACAAATTCCAATAGTTTAGCTAATGACCTATTTTTACTTTAGTTTTTCAAATTATCTTTTGTATCACATTTATTTCGTATATATGACATACTCGAATATATACAGGTCAATTTAGATGTGATTTGTGTCAGATAAACTATATTGAAGCGTTACTAGCGTGTATCTATGATACACTAACTGATACACTAACTCACTCTCTCATTTCTCTTCTCTTGTTCGCCTCTCCTAAGTATTTATTTTTTAAAATGTATCTGGTATCAAAGATACTTAACTTAAAATCAGTTATAATATTATTAATTAGTGAAACAATATATTATTATTTCAAACTATAGAGTATTTAAGTAGTACTATTATTTATGGTATGAATTTTTGTATAATTTGATTAATTTTTACTTAAAGAATTTGGTCCAAAAACATTATTATTATTACTTTAATTGAGTTGAAAAGTGACAAATCTGATGACTAGGATCAACTCTCACATAAAATATTTTCAATTTTTTTTAATAATTGTACGCACATATTCTATAAATGTTAGATTCGCCAATAATTAGATATTGGTATCCGCGAATTTTTTCCTCATGAAATCGGAAAATACAGAAGAGAAACTCTGTTTTGTTTTCCAAAATGGGAAAAGGGAAGGATGTGAACAAAAATTAGAGTAGTGAATTTATTTAATATACTAAGAAGATGAAAGATTTTTGGTAAGAGCTAAAGCATTGCTAGTTAACTGTGCTACATTAACAATATAATTTCTAATAGTAGCTTTAATTTTCCCATTCATAGCAGAATTTTCTTGAAATCCATCCATACAAGTATCTTCATCTGTCAAAGCAGCACTTACCCATGTCATTACATTCCCCATTTTCTCTTCAAAATCTGGTCCATTCAAATTCTTCATTTCCAACAATGATTTTTGTAGCTCATCTACAGAGTCTTCCATGTTTTCCACACAGTCTGTTAACGCATGTGCTTCTGCTGGACCTAAGCTTTCCTCTTTAGACATCTTCGCGATTTTGTTGGTGGTTGATTTAGCTCCTTTTAAGCTCACTGTAAGTGCAGAGTTGGCTAATTCCATTGGGCTTGTTTGGATGGAGTTTGAGTAAGGTGAGAGTGTTTCAATGCATAATTTGGGGTATAATGTTGTGCCACAAGAGGTTTTGATGAAATCAGAGGTATTGAGTTCGGATTTTTTGGTAAGGTCTCTTGTTGCTGTTGATGAGCACAGCAATGTGGATGTTATTACAATGAAATAGAAAAATGAAATGTGAAATGTGGAAAGGCTATGGCAATTTGGAGTAGAGGAATCCATTATCAAATGATGGAGGAAAAAAGATTGGGGATGAATGGTTGGCAAAAAGTCCTTGCACTTTCTTATAAGGATGCAATGTTCTTTGCATTATTTTAATATATTACTCATTCGATCTCAATTTATATCACGCACTTTCATTTTAATTATTCTTACAAAAATATTTGTGATTCACTTTAAAATTTATATGATATAAATATTTATGATTATTTTAAATGATAAACTTTTTTTTAAAAAATAATTCTTTCTTAAACACTGTTCAAATCAAATTAAGTAACATAAATTGAGACGGAGAAATAATTATTGTGCATATCCACTCATTTATAATCACGGGTTTGTGTTCGACATATTGATTGTTCCACAAAAAAGGAAAAAGCAAAAAGGTGGACAGCACGGAGTACATGAATTGGACGGCATTAAATTAATTAGGTGTATTCTGAATATCTCATCCTAAATTTATATTCATATTGTGAAATTAGGTGGAGGAGGACATCGAGTGAGACAGGTCTGCTCTGATACATGTCAAATTAGGTTTTAGGTGTAACTCACACTCCAAAAGCTAGCTCAAAGGGAGAAGGATTGTTCAAGCCTTATAAGGAGTCCACCCTTCTCATTAACCATCGATGTGGAACTTTTTGTCATTCTTTCACACATATAATAATGAGAAAAACAGGAAGTGAAGGAAATACGCAGTTAATATGACTAGCAGTATGAATAGATTTCTGGCTGAAAGCATAACAGATTGTTCACATTATACGCGAAATAATAAATATTATTTCATATCTATTTTTAATATAATTAATAACTAACGAAATTAAAGATGTGTTGGATCGAGAAACTATTGGTTTGGCTTTAAGTTAGGTGTAGAGTACGTGGTAGTCTCCATCTGCGTGTGGACAAAAAGGTAGTCTCTATTAGGTGCGAAGAGATCCAATCTGAACATGAAGTTAAATGGTAGCATCTGAACGCTTAAGAGAGCAGTAAAAGGTAGGGACATCCATAGTAATAAAATCCCTGATGTGCAAAATTTGATTCTCATTTCAATTAGCTATTTTCATACTTAAAAAAAAACAATAAATACAACTTACAAGGTAATCATTTACATTAGACATTTCTTAAAACATGTTTTTAATATTTTATTTATACTAAATATAAAAACTAAAGATATAAAGGAGTATTTCCTAATAGCAAGGACGTTTGATTTAATAGACGAACATAAATCAATTTAAGTTGATTAACTAATTTAATCAATGAACATAATTTTTTTTATATTGGTAAAATATATATTTTAAGGTTAATAACTTTCAAAAGATAAAATAGAAAAAATGGTGTCATTTTTGCATTAATTTTATGAAATGATAAATAATAAGAAATATTCATTTTTAATAAGTATAACATGTAAATAGAAACGAAGAAATTAATTATATTTAGTATTTATTGGATAAATTAATTTTAATACTGTATCGTAAAACTTAGTAGAGTAGAAACATTTTATGAGAATTAGCATAAGAAGTATCAAGAGACGGACAAGATAGTAGAGGGATACCAAATTTCATGCGAGTTACCAAACGAATAAAATATTTACCAAGTTTATTCCCTCTATATTATATACTCTATAGTTTTAGAATCAATAATATGAACGTAATAAGATATAGCCGGTTCCCAAGTAGAATTTTAAACCAATTTTTTTTTAATCGATAATTGCACATGCCCCTCTATCAAAAGTGGCACAAGTTTCAAGTTCAACTGAAAAAAGAACATCCATTTTATTTATTATTTGTAAATTATAGATCCGTTCAACACTCTGAGCTGATTAAATTAAAGAGCTCTAATTGTTTTATCTGCCACTAGGGGCATTTATATATTAAAATTTAATAGACAACCGACGTGTATTCTTCTTTATTTTATTATTATTATTATTATTATTATTTTTATAAGAAGCAGCTATATTAACTTTAGCAGCCACTTTAGTTTACCGACGTCAAATTAAGTCATTTGAATGCCTAATTAAGTAACTAACAAACAATTTGAAACTAGCCAAGTTTGAAGTTGTAGTCAAAGACTGTACATGGACCCTCATTGTCACTGTCATTTAGTCCGTGTTCTAGTATCTTTCAACCACATTCCCACTGAACATAATAAGGGAAAACACATCAAATATTGGATCTCCTTTACTACGAGAGAAAAAAGGTCTATAACGATTGGAAAAATGATAGATCAAAACTTCTTTCATCATCGATTATAAAATATTTTGATATTAAAAATTTCATCATTAAAGGTCTTTTAATAATGATATAAATTCTGATTATTATATAAACATTATTTCTAGTGACATCTTTTTTTTCCTTCACTAATTTATTGATCAATTATAATTCATAAACAAACTTTTGATGACAAAAACTATTTCTGTTGTTATAAGTGATTTTAGCCATCAAGATTCTCTTTATTAATTGTATATAACTTTTAACAACTGAATTTTCTTTCACTAATGCTTGCCTGTTTAACTGTTTGAGAACTTGTCATCAAAGAGTTATAAATACCTTACATCCAAGAGTTATAAATACCTTACATCCCTTTGCAAATAAGGAGTGAATTTGCGACGAACAACAAGTTGAGTGTAACAAGTTTGAACTTGTAGTCAAAAGGCGGCACAAGGACCTTCAATGTCACTGTCAATTTAGTCCATTTTCTAGTATCTTTCAGTTGTAACACCACACTTGCTGTGACATAATTTATTTTATGTTAAAACTTCTAACTGAATTTCGTTTGCTGGAAAATTAAATTGCAAAAATGAGGGTTACGTTACTGCAAATTCATTGATTTTGGCACAAGAATGCAACATTTTCATACCAATACAACTTGTTAGACCAAAATTTGAATAAAAGACCATCTGCTTCAAAATTAAAACCCCCACTTGTGACCCAATCGTTATCCTTTTTTTTTGAAAAATAAATAAATTGTTGAGTATAGTTTATCCACAATGCTTCTTGGCTGACAGAGCAAGCCCTTCAATGGTCCCTAATTGAACTTTCTAAAATCCAATTTGTAGTCTCCACTCTTTTGCAAATTGCAATGCTTGTCATAAGTCATAACATCACCCTATTCCTAGTGGCTTGGACTATTACAATTTGGGAGTTTGAGTTGTACAATAGTCAATAGGGATTTTCCTAAAAAAGTATTAAATTAAAACTGAAAAAGAAAAAATAGTGAGAAGAGCAAGATAATCCAACCATATTCCTCTATATTGAGTTCATTGGCACTACAACAAAAATAACTTTTAGCGGCATTGAATATTGACACTAATAAAGAGTGTTAAAGTCTTTACCGGCATTAGTTAAGTGCCATTAGAACCAATGTCGCTAAAGGCTTTAGAGACATATACAAAGAGTGACAATTGCCGCTAAAAATACATATTTAGCGGCAATTAAGAAGTGATTTTTCGTTGTAGTGTGGTCAAATATTTAAAGTCTGCCTATTTTAAAATGTACCTTTTTTTTTTTTTATAGTCAAAATAGCTTTTCAAAAAATTATTCTGGAGCTATAACTATTTGCTTTTGATGTATTCATTCGATAACACACTTATATAAGTTTTACACGAGCATTTTGTATATGCTCAATCTTTTTGGGAAGTACCTTTAAGCAGCTTATTAGAAGAAAAAAATATTTATAGATTTATTTTACACATATTTTATTTAAAAGGAAAAATAATTTTATATCACGCCTCAATTTAGATATGCAAACGTGACTGACATCTAATATTGTCATCTCATATCAAGCAAACCATTATCGTGTTTTATCTGCACAAATTATTATCACGTATATTTCAGTATATACTCATTAATAACTTAAAGAACATTATTTTTTCGTGTCATTATAACCTTCAGAAAATACTTCATAGAAGTAATAAGAAAATCAATTGAAACATATGAATAATTTATAAAACCATTAAAATATCCATAACCCCAAAACAATATAACTAGACATATATCTATGAAATCTTACGACACTTGAGAATCACTGAGAACAATGTTACGAGATTTATACACAAAATTAAATGGAATACACAATGTGCTCCAATGATCTAAAGTGGGCAAGAGCCAATAGCTATATAAACTTCAAAATATGTGAGACGATTCAAATAAGCATTTCAAGGTACAAAACATTTGAGAAAGTAGCACCATTTTCCAAAAAAAAAAAACAATATAAGAACTTTGAAATCTTATCAAAGGTCAATATAGATACATATTTGAACATCCAGTCTCATAAATTTCATAATAATTAGGGGTGAATATAATCGGGTTGGTTCGAATTTTTCAAATATCAAACTAAATTATTTTGGTAGGATTTTTAAGTTTATAAACCAAACCAATCAATAAAACTCGAGTTTTTCAATCTCGAAAATTTTCGAGTTTTTGGATAAATATTAACGGAAATTAAAATTAGATTATGTATTTTAATTGTCTAAACTAATGTAAGACTAAAAGAACAGATATTTAATATTATTGTCATTCTCTTTGAATTGATTTTCTTTTTGCATTAGTATTATTTTGATTTTGATTTAAGCTTTATTATAATTACCAACATCTATGGACTATAATCTTTATTGGATCATTCAGAATTCTAAATTTCAAACTTGAAATAATATATTAAAAGATAAAAAATATGAAAAAGTATAAGAAATATTTAAAAATTATATCAAAGTAAATATTTCTATGTATAAAATAAAATTTTAAAATTATATATATAATTTCGGGTTGGTTTGGTCTCGGGTTGATTTTTTTTAGTTAAAACCAAACCAACCCTAATATAATCAGAATTTTTTTCAACACCGTCAAACCAAACACTAGTCGATTTTTTTTCCCGATTTAACTCGTTTTGTAATTTGATTCAATTTTTTATTTGATTTTGTACCGTAATAATAATATGTGATGCAATACATCGAGGTATCATTCAGAACGATTTTTGTATCTACTCTCACTATCATTAAACTTTGTGTATATGCATCAAGATATCAATCTATTCCTGACCAATTAGAAAAATCAATCGTTATTTTATAAAAATCATGACCTTAAATCGAATTTCATTTCTTTTATATGCATCAAACATCCAAGAAGACCAATCTAACCTTCTGGTTAGGCAACACACCAAATCATATAATGTATTATATGTTTTTTTGAAGCTGTGACATTTTTTTCCCAATACACTTTCTTCATCTCAAGTATAGCACCAAAGGTGACTATAATTTTCAATAATGACATTGTAAACATGCTATGAGCTTTTAAACGACCAACAAGATATATTTTAGATATATAGAAATCTTAATATATCATAAATGTCCCATTTAATTTGTAAGATGAACTTATCAACTCATTTTCATAATTAACACTAAGCAATTTATATGAAATTAAGCAATAATTTTAATTTTGGAGAGAACTATATACAAATTAATTGTCCCTCACATGCATATATAATTTTATTCAAACCTTTGCTTCAAATTGTATTCATGATGTGGTATGAGAACCTAATAAAGTAGTTAAAAGATCAACATACTTAAGTCGACCTTATACTAGCTAAAGTAATTTATCTTGACAGTTCCAATTGACAACCAACCGTCTCCAACATATTCAAGCTACATAACATGATAAATATTTATTAATAACGCAACCACCAAAGAAATTAATGTTACGTAGCCAAATTAAGTGACGACTTCTGAAAATTATAGTTTTAAATAATTTTCACCATGTTTTCTTTAAAATAGCCCTCAAAACTCAAAAGTTACATCAATATTGAAATAAATATCTCAACCTTAATTTTCGGCTCCCATATAATTAGGCTGACAGTTCAAACAATCGAAACAAAAAGACATAAAAATAAACAAAGAAAAAATTGACCTAGAAAAATCTCCAGCCATTTCCTTTCTAATACAACATCATGATAATGCACATTTGAAGGTGTCAATTTAGGAAAAAATTGACCCAGAAAAATCGACATCATTTTTGTTTTCTCTGTGTACGAAATGTTAATGAACACTTGTCACTTGAAGATGTATGTGTCATTTGAGAGTTATTTACTAATTAAGATTTAAACTCCTACCAAGTACATTATACATTATGCATACTGTTAAGAATATTACTTTTGGGCGATATGTTTTGGGTGACAAAATTGTATTCATAGTAGGCACATGATAAAATTGATGTGTGATTAGTCTCTTCGTTATATTTTAATATTTCCATTCAAATAAGAAAAAAAAGTTAAACCTTTTATACACTTTTAGGATATTTTTCATTTTGTGCAGGTAGTTATTCTAGTGTGGAGCTACGGAAAAAAGGGGATTCAATTAAATAGTCATTTCGTTAAAACATTAATTAGTAGTATTATATAAATAAGAATGTTCTCTAAAAAATTACTACATTCTCCTTTGTTCTATTTTTTTGGCACATTTTCCTTTTTTAGCTTATGACAAAAAAAAAGATGTCATTTTTTATATTAAAAAAAGTTGATACTAAAATTCTTATTTTTTATTTTTGGTGAGAGATTCGTAGATACACAAATATCTACGATCGATCATAAGTTCAAATGTACTCTATTGAGGCTAGACCTACTGATTATTTTCTGTTTATTAATGTTTATAGTACTTCATACACCTATTTATAATCCTACACAAGACCTTTTAGGAAAGTTTAAATTAAATCTCTTCATTTTTTGGTTAGAACACTGTGCTCAATTAAACAAAGAATTTTTTCAATAAGGTGCAGATAAATGAGATTTAAATTTTGTTTTAGCGTTACAAGGTAAATGTGATATTCTATTTTATTTGTAAATCCTTTCTTTATAAAGTTTCTAACTTTGTGAATAAATTATTTTATTATCTATCTATAAGATGTGAGAGTAATCCAAACAAGATATGTACTTTTTTATTATAAAACAAGAATTATTTTAATAATGCTCTTTCCTATCACGAATCTTCAAATAAGATATTCATGCATGGCCATGCCATAAATAAAATCATTATAAAAAAAAGTTCCTACCAATAGAAGCATCAAGGTTTGAAATTAAACAAATTCAAATACAGTAAACTCATGTCAAAACAAAAAATATTATAATAATAAGAAAAAAAATGATCTCAAAAGTTAAATAAGTCCAAATACAATATAACTAATTCCTAAAGTAAATTTCATGGTTAGAGATTTACATTACAAAATTAAATTTTAGTCATTAATTTTATCCTGTGTCATGTGATTATCCAAATAAGAACTTGGAAAAAATAGAGAGAAGAGAAATAAAGAGGAGCCGAATCCTCACCAATTGAGATATATAAAATATTTAATATATGAGTTTTTCTTTTTTTAAAAAAAGAAAATATCCAATTGATATGAATAAAAATATAAGGTATAAAAATTCAAATTTCAAATAAAAAATTCTAACAAAACTGAATTTCCGCTTCAGATTCGTGTTTTCACAAATTATGCCCACCCCTAGGACCTACAAGGAATGTCCTTCACAGCACGCCAGAGACGCATACATGAACTCGCAGAATAATCCACAAAACTTTTCTATAAATTCAGAATCCTCCATCCCTAAATTCATCATCATTCAATTAAATATTTTAGTTATCGATACACAAAAAAAAAAAAAAAATTATTTAAGAGAGATGGAAGGTGGTTATTTTTTCACATATTTTCTTATTTCAATTGCGTTGATAATTTCTTTTAATAATTGGAATTCAGTTTCCGCCGCAAGGCCAGCAGCGGGAGAAACAAATACGGAGTTTATACGAACATCATGTAAGTCAACAACTTATCCAAATCTGTGTTTTAGTTCATTATCAAGCCGTTCAAATGCTATTGGAGTTTCTCCACAACTTTTAGCTCATGAATCTCTCACCGTTAGCCTCGAAACAGCTCAATCAACATCCGCTATGATGATAAAGTTGTCACACAGTCAAGGCATGACGCCTAGAGAAGTAGGCGCCATGCGTGACTGTGTGGAGGAATTAAGTGACACAGTTGATGAACTGAGAAAATCGTTGGGAGAAATGAAGGAATTGAGAGGAAAAGATTTTGATTTGAAAATGAATGATATTCAAACATGGGTGAGTGCCGCCTTGACGGACGAGGACACGTGTACCGAAGGGTTCGCCGGAAAAGTGATGAACGGGAAAGTTAAAACAGTTGTGAGAGGAAAAATACTTGAAGTTGCACATATGACGAGCAATGCTTTGGCTTTGATCAACAGACTTGCTGCCCTTCACGGCTAAAGTAACTTGAAAGATATTAATGTTTTGATTGATCTTCTTTTAGAAAAAAAAAAAGTATACTTAAGTTGATTGTTGTAATAGATAAGATGATTGTATGCGATGAATTTGTTAAATGAAAATGTTCCATATGCATTTGTTGAAAAAATAGTCCAATTATACCAAATCATATATAATTATGTGGTCCTAAATTAAGAGAAAATCAAAATATTTGAATTAAAATGGGAAGAGTGTAATTATTAAGAGATTTAGTGAGACTCCATTTCTTTTAATATCCCCAAACTTACCTGAGTTTTTGTTTAGAGAGTAAAACGAATTTGACCTAAGCTTTTACATATACTCTACTTTTTAATTGTCTTGAAATATTGTTTATTATTGTATACTCATTTTAGTTTACACCTCAACTGAAAAGCGCATCAAATCGGGAAATATATATCCACCTAATGAACCAGTCATCATTCTCAACTCTATCTTTGTTTGAGTATGTGCAGCCACTTGAGTTACGTGTGTATGAAAATCAAAAATTAAATCAAATTATTTTTAAAGCGTAAATATTTGATTAGGTTTTCTATTTTAATACCTTAATATTGTAAATTTGTAATTAAAAAAAACAATTTTTTTATTACATCAACAAAAAATTATATTTTCTCTATTTTAAAAAAAATGACTTACCTTCCTATATAATTTATTTCAAACGGAATGATTATTTCTTTTCCTTTTTTAGCGACACTTACAACTTTTCACCTAGTATGTTTAAAATAACAAAATCAAAAAATATCTTGATATAATTGACATGACTTTGACTTAGGATCACAAAAATATAATTCAATATCAAGTCATACTAGGTCATATTATACTAATTTGATTTTCCTATATAGTCTTATAATGTATTGTATTTTAAGATATTTCATTTGTATTATATTGTTTTTATGTCTATAATATTTAAATAGATCACATTACTATATAAAAAAAGGTAAATAATGAACTATTATTATTAAATAATTAGCTAAAGTCAAAATGAAAACGTAAATTAAAGTAGGGAAACTTTCACATATAGCAATTAAAACTAATTAATTACTTCATATATATTTTGATAATTAAATTTGTAGCTACATTATATAAGGAAAGGCAGCAACTAGAGATCCAAACAAGTAGGAGGGGAATGAGTGGGAGAAAGGTAATTGTATATCATATTGTTGATAATTGTATATTATACATATTAATTGTATATATACAAGAGAATTAGAAGAAGTGAGGCTTGACTGGGAGAAGAAGAGGCACCTTCAGTGCCAACAAACATTTATCTATTCACAGTGTGAGCATGAATTAACTAAACTTCTAATGAAAATTGTTGCATCAAGTTACTTGGTAGTAATTTTATTTTGCATTTCCATATTATTAGGTCATAAATAATCTACATGGTATCTTTTTTTACATTTTAATAATTTTTATTGATTTTCTTTTCTTCCTTTTCTATTATAAGCATAAATTTATGAGACATATTTTTTTTTGGTTCATTTTTAAAAATATTATCTTTTTATTATTAAAAAAAACTTAGTTTTAAATGATTATTTTTACCTGAATAAAATAATTTATAGTCGCACAAATATTTAAAATTTATTTTAAATTCTTTAGGTGTTGTAAATTGTAATTATTAGGATGGGGAGTAATATTTTTCTTCTTCCAACTAGTTCTTTCTAGCTTCACTTTTTCATCCAAATTTCAAAAACTCGTCAGTGTGTTTTCCTTCCTCTATCTATTATCGAAATCATTTGGATGCATGTGGGAAAAAAAATTGATTTGTGATTATTTAAATCTTTTTGAAAGTTTTACTTTATAAAATAAAATGTGTTTGCAATAAATGATAACATGAAAATCATACTATAATCACATTTAATTTTTGTTTGGCATTTTTAAATTGCCTGTTGGTTGGTGTGAACTAATATTTCATCTGTGTTATTGAAATTATATATGTGAAATTCTTTGACCTTTTTACATTTAGTTTGTTATATAAAACGTGAAATATTTATAAATATAAATAATTATGCCATCATTGAGTGTTTAGAATAAGAAAACTCGTCGAGTGCAATTATATATAAATCATATATATATTTTTTATGTAAATACTAACATTATTGAAAAAAAATATTCTTCGTGCAAAATCATATTCTTTTATTGTGTTTATTTATTTCATAAATTGAAAGGATGAACAATTGAAAAAATTCGTCTCAAGTTACTATTTACAAGACCAAAGAAAAATTAATATTTGATCGATTTGATAAATATACTAATATGATATTCAAATATCTAAATTTTAAATCCGCCTCTCCCAACAAACAATTGACTCCATAAGCGGCCAATTCAATTACTTATTTAGCTAAACATGACGTGCAAGGAAAAGTGAGGTCAAATATAATAAATAAGGCTAGCGTAAGTAGAATTTAATCATGCAATCAAGCACCTAATTGTCTGATATCAATTACACATGTTATATGATAAAACGATGATCCGATGAAGAACCGACTAAATATAAATAAAACTCAAGAACCTGGCATAGTAAGGAAAATCGAACCAAACCAATTTTGGTTCGGTATATATATAATTTTTTTTGGCAAAATGGAAATAATATATTAATAGAAATTAATATATTTGATATGTCATCACAAAGAATCAAACCACCCCCCCTGCTTTAGGCATTATCGAATGAGGAACTATATTTTAAATTCCTTTTAAAGCAAGGAATAAAAACTTGTACTTGCACTTGCTAGTGTCCAAAATATTTATTTTTGATGAAAATCGGGTAGAAAGGTTTTAATTGAAATACTTATCTTGTCAATATTCAATAATATTGTTGTAATTTTTGAGTATTAAATTTAAAATTGTTTTTCCAGTGCCCAAGGACTCTTGTTCTTGATAAAATTGTGCTATTAAAAGAAAAGGATCATATATGATACTTTCACAACATAAATTGGTAGCTAATATATTAAAAGATGATCTTATTAACATCACAAAAATTGTATGTGCTATGTTTTTATGCCTTTTACTTCCTTATTACTGACAGAGACATTCACTCAACCTAGTTCATCACAACAATTTCTCTAAATTAGAAATCTTAGCATATACTCCGAGTACGTATTATACAAAATTTTAAAAAGTTCACAAATTCTGGTAAAAGAAAAAAGATGATGAAATTCTTGTCAAATAATTTATACATATAATATTCCCACTTGCCACCAATAATTTGATATAATCTGGTCCCCCAAAAACAAACTCACACAAATTGTTCATATCGTTACCCGTTTTAATTCGTTTTAATATAGTGGCTTTTCGATGCTGGTTGGTGTGCCTTTCATCAATTTGTCTAGTAGGAATTCTCCACTTTTATATATTTTTTTTTACAGAAGTGGAGTTAGATGGGGTTCTTGGATTCGAACTAACTCACTAGCTTTTTTATACACAGTGTACTTGGATCAGAATATCTATGTATATTAACTTGTGAATCCTTAAATAAAATGATTTAGAATTTCCAAACTCCTATTCTTGGCTTGCCTCTGACTTTTTGTCATTTAACAATGTGGGAGACCTTTAATTTAATTATGATAGAGTTATTCCTCCTACTTAAAATGACAACCGTTAGAATTCAATCCTTCTTTTAAGGTATATGTACTTCAAAATCTTAAGCTAACTTTATCCACTTTTGTACAAGCATCATAAAATTTAAAGTCGACTAAATTTCTCAAGTACAAAGTGCTATAGTTATCTTTCATTAGTCACTACCACCAAAATATCTCTTAGAGATAATACATAGGTACATTAAGAAAGAATATAAAACTTTATCGACATTAGTTAATTGTCATTAGATTCAATGTCGCTATAGACTTTTAAAATATTTATAAATAGTGTTAACTGTCACTAAAAATACATATTTGACGACAGTTAAATTATTTTCATCAACTAATTGTTGTTAAAGATCATTTTTATTATGTAGCATATATATTTTTTTCATTATTGGTAATCATCAATGTTATTCATACTGGGGCCTCCTAATTAGCACATCACATGCGTTGAGGCTCATGTTTGATCCGTGATTTCCTTGTTGATGCACACCACTTTAGGTTTATGATATTTTGTTTCATATACAATTTAGTATTTAGATATTTTGCATAACGAATTATTTAAAATAGACATGAGAAAAGTGGCCTTTGGATATTTCATTGGTCTCCATTAGAAATACGTTGTGCTATAAAAGTAATCAATACTCATATTAATATCCAGGACCCATAATATCATTATCGAAGTTTAAATTTTATTAATACCATCAAATGAAATACAAGTAGATACATGTATATTACGTACACAATTTTGCCATTTAGAAAAAGACTTAATGGAACAAACTCGATGTATTCTTTTTTAGTATTATAATAAACACATATTTAGTCGACGGAAACGTTTGTATATATATCTTAATTAATAGTAATATAATAACGTGTATGCATTGGCTGCTAATATATATTGTATAATTTATTCAGTTGAACTTTTTTGACTACAAACAAGATCATAATTCATGCAAATTAAGGAGTGGACCAATGTTCTTCAGACCCTACCACGTATGGGAAAAAACATGATTAAGCATGTTTTGTTATTTAGGAAAAGTCTAAACATCACGTGAATAAGTCTTAATGTTTTAAATAGATAAAATTTGAACTTTAATTTATAAAAATATGAATAAAATATAATTAACCTCGTGAATTAAATGTTTTATTTTTATTCACTCAAAATACACTAATTACTTGTTCTCCTTTATGGCTCAAATGTTGGCAATGCACGTCGTTTTACTATTTTAAAAATAGTGATGACCACAGTGTGTTTGGAATCAATGAAGATGCTTTTTAGTTTTTCCAAATTTTGCTAGTAATAAAGCTTTTTGAGTTGTTTTTTTATATAATAAGTTTCTTAAAAACTAGAAAAACGACATTAATTATATTTTGAAAAAGTAAACGAGTTTCATAATTAAGAAGCACAAACATTTCCCCTACCCAAATCAGTGGCGGATCCAGAATTTTATGGCTATGGGTGCTCAACTAGGGTGTGCATCGATCGATTCGGTTTGATTTTATAAATTATCGATTCGGTTTATTGCAATTTTCGGGTTTTAAATACGTTAAACCAATAACCAAACCCAAAAGAGATTTTTTTATCCGTTTTCAGTTTATCGATTTTTGTCCTTAATGGTTTGATTTTCGATTTAACCAATAAGAAAATAAATATACGACTTCTCTAATAAATTTGACCAGACAACACAATAATGTAATGAAAAACTATACGAGTGTAACACAAAGAGAAATTAAGAGGAATAAAGTTCTTACTTTAGATTTTGAAGTTCTATATAATGCGAAATTATGAGCTAAAAGTCATTTTAATTTGAAGTGTGAATATTTATGTACGTCTTATATATTATTTGGATGGTCCAAGAAAAAAAAGAAAAAGAGAAGCAATATACTTTTACAGCTAAAAAAAGAATGTTAAGAAGAAAACAAAGTAAAAGAGCAAGAGATGAGAAAGACAAAAAAGGGAAAAAATATTTTGGTGGGGAATCGATCTCACCTGCCACCCCTAAATATAGGGCATAAAAGCACCTTCATTTCGGGCTGTAAACCAAAGGCGCCATCCAATTTTATGTTCAATGGGTGCTCTCTATTTTATATATAGAATATAGCTATTTTTCTACTTAAATATGCATAGCTCGAGCCGAGGCTAATGGGTGCTCGAGCACCCATAACACACAACGTGGGTCCGCCCCTGACCCAAACACTAGGCGTTCTTCCCCATCCACCACATCCCCTACCCCCACCGGTTCGTTTTTATCCTTTTATTTTAATTATATAAAATGTTTTTGGGATTGATTTGATCATAAGAATAATTCACCTTTTTATTTTTTATTATTTCCCTTATTTAAAATCTGGTGTGGGGCCATAAAGTTTCAAATATAATAGTTGGAAGTTATATTTAAAATTTGAAAATACCCAAAACTTTGTTTTCAATTTTACTACATTTTTCCTTTACAAATTTCTGAATTTATTATTATTATTAAAGCAGCCTAATTATTTAAATTACATTTCAAAGTTTTTTAAAAGTACATTCAAAATATCAAATATTATTTGCAAAAGCTATATGTATTTGTAATAGTACTTAGTAGATGTATGTTAGGATCTAATTTATGACATTATGTGACTATTTTCTTTTTGAGATTTGAAGTATATTTGATTGTATGTTTCAGATAAATTATTCATGTTCGGATCATTTTGCTAGTGTTTAGAAATTAGGGATATAAAGTATAAACTATTTAGAAAAAAAATACATTCAAATTCAAATGTTTTTTTTAAAATAAAATTTATGATCAAACAGAATTCCAACATAATAAGTTTTAAATAAATTGATTACTTTTAAATTTTTATCGCCATATATTCAAGAAAAATATAGGACGGTAACACTTCCTCCGTAGTCCGTACTAACCATACCCCATTTTTTGGTATTTACCTTTGAATATTTGCTCGAGTTCCTCATCATCTAATTTTAATTCATTAGAATCTGATTTAACCACAATTGATTCACTTACAATGTTTATGCCTTTCTAAAGTGTGCATAATAATTTTTTATTTATCATCTCTGATACAAAAATAAAACTTGTTCTGGTGTACATTTAATTGTCACTGTGCAAGCTCATCCCTTTCCCCACCCCACTTGTGCATTTTTTCCCCCTATAAATGCAGAACTCTGCATTCTCATTTTCGTCACACTCAACTACCTTTAGCTATATATACTACTGAGAGAAACAAAAAAAAAAAAAAAAAAACAGCTAAAGAGAGAGATGGAAGGTTCTTGTAATAACCGTTGCCATTTCCAAACTGTTTACAGTCTATTTTTCATTACCTTAATCACTTGTTCGTTTATAGAGTCAGTTTCATCAGCAAGGCCAGCAGCGGGAGAAACAAATACGGAGTTTATACGAACATCATGTAAGTCAACAACTTATCCAAATCTGTGTTTCAGTTCATTATCAAGCCGTTCAAATGCTATTGGAGTTTCTCCTCAACTTTTAGCACATGAATCTCTCACCGTTAGCCTCGAAACAGCTCAATCAACATCCGCTATGATGATAAAGTTATCACACAGTCAAGGCATGACGCCTAGAGAAATAGGCGCCATGCGTGACTGTGTGGAGGAATTAAGTGACACAGTTAGTGGAATTAAAAAATCTTTAGGGGAAATGAAGGAATTGAGAGGAAAAGATTTTGATTTGAAAATGAATGATATTCAAACATGGGTGAGTGCCGCCTTGACGGACGAGGACACGTGTACCGAAGGGTTCGCCGGAAAAGTGATGAACGGGAAAGTTAAGACTGAAGTAAGGGAAAAGATAGTTGAAGTTGCACATATGACGAGCAATGCTTTGGCTTTAATCAACAGTCTTGCTACCTTTCACGGCTAAAGTATAATTAATTTATTAATTAAAACGACAATTAAGTATATAAATATGCATGTATTTTGTTGTTAATTAATCTTCATTTAGAAAAAAGTTTAGTTTATTCATGCTTAGTTGATTGCTGTAATATTGTAATTGATAAGATGTTTGTTTGTGATCGAATTTCTTAAATGAAAATGTTCCGTTGCATCAAGTGTACTTGGTAGTAATCCTCCCTATATTTTGCTTCTCACTAATTTCTAAAACAAATTTTCATTTTTAGTTGTTATTTTTAGTATTCATATTTTACCATACTATTATCCAAAAGTTAATTACACATCAATTAATGGATGTGTCAATAACAAATAAAAATGGACTAATAAAGTATAATTAATCCTTTTAACTTTGACTGAATTTAAATATTTTAGTGCGACTAGGGATGAAATTTAAGTAAACAGGAAGGGTTTTTGAATCATGTTATTTTAAATTAGAATAAATTAATTTTATAATCTTAAATGGTAAAATATTAAAATTAAAAAATTATCATAAAAAATAAAAGAGAAATACCAAAATTAGAACTGAGGGAGTATTGTTTTGAGGGTAAAATCTGTGTTTCTGCTAAAGCTTTGCAAATACTTTTTAATTATCTTCAATTTCTATTTATTATAACTTATATTCCTTTCATTTTAATTTATTTGCTTTAATATTCTCTTTAGCTCATTTAAAAAGAATATTTATTATTCTTTTGACATTATAATTTTAACTTTTCACGCAAAAAGTTTTAAATCATAATATAAAAGACATTTTAATATATTCATATATTTTAAATTTAAATTCACAACATTTTTTTTTAAAAAACTTTCTTAACTCTATATAAAGAAAAAAAAACAGTGATAAATTAAGGGGAAAATTACGTGTATGAGTAAACATATACTAGTTATACTTAGTTTTTTTGGTATAAGCAAACATATACAAAACATAGCTATAATTTGTCTTAATTACAATTCACAACCTATTTTTACCTATAATTATGTGGCTCAATTGTTTTGTTTTATATAATTCACACGCTTGTATAATATAATTTGTATAACTTTTGTACTATTCAAAACTTGTATAATATATTTGTATAAGTGTTCACACTTCTGATATTTGTAATTATATAAATTTGTTATTCAAGTTTATATAAAAAAAACTGAATTATACAAGTGTACTCGTGAATTATACAAACCTGCGAATTATACAAATACGTGAATTATAAAAACGAGACAGTTTAAATTACAGCTACAATCTATAAATTAAATATGCAAACTACTGTTATGAAACATAATTAAGTTTATTTGATAGACTTTTTGAGAAAGTTTCCCAAAATTAAGATTCATTTTAAAAGATATATATATATATATAAATTGATTAAGCTCCCTCTCGAAACTTGTCGAATTATGAGTAAACCCTCTTGCAGAAGTTGATAGTGATGTCAAAATTAAGGGCATAGGGCCATGTTTATCCTTTACAGCTCAACTGAAAAGTGCATCCAATCTAGAAATATATCCATTGTTTATATATGAGTGTGGACAACTACACAGGTGATAATTGATATGCCTCCTTCATTTGTATGGTTGTAACAATCGGATTTCGTCATTATAGAAATGTTAATGAAAGAAAAATTAGGGTCGGTAAAACCTTTACATAGTGTTGGAATTTTTTTAATCTTGTCTAGATTTGAAGAAAATCGAAGTCATCAAGGTGTAGGAAAATTTGATAGTAATCGGGTGGAGTAAATATGAATTTGTTTACATAATAAGTTAGATAACTCGCTAAGAAATTCATACGATTTTACGGAATTGAATTTGGATAATAGATCTATGGGAATTGATCCTAGCATTAATGGTATTTTCTCAGCATAGTGGATTAAGAGTTTGTTGTAAAAGGGGAACTGAAACTCCCTTAAGGAGTTCACTGCCTCGGATCCTGTCGCTGCAGCGACACCGCTACATCGGGATATGTGTTGCTATAGCGGACGAGACATGAATTAAATTATAGAATTTTTAGGATTTTTCAAGACGGAGCTCACTGATTCAAAGGGTACCGCTACAACGGAATTTGTGCCACTGCAGCGACGCCACTACAGCAGGATGGGTGTCGCTGTAGCGGGACAGACGCATAATAAATCGTAAATAAAATTTCTAAACGATCTTATTTGGCACTTTTGACTTTTAGAGCTAAAGAACGATTTCTCGGCTATTTCAACTCGTTTTTCACCATTCGTGAAGCTAAAGGTAAGTTTTTCACTCCCAGAATTCACTTTTCGATCCGTTGAACATAATAGAATGAGTCAATATTGATTGGAAAGGGTTTCTTGATAGATTCTATGAGGTAATTAACCCTAATTTGACTAGTTCGGATCATCGATTTGATCTAGGGTTCATAGACTTGTTGGTACTAGGGGTGGGCATAAACACCGGAAAACCGAAATACCGAACCGAACCGATTTTTTTCGGTATTTTGGTTTTCGATTCGATATTCGGTTTATATTTTTATATTTTTCGGTATTTCGGTTCGGTTTTCGATACGTATTTTTTTATTTTTCGATATTTCGATTTAAACCAAAATATTATATTATAATTTATAATATATATTTATATTATATTAATTATTTATGTTAAATAATTTTTTTTTTAAAAAAAAAATCTGAAAAGTGAAAAGTAATTTTTTTGTGTCTTTTTGTCTTTTATACTTTACCAAATACTACTTTTACTAAAATAATTAATCTTCCTCTCTTCCTCAATTCATTCTTCCAACTTCAATCTTCATACTTCATTCTTCATTCTTTCAAGTTTCAAGTTTCTTCATTCTTCAATCTTCAATCTTCATCATCAGCAGCCACGACTTCAGACGACCAGCAGGGCAGCAGGCAGCGACTTCAGCGGGCAAAGACCGGCGACCAGCGACCTTAGGCCAGCCGACCAGTAAGTCGACCACCAATCAGTGAATCAGGTTTGTTTAAAAAGCCTACTAACCAGGTCCATTAAAAAATCGAAATAAAAAAACTTAACCAAATTAATAAAAACCGAACCGAAATAACAAAAATCGAACCGAACTGAAATATTTCGGTTCGGTATTCGGTACACATTTTACAAGAACCAAAAACCAAAAAAAGGGGGAAAAAAATGAAATCGAACCGAAATACCGAATGCCCACCCCTAGTTAGTACACTGCATTTTTCACCTGCCATTTGACATGACAACTTTACAGTTGTAACCTATTTGTATATGGACGAGAGCACTCTGTCAGAGATCGAATCTGCATTTGTGAAGATCATCAAAACACCTAGAATATAACAATTATTGACTTGACAAACACCTTTAGAAACAATTACTAAATACTAGGAGTCATATTATTATATTATCCTTTGAATATATTAAATGTAATGCTTTGAGAAGTATATTATGTATTGAATAAAATTAGGCGAAATGATACTGGTATGAGTTTGTATTCTAGGCCTTCTACCTTAGCATTTTATCAACCATATCCTTCAACTCAATAAAACTCAATACTTTAAACCTCTTTGCCTTTGTGTGAACTTCACACACCCAATGAAAATGACATGTCATTATCCATATTAGATTTTATATGACACGTCATTTATTATTTATTATTTATTTAAAAAATAATTGTTTCTTCATTTTCACACCATTATTTTCTTCATTGTTACTTGAGCAACTTCTAAACCATTTCCTCCATTGATGTCAATGAATCACCATTAAAATAGCATAACATATCTTAATATTTTCATACAGTTTTACACAATACACTTCATCTAATTTCATAAAGATATTCAACAATCACTTTTCACTATTCAAAACCACCATATCTTATCACTTTACCCTATAAAATGAAAAAAATGATAGATCAAGAATAACTTTGACAACAAAAGAGGTCAATACTCATTAGAAATATTTCTTTCGAGAACTAGGTTTATTACACCAATTTTTTGAATTTTTTCGCACTATTTTGTTTTTAATTGTGGGGAACACAAAACGAAAAAAATAATAGATTTTTTGTTAGAAAGGTGCAAGGAAGGGGAGAAAGAGAGAAATGAAGGTCTTGGTGGGGAAGAATGGGAAGAATGATGGTTGAAAAGGAAAAAAAGGGGGATGGGTGGGGGGAAATTAAGAAGAGAGAACTCAAACATTTATTTTTTATTTAGTTTTGTTTATATTCTAATTTTATTTTACTTTTAATTATTTTTAATCAAAATTCTTAGGTTCATGCTTTTTTTGCGCGTGGAATCACGTGTTTGTCCAACTCATTAATTAAGTTGACATATAGACCTGGTCAATGGTCAGAGGGATTTAAAATGTTAAGTTTTATTGAGTTGAAGGGTTCAATTGACAAAGTTAAAGTAGAAAGCTCTAAGATACAAAGACATACAAGTACGAGGGTCTATCAAATTATTTCGCCTAAAAATTTAATACCAAAGATAAAATAGACACAGAAGGGTAAAGTATGTCTTGAATTTCCAATTTAGACAGGTACTGTTGTACTACTATTTTTTGTAAAGGGTATAAGTAAATATGAATAGAGGGAGTAAACGATATACTCCATTTGTCTCTAATTATTTGTTCAATTATCCTTTTTTACTTGTCTATTTTTACTTGTCTATTTTAACAAATAAAGAAAGGAATTGTTTTACCTATTATACCCAAATTAATTAATGTTGAAAAAGGTAGAACTTTTTAAAAATCTTACATTTTTAATTCATTCACTTTATAATTAATTGAGATAAAATGGTGAAATACATTATGTCAATCATTATTTTCTTAATATGCGTTTCAGATAAAAAAAAATGGACAAGTGATTAAGGATAAATATAGTATTTTGTGAAAAGATGATCTTGTTAATATCACAGACGATGTACTATATATGTGTTTAGGAGTTAGGGGTTACAAAATCAAACTCAATTCGTCCAACCCATTTAAGTTTGGACGGTTTATTAACTCGCCCATTCATGAGTTTAACCCATTTCAGTCCAACACATTAAGACCGTTTAGTTGATATGTAACCCGAAGCTCATTAGAAATATTGTCAAAATATTTCTATTTTTTTTTTAATTTGATACGTTAAACATAGCGATAAAAAGTAAAATAATAATTTATTAGGTACTAAAATATTTTAAAAGACCAAGTAACCAATTAAGTTTAGTAAAAATTGGGTTGAGTTGAGTGTTCACCCGTTATGTAACCCATTACTCACCCATTTTAACCGAAGTAAATTTGAATTGAGTTGGGTTGAATCTTACCCAATTATTAGCTTAACCCTTTATGACTCTCGCTTAAATTTGACTCTGCCCAATTGCACCTTATATGTGCTTTGTTTTTAGGAAAAATTGTATATAATGACAAACTAATAAATCAAATTAAATGCTATAACCACACTTTGATTAATTGTGTCATGTAGCAAACTGTTTGCCAGTCACTTCTTTCCCTCAAACTCTCGCTCGCCACTCTCCCTTTCTCGTTACATCTCTCGATTGCTCCCTCTCACTTTTATACAAACACAAATGTATAAAATGCGTTTGTGTTTGTATAAAGCGAGAAAAAATTATATATATACATATATTTTCGTTCCCTCCCTCTCCCAGATCTCGCTCGCCACCAGATCTCCCATATCTCTCTCGCCACCCTCGCCTCTATCGCTTATACAAACAAAAACGAAATGTATAAATCACGTTTCTGTTTGTATAAAGCGAGAGAAAATTGTATATACACCTGTAAATATATATATCTTCGTCCTATACACTTATAATTATACAATACAAATATTCTCCTGCCCAATTTTCTTTTGTCTTTCTCTCTTTCTCGTTTTATATATACGCAAAGCATACAATTGATTTGTACAACCGCTTTCTTTTGTACATGTATAGCGAATAATATGATTGGTTTCTTTGTATATGTATAACAAATTATACATATTTATTTGCTATAGAGCGCAATTATACAAATTTTATCATAGCATACAAATATAAATTTTGTATTTGTTATATGTGAAAGTTGCTCTTGTTTTCATGCCTTGTAGTTTCTTATTATATACAGTCTATTTACTGAAACATTCACTGAACCTAGTTCTTTTACTACAGCGACGCATATTAAAAGTTCACAAAATCTGGTACAAAAGATGAAATTCTTGTCAAACACTTTATACGTCATATATAGGCAGAAGTCATCGGTGGCCCCCTAAATTTGGCAGCAATTTTCACCTAGACACTTCAATTAGGTGATGTTCATTTTAGACACCTCAGGTAGGGGTTTGATGTGTCATTTTGACACTTTTTTTATATTATCAGAATTAGCTTAAGTGTGTGTATCCAAACACCTCCTACGTGGATAAATAAATGAATGAACATGTGACATGTGGAATTTTATTTTTATTTTTTAAAAACTCACTTTTACTTTCTTTTTTTCCCTTCAAATTATCTAACCCTAGTCCTTAGCCCCCACATCTTCAGCTTCTTCTTCTATGCTCTTGTAATGTTCTTTCTCTTTTTTCTTCTTCCAATCCATTAAAATTCTTCTTCAGCCCCCACGTGTTCTTCTTGTGCTGTACAAATTTGTGATTTCTTGTGTTACATTTCTTGATTCCTCTTTTTTTAATTTTTTTTTTTTTAAAATCAAAATTTTATCTTGAAACAAAAATGACAATATTATATAAATGGTGAAGATGCAGATGGAGGAAAATTTTTGGGATTTAGTAATGAATGCTATGGGAAAATGTTGAAAATTCAGTTATTTAAATATTGAAGATGCAGACAGTATAACAGCTTGTTCCTCCAATTTTTGTTGTTACACACACAGAAAATTAGCATAATTTTCAGTAAGAAAACTGAAAATCAAGAGAACTTCTCATTATTATTGGGGGCGGAAGTTTCTTAGTTGTAGTAGCAGACAATATTAATGTAGAAAAGGTTAAACTTTATGTGATTTGATTTTTTTTTTTTAAAAAGTCACAATTTCTTAGAGAATGATGATGATCTTAATTTTTTTTGGTGAGGTTGCTAAAGAAATTGACTCTTTTGTTGAAGAAATTGAATTCTAATATAACCCAACAGAGTTTTGTAGATTTTTTTTGAAAAATTGTGTGGTGATTTTGGGTGATGGAAGGTAGAGAAGCTACAGGAAGACAAAGTGAGGAAGAAGAAGAGAGCAAAAATATTTTTCAACAAAAAAAAGTGTTTCACGCGCATTAAATTCGTGTAACACACATGCTACGCTAAGTCAGCGAAAAGTGTCAAAATAACACAGAGTAACTCTACATGAGGTGTTTAAAATGAATATCGCCTAGTTGAGATGTCTAAGTGAAAGTTCGTGCTAAGTTTAAGGGGCCATCGATGGGTTAGGCCTCATATATATAGTACTCCCACTTGCCAATAATAATTTGAAATAATAGACAAACTTTGGTCCCCAAAATGATGAAATCGTTACCCGTTTTAATTCGTTTAATAGTTATCTTTACGGGCCCTATAGGCTATATATAGTTCTTCATTATTCGCAATGTATCAATAATAGATCCGTGAGTGTACTTTATTATAGTCGATACAGACCACTTTAGAGTTTAGATATTTTATTTCAAATACGTACGCTTATGATATTTTGTTTCGAATACATGACTTTAGTGTTTAGATATTTTGCACAACCAATTATTTGAACAAAGAAAAAAAGAAGAAAATATCATAGATATATAAGAAAAAGTGACCTTTGGATATTTCATGGTCTCCAATATAAATACGTGGTGCTATAAAAGCAATTAATACATGTATTATCGAGGACCATCTTTATAAAATTTAAATCTTATTAATACCATCAAATCAAATCTAAGTAGATATACGTCTTAAACTGTATTACGTACATAATATTTTAGTATTAAACACAAATTCAGTCGGCAAAAACGTTTATCCTAATATAAACACGAAACGTGTATATGCATTGGCTACTAATTAATTGTCTAATTTATTCAGCTGAACTTTTTTTGAATACAAACAGCATGATGATTCATGCAAACTAATTAGTGGACCTATACCACGAATTAATGTTCTTTAAACCCTACCACGTATTGGAAAAAAACGTGATTAAACATGTTATTTAGGAAAGGTCTAAACATCACATGGATTACTAATTTAGTTTTAACTAATGCTACCAAAATGAGTCCATATTTTGATAATACGTTCAAATCGCTTATATTTTAGTGATGTTTTAAATACTTAAAATTTGAACTTCACCCCATAGAAATATGGATATTCATAGATAAAATATGAATAAGCCTAATGGATTATGCCGATTGTCGTAAAACATACTCTAAAACAGACTTTACTCGACAAGAAACGTGTACTCGACAATTTAACGTATCAATATAATTCTTGATTTCTCTTCTTTCTTTTCTTGAGAATTCTACAAAAACATCCACTCAACTTGGTTCATGGTAACTAATTCAATAAATGTGAAACCTTAGCTTAAAATCGGAGTACATAGCTGCGAAAATTAATTTGTCATGATCCAATAATTCAAACTCCTCTTGCGTACGTAGTACGAATATCTTTACAAGAAGTTGGAACTAAAATTAAATATATGAGGCATGGTAAAAGTTCATAAATTCTAGTACAAAATATGCACTTTTTAACAAACACTTGATATATACTCCCACTTGCCACCAATAATTTGAAATAATAGAGAAACTTTGGTCCCCCAAAAACAAACTCACACAAACCGTTTAAGTTCGTTTAATAGTGGCCGACATGGCTCTTCGATGCCGGGTGGTGTGTGTGCCTTTCATTAACTTTGATGATAAGAATTCTACACCACTTTTCTCTATCACGGCGGATCTAAAATTTTCACTAAAACATTTAAAAATTAAAAATATAATGCTTAGTGATTTGAATTTGAAATTAATTTGAATTTTCTAAACCACAAATTTTAAATGAGAAATCCAAATATATTAATGGCGAAACAAGATTTCAATGATTTCGTCTCCTAATTTCTTTATAGGAAATTCAGAATCTCACAAATTGGGATGGATTTGACTCTGAACCATGTTGAAATTAGATCTTAAGCCTAACTCACACACAAAAACTAGCTAATAAGGGCAAGTTTGTCCAAATCCATATAAGGAGACCAAATTTTCATCCCTCACCGATGTGGGATATTTTAACGATTGTTTTAGATGAACACCCTAACAGAACCATAGATCTTCCCAACAACACAACTGTGAATATGATTAGTGGCGGAATTAGTAATTTGATGAAGAATGTGCAAATTAAATACACACTTATATTGATCAAATTTAACCTCTGTACACCATATAATTTTCTGATGAAGGGTGTAGATCGAACTACCAGTCTAACGTGGCTTTGCCCTTGAATATGATAGAGCTCTTCCATTGATAGAGTCAAAACATAGATTGAAGCTAGGTGTACTTCAAAATTTTAAGCTTCGTCCACTTGTGTATATAAAATCTAAAGTGAAGTATGTAACTAAACTATGTGCATATGGTCTTTCCTTATCGGCAATGAATAATGTTGATAATGGGGCCTCCTCCTTATATGCACATCACATGCGTTAAAGCTCAAGTTTGATCATTGTACTTTCCCGACACAGACCACTTAAAGTTCAGATATTTTGTTTCAAAATACTGTTTAGATATTTTCTATAGTTTTAAAAAGAGAAATTAGCAAATATACTAGTTAATTAGTCACCATAGCTATAGTTTTAGTTAATTACTATTCATAACCAACATTAAGTGATAATTACGTAAATTTGGGCTTTCGATTTGTATAATTCACACGTTTGTATAATTCAGAAGTTGTTTAATATAATTTGTATAACTATTTAAAGTTAAAATGTTTATGTTTGTATGAATATGTTATTTTGATTTTATACAAAAATAGCTAAATTATACAAACATATTCATAAATCATACAAACTCACCAATGAAATATATAAAAAAGCAGCTTAAATGACAGCTACAACCTACAATCCATAAAAATACAAACTGTCACTAGTAAATTTATTAGAGTCCGGAGCCTAAAGGGTATAAAATGTTAACAAAAATTCCAAAACAATATATGAATTTTTATTTTAACCAAAACGGCAAAATCGCTCACGTAGTAGCGATTTCTTCCGTCGGAAAAAGCAAAATCGCTGCTATAGCAGCGATTTGCAAAATTTTATTTTATTTTTTTTTAAAAAAAAATTCAAAGGAATCGCTGCCAAAGCAGCGATTTCCGAATTAACTTTTTTTTTAATTGTTGTTACTTTAAATTTTTTTATTATTATTTGTTTGTCATTTCTTTTTTTAAAAAAAAAAATTAAAAATCAAATTGCTACAAGTGCAGCGATTTTATTTTAATTTTTTTTTAAAATTAAATCGCTGACAAGGCAGCAATTTTAAATCGAATTTTTTTTTTCAATTTTTAAATCGCTCAAATGGCAGCGATATATTAGAAAAAAAATTAATTTTAAGTAAATCGCTGTACTGGCAGCGATTTACTATATTTTTTTTTATTTTTAAAAATCGCTCAGAAAAATAATCCTCCGTATTTTTGTGTAGTAAATTTGTGCAATTTTTTTTTCTCCAATTTTTAGTCTACTTTATTTTCTTTTACTTTTTTAAAGTAGACAGGATTTACTACCATTAAAAAAAAATTAAAGTAAACTAAAAAAATTGGAGAAAATCGGGAAAAAAAAATTACACAAATTTACTACACAAAAATACGGAGGATTATTTATTTGAGCGATTTAAAAAAAAATAAAAAATATAGTAAATCGCTGCCAGTGCAGCGATTTAACTAATTTTTTTTTAAAAAAAGTTATAAAATCACTTCCACTGCAGCGATTTATTAAAAAATTAAAAAAATAATTCGATTTAAAATCGCTGCCTCGACAGCGATTTAATTTTAAAAAAAAAAAATTGAAACAAAATCGCTGCACTTGCAGCGATTTGATTTTTCATTTTTTTTTTTAAATGACAAATAAATAATAAAAAAAAATTCAAAGTTAAACAACAATAAAAAAAAAAAGTGAATTTGGAAATCGCTGCTTTGGCAGCGATTCCTTTGAATTTTTATTTTTATTTTTTTTAAAAAAAATAAAATTTCGCAAATCGCTGCTATAGCAGCGATTTTATTTTTTCCGGCGGAAGAAATCGCTACTACGTGAGCGATTTTGCCGTTTTGATTAAAATAAAAATTCATATACCATTTTAGAATTTTTATTAATATTTTATGCCCCTTAGACTTCGAACTCAAATTTATTATATATATATATTGACTGCTTGCGAAAGTTTCTCTAATAAAAAAGCGATCGACCTTTGGATATCTCCTCTTATTAAGAAGCCCGTTGTGTTATAAAAGTAATTAATACGTATATTATACAGGATCCACATCTTTCACCAGCACTAAATATCTTCTTCCTTATAAGAGTATAGTTTGAGCCCCATTTATGACCATCAAATGTAGTCTATGCCCCATTTGTTTTTTGTAGTTTGGATTGACTTTTTAAATTAGCTTATAAACTAAAAGATAAAAGTAATAAGTTACGAAATATTCAACTCTTAAGCATTTACCCTTTTTTGAGTATTTTGGACCTAAACTTAGAATATAATTTAAGGGCATTTTTTTAAATCTTTTCCAAACATTATAAGAAATAGAAAAAAGATCTCAAAAAGCCAATAACAGTCAAAATAAATCAATTCAAACGTTCATTTTCTACTCCTTTTAACTTATTTTTTCTAAAATAGATTTCATTTTTACTTGTCACTTTTGACATATCAAGAAAAAACAATTAATTTTTTCCATGTTTTATCCTCAACATTAAACACTATCTCCAAATCATTTTCCAAGACTTTATACATAACATCATTTAATAAATATAGTTTGGTAAAATACCTATATCAATAATTGTTTTCTTAATGAATGTGTCAATTCAAAAAGTGACAAGTAAAAGTGAACGGTGGTGGAAGAGTAGTAAATCTGTTTAGGAAACACCATTAGATAGTTGCTCAAGTACCTAATGATCTAAATTTAAATCAATGTAATCGGATTTAAGCATCTCTAGCCAAAGGAAACAATTGAGGTTCTAACTCTTCTTGAAATTAGAGTAATATACAATTGATTATGCCTTTCTAATGTGCAAACACGTATTTTTCAACATTGCTTTAACTACGATATAGAAATAGAACTTGTTTTGTATACTATTAAATGGAACAGTACAAAGTTCATCCCCACTCCCACTTGAGAGTTTTCGCTATAAATGCAGAACCCTTCATTCCCATTTTCATCACACTCAACTCAACTAGCTTTAATTAGTTATTGAGAAACAAAACAAACAAACAAAAGGGTTATTGAAAGAGAGAAATGGAAGGTTGTTGTAATAACCATTACAATTTTCTCACTGTCTTTCTTATTTTATTAGCCTTCACTACTTTAACTTCATCAGCAAGGCCAGCAACCGGACATACAAATACAGAGTTTATACGAACATTATGTAAGTCAACAACTTATCCTAACCTATGTTACCGTTCATTATCAAGCCGTTCAAGTGCTATTGGAGTTTCTCCACAACTTCTAGCACATGAATCTCTCTCCGTTAGCCTCGAAACAGCCCAATCAACATCCGCTATGATGTTGAAATTGGCACACAGTCAAGGCATGACGCCTAGAGAAGTAGGCGCCATGCAAGACTGTGTGGAGGAATTAAGTGACACAGTAAGTGAACTCAGAAAATCTTTAGGAGAAATGAAGCAATTAAGGGGAAGAGATTTTGACATGAAAATGAGTGATATTCAAACATGGGTAAGTGCTGCCTTAACCAACGAAGACACGTGTACGGAAGGATTCGCCGGAAAAGCGATGAACGGGAAAGTTAAGACAGAAGTAAGGGGAAAGATTGTTGAAGTTGCACATATGACAAGCAATGCTTTGGCTTTGATCAACACCCTTCATGCCTAAACTAATTAATTAAAACGACAATGTGTTATATATTATAATTAATCTTCTTTTAGAAAGAGTGTACTTAATTAAATTAGTTGATTGATGTAATATAATAGATAAGATATCTGTTTGTGATGAATTTCTTAAATAAATAAAATTGTTACTCCAATTTACTGAATGATACACGGTACATCAAGAGTACTTTCTTTGAAGATATATTCCTCCCCATGTTTTACTTTATATGATATAATAATTACCACTAATTTATTTCAATTTGAATATTTTTGTGTGACTAGGGGTGTAATTTAAGAAAATAGGAAAAACTTTTGTGTTATGTGATTGTTAAAATAATGTCCTATAATATCTTATAATAGAAAACAAATCAGGCCAAATATTGAAATTAAATGGTTATCATCATTTATATTTATTGTATAAATTTTATACTACTTTAAAAATTAGAATTTTCTAGCTTAAATATTAGATTATTAGAATACCCTCAACTAAAAACACTTAATTTAGCATATTTTCTACATTTTATATTTATATTTATTTATTTATATATTATATTAAAAGTAGACATCTGTTCACATTGAAAGATTGTGACTTTTTCAGATAGTTGTGATTTTTTCAAAGAATTGCAACTTCTATGAGGAGTTGTGACTTGTTCGGATAGTTGTGATTTTTTCAAAGAGTTGTAACTTCTTTGAGGAGTTGTGACTTTTTCGAAGGGTTGTGACCTTTTCAATGAATTGTGACTTTTCGATAAATTGTGATTTTTTCAAAAGGTTGCGACGTTTTCAAAGCATTATGACTTTTTTGATGAGTTGTGATTTTTTTCTATGAGTTGTGACTTTTTTGATGAGTTGTAATTTTCATAATAAGGACAATAAGCACATATTAATACAACCATTTATTGGCTATAAATAAAAAAGTTTAATTTCCTCTTGTTTTAGACTAAATTTTTGAGTTAATAACTTTGGTGGTCACTTAACTATTAACTCTTTTCACAGAAAGTCACTCAACTTTCATTTTTAACTCAAAAGTCACTTAACTATGACTTCTTTGCATAGAAAGTCACTCACCCTATTTTATTATTTTTTTTCACTAAAATTCGCTAACATGGAATTTTTTTTTAAGTAAAAAATTTAAAAACCAAATACATATCCATTTAAACCAGTTAATGACGCAACCCATTTAACCCGACCCGCTAAAAATATGATATTTAATTTTTTATTTTATGATTGGCTCCCCAAATCATTCTCTTTGTCTCTTCTTTCTCCTTAGCGTTCCTCTTCTGCCTTTGTCTAATTTCTCGATTTTAAAATCTCCAAAATTTCACCATTGATTTTTTGATGTCGAATCTGCTCATGAAAGCAACTATAGATTCCGTATACAAGGTTGCCTTGAGAGTTGAGCTAGACAGCATGAGCGGTTCAAATGAACAAGGCATAAACTTCATTGTTGCATTTGATGATGCAAATGTAATGACACTTTGGAGATATGTTGATATCTTATGGAAGATTAAAAGAGTCCTTAATATCGAAACAGAGTTAAGTTCAAAGAAATATAAAAACTGTTGATGCATTTGTTTATAAATTGGTCCATAGAAAAGTTGAGCAGATGAGTACTCCAAAAGTTGATTTATCTGTAAGTGAATCGCCTTTTAGTGTGTAAATGAGATTGCTACTACTGCTTCAATCACTGAGGGCTTGAATTCCAAGAAGCGAATTTCTTTTAGTGTGCTTAGTATTGACTGTTGTATTTGCATCTTCATGAGTATATTCCATCTTCAATGGTGAAATTTTGGAGATTTTAAAATCGAGAAATTAAACAAAGGCAGAAGAGGAACGCTAAGGAGAAAGAAGAGACAAAGAGAATGATTTGGGGAGCCAATCATAAAATAAAAAATTAAATATCATATTTTTAGCGGGTCGGGTTAAATGGGTTGGGTCATTAAATGGTTTAAATGGATATGTATTGGTTTTTAAATTTTTTACTTAAAAAAAAAATTCATGTCAGCAAATTTTAGTGAAAAAAATAATAAAATAGGGTGAGTGACTTTCTATGCAAAGAAGTCATAGTTAAGTGACTTTTGAGTTGAAAATGAAAGTTGAGTGACTTTTTGTGAAAAGAGTTGATAGTTGAGTGAACACCAAAGTTATTAACTCCTAAATTTTTTTAAGTTTTCTGTACTACTTCTTACAAAAATGCAAGTGTAATTTATAATCCTAAGTGAGTTAGAAGTTCAACGAAGTTTAAAATACTACTATTCTTGACATACAAAATGGCATGTCATCAAATAAATTTTCATTTGGTAAGAGAATGAACTATCAGAATAACTTTAATTTAGGTATACCTAATTACAATAGATGCAACACACATAATCATTGCTTTATAAACTAATTATACCTATAAATGGTTGCTAATTAAAGAATAAGTAAAAAAAATAGAACCTGAATTTGTCACTTTCTTTTAATCATTTCTTTGACGTGGCCCTTTTTGCCATATACTATCAAATCATATATAACTTTATATATACACGTACAATGCATGTATAAAAAATTACTATGTAAAAAAAATCTTTTTAAACCAACTAAAAAGAAAAAGGGAAATATTTAAACTAATAGGAATACTATTTTGAAGGTAAAAATGAGTGTTTATACCAAAACTAATAGGAATAATATTGGGTGTGTCATCCCTGAATGTGCTCTGTAGTGGACGGTGTTTTACATCATATATTTGAGGAACATCATTTTAACAGCATGGTGAGATATATAAGAAACAGTGAAAGAATTGTGAAATGTTTAACGACGTAAGAACTGCAAACAGGTTTGGGGCTTAACTCTATGTAGAATTATTGACCTAAATAATTTGTTATCTGTCCCAAGGAATAGGGCCACATCTAGGCATGAGTCAATTGCTAACTTGCTTTTTAATATTTAGGCACATGGATAGTCATCTTTCAATAGGGCCCTTGAGACAATGAGTTGCATCAGTGTTTTACCCCAACAGACTTTGTTTGCATGGGTGGTACTATTAGATCACATGCTACACTGAACTTTGTTGTCGAATAGCATTTCTTAATAATAATCACTGTGCCCCATCCCCATGTGTATCTAGCTAGCAAGCACCATTTTAGTTTGTTTTGAAAATATTTTTCTGGAAAATCTGTGGTTCTTTTATTTATTTTCTTGTGTTTGATACATAAAAACAAAATATTTATGCACATACACAATGAGCTTGCAAACCAAGGGAAGGTTTAAATGCAGTTGCTTTTTATGTCAAGCAGAAAGGAATCAGTCATTATGCTTATTGCTTAGGGAGGGAATAAGGCAGGACAAGCAGAGGCCACAAACAATATTTAAAATTAACATGTTCAGCAAACCCAGCTTGACAAAGAGCTACTTTTCCTCATGAATAGCCTTTCAAACTGAAAAGCAATGTGGTCTCTGAAAAAACAAGCCATGATCTTTCTATTTGTGTTAGTGATTTTAGACCTAGAAGTGATTTCTGGCAAACTTGTTAATTGGGATAAAAGTTATTTCTTAACTGCTCCTAAAATATCTGCTTACAAGAACAATAGAATTAGAAATTGTACTGGTATTATGGAACAAGTCCTCTTTTCCTTTACTTATCTTGGATGTCTCCTGTATGTTGGTAGAAAAAGACAGCACTTTTTTGATGATATGGTTAGTAAAGTGGTTTAGAGGCTTCAATGGCTGGCATGACAAGTTACTATCCTATTATGGCAACATTGTGCTAATTAAGAGTGCTCATACTCTATCTGTTTGACTCCTCCTAAAGGTATGTCACTGGAGAAAACATATGGGAAGAAATCCCCTATAATTTTCGTCTCTACTGAGATTTAAACCTGAGACCTCAAGGTTCTCAACCCATTTCATTGAGCACCACGTCACACTTTTGGATGCCTCTTTGGTCAACTTTTGTCAAACATAAATATTGTAATAGATCTCACTTGATCAATAAACAATGGTACTCATAATTACATGGCCGGACACATATGGTTCAAGTTAGGGAAAAGCAGAGGGTCACATGATTCAGCAAATCAACTCAGTTACTTACAAATCTTTGGCGGGCAATTGGTTTCGTACAGGTCAAATTGCTCATCTGGTTCCTGACGGGATCACAAGCTCTATCTGCTAAAGAGTTCATCCTTAATGGAAAACAGAATCTGGCTACATTAATGTATTTCTCCTTGATAATATCATTTCTTACATTAGTGACATTGAAATAGGAAATCTATACAGGGAAGGATAAAGTATTTTGAGACCTCACAAATGGTGGAAAGTACTCTAACAAAACAGCTTGCCATCTTGTAAGAACTACCAGACATTCTTTTGTTCCTTCTAAAATGTCTTTTCTTACTTGGAAATTGTGGAAGGATAAACTTCCTTTTGAGGAAGTCATATCCATGTTTGGTAGATATGTGGATTCTCATTGTAACTGCTGCATAGACCCTGAAAAGAAAACTATTGATCATATTTTAAGTGAACGTAAAGCAGCCAGTTATAGTTGGCATCTGTTTGATTCAACTCTTGGTATTAAGCATAGACCATATCTCATTTAGATATTTAACAGACTCTTGGTGGCAAGAAAGAACTGTAAATGATGTGCATAAATTAATCCCTCATATTTCCTATATATTATTATATGTTGGACCCTTTTGAAAGAAACATGTTCTTGGAGATATGGAAGGAAGAAAAAGTTGAGTGTATATAAGATGGAACAACTAATAAGATGACAAGCAGCAACAAGCAAAGCTTTTCCAAATTACAAGCTAAAAATGCCATGAACACTTTTCTATGATAAGCTAGCGAGGCTGCAACCTATCCCCAAGATCATCACAGTGTATTGGCAAAGACCAGAAGCATGGAATTTCAAACTCAACAAGGATGGAAGCTTCAACAATGGCAATAGGAAGTCTGGCATAGGGGGAGCTCTCAGAGATGACCAAGGGGATTTACTCATGGATTAATCCAATGCAACAGTCATAATTTAGCAAAACGTCAAGGAGCCTGGTTTGGAACAAATAAGAATGTTCAAGATGGCTTCTCTAATTTCATTGTCAAGTTGGACTCATTGCTGGTGAGTAATATACTGAGGGAAGGGAAGGCTAACAGCTAAAAGTTGAATAAGATAATAGATGATACTTCAAGCATGCTCGTCCAGATTAATGCTCAGTATGCTCATTGCTATAGGGAGGCTAATCAATTTGCAGATTGGCTAGCATAATTGGCAATGGATACTCAACGGGCAACCTCTACTTCTCGGCCCAGCTGCTTCCAACCGGTCCAATGAACCTAGTTTAACGACCAAATATGATAGCCAATTTTTTTGTAAGTCTAGTCTTTACTCCTTTAAAAGGTGTGCTGGGAATAATCCTTTTTGCTGACAGCCTTTTTTGGTAGGATAGTCTCTATTGTTGTATTTGAGGTATTGCCTGCCTCTTGTACCAGTTTGCTCTAAATAAAATGCAATATACTCGGCAAAACTGGGAATTTTTTTTAAAAATAAAAATAAATTAACTTTCTATCTGTTCAGGAGCTTCTGGTTGAGGAACCACTAAATGGGCTTTTGGTTTTGTATCTGTACCTTCAATTATAATGTTTAAGGAAAAATATGTTATGTAATGTGTACATTAACTACACAAACTTAGCAGAATAATATGCTTAAAGTTACCAGAAAAACAGAGCTCAAAGTTAGACGTGAGCGTGAAAATAGATAATTTTATGAAAAAGTTAGTAAAAAATTATGTCTTAATAAGTATGTGAATAATGTGCATGCTACTACGCTAGGGGGATATATTTTAAAGACTACATACATGATCCACTGTACCATTGACACAATTTATGGTCAAAAGGAAAACAAAGAATATTATCTGAATAAGAAAATAAAGAGAATATCGCAAAGTAAAAAGTAAGCAACAACAACATACCCAGTGTAATCCCACAAGTAGGGTCTGAAAGTAAAATGTAAAGAGTAAAACAATAAAAGCATAAACGGGGCAGAGCGGGGTGAAGGTTGGGGCAAGGCCGGGTGACAGGTTGGGCAGGGAAAATATATGAAAAAACCGTAAATGCGCTGAGCTCGTCAAATTATTTGTGGGTTAAGGCTTGTCCAGCCCCCACACGCCCTGTGCCCCATCTATATCCCTAATTATGCCATGTATTACGTGATTGGGATAAAACTGTTAAGAGATAAAACAGAATGTACATTTTATTCATATTGAACTACTTGCTGCAGAGAAAAGTACAAATTTACTGTGTAGTAATCTATTCAGAAAGTTTACCTGTAGTATTAGTAATTAGCATTGTGAATTCCCCTAATACAAGGTTAAACTATTGATGCATGATGTAGCGTAATATTCTTTATCATATTCACACTCAGCAAACAATGATAGCCTAAAATAGTTAACCACATAGATACATTAGCAAACATTCCAAGATTTACTGATAAAGGAAAGAAGAAGTGATGGCAACCGGACTGATACACAAACAGCCTATGGTTGAACACGTCAAAAGCTCATGAGATAATGTTAAATCAGAAAAGCTTTCAGAAGTTGCATTTATAAAGGCAACTTACAACAACATCCCCTTGAAGCCATAGCATATAAGAAGCCTCTCTTTAGTCAGTCAAACACATTGGGAATAAACAAGAGTTACAATAATAATCATGAAACCCTCTTAGGAGGTGTCATGTTATTAATAAGAGAAATGGTTGTACCAATAGCAAAAGTTGCACCACGTATCCTGCAGAATAAGCACTTGGTCAATACATCAACTGTATGCAGCATATGATGAACCAGATTTGCAATGTGAAGCTTACCCAGTACGACAGCTGCAACCTTTAGAGTATCCAAATTTGTATAATTTTGGAAAGTCTAGAAAATAACATCACTAGATTACTTTTTGGTCAAGTAAAACAGACAGCAAAATATCAAAGAAGGAAGCAAATACACAATAACATCATTAGATTATTTTAATAAAGCAAAAATGATAGCATGAAATCAAAGAAAGAAGCAAATTCAAATAAAATCAAAAGAATGACCAGCTTCTTGCAATTGAGAAAGGATCACCGGAAGTAGTTGACTAGTTCCGAAGGAATGAAAAAGTAGATAGGCTGTAAAGATGGTACTTTGTATTCCAAATAAGTAATCGTACTTAGCGCTTGATGACATTCTTTTACTTCCATATCTTACCAATCAACCCATAAGAAAGCTATTTGGAACACTGCCAAATTCACTTCCCAACCTCATGGACAATTAGATAAACAAAAATATCAATTTTTCACTTCGATGCTAAAAGAGGCAACCATAGAGTGAAAGAGGGAACGGCGAGACCGGTGAACACAGAGCAGGGAACCTTTGACAAAGGATACAAAGGCAATAGCAGGTGGGGATGGTCATAATAAGAAGGGGCAGCAATAGAGTGATAAGGAAGAGGAAGAGACAAGTCGAACCTCTTCTCCTTTTTGGGCATAAATAGAGAAAGTTGAACTATAACAAGCTACCTACCTTCAAACAACAACTAGTAGCCCATTTTTCTCATCGGAATGAATAAATACATAACCATACCTCAAATGAGAGATTGCTCAAAGCAAGATATGCCACTGACAACAGGATCGACATCGACGATCATAGGCATAAAACTTCAAAAGGTAGGATCGGCTTCTCTCTCGACCTAATTATAACAAGATAGAATGTTCCATTAAAAGGTGAATGACCAAATTGATCAGCTCATAAATGCGATCCAATAGCAAACCTAGTTCCCCTGACAGAATAGAGGCGAAACCAACTGCAAGGGAATAAACGAAAATTCTATTGGTTGGCTCCTTCTTTATTAATGAAACAAGGCCAAATACATAAACAGATCCCTAAACTTGTCGGGGTTTTCCCTCAAGTACCTCCACTATGCTATTTTCCTATTGAATCATTGAACCACTCATAATTTGTTCCTTTTAAACACCGTTGGTTGATGTGGAACCACAATTTGTGAGGAATATTAATAGAGGATACATATGTTGTTCCAGAATACATTAGTAAAATTGATAGTGAAAATGTTCGAGAATGATTGTGTTTTACTTTAAGTCATTCGAACATATTAGAAAACAACTGAGACTAACACACAGTTTGTCTTCATTCATTTAGTCAAAATCATTACAATACAAACACAATTGAAGGCATTTACAATAAAAAGTCGATTAAAATTAGCCAACAATGTTTAAAAGGAACAAATTATGGGCAGTTCAATGATTCAATAGGAAAATGACGTAGTTGAGGTAGTTGAAAGGAAAAACCCAACAAATTTAGGAATTTGTTTATGAGTTCATCTACTGCTATAATCAATTGAGTGACTACCTGCAGCACATGACGCAAATTTTGTGGTATGATACATCAATTTGCTCAAATGTTGTTATTCCAAAACATAATGCGTATAATGCTCAAAACGAGATAATAAAATAGTTGAGCCTCGGGGTCTTCTTTATTCCCTTTAGTTTTAATTATCAATATCAATGTTCAAGTAAGAAAGAAATAACACAATCACGAACGAATCGAACACCAGGGATTGGAAACCCCAGTACCCTATTGGATTCTAAACTAAAATGTCAATGGTGGCACAATTCAAGTTGAGATGATGAATTAGTGGTATCTTACTGAGAAACTAATTTAACACCATCTCAACACCTTAAAAATAGCCCAAAAATAACCATTTCTGACAAAACTAGGGATGTTTAAGTAATAGTAACAAAACAAATTCAACGTACAAACCTGAGCGAAGATCAATTTGGCGAGACGGGACTTTGCCTTTGCAACTTTTGTGCATCCTACCAGACAATTGGCAGTAATTGAATTTAAGAAGATTTAAATGAAACATGGGAGTTGAGGGAAATGGAGAAGAGGAGAGAGTCTGGAATCGACGACCATGCGGTAGGAGAAATCAGAGCGATCGGTTCCGGACGGCCTCCCTCTTGCTACTGCCCTTTGATTCATATTCTGCCGCCTGTTTCTCAATTTGACGACTTCATCAAAGTTGAAACCCAGCAGCGTATTCTATTATTGACACAGAGCCACACCCAGAAAGAATGTTATTACTACTCTGTTTCAATTTATACCTTTGACCTAAAATTTTCTTATATTTATTATTTATTTTGAATTGTCAATTATAACTTATAGTAAATAGTTTATAAATATATAAATTTCATTTCAAAAATTAAGATATCATAATCAAATTTCTCACTTTTAAATAAGTGTCTAGCACAGTGATATAAATGAATGAATTGGTTTTGCAGGCACTAGCAAATTTTACTTAGTTTTAAGTTCTAGAGTATTTATAATAAACATTTATTTTTATATATAAAGATTTGAAAAAAAATATTTTTCTTCTATCAAGTTTGTAAGTATCCAAGAGATCTTAATTTCTTGAAATAAACTAGAAGCCGAGGCTGAAGAATTGTTTTATGCACGAGGAAATTATTGAGATTTCATTCCCTCTTACGATTTGAATAGAAGAAATAGCATTTAAACATTTTTTATGTCTAAAAATGAAAATTTTCGGTTTTAAAACAAAACATAAATAAAAAGATTTGATAAAAAACTAGAAAACTATTTCTCGCATTTATTTTTCAAAAATGTTATCTCATAAATAAAATAACATGCTTGTACTTTTAAGTGATATCTGATAATATGAGATTATGCAATAGAATATCTGGTGCGACAAACGTAGAATGGTCACAGTGATACGCAAATTAATTATTCTACTATTTCTTCAGCTTTTGCGATTAAAACATTCAGCAAGATCCAGGGCCAAGTAAGAAGTACATGTAGCCAATTACTTTTAGGTGATGTTTTGTATATTTCAAAAGAGTAGCAAAAACATATAAATGATGCAAATTTTCTTTAATTCCTTGTATAGAAACACACAAGTAATAATACTACAAGTTTCAAGAGTGAAAGATAAAATACAAAAAGATTATCAGACACTCTATGCTTCTAAGTTGTACCCCTTCTCTCTGCCTGAAGTTCCAGTAAGGTACACTTTTGACAAAATGAGAGAAGAAATTTCAATAATCTGTACATATTTGAGTTACTATGTCCAAAAGTATTCAGGACTAAGGATGAGCTTTAAAATAAGCTAAGAGGCCAACAAGAGGTGCGTTTACATATGTAGTTGGTTCTGACTGGGCAGCATTAGGTCTAGAATCAACAAAATAATCTTTGATATCAGGTCCTCCAACCACTGCCCCTATATGCAAGTTGGGATTTGGATTTTCACTGAGGAAATATGGTGTCCCTTCTTTGCATCCCATCTTCTCTGGATGTTGATCGATAGACGGCAATGAAGCTCCTCTATGGTGTATTCTTTGAGGAAATTTTGTTCCAAACCCAACCATGTATGACATGTTCATTGGATTTATCCCAAGAATATAATTCACCTGCAGTCATCATATCATATGTACCTCCGTTAGTTTATTAGTTTCTTTCAAATTTGTCACGATTTCGTTGTTATTCTAATATGTAGAACACACTACAATACCTGGCTTCTTGCAAAACGAATGAGCATCTTTTGAGTTACATCAATGTTGCCACAACGAATGACTCTGCTCTTCATGTAGCGCGCATAGGTAAGAAGTAGAAATGACAGAGCTGTAGGATTTTGCATATTACATATCCCTGATTTGTAAATGAATCCACCTGCAAAAAGAATTGAGGATGAAACAATTAGTATAATCATTTTTCGCTTTTAAAGTTGAAGATAACAGGAGGGGGGCGGGGAACTATACCTGGAGTGTATCTGACTGTATTGGTGGGAGATTCAGGCAATACACTGCAGACGAATGTATCAGCGTATGGAAGGAAGGGGTTAGCATTAGAAGGGTTATCGAGAACAAACTGTAGTAATGTCCACAAAAGTGAAAGATGTTAGATTGAATCAAAGATATATATGCAGAATAAATAAGAGTTTGCTCTAGCTAGTTAATAAACCTTGGAGATAAGCACATTGATACCAGCATGCTTGGCATCCCATCCGAATTCTGATAAGCCACTTTCCATGTCTGATTTGAAGTTTATTATATTTTGTTTGACGTAGATCCAATACATAGGCTTTCTTGTAGCTTTGAGGAGCCACGCTGCAGCCCAAAGCAATTCATCCTGTTCAACTAGGAATATTAAGAACTTGCTGAATGTCAAAACAATTTGAATATTATTAAGCCTTCATACTTACTTTGTATCCATTGTAATCACAATAGAATGGGCACACCCAAGATCCTATGTGATCATTGTAAGATCCCCTGTATTTATCTGCAAATTCAAAAACCTGAAATTCGCGCAAAAACAATAGCATTATTTTCAGCTCAACTGTTTGGTAGTACCGAAAAGGAACACTTTAGTTGTCTTATTAATAAGACTTCCTCTGTTTCCAAATATTAGTAGTCATGGCAAAGTGAATATATTTCAAAAAAAATTGATGGCTAGTAGCTTATTGTTACCTGAACAGCTCTGTTGAACAAGCAATTTGGAATATGCGGGATCAGTGCGCTTAAAAACCACGGAAGCAGCAGCTAGAGCAGCAGCAATTTCAGCAGAAACTTCAGAACCAGGAGCTTGTGCGGTAACTGCAAAAGCAGTACGAGGAGTGTCCATATCTTCAGGCCTTTCCCAACAGTTGTGATCGCCCTCCGCATTACCTACTTGTGCATATACCACGTTGGGAATGTTTGTTGCCTTCAAGAAATAATCCGTCGACCACCTGATAGCCTCCATGGCATGTTGCAAGTCTGGTCCCATTGAATTTTTAAACTGCTCCACACTCCAAGCCAACATGGTCGTTGTAAAAGCCATTGGAAAGTGGAACTTGACATTGTCACCAGCATCATAGTACCCACCTACCAAATCCACCTGAAAAAAAATTCCCTCTGAATCAATCAAATGTATATAATGTACCAAAATGTCATTTGAATCATGTGTTAACGGAATTAAAGAGTTACTACTGAATATAGGAAGTGACATTTTTTTTTAAAACAGACTAAAAAAAAGTAAGACGCTTAGATTGAGATAGAGGGAACTAGTATCATAATTTATGTATGCTTACACCCTTGTCAGCTCCATCAAGAAGAGCAGATCCTTTCTCCAAGTCACGCGCTGGTTAGGGGGTAATTTACCAGACCTTTGTCCCTCGAAGAAGAGAATACTCTTTGTTAAGGCATCAGCATAATTAGGATTACGAACGTTAATTGCTACAACCGTTGCTGTCAAGCAGACAAACATTGCTGTATTATTCTCAGCACTAGACATTAAGAGATAATTTTCCGCTACCAATCATCTTTAATTTCTCAATATTCGTCTTGGACTAAGTACGATGTTCTGTTGTTTTTATTCACCAGAAACTATCATTTGACATTATATATATACTTGTCCAAAGAACCCTTCCATCCCTTGTATGCTTTTCCATAAAGATTGGAAAAGCAAGCCTTGGAAATGCAAGTTCATTCTACAAAAGCAGACTAATGATCTCTGATTGAAGTATTGCAGGGGACGACAATATTTTTTTATTTCTGTGGGTATAGACATAACTAGTTAACAACTTTTTAAACTCTAATTCATATAATTGTACACGAACATCGGTATGATAGCGTATCTCAAATGATACGGAAGTCTATATGAAGTTACCTTTATGAGCGGAAAACAAGTTGCCATGGTATTAGCTCATGAACTATAGTGTTGACTACTCTAATTAATTTATTGATCATCCAAATAAAGTTAAATTATTCACGAATAGGATTTGATGCATTGCTTGTATATTGTGTATATCAGTCTATAAATGGAATGAAAAACTAAAAGTTAAAAATTTCAGATGATTTGACTAGGATATAATATGATAATTAGAAGGTGAATTTGTTTAAACCGAAAGCATAATGAGATGTAAAATCCAAATAGCCGCCATAATTTCTTCTCAAGGATATAATTTGCGTCAAGCAAATAATAATAATAACAAAGAAAGTATTTTTGTAATAATAGTAATATTTGATTTCAATATAAGTGTAATAATCTCTATAAATTGTTTATTAAAATTCAAATAGCTTCCTTTTCGAGGATTGCAAGATCCATTCCCAAATTAAAGTGAAATCCCGAACAAGTTACATTATATTAGCTCTGCCTCTAGTTATTGGTTGACTTTTAAGTTTCTTTCTATCTAAGCACCTTTAATTTCATTCCCCCCACCCAAAGAAAAACCATTTGTAAGTTTGCCTTATATTTCTTCATATCACAGTGTCAAAACATGTTTGACTGGAGAAGAGATTTTTAAAACTTTTTTTTTAAAAAAATTGGGGGTGGGAAAGGGAATACAATATGGAGAGTCAAACTTTAAGCAATAACGTAATAGTTCAAGTAGCCAACCAAAAAAACTATTAGGTTTTTTAGAACTTGTGATCTAAAATAAACTATTACAGTATGATTTGGCAAATTGCAAGTTACAATTGGAGAAGTACTGGCTATTACTGGAGAACTATTTGTTAGGCCTACGGATCCGTGATCCATAGATTGCATTAAAGCACAAGTCCAGAAAAGCAAGTGTAAAGTTTCCTAAAAGTCATGCAACTCTACAAAACTAAGCAGTTCAAACAAATAGGATGAATTTTAATCATTCAAAATTCATATTTTTGGCAAAGTTCGACTACGTATCCCATTAATATTATGGACTATGGAATACTAAATTCTACTGATAGAGAACAAATTTTTGGGTATTTTAGGGAGAAAATGTCTAAACATTAAGTATTAACGTGGTTTGATTCATATGACTTATAGTTTGTCTACTCTTTTGGGCCTGATGCAGTTTTACCGGAGTTGTCATAATTGACTTGTTATAACTAGTAAACAATCGTCAAATTAAAAAGCTTAGAGCGCATGCCGGACCTAGTCTATTTTATTATTATTATCAAAGATAACCAAAGTTGTTGCGCAGATTATAAGAAATTTGTATGGAACTCATATGAAACTTGTAAATCTTTGACACACAAACTTATGAAAGAAAAATTGAACTGGAAATTGCACGTGTAATATTGAAATATCTATTAATAACAAGTACTATTAATTACATGCGGCAACATATATATAAGTATTGAAAATCCATTATCACTTGGCTTGAAGCTTACAAACCATTGGTTGAAACTAAAAACTAATCAATCGATAGCTTCTCCGGTAGATGTCGGCCGTGAACAGTGAAAATAGGAGAATTAGATGTATGGAGTTTTACTTTAAAGAATAAATTAAAATTTATTGTTTTACCTTTTATTAAATAATTTTGGTTAATAATCTTTAAAAAATAGTTATGAAATAATTATGACATGACACTAATATATGACGTGGATATGACATGTCATTTATGTAAAAGAGAGTGAGCCACACACATGTTTGGAGGGCTTAAAAGTTTCATTTTAATTGAGTCTAAGGGTTTAGTTGACAAATGATTACGGAAAAGGATCCAGAATACAAATTGATACAAGCATAAGGGTCCATCAAACCATTTCACCAAAAAAAGAAGCACTAGTTATTCATGGAATTCGAACTCATAACATAAGGACAATTCTTGAACACCTTATCCACTAAGCTAAGCTTCTCATTTGTTTCAAGAGATTCATTATACATACTCATAAAATCATAATTTTGTCTTATATATAGTATAATTTTTCGACGAAAGGGATTCGGGTGAATCCATGGGCACCACCTAGATCCGCCTATGTCCCTGGATCAAGTTTGGCCTACATATAGGAATGACAGAATGATTCATTAATATGGGTATCAAACTCATTTAAAATGGATAAATTGTTTTTAGAAAAAATTACTTAATAAGACATACATCACTTACATATATACATATTTTACCTCTAGTTTAATTTTTTTTCATGTAATACCACTTTTTAATAACCATATCATATATTTTAAAAAGTAAAATTAGATACACAAATGCCTTTAACATGGAAATGAATAGTTATCTTAAAGTCTAATCTCCTTGATTAATGTGACACTCACAATTCAAAAAAAAAATTCTCTCACATCACCAAGACCTTTGATGTCTTAATGATCAATTCTGATCAAGAGCTCCATGCATTCTCCACTCCAATTCTTCAAGTTTCTAATCCAGAAACTACTAGAATAATCAAAGATTCACATGCCACAATGTCGAATAAAGAAAACCCAATGGTAAAACCACCTATGGCAACAATCAAACACTTCGAATCATGATGTTCCTAATTCTCCATCACTGGAATCGCTTGGAGACCAAATAATGGACAACAGTCAATATCCAATAGCAATGACAAGAGTTTGGGGAAGGAAACAAGTGATTTTAGATAGGCAAATTTGGTTGAGGAAGAAAAAAATATCTCTGCACCTACAAGGAGTAAGTTAAGTCCTCAAGCACCCATATTTGTGCCTTCAATTAAGGCAAATCCATCTATGGCGGTGACAATTGATAATTCCAAAAAGAGCTTAACCATTACCACCAAGGTATTGGAAAAGAGCCATGAACCAGAAGTTGAAGTTTTAAGACTTTGTCCAACTACAACTTATGATAGTGACTTGGGAAGTGAAAAGTTTGATGATGACGATGATGAAGATGAGATACTAGACATATTATTTGATCCTGTAGCCAAGGATGGAGATCTCTCGCCTAGGCAACAAAGAAGTGGAAGCAACAAAAACAAAAAGAAGACATATTAAAGGTAACACAGTTAGGATGGTAAGGTGACTGAAGAATTTATTCCAAGGCACCTACCCATGCGACTAGCAAAGAAAAATCATATGACAGTTTCAGCAACAACACAATCCAGTAAATCCAAATAGAAGTGAAGAACCATCAAGTTTTATTGGACACATTTGATGAAGAAGTCAAGAGGGAAATACTTCAGGCAGAGGCGAACTCAGTACTTGAAGGCTTTGGGTGCACCAATATAAACATAGCTCAAGTATAAGGTCTAAGCTAAATTTATAATAAAAAAAGGCTTAAGTGGGATTCAAACCCTGGTCTAATGAGTGGTATTTCTAGCTTCTACCAATTGCACTAGAGTTACTTCTATGCTTTTTATGGGTGCACTGTTAATTATATCTTAATTTCTACCAGTTTTCAAAATAGATATACATATATACATATGATTTTTTTCCGGAAGTTACCCCCACCGTATGGTGTAGGTCCGCCCCTGACTTCAGGTTACTTTACACAGGCAATCCATCTCTTTAATTTTTACAAGTTTGAGGTTGATTACTCAGCTTTATTCATAGATTTTGTATTTTGCATTGCTTAAGTATCCTCATTTGTAGTATCATCATAGAATTTATTATAAACTCTATGATGATCATAGAATATCGAGTTTTCTTTAGCTCTTATTTTATTCATGTTTGTTAATTAGTAGAGGTTCGTTACCTCATTAAGATTAGTAAGGTAAGACCTAGCCCCACTTGCTTGTACTTTTCTCATTGAGATCCTTTTCTTTTTATTAATAAAACTAGCCCTAGGCACACATTGCCTAGCGGAATTGCTTAAAAAAATACTTATTTTTCAAAAAAAAGAAAAAGGTGTTACCCTACCCATTCTCAATACCAGTATGTATCTAGCCCCCACCCCCTGTAATTCCCACTTTCATAACTACTTATTGATAATCAACACGATGTGATCCCGAATGGAAAGCGCAAATGGAGAGTTGTTGGGGCCAGATTCCAATGTATCTCGATTGTTATCACTTTCATGTATTTGAGTAATGTAAATTTCATATTCTTTATCAATTCCTTCCTTTATATCTTAAAGTTTTGAATATTTCGTCCTTGAGATACATGTATCATTAGTTGTGAGATACATGTATTCATGGGTTTTAAAAGTTGAGATACACAATTTATTACTTATAAAGGGTGTAACTTATTGTCTTCTATAATTTTCGTATTCGATTTTAGAGATTCATGAACCTGAATGCCTCAACAATACTGTGATTTTCACTAATTTCATGTATTTGAGTATTGTAAAATTCATCTTCTTCATCAATTTCTTCCTTTGTATCTTAAAGTTTCAAATATTTCGTTATTGTGATACATGTAACATTACTCGCGAGATACATGTATCCATCGATTTTAAAAGTCGCGATACACAATTAATTACTTTGAATTAAAGGGTGTAACTTATTTCCTTCTAGAATTTTCATATTCGATCTTAAAGATCCATGAACCCGGATGCCTAAACAATACTGTGATATTGACCATTTGCAAGAAAATCCTCAAAAAATGAAGATTCAAAATAAGAAACTGATGAATAAGATGAAGTTTACAATTTTAGTTACTAATGTTTATGATTTAGATTTTATATTAAAACTAATATAGTTGATACAAAAGGATTCACTAAATCCGTTTTGTTTGTTAATTTCTCATCATTTACTCCTTTAATTAATTAAGGAGTTAAGTTAAATAAAATTAACTCAAATCAATTAAAATCATGTATCTCGTCCTTTTAAATTTGCTAGATGCATGTATCTAATGGCTTATGGTACATGTATTTGATAACCGAAAGTAGTATAGAAAGTAAATTAAAACTAACGAAATTTCTAGTAATTAGGATCTAAAGTAATGGAATTTATGTAGTTACCCAAATGAATATTACTCATAATTTATTTAAAAGTGGATAGTTAAATGGGTAAAATATGTTCTACAAGAAAGAAAAGTGGTCGGGGGCTGATAGGGAGGTGGGTGGTAAAAAAAAACTTTTTAAAAAATAATTTTTTTAATGAAAAAAATAGTTTTTTTTACGTTGTTTTTTGGGATGTTTGGGGGAGGTGCTAGTAGGGGGTGGGGTGGCAATTTTTCTTTTTTTAAATAAAAAATATTTAAAAAATTACATGCTTTTTAGGGTGGGGTGGGGTGGGGTGGGGGGGCTAGTAGGGGGAGGAGGGTTGGCAAGGGGTGGAGTGATAAAAAAAACTTTGGAAAAATATTTTTTAATAATAATAAAAAACTTCTTTTCTTACATTTTTTGGGATTGGGGCGGGTAGGAGGTGGGGTGATAAGAAAGAACTTTAAGAGTTTTGTTTTTGAGGATTTTAACAAAATTCCTACTATAATAATATAATATGGGTACACATATTTATTCATATTTTATTGGGTAATTTATTTTTACCCATTTAAATATGAGTCTAGTCGAGTGCTATATCCATTTTTCGTTAACTTATTTTTAATCGACTCATATTCGACTCGATCAGCTCGTTTGCCACTCATAATCACAAACATGAACACACCCAAAGTGCACAATTTAATGTGTGTGTATATATATATATATATATATATATATATATATATATATATATATATATATATACATAGAAGAGCCATGCTTAGGACGACCAATGGAAATATTGTAATTTTAAACATTATTTATGGGCAAAGTTATAACTTTATAATTGCATAATTAGTGATCAAACTAATTTTCTAGAAGAATCCAATAATCTTTTTCAAGAATCACAAAAAGTTTTGTTTCATGTGTGACTCCACGTAATCATTTTATTTAATTTTTAAAAATTAATTTGTATCTATTTGATTATAATAATGTAAAAAATATTTTTACAATTTAAATAGTTCATATATGTTTATTGCTACTACAACATATTCAGTATACCTACCATCTTCCATGATGTAATTTCCTTTAAAATTATATACAATATTTTTAAACATAAGTATTCATATATTTTTAACAGAAAAGGGTAAAAAATATCCTTAAACTATTCGAAATAGTTCATATTTATCCTTAAATTATATTTCGGATCAAAACTCTCCTTCCCGTCAAACTATTGGGTCAAAAATACATTTTTTATTAATGGAAGTTGTTAAATGTCATTTGAATGCCACATTGCACGCCAATAGGTATCCACTACCACATAGACTAAAAGGAAAAGGGTAAAAAATACAATTAAACTATCTGAAATAGCTCATATTTACCCTTAAACTATATTTCGGCTCAAAATTATCCTATCTGTCAAACTATTGGGTCAAAAGTGCCTTCTTATTGTGACTTAAATAAGAAAACAAAAATATCACAATTCTAAAGAGATAAAAATAGAGTTGATAATGTGAGAATAAAAAAAAAGCACAAACTAATGAGTGCATAGTTGTAATTTAGTAAAACACATAACCAATTAACAGGATAAATTTTGAAATTGTATAAATATATGAAAACAAAAATTAATTTGGCATAGAATTATATATCATATACATATGAAACTTCCACAATAGATAAACTACATATTGACCTTCATATAATAGTGAGTTGCACTTTTTAGTCTTGATTTCTACTTATTGCAATCTTGAATTATTATAAATTAGTGTCATTCGTCGAGAGTAAGGAGAACATTAAATATTAGATTATGAATGCTTTACAACTTAAAAATAAATGTTTTCAATTGATATCAATACTTGAATTTCAAAATTAAAATACTCTATTACCTTATTTAAATTAAATTTTTTTATTATTATCGATAGAATATTGATAAAAAAAATACTACAAAAATAATTGTGAATTATTTTCATTTTAAATTTTGTTAAAATGGAAAATAGTTACAAAAACTTAAATTTTATAAATATAAAATTGATCTAAAGTTTGTACTCACTCCCTTTCGGTTTATATAATTTTAATTCAACTTGACATGAAGATTCTTTTAAAAGAAAAAACACTTTTAAAACTCGTGATCTAAAACAAACCAAAAATATCTATTAAACAATGGCATTTTAGTAATTTTTATATTATTTAAGGGTGAAATAATAATTGTATAATTAATGACCAAAATGAAAATCTAGAAGAATCCATATATGTCTTTACTTTTAAAAATGGATTGTGTTAAAATGAAGAGTTTCTATTAATTAACTTTTTACAAACAATAATAAATGCTAAGCTTGTTTTGACATGTTTTCGAAAAAAAAATTTGAACAATTTAAAATAAATCTTTATAACACCGGTACTCGTACCATTCTCAACCCATCACACACAAACAATTAATCACATTGTCCCTTTCCATCATTAGAATTTATTAAGGTGAACAAGTCAACCCTTCACCAATTCTCATTACTCCCAAACACATACCACAAGGAAATACACGAATTTCATACACTTAACAAGGATTTAGAAATCCATTTGCCTCAAATAGTCGAACAATCACTCCGAGACTTGAGGTTCCCCTTTTCGTTGAACTTCCAAATCAATGCAATCTATTCAAGTAATCAATCACAATAAGTTTTCAAAACTAACAACATCCATATTACAATAGGTCTAGCCTAGAACCAAAAACTTACACAAACCTAAAATTAAGTTCCTAAATTTTGATGTCAATTATCATGTCAACCCTCATATTGTCAAATTTCGAGTCTAAGATTACGTTCCAACTTCTCCCATATTATAATTCTAATAGTATTCATATAATAAATTTACTCCTTATATTCAATTATCTACTTTAATATATCAAAACTTAAATCATAATATGAAAATTATAAGATTAAGTTGAAGAAACACTAAAAACCCAAATTTTGAACATAGCTTTTTTGGTTACAGGAAAACCAAAACTTTTACCACTCAAATAGACATAAGTTAATCTTAAAAATCCTTTTCTCCATCCTATCCTTCTAATTATTATGCTATAATTTGATAATAATTATTGAATGATTACTAACATATTATGTCCTACCAAACCATACTTCCCTTTGACCAATATTCTGCCGCCATTCGTCAACAGCAAACCAAATTATAACCTCCTCATTCTATAATAAAATAATAATTTAACATGTGACCTAGAAATTGAAACTAAGTGGAGAAAATTAATGTAGCAGGATATAGAAAAAGGGGAAATTTGCTTACCTGCAAACCCTTTGTTTCCTTTTGACGTTGCAGAGAATTGCAATTTAAGGCATAACAGTTTCATATGATCAATAAAAATACTAACCCTTCTTTCTTTAATTTATTTTCTTAATACATGGGACACATGGTAAGGGCATTAAATAAAGTAAGGGTTTGACTATTAATCACCAATTAAATTAAAAGAAATTATTTAATAAATATCTGTCAATTAAGTAATTATAGTTATCGAATAGTTCAAAATCTCCAAACCAACTTCACCGACTGATCATAAATGACTCGGGGCAACTATCGAGAGGGGAAAATTTTAATTTTACAAATTTTTCCAAAACTAATCTGACGGGTCATTACACTTTTATACTCTTGACAATTCAAATCGTTCATCTATGTTTATTACTACTACAACATATTCAGTATAATCCTACAATCTTTCATATATTTAATTTCCTTTTTAATTATATATAATATGTTTTAAACATAATTATTCATATAGTTTTATTTAACCTATTTTATCTCCAAAATAATATTTATTTTATCTTAATTTCATGTATGTATCATTTTTAATTATATATAATATTTTTTAAACATAAGTATTCATATAATTTTATTTAACCTATTTTATCTCCAACATAATATTTATTTTATCTTTAAAAATTGTGACTTAAATAAGAAAACAAAAATAGCACAATTCTAAAGAGATAAAAAAAAGAAGAATATAGAGTTGATAATATAAGAATTAATAAATAATGACCACATAATTGTAGTTTAAGAAAATACATAACCAATTAACGGGATAAATTTTGAAATTTCTATTATATAGAAGAGCCATGATAATGACGACCAATGTCATTTTAGTAATTTTAATATCATTTAAGTGTAAAATAATAATTGTATAATTAATGGTTAAAATGAAAATCTAAAAAAATCCATACATGTCTTAACTTTGGCCCCATAAGGATGTTATTGTAATTTTGTTTAAATGAAGAGTTTCTATTACTTAAAATTCTTGCAAACAATAATAAATGCTAAGCTTATTTTGGCATATTTTAGAAAGAAAATTTTGAATTAATTAAAGTAAAATGTGTTTGAATAGTGAATATTTTGTTCCTAGAAATACTTTAAAGAAATATTGCATAAACATATTTTTAATATTATGTTACATAATATGACCACTAAATTCGTAGTATGATTATTAAAATAGTCTTTAAAATGACGTATCACTATTATGATTATTAAAATAGTCTTTAAAATGACGTATCACTATTTTTTAATTAATTTGAAAAAAATATCAAATTTCGTGACTAAAATAATGAACACTGTTTGACTATCAAGAAATCATAATTTAATAATGTATTTATCGAAAGATTAAAAAATATAAAATTTTCATTTTTATATTTTCTTAATATCAAATATGATAAACTATTTAACAGAGAACATTTGACAAGGAAAACGTTTAACATTCAAATTCTAATGAATATTAAAATTCAAACTAAAGAAAATGCGTAGTTAAAAAATGAAGAAGAACAACAAAATAAAATGTCAATAGAAAAAAAAACTTTGTTTAGAAATATAGAGGAAGAAAAAAACTAAAAAATAAATGAATTACGAAAAAACAACCTGAAAAAAAGTATATTGGTTATTTTTTGTGGTAAGCTTTAGAGTTTTCTTTACGGAATGATATTAAGTGTAGTATAAGAAAAATTAAGTAATGTAATTTAGAATATAACATTACGATAATTGTTACTGTATATAGAAATAAAGTTTCTTTCATGATTATTTTTATTGTTGTGGAGTCAAAAATTATTTTTTTAATAAATAATTTCAATATTTAAAATATCACATTACGATAATTGTTATTTTATAGTAATGAAGTTGCTTTCTCGATTATTTTTATTGGTGATTTTACGGTTCATAATAACTCCGAGTCATCATTAGTGGTTGAGGTGAAGTCTAAGCAACATCTTGACCCTATATTGATGGAGTTGAACAAATTAGAATCAATTTTTTAAGTATTTCTATTTATCGAAGACAATAATAAAATGTATCACAAAATTCATAGACAAAGTCAAATACAAACACAGTAGAACGTTTAACATTCAAATTCTAATGAATATTAAAATTCAAACTAAAGAAAATGAGCAATTAAAAAACAAAGAAGAACAACAAAAGAAAATGTCAATAGAAAAAAACTTTGTTTAGAAATATAGAGGAAGAAAAAAACTTAAAAAACTAAATGAATTAGGGAAAAAAAACTGAAAAAAAAATATATTGGTTATTTTTTGGGGATAAGCTTTAGAGTTTTCTTTACGACATGATATTAAGTGTAGTATAAAAAAAAATTAATTAATGTAATTAAGAATATAACATTACGATAATTGTTATTGTATATAGAAATAAAGATTGTTTCATGATTGTTTTTATTGTTGTGGAGTCAAAAATTATTTTTTAATAAATACTTTTAATATTTAGAATATCACATTACGATAATTGTTATTGTATATAGTATAAAGTTCATTTCTCAATTGTTTTATTGTTGTGAAGTTAGAAATCAATTTTGTAAGTATTTCTAGTTATCGAAGATAATAATAAAATCTATCACAAAATTTATCGACAAAGTCAAATACAAACACAATATACTTAAGTTAAAGTAATAGAGATTTGAAAGACTTTGAATCGATCTTTACGTATTGATCGATCAATAATTAGTATTTTATCATATGCAAAACTTATGGTGTAAATATCTCAAAACGAAGAAAATAACATTGTGAAAAATAGATACCACTTGATAATATATATGAAGATCGATGAATTTTTTCAAAGATATCAGCATTTTATATATTCCTTGAACACGAAATGTTTTAACTCGTAAAAACGCAATTCTCTATTTTCTTGCTGCATAGAATTTTTTAGAATTCAACTTTCTCTATTTAGGTTGTAAACGACACATTTATGTAGTATGACCATTTGAAATAGATTATAAAGTAATATATTGAAATTGTTTACTAAAGAAAAAATAGTTTAAAATACAGAAATCTTATATCTTTGGAGGCTAATTACATAAATCTGAGAAGTTTTCTCAATTAATTACAAGAATCTCGAATTTTTCATTCCTCGAATACATTTCTTGGTTGTCCAATACATTGCAAATGACATATTAATTCGGGAAAGGGATGTATTCGAGAGGGATAGATAAATGTATTCGAGAGAAAATAGATGTATCCGAGAGGAAATAGAAATGCATCTGAGAGAGAATTATAATATCTTAAGTTGTGAATTTATGTAATTTTTTCAACAAAATATGTGAAATTATATTGGACCCGTATCACGGACCTTAATAAATCTTGTAGTATAAATATATAGGATCAAAAATTAACTTGTCAAAAAATTATATATCGTATACTTAAAAAACTTTCACAATAGATAAACTACGGATTGACCTAGCACAATAAAATTCTCTCTAACAACATTATATAAATATTTCACATTGTATAAAATGTTACAATGACCTAGCACAATAAAATACTCTCTGACAACATTATAAAAATAAATAATCTGTTTCTAATGATTATTTAAAAGTAGTAGTAGATTATTTAAAAATAAATGTCATGTAATAATTCAATTAGTATATTAATTTATACGATATTCATAAACAAAATACTCTTCTGCACATAAGTGCGCATGGGTTCGAGCTGTTAAAAGGGGAACTTAAGATCTTCTGCACAAAAGTGGGCATGGGTTCGAACCCTATAGCCAGCAAAATTTATCACTCGAATCTGACATCTCTAATTAATGATGATAAAAATTAAGGTACTTACTACTCCACTAGAACCTTGATTTATTTGTTTGTCACATTTAGATCTCATTTGTTTCCATTAAGATTAAGAGATCTGAATCTGAATACACATTTGAATATCAAGATTTGCATTAAAATTCAAGTGTTTTGATCTGAATACACATCTGAATATTAAGATGTGGTCTCTAAATCTGAACACAAAATAATTAATGTTGTTTGTTTTCAATATCTGAATATGCATGTGAAATTATCATTAAATTAATAAAGTATCATAAAAATTTATTTGAACAAAATATATCACTTTTGATTAAAAAGAAAAAAGTTTTAATAATCATGATTTGGAGTACTATTTTTTTCATTCAAAAACCTTGATAAACACCAATACACCAACAGTGTTCTTGACACCATCAATACAAGAATATTATTAATATAAAAAAAACACTTGAAAGGATTTATGAAAACTTACCAGTTCAAGAGGGGGAAAAATGGTGTTTGATTGAGAAAAGAGAGAAAGAAAGTTTTTAGTTATGAGATAAAAAGGCACGCTCAAAGCAGAGAAGCGATGATTTATTATTTGATAATTTATTAAATGAGTCTGAATGTTATTAAGAGTCTCCTACAAATCTGATTCATTCAAACCTCTTTAGACCCATTAAGAGACTTTTTAAAAAATAAAACAAATGAACTTAATGATTCATATTCAAACCTAAAACCAAACGTACTTAATATGCTGAATATGAATGATTAAGATTCAGATCTCCATTAAGTGCAAACAAATGAGGCCTTAGACTTCTCTGTAGAAGATCTCTAATTAATGATGAAAATTAAGGTACTTACAAAGATAATTAAAAAATCTCTCTTGACCTCTTTTTGTCCTGACTATGACGAAGAACTAACAAAGAGTCTTTATCTTTAACAATTCAAAATCAAGTGAGTGACTGAATTGAAAAGGCATTTAAAAAAAAAACATTGTTCGTGCAATATACAGTCAAACTTGTTATAATGACAACGTTTGTTTGGAAATTTCATGGCTAATAATTACTATATTGATATGTTGGTATATGTGTTAATGACATTTGATGTTTAAATCTCATTTAGCTTGATATAAAAAAATATGCTAAAAAATTGGTTGAGTGAATTTGTGAATTAAGAAGAAGGAATATATTTGTTAACCAATTTAACCAAGAATAAAAAGATTGATACAATAAGCTATAATGAAATAATTTTATTACAAATAACTGTTTTGAGAAGGTTTGACTATAGTCCATATAATAGAACTAAGATACCTCATTATTTACCCATGGTTTGAATAAGTTGTTGGTATAACTTGAGCATATTTAACTTTATTTCCTATATGCATAAAGAAGTCAAGCTAATATAAATAAATATATTGATAATAATCAATCAGAACGATTAGATAAACAAGATATCTTGATTTTATTTACTTTTTATGTTTTTTTCTACATTATTCGTTTTTCAACTATAAGAATTTGCAGGCCATTAATGCAAGCCTTGACCCACGACCCCAACCTACGGGGTGTATGTCCATCTACGGCCAATAGATGGCATCCGTAGGTGCTGCCAAATTACAGTTTTTAGGCGCCCTCCTCAAGGACCCATTGGGTGGGTCGTATCTTGACGCCCTAAACCCTTAAACCTCCATTCTAAGTTCGGAAATCATTTTTACAACAATTTTCATACTATACTCTATACCTCTTACAAAAGGCTCTAAAACTCACTAGATCAACTTGTTAGTTTTCGGGGAGTTACACTTCTATTACCAAATAAAATGAATAAAAAACTTAAGTTTTGATAAATTATTCTACAACAAACATATTTATAATAACACTTTTATATAAACTAATCTAGTGCTAAGATAAGTTCAAATGGTCCAAGAAAGTGGTCATATGGGAAAGGGGATTTCAACTTTTAGCCACATATAATTATATATACCCAATACATGAAAAAATATATCAAGAAGAACTTCTACAGAGCTTCCATAGGTTAAGATTCCAAAACTACCGTCATTCCACAAAAATGTAAACACAATCTCCTATTATAGCCACATTGTAGGATATCGATAAAGTATATATTTTCATATCAACAAAAATAATCATCAAATCATTCGTGGACCCCTAGTGGATTCTCAATATAGGATTGTTGTCTAAGGACAATATGATATGAATAACAAATGGATTATTGAAAAACACAGTCATAAACTTTTTATATATATACATAGATATTTTTGATAATGATAACGGTTAAATTTGTTTCAGACACTCTTTTTCATATATGTATGTATATTGTTGGTAATTAAAGCAATTCAATTTCTACAAATTGAAGACAGAAAAAGAAAAGGCAGCAAAACTGATTACAGGAGACAGATCAAGAAGGATAATAAGAAACTTAGCAAATATTTAAAAAATCACAACCGACAAAAGATGAACAAGAAAAATTTCAAGAATTATCACTAGATTTCAAATACATGTTTTGGTTGACTGATTCATGATTGTTGAAATAATCGTAATGTTTTGGATTGGTTCTGAACTCCATCTGTTTTGATTTTATTTTGAATTACTCTTTACAGTATTGAAGTGAATTCGTGTGTAGACATTTGAGGATAGCAAGTGCCGTGAATTTCATTTATTTTGATTCTTAAGTACTATTTTTAAAGTATTTACAGTCGTTTGTGTATGTAAACATAAAGTGAATTCCTGTGTAGACATGTCATGGATTAGTGTATGTGAGTACCTTGTTATAAGAAACTATTTCGATTTCATTCTGAATTACTCTTTACAGTATTTACCATCTTGTGAAGTGAATTCCTAGTGTAGACATATGTTTGTGTCTGTGGTTTTTCAAATATAAAAACAATTATATTCAAAGATTCAATCTTTATGGAGATAGTAAAAATGAATGAAAAATTAAACAAAATAAATTAATAATTTATCGGAGAATTAAAAATCGACTCTTGTTTTGGTTAAAATTCCAGAAACATTCATTGGATTTGATAAGATAAACAAGGAGATCAAAGAAACGTAAAAAATTAAAGATCAAAAACAATAATAAACAAAGAATCAACCATTAAAATCAAAAAAAATTTAGAGATTAACAAAGATTGTTTTTGCTTGTCAATGGAAAACATGAGCATTCATTCATCTAGATCTATTATACTTTTGTTTATTTTATATGGTATTAATTTACTTTGATACAATATTTGAAATAGAATAAATAGAAATTAAGAGTTTAAAATACTCTCTTAGTTTATTTTTACTTAACATTTAGAGCTTGTTTGAATCGATGTAAAAATAATTATTTTTAAGTCAAAAATATATTTAAAAAATTAAACTTTAATGATGTTTAAGTCAAAAAATAAAAAGAAGGGAATTTATTTTTGGTTTTTGATTTATTTTATGTCATTTTAAATTTATTTTAAATCTGATTTGACCTTGTCGAATATCGTCTAACTTTTTTTGAGTCATTTTTTAAAAATTATTTTTTATATTTGTCAAGCATATAAGTCAATCCAAACACTCTCTTGATTTTAGATTTTTATATTTACTTGTCACTTTTAACATATCAAGAAAAACAATTACATTTTTTCATATATTATCCTCAACATTAATTACTTTATTTTTTTAATTCTAAAGCGATTTTCTAGATTTGTTATGTTTATCACTTGATTAGCTGTCCTTCCATCTTATACTTCTAGAGCCCGTTTAATCATGTGATATGATATCGCAATATAAAATCATAATATGATATCATAATATATGGAACTATGAGATGAAATTGAAATATTGTTTGCATATGCGATATAAAATTTTTGTGTTATGTATTTTCTTACAAATATAAGAATCTTTCAAATTGTAAAACTATTAAAATAACCCCAATTATATATTCAATCTTACTGAATAAACAAAAAATTATAAAATTGCATAATAAATTATTACAAAGCTATTTATTTTTCACTTAAATAACTTTTAACCCCACTTCTGTAAATGTTTAACTATGAATATATAGAAAATATATTTGACAGCTATACTATAATAATATTATATTTTTTATTGAAATAAAATATATTTCATATGCAATTAATTAATTTTAACTCGACTATACATTGAGCCTAGCACGGGCAAGAACCATCTAGTTATTAAATACACATATAAAACAATCAATTAAAATAAAGATAATTAATTTTCACCTTACCGAGTTACCGTAGATTAAACTATGTAGACAAACCACACAATTTTTTCCATGTGCAACTATATGGAGAACTTCAAAATTTCTTGGCCCACCTGTTATCTGGCAGTTATCCTTAACTTTGATTTTCTTTTTTTTCTTTTCTAGGCAACCACTAACAGATACTTCACATGGAAGACCAACACATAACTGCTATTTCTCAAAATCTACTAGACAATGATAGCCCGTGCAAGCACGGACCCGATATATCTATCACAAATATTCATATGGCGACATTCAATAAAAAAAAGAACATTTTTAATGATAAAGTTGATAGCTTTAGATTATAAAACAGAACAAACACTAAAGATTCTTGAATTTGAAATAGTGAAATGAGAAAGGTGTTTGAGAAACAATTAAAAGAAGATAAGAGAACACAACAAACTCTAATGGATTTTCGAAATTCAAATGGAGAAAGCAAAAGGATAGTTTACAGACATTTTATTTTTATCAATGACTGTTACAATAACTATTTTGTAACTACGATATAAGTAGATACATTTTAACTGTCATTTTATTACTGAAAGAAGATTAAAAAAAAAAGAGATTCAAAGCCATAAGGCTCCAGCTGCCCTAAGGCTCCGTTCTGAGCCTTCAATCACTTTATTGACGCCACCCAACAGCTTCCCACTAACATATACCGCCGATAACTCCCGCGGACCTCCGCTCCCGTCCTCAAATCAAAATTTCATCAACCCATATAACTACATTTAAAATCAAAACTTTATAAATAAAAAAAATCAATCAAATATAGAAATCGAAGAAAAAAATTTAAATATCATAAGATTGCAACAATATTTGCCAAGAGAAAATGGGAATAAAACATAGGAAGACCAAAACTTTATAAGCCAAATCTAAAATTTGAGAGAACGACAAATGAATTACTAATTATTACCATAAGATTGCAACAATATTTGCCAAGAGTTGGGGAGAAAAAACACTCAATTTAAGTAACAAAGTCGTATGAATGAGAGGAATTGTGAAGATGGGTGGAAGAGACATGGAATGCCACGCACATAACACGTGGAATAAATTGGAGGAAGCACAACAACCTGAAATGACAAAAGTACCCTTAATCAATTAAAAATATGCCCACAAGCACACATGTTGATATCTATTCTAACTCACACTTCTATATAGGTAGAATTAGATATAACAACAGTTTCGCCGCCCGTTAATTTTCAAAATCGAGAAAAATTACAAATAACAGTTATCCTCCTTTTTAATGCAAAAATAAGAATAAAGTATACAACAATTTCTTTATTGTAACAAAATCTAGGTTACTTCGCAGTAACAAAAAAACACATTTTCAACAATTTCAAACATTGCAACATAATTCTAGTCTCATTGACAGTCGATAAGAAAAAAAGTCATTTTTCCATATTAAATCATTTTACACATATATATCTGTATATATATAATTTTACACATATACATTATCTAAATTATCTATTTAGATGTAAGCGATGACTCTAATGTCAATTGATGGAAAACTATATTCCCAATGGAAACATACCAAAATCATACTGCTTACATGAATAATAGATAACCAATAATGTTTATGGTAGAATACATATAATCATGCTAGAACACATAAATTTTCTGAAATTCAATTCTAGAATTATCTCTTGAAGTGTAAACAAATACCTCAAGAGAGTCCACAAATTAGAAAGACCTTCAATGGAATCAACAAGATAGACAACAATTTTGTAATCTTCTACAATGATCACAAGCTTACATCCGAACTCTTTCAAAATTTAAGTGGACAAATATCATATATAATACTTATTCTTTTTAGGGTTAGAAGAATCTATAATCATGGAGATTTTTTCCAATTCCATATAGGAGAACCAAAAACATACTTTGTTTTTTCTTGAACCAATACTTTACACTTTAGTTTTCATTTTAAAAGAAACCAACATATGTCTCCCCCTTTCTCATTCGTAGTTATAGTTAAATTTATGCACTGTGGGGATCACATAATTAATTATTGAGGCTTTATTTTATGAAAATAATTGAAAATAAATAATTAAAATTTTTCTTATCATAATAAGTTACAAATCATTTCACTAGAAATTTGTAATTCCACTCTTCTATTTATATTTTAAAATTCTCCATTCAACGCTTACATAATCCCTTATGTTAAAATTACAAATATTAATAATAAATTAAATTATTGACGAGTTTAATTGAATGATGAATTTTTTTTAGAGCACTGTTTAACTTATTTCATATGTCAAATTCATAAATCCACTTAAAAGGTTTGACATGATGAAAACTTATAAGCTTCTCGAAAAATTATATTATCAATCTCTATATCGAGAGATGGACTCCATCAGCTAACTTATTATTTCACCATTATATATTATTATCATCCAATCATTTAATTGTGTAAAAATTGTTCATATATCTACTAAATATGTAGTTGCTTGAATGTTTTTCCTTAATTTTTATAAATAAGACAAAATGTTTGTTTGATTGAAGTTTATGATTGGTCTAATTTCCTTTATTGATTATCATTAGTTACAAAAAAATTGATGTGTTTGGTTTGATCCACATATAACTTCTAAAAGAGGTGTTCAAGAGAAACATAATAAGTGTTTTTATCTATAAATAGAAATAAATCACTTTTGATGTAGTTTGACATTGCACTTTCTGTGTTAAGTTTCCTTTCTTGATAATCATTCATTAACTTCCAGAAGTAAGCAATCAAGCTTCAATGTGACAGTTTACCTCTTTGTCATAAGTTATTTCAAATTTGTATAGTGGACTATTAGGAATGAATTTTGTAAATTTTGACTTATAATCTAAAAATTATAAATTAGAAAAAATTTTAATATGTGAATTTGAATTTATTTTTATCATTCTAACTCAAAACTTTAGTGCTTATAATTTTTTAAAATTTTTATTTAAACACTTAAGAACACTTATAAGTACTTAATATATGTCAATTCAAACAAACTTTTAATCTTGAGATGAGAAATCTTTAAATTATGAGTAGAAAAAAAATACTACAATAAAGTCAAGTAGCTAAAATTTTAATATATATTGAATAAAATATACTTTTAATTCCATACGTATGTAATATGAATAACTACAACTAAAATTAAATATATCATAATGCAAAAGGAAACATAAGTACTTTAAAATCACTATTTGAATTCTATACAGACACTAGAAAAAGAACAATAATTTGATACACTATAGTAATTAATGCATACAAGAGGATAATAGGGATTTGTTAAATTTTTAAAATAAAAAAATACAAAAAAGATAAAATAAATATATGTATATAACAAATTTAATAATAAACTATTAGTAATAAACTAAGTGTATATATTAATTTACTATCAACTATTTATAATCTACCCAGATGCTAAATATACTAATATTTTTTCATATAAATTTCATCATTTTATAATAAACTTGATTTTAAAATTGTTCAATAAATCTGTTATGATTATATTAATCAAATAACCACGCATCTCGCGAATACGTATACTAATTATATATAATAAAGTTAAAAAATAAATTGATATCTTATTTTTAAAATAATTTCTGAATTTGTTAGATTTGCCTTTAATTGATTCTTTTACCGTTTTTATTAAAAACAAATTGTGTCATTATATAACCATAGTTAGTTATCTATTTAATTGAATTTCTCAATACATTTTCTATATTGTAGTATTAAAATAAATCGGCGATCAGCCAAAAAACATATGGTATATATAAATATAATAATAATAATAATAATAATAATAATAATAATAATAATAGTAACAACAACAACAACAACAACAACAACAACAACAACAACAACAACAACAATAATAATAATAATAATAATAATATTACGAACAGTAGATAACAATAATAATAAAATTATTTAATTTTTTTAAAATAAATTATGAATTATTAACTACATCTAATTATATCAAATATTAAATTACAATTTAAAATACAAGTTAGAAATTTAAAACATTTTCAAAATTAATGTGACCGTTTTTAAAAACCTTATAAAAAGGATTTAAAAAAATTAATATATCTATATCTATCTATTTATCTATATATATATATAATAGGAGAGGTGATAGCGCTTATGTGTCACCACGATTAATCTTATTTTTTTATTTTAAAAATATCAATTAATTAATTGTTAATTGAAAAAACAATATACATTAATGATTAACCGAATTTAGAAGGAAAACATATGCGGAGATCATCACATTTTACAAAATTTAAATTTTAAATAAATTTGAATAGTAAATGTGATGACCCAAAAGGTCATTTTTTGAAATTTTAAATATCCATTAACTTGAGCTAATTAATTGAGAAGTATTTATAGATAAATGACTTAATCGATAGTTAATGTGTTAAAGTGATAATTTATTGAAAATTCTTTACCTCTAAGTCCATGTATTAGTAATAAGTTAGTGAGTTTGTCAGTTTTAATATATAATTAAATTTGGAAAGAAAAAAAAAAGAAGTAGAAAGAAAACTAACCTGCGATGTGCGTTGAGCGAAGAACGAGAGTACATGTATATTCAATTCTAAGGATTCAAATTTCTGCTTGTTAATCTCGTACGAAATTAATATATATTATGTTATGACTTGCAACTCTTCCAATTAAATTATTATTTTAAGTGGGTGAAAGGAATTTGGATCTTATGCAATAATGTTGATTTTCGAATTGATGGGAAAAAAATATTGATGAGTTACTGTTGATAAGTTTCAGTGGAAGGAAACAATAGTTACTATTATTATATTAATTTAATAATTGTATTAGATTGAAGGGACAGTGGTGAAATCTTGGTGGCTTAGAAATTTAGGAAAAAGAACAGTGTTACTATTCTTGTTATTATTATTATATTCACTTTTGTTTTTTTGTCAATTTCTTTCTGGGAATTATGGCAAGTATTGAAACTTTTTTTTGGAATAAGTAATGATGACCAATGATTGGCTCATTTAGGAGGAAAGGAGTTGAAAAGAAAGAAAAAAAAACATCGTTCTGTAACGTAATTTGAATTTATTCGGGTAAAATTTTAGAGTTTTAGTTATTATATTATGGTTCAAGTTTTGATATATTGGTATGTATATTTAAATATTGGATGAATGGTATTTTGTGAGTACCATTTGAATTAGGATATTGGAAAAATTTGGATGCAATCCTAGACTTGAAACTTGAAAAACTATGATAATTGAAATGTTAATTGACAACAAAAATTACAAACTTGATTATAAATTTGGGTAACTTTTTAGGTCAAGGTTAAACACATAAAAATGTGGCTGTTGTTAGTTCCGAAACCTTATAGTGAATATATATATACTTGAATATGTTACATCGATTCGGAAGCTCAACGAAAAGGGAAGGCTCAAATCCCTGAGTGATTATTCGATTGGCTAAGACAAGTGGATTTCTAAACCCTTGTTAAGAGTATGAAATTCGTGTATTTCCTTGTGTGACGTTTGAGAATGATTTGGAAGCTTATGTTTATTTCTTGATGTTGTATTACGGTTGCATTGTTGTGAATTATGCCTTGTTATCAAAATGGTTATTTCCTCATTATTGTTTAAACATGTCATTTGCATTGCATCTGAAACATGGTTGTGATAAGAGTAATGTGATAAGAGGATGTACCATTTCGAGGGTCGTATCGCGCGCTGCAATGGATATTATAATTCGAGGGACGTATCGCGCGCTGCGACAGTTACTATTATCGAGGGTCGTAACGTGCGCCGTGATAGATGCATGTACAAATTTGTTCCCCATGAGTCCCAAACTGAGAGACATCGAGTGTGTATCATTAGGTCAGACATGCATCACTATATTTAACATTGCATTTCATGGCATTGCACATTTTGATCATTGATTAATTTGAACTTGTGTTTGGCTGATCTTGTGAGTGATTTTCTGTGAAACTTGTAATCTGTTAGAGTGTTGTTATTGAGTTAGGTGCTTGTGAACTGTTAGGTTGGGATGGTTTTATGCAGGTTGTACTGTGGAGGTTTGGATAGGGTGTAAGGAGTACCCGCATTTTATTCACTTAACTTGTGTTTAGAGGTTTGCTTGTTTTGCGTGGTTTGATACTCACCCCTTGCTTCTACAAATTTTTGTAGGTTACGAGCCCGGATCTTCGTGATACCTTTCATTCTCTTTGTTCGAGACATCTTGTGGAGAATTGTGAGGTAGTTGTTTGTCACCTCAGCAAACCTTCCTACTCCAGTTTATGACTTTATTTTTACTTGAAAGACAACTTTATTTTAGACTTGCGTGTTTTATTTCAATTCTAGTATTCACATTAGAGACTTGTGCACGTGAAAACCTGATTTTGGGGATTGAATTAAGTTGACTTATTTTCATAATATAAATTGTTGTTGGACTGCTGGTTATTTCCGCACTTTGTTAGATGTTGGGTTTTAGGCTGACTTGTCTTGGTGGAATAAGACGAGTGCCATCACACCCATTTTTGGGTCGTGACAAAATGGAATCAGAGCCCAAGTTCATAGGTCTCACGTGTATACAATTCAAGTCTACGTAGTGTCTCAAGGATCAGTACGAAGACGTCTGTACTTATCTTTGAGAGGCTATAAAGACTATTAAGAAACTTTATTTTTGTTTATTCTTTCTTATCGTACATGAATGCCTTCTTTAGTATTGAGTATTATATACTCTTTTGACAAATGACGAGGACTATAGCTAATTTTACTGGTGGTAGAGGGGAGGCACTTCCAGAGGCAGTTGTTGAGGCCCCAGCTAAAGGCAGGGGTAGAGTCCGAGCCAGAGGTCGTGGCCGTGGAGCAGTACCAGTGAAAGGTTGTGGCGTGGAGCAGCACCAGTGAGAGGTCGTGCTAGAGAGGTCTCTCGAGAGCCTCAAATTGATAACAGGGAGGAACAGGTTCCTCCAGAGCCTGCAGTCACACCTTTGATTCAGGATACATTATTGAAGGTGTTAAGTGTGCTAGAGGGCTTTACTCAGGGTGGTGGTGCGACCGCCACACCACATGACTCTCATACTAGAGAGGTGGCTCAGACCCATGAGCAACATGAAGCCCCAGTTATTCAGGATGAGGTGGGGCAGTTACCAGTGGATCCCGCAGTTGAGAATGATCTTGCACCAGCAATTGGGGGTCAATGTGCCATATTGGTTGTTCTGACAGAGGACGAGCAGCGTAGATATGAGAGGTTCCGAAAGATGGATCCACCTCAGTTTCAGGGTGGGAAGAGTGAGTATGCTCATGAGTTTCTCACTACGTACCGAGAGTTGCTAGAGGTTGTTGTATTAGCTGAGTCAAATGGGGTTCGATATGCTACACTCCAGCTTCGTGGGCCAGCGAGAGAGTGGAGGAGAACTTATTCAGGGTCTTTGCCAGTTGAATCTCCTCTAGTGACTTGGGAGAAGTTTTCTAGTGCATTCCATGATAGTTTTATTCCTTGGAGCGTGAGAGAGGAGAGTCGCTTGAGGTTTGAAAATTTGAGATTGACGACTTATCGGTTACAGAATATGAGTCGCATTTTTGCCAGTTGTCTAGGCATGCTTTGGCCATTATCCCAAATGAGACAGAGAGGATCCACAAATTTGTGAGGGGGTTGACTTTTTCTATCAGGTCAGCTGTGTTGTGGGCATCTAGAGAGGGGACTTCTTTCCAGTCCATTGTGAGCGCCGCCAAAGAGGCAAAATTGAGGATAGAGAGGAGTTTGGGTACCCTAAAAGGGCTCGTATTTCAGGCCAGTTTCATGGTGCCTCATATGGAGGTAGGGGATCACAAAGAGGGAGCGATTCCTTTCAGCAGCGAGAACCCATTCATGTATCTGTGCTGACATCTGAGGGTGGTCAGACATCTAGGAGTTCTTATAGCTCGGGTTAAGGCTCGTACGGTTCACAGCAGCAACCTACATAGCGAGACAATTATAATGGTTTTTCAGGGTCCACACAGCAGTTCCGAGGATAGAGTTTTTGCTTTACTTGTGGATATCCTGATCATATGATGCAACAGTGTCCTTTTCAGAGGGGCCTTGGTGGGATCCAACCTAATTTTCATTTCAGACTAGACCACCGGCACCTCATGGAAGAGGCCGTGGCAAAGTTCAGTCAGGTAGAGGCGGTGGAGTTTCTAGTAGAGGTGTTGCAACTCAGCAGAGTGGGGGTAGAGGTACCACCAAGGCGGGAGGTGGACGAGGGGGCCACTGTTATGCTTTCCTAGGAAGAGGTGAGGCGGAGACCTCTGATGTTGTTATTACATGTATCATCCCAGTATGCCATCGACATGCGTCTGTGTTATTTAATCTAGGTTCTACATTTTCTTATGTGTCTACCTATTTTGCTGCTGAATTTGATATGATATTTGATAGCATGACTGTACCTATTCGTGTTTCTACACCCGTGGGTGAGCCCTTAGTGGTGGATCGAGTGTATCGATCCTGTCTTATTTCTTTGGATGGGTATGACACTTGGGTAGACTTAATCATTATGGGGATGGTAGACTTTGATGTTATCTTGGGTTTGAATTGGCTCTCTCTTTCCTTATCATGTTGTCCTTGATTGTAATGCTAAGACTGTGACTATAGCGATGCCTAGTGTTGCGAGGGTTGAGTGGAAGGGTGTTAGTGGTTCTTATCCTTCCAAGGTCATCTCTTTTATCCGTGTTCAGAGATTGGTGGAGAGAGGGTGTTTGTCTTACTTAGCTTTCAATCGGGATACTAGTGTTGAACCACCTCCCATGGACTCTGTTCCCGTGGTTCAAGAGTTTCACGATGTATTCCCTTCTGATCTTCCAAATGTTCCTCCTGAAAGGGATATTGATTTTGCTATTGATTTGGGGCCGGGCACTAAGCCTATTTCTATCCCTCCCTACCCGATGACTCCATCAGAGTTGAAAGAGTTGAAGGATCAGTTACAAAATTTATTGAGCAACGGTTTTATTCGCCCTAGTGTGTCACCTTGGGGTGCCCCTGTATTTTTTGTGAAGAAGAAGGATGGGACTATGAGGATGTGTATTAATTACAGACAGTTGAACAAGGTAACGGTGAAGAATAAGTATCCTCTTCCGCGTATTGATGACTTATTTGATCAGATTCAGGGACCATCATTATTCTATAAGATTGATTTGAGGTCTGAGTATCATCAGTTGAAGATTAGGGTATCAGATATCCCTAAGACATCTTTTCGGACCCGGAATGGGCATTATGAGTTCCTAGTGATGTCCTTCGGATTGACTAATGCCCCAACAATATTCATGGAGTTGATAAATGGGTTGTTTCGACCATACCTTGATTTTTTTGTGATTGTTTTCATCGATGACGTCTTGGTTTACTCCAAGATTGAGGAGGACCATGTCCGACACTTGATAATTTTACTTTAGAGGCTGAGAGAAGAGAAGTTGCATGCCAAGTTCTCAAAGTGTGAGTTCTGGCTTGCTTCTGTGGTATTATTGGGACACGTGGTGTCCAAGTAAGGTATTAAAGTAGATCCGGCCAAGATTGAGGCAGTTAGAGGTTGAACGCGACCTACTTCACCTACTGAGATTAAGAGTTTTATGGGATTGACAGGCTATTATCGACGATTTGTTCAGAGTTTCTCTACTATTGCAGCTCCATTGACTAGATTAACTCGACAGGATGTGGGATTTCAGTGGTCTGATGAGTGTGAGGAGAATTTTTAAAAGCTCAAGACTTTGTTGACTTCGGCTTCTGTGTTGACTCTACCTGAGGAAGTTGTAGATTTTATTGTGTATTATGATGGTTCAAGAGTTGGATTGGGTGGTGTGTTGATTCAGAAGGGAAAAGTGATTGCTTATGCTTCTAGGCAGTTGAAGTCCCATGAGAAAAACTACCCTACTCATGATTTGGAGTTGGCGGCTGTGGTATTTGTACTTAAGTTATGACGTCATTATTTGTATGGGGTGCATTGTGAGATCTTCACTGATCATCAGAGTCTTTAGTATATCCTTAGTCAGAGGGATTTGAACTTGAGGCAACGGAGGTGGATTGATGTACTAGGATAAATCAATTTAAGGTAAGTCTGACAGTAGAAATTCTTCATGACATATTATGTTTTTTTTCATTAGTATACAACGATCTTTGTATTACTATTTTATCTTCTTCTGTTTACTGTCAAATTTACAGATGACTTTTTTATATTTTACATTTAGTTTCTTGTTTAATTGGTTTCTCCTTGTGTTATCAATATGTAGACCTTCAAATACAAGTCCCAAATCAGTAAGTGAAATGTGTCATTCTCATAAGAGAAACAAAAATAAATAAAAGAAAGATCGAAAATCAAGAAAAGCATTGACTTCAGTATACAATCTCAGTTGGAGATGGAAAATCGAAGCGCAATTGCTAATTCTAAGGATATCAATGAAAGTGCCACATTACCACAGATACATACATTACCGGATGGACCGACTATTGAGGTGATGGTGAAGGAAAAAGCGATGGAAAGAACCTGCTCCAGGAAAACATGTGATTCTATTTGAAAATTCAGATACGGATGGTGCAAACTTCATGTTGTTGAATGATCCTTTCTTTTATACAGATCAAAATTCATTTCATCTCCAAATTAAGAGATACAGGATGCATTGTTGTCTCAACCATCGGTGCAACTCCTTATCAATTTTATTTAGGTCTCTCTCTCTACTTCGAACGCAATCACTGCTCTATGAGTTGTCTCGATGAACAATTTACGTGAACTTTTTTAGTTCTTTCCATGTTTTTCTAGAAAGATCTCCTTACGTTTTCCTGATAATAAAAGTTACTCTGCTCCACCATTAACTTAATTGATGATTTATCCCTTTACATTCTTATTTTGATGTCTTTGATCAGGTTTCGAAAAAGTGTTTAAGGGATTGAAAATGACATTGAAGGTAATCCTTTTGTGGACTAAAAATATTTTCTTTATTTATTAAGCATTTTATAATGTGTGTCTAAGTTATAACGTTATAGGCATGTATGTTGGTGAAAGGAGAAGACTCACTATTTCACATCTTTGGGGTATATACAAATCATTGCTGGAATGCTCTTTTTTAAAACTTTGATGTAATTCCAACAATTAACATTTCTCTGCTTTTGTTCATTTTTAAACGAAATATGTTTATTTTAATAGTTTTTGGAAATAATAGGTATAAATTATTATTTTTTAAAAAAGGTTAAATACTTTTTTCAAAATCTATGTTTAAACGTATGGTGAAACTTTATCAAAAAATAACTTGTTAAAGATACTCCCTCCGTCCTATTTTATGTGACACCATTTCCTTTTTGATCAGTCCCAAAAAAAGTCACATTTCTTTATACAATAAGTATTTAAAGGTATCATTCCTCTTTTATCCATGTCGGTCCCACTTAATTTTAAAGATAGTACCCCAATACATTTATGAGAAGAGAAAAAAGTGAGTTTACTTTTTTGAAGGGCAATTTGATAAACATTCCAAAGTCTTCATTAATTCTTAAACTCTGTGCTCGGTCAGATGTAGCCACATTAAATGGAACGAAGGGAGTATTTGATTAAAAAAATAGACTAATTTTTGTGATGTGACTTGTGTAATAGAGTGAATCTAGACCACTAGGGTCTCTTCATCTTCTTCTACAAAAAAAAGTGACATAATGTCAAACTTTTTATTAATATTGTATATGAAACTATTTTGAGCTTAAAACAAGATATCTATCAAATATCCAAAAATTTAGCTTTTAGAAACTTTTGGCCACACTTCTGATTGTAGAAATAAATGAATACATTATCACTATCATCTTGGATAAGTTTTCAAGATTCAACTTGAAAAAAATCGTGTGCAACCACGACTTCTGTATGATGGCTCCCAACCATTGGGATCCATCCACTAAAACATTTTCTCATCCTCTACGATTAGAAGATTCCATAAAGTCAACTCTCGCTTTTATTTCACTGCCTCTAGGAGAGGATCATCCTGCCATTACATTTTATGGTGCAACTATTCTTTCCTCCAAGAGTGAGGGAGCCATTTAGGCGTTCTGTTTTCATCTCCTCACAAAAAAAAATCGATAACTTATTTTTTATGTATGTATAGTCTCAGGTGAAGAGAATGTTAGAGACTATCTTATAAGGATGAACAAGATGTCACATATTTTCATAAGTTTTAGCCAAAGAATTTGATCAATTTTTTCAATCATCAACCTTATTTGAAAATGTGGCCAAGTCTCTTCTTCGCTTTTGCTGGTAAGTTAATCATATATTATATACAAGTAATTTGTAAAACTCAAACTTTGAATTGAACTAAGATATATAGATTAAATGAATCAGGTGGAAGACATCTTTGGATATGGCAAAGACTCTTTGTGATGTACAACTGAAAAAAAGTCAAAATGTCGAAAAAAAGGAGAAAAAATATTGAAGACTTTTCGAGCCTGAGAGAATTAGCAAGTTTAGAAAGGAAGAGCTAAAAGGCAAAGGAAAATTTGAATATAAAGCAGGGGACTTGATTGAGTTGCCTAAACAAGTTGTTGATGAAAAACTTAAGATAGATGGTGCTGATGAAGTAATAGCATGATGTATATTGGATACTATCATAATATTTCAAATGATACTGAAACGTTGTGTCATATAAAAGAGGTAACAATCTTATTGTTCGTATATATCATAAAAAAACTAACATTACACATGAATCATTTTTTGATGGAGGTAATAGTATTTCTAAAGTCCTCTTATATATATTTACATTTTACTTGTCATTATTTCATTTTCATGGAATTAATATGAGAAAGCATAAAAGGGGATCAACTAGTGTGGAAACAAAAGCAAAAATACAAGAATTATACAAGATTTTTCATTCATTTGAATTTTCGACTTAATGGTAAGTTACATTAGGGATATCCCCATTATTTTTATACACTTGATTTGTTAGTCTTTAGGTTTGAACTTGCCAAATCTTATGAAATAAAACTTGGCAAGACATTAGGTAGTTATTCCCATCAAAATGTCACCGGAAGCAAGAAATGTTAAGGTACATAATATTATTAATGTGTATCCTATACTTTTTAGCAGTTTCAAATTTGAATTGACAATAATTAGTCTAGGTATCAATCATTAAGAAGGGAAAATAAAGTAAAAGTGTCTTATATGTTTCCAATTATATATAAAAAAAAAGATAACTGAGCCTCATTATTTTTCTCTACTTTATTTTCTTTAATATTAAAAAAAAAAAACTAAAAACATTATCGTATTTGTCTCGACAACTATTGAAGTTGTTTGGACAACTACTGAAGTTGTCAAACGATTAAAGAAGATATTCCCACAACTATGGCAGTTGTTGAACTAAAGTGTAAAATTAAATCTTTGAAACTATTGAGAAAACAATTATTAACCTAACTAATATTATTTATCACTTCAATCCAATTTTTAAGATTTAAACAACTCCTACCAAATTGACTAACTAATTTATCTCTTTAAATAAAACTATATAAACATAAAAAGCAATAAATGAGCAGCAAGTATCACATTAGGCCATCAAAAATAATATATCCAATAAAATAAAATCAAGTAAAAATGTCAATATAACAAAGCTCGAATTCTGGCTAATCATCAACATAATCACCAGAGATGTCCTACCCTTTTTTGGCGCTCCAGAGAAAAAAAATTTCCAATTAAAGTTATTTAGTCATCAAACACAATATATCCAATAAAATAAAATCAAGTAAAAGTCAATGTAATAAATCTCAAATTTCTGATTATTCTCCAGCAAAATTGCCAGAGATGTCAGTCCCCTTTTTGCGTTCTAAAAGAAGGATTTTTCATAATGGTGTCAATTGGGGCGGAGCAGGATAGGGTGGGGCAGGGATTATGTCAAAGGGACATGTTAGGTTAGGGCAGGGCAAAATATTTATTTTTTAATAATATTATAATGGGTTAGGTTGGGGTAGGATAAGTCCAAATTTAAAAATGGTTGAATTAATAAAATTGATCCGTCTATGCTCTCCTTCAAAGAGTGAAAGTAGTGATTCTCTTCTTCAAATTTCATTGCTCTCAATTGTCTTCTCCATTCTTCATCTGGGTTCTGACCTCGATGCTATCATGATTGAATCATTATTTTTTTTAAAGACTATTCTTCTTTAATATTTTATTTTCAGGTACTATTTCTCTCTTAAAACTGTAATTTATCAGTTGAATTTGAAATGCTTTTTCATTTGTTTGAATGTGTTTAGTTTTCTAGCTAGAATCTATGTTTTTTGTTTGCCATTAATGCAAAACAATTGATTACATAGTAAAATGAAATGGATTAACATCTATTCATGATGATGAAACTTACAAATAAAGTTGAATTATGTTTGAATTAACAATGAACCAATTCAGTTGGACTTAGATTTTTTAAATGGAATCTGGATGAACCAAACTTATATGATCATGAAATCCAAGCAACAATTATACTTTAAGCAAGCTTCCACATATAATTGATTAAATCTCATATCTAATAACTTATACACGATTAAGAACATCTAAATGACTAATTGAGTTTTTAGCGGAGAAAGAATCTTACGAATTGAGTTGTTCGAGTCTAAATTTATCCAGCAGCTCTTTTGCTAGTCCTCTTGATGTGGATAAGTTGTTACTAGGCTAAGGATTTGATAATATAGTGATGTAGTTACTTGAACTCGCAAGTAACTGCATGAAATTCATTTCGGATCAAAGGCCAACAATGCGACAAGTTTGTCAGACTGTTACTGGTTTCTCGAGTCCATAACCAAACAGGGGACTATGGAATACAGTTTCACTTAGACTAAAAACAGGGGAAGGGCCACCAATGGTATGAGTAGCTTTTGTTCAAACCATATGTTGGTATTTTATGTGAATTCTTATAGTCGTTATTAAAACTCGAGAACTTTGATTAAATATAAAGGAGTAGGTATTGGTGACAAACCATAGTTGTAAACACCATCACTATTTACATTGTTATAATATTATAGAACTTGATGAATTTGCAAAAATATATATTGGTAATCTAACCTCTTTTTTCTATTTTCGTGATAGGCAATTATGACATCTCAAAATGATGAGAATCTGCCTGCTTCATATTTTAATGGTATTTTCTTAGAACCTGAGAGTCCAAGGCCTTCATAAATTGATGAAGTTGTATCGGAAAAAATAAAGAGAGATTCTAAAGCATAGAAGCATTTCAAGTTGGTGTATGTTGGTGGTGTTCCATATGGTCAGTGTAAGTATTGTAATTCTCGATATAAAAATGCTAAAAATTGTGGGACGAAGTCTATGTGGGATCATTTACGTAGGTGTCCTACTAAGTCAAAAAGTGAAATAGGGGGTGATGATGAAGGACACTATTTTGATCAAGAGGTTTCACGAAAACAACTTGCACATGCAATTATTTTACACGAGTATCCATTCTCTATAGTTGATCATGCGGAATTTAGGAACTTAGTTGCGAGTCTCTAACCTATGTTTAAAATGGTTTCATGAAATACGATAAAGAATGACATACTGAATTTTTTTGACTATTTGAAATCAAAGACTGCTAAGTTGTTGGATAAAGTCACGAGTAGAGTTGCAATAACAACCAATATGTGGACTTTAAATGGCAACAAAAAAGGATTTATGACTATTACTGGACATTTTATTGATGATTCATGCAATATTCAAAGTCACATAGTTAGGTTTGTTTATGTTCCCCCTCCACATTATAAAGATGCGTTATATAGTGCTTTGGTTAATTGTTTGTTTGATTGGAATCTTGAACGGAGAATATCAACTATCACAGTTGATAATTCTAGTACTAACAATGTAATCATGAGAACCTTATTGGATGAAAAACTTAATAAAAGAGATTTGTTATTGGATGACCGAGTGTTTCATGTACGTTGTACCGAATACATCTTAAATCTAATTGTCCAAGAAGAATTAAAGGTGATAGGATAAAGTATTGGCAAAATACGTGATAGTATCTTATATTGGATTGATCAGCCGGTAGAATTGAGAGATTTGAAGAAGCTGCACGTCTGCTACGTTGTTCTTGTAAGAAGAATTTGGAGTATGATTGTCTTATCCGTTGGAATTCAACATATCTAATGTTGAGAACAGTGAAGAAACCTTACCCCTAGATCAAGAACCAGGTTCTTGATTATTTGCCTAAAACAAGAAAATAAAGCAATATACTTTTAACTAAAACCTTCCTCTCTCAAGGAAGGAAAAACACAACTTTGTTTTATTAAGTTTTCAACTCAAATACAATTTTCGATTAACTCTAATCGAACTCTTCAAATTCATAAGAAGCCAAACCTACTTCTTGTAAAATTACTCACAAATACTCTCTCTCTCTCCACAAGAAGCCAAACCCACTTCTTGCAAACTCACTCACAAATTCTCTCTCTCTCTCCACAAGAAGCCAAACCCACTTCTTGTTTACAATCACACAAGCTCACAAACTCACAAAACTACAAAACTCACAAAGCTCACAAAACTCACAAACGATCTTTGCTGCCTCTCTCTTCTTCTCGCCTTTCTTCACTTTTTCACTCGATTGCAAAGACAAATTTTCTTTGACTTGATATCTCTGTTTATATAGATATTTTGCCGCCTCTCTGCAAAGTTGATAACAAACCTGTTTTCTGTGTCCTCCTTTGATATGGAAAGGTTTCCTTTTATTTTGTTGTATAAGGAAAACACCTTTTAGGAAAAGGTTTTGTTAAAACACCTTTTAGGAAAAGGTTTTGTTTTCCTTTTCATATATAAAGTAACCCATCTTTTTAGGAATAAAGGAAAAGGTTTTGTTTTCCTTTTTCATATATAAAGTAACCCATCTTTTTAGGAATAAAGTTTTATCGTATTTATTTATGGAAACATAATACTTTTGTTTTCCTTTTTTCCATAAATAAATCTATGCCTCAATTCTTTTCCTTCACTTCTTGTTTCATAAAACGACAACTCTTTCATTCTTCTTTTACTTTCTGTTTTAATAAATGAACCTGGTTCATGAATGATCAAAGAGTATTTGTCATTATCAAAAGTAATTAGCACAACTTCCATCAAATTCCCCCTTTTTGATGATGACAAATAATACCAGGTTTGAGAAACTGTTTCCCCCTTTTGACATATCAAAAAGCCCAAGATAGAGATGACAAAAATATCCACAGCATCAAAAGAGACTACTACAAAAATAAATCTGCGTCGTCTCTTTTATTCTCCTTCTTTCCATAAATGAATCTGCGCCTCTTTTATTCTGTACTTCTGCTTTCATATATAGATTAATGAACCTGGTTCATGAGAGTCGTTTCCTTCCTTCATAAGTAGTGAATCTGGTTCATGAAGTACATAATTTGTTATCATCAAAAGTAATGAAGACGACGTTTATTGGGTTCATCAAATTCCCCCTTTTTGATGATGACAAATAACCATTCGTACATGTACAAATAAAATACATGCTTTTTCCCCCTTTTGACACATCAAAAAGAACAAGTGAACAACAGATACACCAGCAGAAAATAGGTAGGTACTAATATTATGTGTTTGGGATGGAGGTGGTTTTGGGGTGATTACAATGTTGGTTTCCCCCTGAGTGGTTGCCGGTTGCGATGTGAAGATTGGTTCGTCGAGTTTGTTTCTGAAGACCCATCTAGTACCTATTACAGTTCTGCCCTTAACTCCTTTCAATGAGAGAAAATTATGTTGATTTCCGGTAATGTATCTTGAGCATACGCTATCCAAATACCAGTGTTTTGATTTTTCTCTCACCGCGACCTGCCGTTTTATTTAGATAGAGTTAGTTTTGGGTACCCAGATCCACTTGACTGCTTGTTTATTATAAAAAGGGTGAATAAGATTCCTTTTAGCCCATCTAGAAAGAGCTTTGGGTGTAGGAGCAGTTTTAAGGCCATTTTCCCTTTGCACCTTTTCTACAAACATGAAATTTTTCTTATGTGCAGTTTGTTTTCTATCACAAGTAGAACTTTTGTGTCCTGTAAGACCACAGTGAAAGCAGAGACAATCTATATTAGGATTTGTTGTTTCAGAGAATCCTATTCCATATCTTGTGCCAGATTGATTTTTATGTAGACTATCGAGAATTATGGAGGACCTGGTCCATCTCATACTATTCTCTACTTCCAACTTAATCAGGTCAAGTTTTCTTTGCAGATCTTCATTCTTTACAGTGACAACCTTCAGTTCTTTTTCTAAATTTTCTAGTTTCTTTTGCAGAGAATAATTTTGTTGTTCTAGAGTCATATTTCTTCTCTTAGAGATGCATAGTCGTCCATGAGTAGTTCCTTTTCATGACTGGTTGACTGATATGCATTTATGACAGTTTCCAGTAGTGACTCTAGCTCCTTTTTAGTATAGATTTCACAGTTTTCTTTAGTGAAAGTTGAGCTAACCTGTTTGCTTTGGTCTTCTTCTTCTTGCTCAGAATCTGAACCAGCCATTAGAGCATGAATTGTATCTTGTGTTTGACAATTACTTTCTTTGTTTGCTTCTTCAGTTACAGCCACTAGTGCAAGAAAGTCGTATTTGTCTTCTTGCTTTATTGCAAGTAGAGATTGATTCTCGATTTCCTCATCCTCAGATTCATCTTCAGATATTCCTCCCATTGCAGCGAATGCCTTTTTCATGGATATGTCGGCCTCTTGATTTGTCATTCTCCGATTATTGGGAATATATCTGTCACTTTTTCCTTCTCTTGCCTTTTCTGGGTTGTTTTTCTTGTATTCAAGGGCCCATAGTGGACAGAATTTTATAAAGTGGTCTGGACTACCACATTTATGACACAGTTGTTCTCTTGAATTTTCAACATTCTTTTGAGAATTCCTTTTTTGAAATGTTTGTCCCTTTTTTAACAATTTTGAGAATCTTTTAGCCATGAGAGCGATATTTTCATCCTCAAAGTCTTCAGAAGTAGTAGCTTTAAGGGCTAAATTTTTTTCTTTTCTTTTACTACCAATCTCTTTCTCTTGGTTCTTCTTCAGTTCATATGTTATTAGATTTCCTATAAGTTCATCCATTGCTAATTTGTCAAGATCGCGTGCTTCAGTAATTGCTTCAACTTTACTTTCCCATGACTCAGGTAAGACACTCAGGAGTTTTCTTACAGCTTTTCCGTTGGGAATTACTTCACCAAGAGAGTAGATCTCATTAATAATTGCTGTAAACCTGGTGTGCATATCTTGAATAGTTTCTCCATCCATCATTCTGAATAATTCATACTGTCTGTGTAAGTTGTCAATTTTAGATTTCTTGACCTGATTAGTTCCTTCATGTGCAGTTTGCAGAGTTTCCCAGATTGCTTTAGCATCTTGACAGGAGGAAATTCTATTGTACTCGTCTGGTCCTATACCACATATCAAGATTTTCTTAGCTTTGGCATTATTTTGTATGGCAAGTTTATCAGCAACATTCCATTCCTTTCTATTCTTAGGTATCATTGTTTCTCCATCAGGCCCCTTTTTCATAGGAATGGTGGACCATCCAAGACTACGCTCCAGAGATCGGGATTTTCTCCTATCAGATGATCCATCATACGATTTTCCACCATCCATAATATTTTCCATTGAACAGTGGTGGTCGTGTTTGAGAAGCTCCTTCTTGGGGGTAGGTGGTGCTGCCATTTTCTTTTCAAGATGTTAATCTTTTAACGAAAAGATCCTGCTCTGATACCAATTGAAAAACCTTACCCCTAGATCAAGAACCAGGTTCTTGATTATTTGCCTAAAACAAGAAAATAAAGCAATATACTTTAACTAAAACCTTCCTCTCTCAAGGAAGGAAAAACACAACTTGTTTTATTAAGTTTTCAACTCAATACAATTTTCGATTAACTCTAATCGAACTCTTCAAATTCATAAGAAGCCAAACCTACTTCTTGTAAAATTACTCACAAATACTCTCTCTCTCTCCACAAGAAGCCAAACCCACTTCTTGCAAACTCACTCACAAATTCTCTCTCTCTCTCCACAAGAAGCCAAACCCACTTCTTGTTTACAATCACACAAGCTCACAAACTCACAAAACTACAAAACTCACAAAGCTCACAAAACTCACAAACGATCTTTGCTGCCTCTCTCTTCTTCTCGCCTTTCTTCACTTTTTCACTCGATTGCAAAGACAAATTTTCTTTGACTTGATATCTCTGTTTATATAGATATTTTGCCGCCTCTCTGCAAAGTTGATAACAAACCTGTTTTCTGTGTCCTCCTTTGATATGGAAAGGTTTCCTTTTATTTTGTTGTATAAGGAAAACACCTTTTAGGAAAAGGTTTTGTTAAAACACCTTTTAGGAAAAGGTTTTGTTTTCCTTTTTCATATATAAAGTAACCCATCTTTTTAGGAATAAAGGAAAAGGTTTTGTTTTCCTTTTTCATATATAAAGTAACCCATCTTTTTAGGAATAAAGTTTTATCGTATTTATTTATGGAAACATAATACTTTTGTTTTCCTTTTTTCCATAAATAAATCTATGCCTCAATTCTTTTCCTTCACTTCTTGTTTCATAAAACGACAACTCTTTCATTCTTCTTTTACTTTCTGTTTTAATAAATGAACCTGGTTCATGAATGATCAAAGAGTATTTGTCATTATCAAAAGTAATTAGCACAACTTCCATCAAAGAAAAGGTTTTGTTTTCCTTTTTCATATATAAAGTAACCCATCTTTTTAGGAATAAAGGAAAAGGTTTTGTTTTCCTTTTTCATATATAAAGTAACCCATCTTTTTAGGAATAAAGTTTTATCGTATTTATTTATGGAAACATAATACTTTTGTTTTCCTTTTTTCCATAAATAAATCTATGCCTCAATTCTTTTCCTTCACTTCTTGTTTCATAAAACGACAACTCTTTCATTCTTCTTTTACTTTCTGTTTTAATAAATGAACCTGGTTCATGAATGATCAAAGAGTATTTGTCATTATCAAAAGTAATTAGCACAACTTCCATCAAATTCCCCCTTTTTGATGATGACAAATAATACCAGGTTTGAGAAACTGTTTCCCCCTTTTGACATATCAAAAAGCCCAAGATAGAGATGACAAAAATATCCACAGCATCAAAAGAGACTACTACAAAAATAAATCTGCGTCGTCTCTTTTATTCTCCTTCTTTCCATAAATGAATCTGCGCCTCTTTTATTCTGTACTTCTGCTTTCATATATAGATTAATGAACCTGGTTCATGAGAGTCGTTTCCTTCCTTCATAAGTAGTGAATCTGGTTCATGAAGTACATAATTTGTTATCATCAAAAGTAATGAAGACGACGTTTATTGGGTTCATCAAACAGCCTTAGAATACAAAGAAGTGTTTAAAAAAATGAGTCTAACTGAGTTAAACTATAAGTCGTATCCAACGGAAGAGCAATGGATTCATGCAGAAGATGTTTGTGGGAAGCTCAAACTCTTTTACCATATCACTGAACAATTTTCAAGGACTCAATATCCAAATTTCAGTCAATACTTTACAAAAGTTTGTGAAATTAAGATGGAGTTGAAAGATTGGGTGAAAAGCTTTAATCCTTTGATTAGCTCTATGGTGTATGCTATGTTATTGAAATTTCAAAATTATTGGAATGATGTGCATGTTATGATAGATATACTGCAATCTTTGATCCAAGATATAAGATGAAGTTGGTAGAGTACTTTCTTCCACAAATTTATGGTAAGGATGCTTTAACTAAAATTCAAGAAATCGATCTCACTGTTATGATTATAATAGTGGACTATCTTCTCCAAGAAGGTCATTTGAAGTATCTAGCTCTAGTGAAGTCGCTAATTCTATTGAAGGTGATCGACTATCGAACTTTGATAGATTTGTTGCTTCGAGCTACCATGAAGATGAAATCAGAGTTGAACTTATATTTAGAAGAGAGTTTGCTACCCCGAACTCCATCATTTGATAACTTGAGTTGGGTGGAAGACAAATGGATTAAAAGTTCCTACTTTGCAAAAGACGGCTCGTGATCTCTTAGCCATTCCTGTGTCTATTGTTGCTTCTGAATCAGCGTTTAGCACAAGTGGGAGGTTGATTAGTCCGCATCGTAGTAGATTTCATCCTACTACTTTAGAAGCTTTAATGAATGCTCGCACATGGTTATGAAATGAAATAAATGGTATGCAATTTTTTCACTGTCATCATATCAGTTATTCAATGCTTACAAGTATTATAATTTTCTTTTCAGATTTGACTTCAACCATCGATAAAGTGACATGTCCAACGTTGATTGATGAAGAGGAAGAGCCGGAGTTCAGTTTCATGCCCAATGTTGATTGATGAAGAGGAAAATATGGAGTCAAGTTTTGTCGACAAGATGAAGAGGAGAACGACATATGATTTCCCTTTCTATAAGTCACTTTTCATCTACATTAGTTTCTTAGAAAGAATGACATCTGATATCCCTGTATATTTTAAGATGTCTGCAATTAAAATTTGAAACAATATTCTTTTGAAAGTGTTGCTGGGAAAGGACCCAATAGTGCTCTGGAAGCACTTTACTGATTGTTGTTGCTGGAAAAAAGCCCAATATTTCAATTTGGAAGTTTAAAAGTAAGTACTGTTCTAGTAAAATTTAGATATATATATATGCATGCATGTATGATGTCCTGATTGTTGTTGTAAATGGGGTAGGGCGGGGCAATTTGTTTGAAAGATGTTAAACGAGGCAGGGTAGGGCGGGTCAAAATGTTAATAGGTCAAAGCTTCCCCCGCCCTAACATGCCCCATTTACGTCCCTAGTATATATATATATATATATATATATATATATATATATATATATATCGAAGTTTATGGGTGCACGTGCACTTTTACCTATGTATGTAGGTCCTCCTCTGCTTGTGAAGTAGAGAGAGTGTTTTCAACTGATCATCGGCTCAAGTAAAGCACATCAAATCAATTATGAAAATTATAAGGAAAGAATAGCAGCAACGACAAATAATATGATATTCCCTTCGTTCCATATTATATGTCACTTTTTTACTTTGCATTTGCATGCATTAAGAAATGATGTAACTTTATCGTTCTACCCTTATTTAATTTTTTAAAACTCAAGTTTTCAATCAATGAATATGAATTAATTTATTTTGATTAATTAATTTAACCAATGAACATGAATCATTTGCTTAACTTTTCTAATTAGTTGGTCAAATGTATGTTTTCAATGCTAATAACTCACAAGAGTAAAGAAGGAATAAATATGCTAATTTATGCATTGATTTTATGAAATGATAAATATTATGGATTAACTATTTATAAAAAGGGATGACATATAAAATTGGACTGTGAGAGTAACTGGAGCAAATGACACTTTGGGTAATACAAAAATCTAAGAGTAAGATGATAAGAAAGTAATAATAATAATTAATAGGTATTCCTAATAATAATACAGAGAAAAGAAACTAGCCTCGCCTCACTAACATTAAACCCTAATTCATAACCTTCATAACCTCCTACGCTACTGTAATCTATCTTCCCCGAGTGGAGGATGAGATACATAGAAGAAGTTCGAACATTGTGAGTATGATTTTCCACAAAGTAGCACTAATTTATTGTCATCTAAATTATTTGAAATTCAGAACGAATAAAAGAAAAAAATTGCGTATGAAGAAGATAGGAGCACATGGGGATCCCCTGAAAAATAGCTGTTTAGGCATCTGCTTAAGGGATTAAAGAGAATATTAGCTAAGCTTCTTCCTTAAATTGCACATTATAATACTTAAGCATCAAGTTGAAACATCACATGTACGGACCTCAAGACATGTTATTGGCTTTCTATGTGTCCACCCTATATATGTAACATAACACTTAAAATTCATCATATTACATGTACATATTGATCAATTCTTGTTTTGCGCCAATGAAATGTCTGTAATTTGAAATTGTAATGACGTATATCATCACGTTAAGCAACTCAACAAGGTCAACCTACATTCATAATTGTGACATTAATTAAAACTGATCAATTCAGCGTAAAACCAGAGAATAGCATTAGCCATTCTCTATTTAAATATTGACGTGAATTTTAAGTGATCCACAAAACAAGGATCTAAAAATGAAGGAAGGACTTTAGTAAATCCAATATTTTTGAATAGGCATAATACATAAATTTGATCTTCTACTTGATTTTAGCTGATATCTATGTCCTTCGATTTTGAGTGTGAATAAATAGACACTTAAACTTATATAAAATTGAACAAATAGACATGCACATTCGTCTAACGTGACATCCAACATGGAAATTATGTGTCCTACATGTATTATGCCACATAGAACACGTGTGTCTACTTATTCAATTTTATACAAATTTAAGTGTCGACTTGTGCACACCCAAAGTTAGAGGACATTGACGTAAGCTGAAGTAAAGTTAAAAGAGCATATTTATGTCCAAGTCTTTTGAATATGAAATGAAGTTTGATTTTCTTATAACTCTGAATTTGCCACCCAAAATATTTCAGAAGCCAACTGTCCTTTGACATTGCACTTCTCTTCCAGTTTCTCTCTAGCTACTAGTATAAGAAGTCACTAACTCTATCGACAAGTTCAATTAATAAACACAATGTCAAATTATAAGTTCAATTCTTTGCTCCTTATACTCTGTTCTCTTTCTCTGTTCCTAAACCAATCCTTGTCCAATACCGATGATCAAGAAACGACTGATCATGACATTAACTGGTGGTGCAGCAAAACTCCTCATCCTGATCCATGTAATCACTTTATGTTATCTGGTGATGTCGTCCAACCCAAAAATAAATCCGAGTTTCGGACCATGACGGTCCAAGTGGCTATGGATCATGTAATTCAAGTGCAGAGTCATGCAAAGAATGTTAGCCAAAAGTGCAGGGGAAAACGAAAGAAGTTAGTGTGGATGGATTGTGAAAAGCTGATGGATGATACTATCCTCCAATTGAGTCGTAGTCTTGATGGCATCAAATCAAATTCAAGTTCCGATTTTGATGCACAAACTTGGCTCAGTGCCTCGTTGACAAACATCGAGACCTGTCTATCAGGATCGAATGATCTCAATGTTTCCAACATCCTCCAACCGAATTTATCCACTAACGTTTCTCAGCTGATTAGTAATTGTTTAGCTGTGAATGGGGAGTTCATGGACGCGGAAAATACAACACAAGTTGGTGGATTTCCAAATTGGCTTACGAATAGGGAAAGAAAATTGTTGCAAACCTCATCGATAGATTTAATGGCTACTAAGGCAAATTATGTGGTGGCTAAAGATAAATCAGGTCGATTTCGGTCCATTCAGGCTGCAATAAACTATGCAGCATCGAAGAGAGTTGGAAATGAAAGAATCGTTATATATATCAAAAGGGGTGTTTATAAGGAGAATATTTTGGTAGGTCCTACAATGGGGAAAATCATGTTAGTTGGTGATGGCTTAAGATACACTATAATCACAGGAAGCCGTAGTGTTGCTGCTGGTTTCACAACTTACAGTACTGCAACTGTTGGTAATGACTCTCGAGCTTCCTCTCTGTTTCGTTTTCAGTTTTGTGTTTCAATTTCTTTCGTTTTATATCAATATGATTTCATCTTTCATGAATTTAAGTAGATTAATGCGTAATTACAGAAGCATAATGCAAGGGGCTTAGCTACTTCTAGTTCATTGGCATTAAGTAATACAACCGAAAAACAACAACAGCAGAGGAATTCCATGTAGAATGAACAAAATTTTGGGAAATGTCTAGGGTTAAAGAATAGCACTTTCTATTTTAGTCGTTCCACAAAAAATGATACATTTCTGAAACACTTAGTAAACAATTTGACTTCAAAATGCCTGAACTGATTTATAGTTACACAAATAGCTATCACATATTTTAGACAATAAATTTCAAAAGTCTTTCTTCTTTTCTTAAATTTCGTGTTAAGTTAAACTATTTCCTATAAATTGAAAAGAAAATTGCCGCTAATGCATATTGATTCGTAGCATATAATAAGGTGGAGAATCATAGTAATACATAATTCCATCAAAAAGGTTGAGGCCAACCTATATGTTTTTGAAGAAGTACGTTTTTGTTATCTCTCTCTACACTCTACTTTGTGTGAGGGTTGACGTCCAAAACAGACTTTAGGAAAGTTTAGGCATTATGTGAGTTAAGTTACGCCAAATTGGCATATTTTTTCTTTATATCGGGATTCGGGAGTCAACCACCTCCCTAATACTGTCACTGGAAGGATCATCACATACTTTATATTAAAATATTAAGAAATGTTTAAAAATCAAAGGACAAAACAAAAACAAAATAATTAAGCTAATTAAAGGTCAAATGCTATTTTGGCGGATCATTTTGTTGCATTCAATTCCTTTCACGTGCAACAATTCTTCAGGGGAACAATCTGCATTTTCAAATTACTATTAAAAATATACTGTAATTTATCAGATCAGATCTTAGTTTTCTGAATTATAAAAAAAATGTATCCTTCTGCCATACGAACATGTTTTCTGAGATTGAGAATCAGGGTTGACATATTTTATTTTATTTTTTTTACTACTAAAATAATAAGCATATGGTACATTAATTGTAAATAATTTGAAATTACGATGTTTTAGGGGTAGATGGAATTGGATTTATCGCTCGAGGCATCACATTCCGCAACACAGCAGGGCCACAAAACGGCCAAGCAGTAGCTCTACGATCAGCATCTGATCTATCAGTATTCTATGCTTGTGGCTTCGAAGGCTATCAAGACACCCTATTTGTGCAATCTCAACGACAATTCTACAAATCATGTTATATCTACGGAACCATAGATTTCATCTTTGGCAACGCTGCAGTTGTTTTCCAAAACTGCATGATTTACGTGCGTAAACCATTATGGGGACAAGTAAATGTGATCACAGCACAAGGAAGAAACGATCCATTTCAAAACACAGCAATTTCAATTCACAACTCTAGAATTATGGCAGCTCCTGATCTTCGTCCAGTAATTGGATCGTTTCAGACATATTTAGGACGTCCATGGCAGCAATATTCAAGAACAGTTATCATGAAGACTTATTTAGATGCATTGGTTAATCGAGCAGGTTGGTTGACGTGGTTAAATTCTAATTTTGCTTTGAGTACGTTGTACTATGCAGAATATGGTAATATTGGACCAGCGTCATCGACTAAGTTTAGGGTTAAGTGGCCTGGCTATCATGTCATAACAAATGGGAATGTTGCTTCTAAGTATACAGTTGCAAACCTAATAGCTGGACGGGCGTGGTTGCCTTCAACTGGGGTGCCATTCACTGCGGGGCTGTGAAGAACAAGTGTTATTATTATTACACACTTTTATTTGCCTTGTTATTTTTCTTTCTTATTTTTTCATTGATTCTTCTTTTTTTTGTACGTGTCATGCCATTATGACACATAAATGGATTTATGGATACTATTATGATATATTGAAATTCCACATAATATAATTTTTGAATTGGTCGAGAAAACTTTAGTGGGTTGAAGATTTAATTTTATCCAATTGGAAGATGTCATGTTATAAATAACAATAACTTAAAAGAAATTGTTAATTATAAGGATGAAAGTAGGTCTAAAGATAAATTGAATAGTATTCTTAATCAAATAAATGAATGAGAATTTATTTAAACCATTTCGAATAGTCTGAAAATATTTTGAACCTTTTAAGCACACAATTTTACATAGAAACCCTTTCATTGAGAAAAGGGTGAAGTTAGGCTCTTCTTAATAATATATGAAAAGTTCGGGGCATGCTTTTAAGTTTAGTAAAAGTGAAAAATGCTCAAATATGCCATCGAACTTTCAGAAAAGACTTATTTATGTCATCCGTTAAAAGTTTGGTTTATTTATGCCATTACCGTTAAAGAAAAGGTTCATTCATGCCATTATTTTTTAACGGTGGTTTTGCAAAACCATTTTTGACATGTGTCCAATTATAATTCGTTCATATCATCAATTTTTTAAATAACAAAAAAAAAAAAACTGAAAAAAATTATTAATGGATTTGTTTGATATTTTTTATTAAATAAATTGATGACGCGGCCGAATTATAATTGGTCACGTGTCAAAAATGGTTTTGCAAAACCACCGTTAAAAAATAATGGCATGAATGAGCTTTTTCTTTAACGGTAATAGCATAAATGAGTCAAACTTTTAACGAATAAAATAAATAAGCCTTTTCTGAAAGTTCGATGACATATTTGAGCCTTTTCCCTTAGTAAAATATACCTAGGCCCCTTTCTATCTCTACTGGTAATTGGGGGTCCCTTTCTATAATTTGAAAAGCTTGGGGATACTATTTTATTACGAGCTTGCTTAATTTTTAAAAAAATATAAATGCTTCTGTTTGAATAGATAGAAGTTGAGAATATATCAGATATTAAAGGTAAAAATGAAAAGTTATATTTAATTTATATATTATTTTTTTTAAAAAAAATATCAAATATCTTAACAATTTAATT
>CM040620.1:63157757-63255434 GCA_022817965.1 Solanum lycopersicoides | reverse complement strand
TGCAGGCTATTTTATAAAAATAATTAAAAATAATTGAAATTCTAAAAGGTTTCTATTTATAATTAAGTTACAAATCATTTCACTAGAAATTTGTAATTCCACTCTGTCTATTTTATTTTAAAATTCTCCATTCAACGCTTACATAAATCCCCTTGTGTTTAAAATTATAAATATTAATCAATAAATTCAAATTGTTTGACGAGTTTAATTGAATGATGAATTTTCTTTAGAGCACTGTTTTAATTTATTTCATATGTCAAATTCATAAATTCACTTATAAGGTTTGACATGATGAAAACTTATAAGTTTCTCGAAAAATTATATTATCAATCTCTATATCGAGAGATGGACTCCATCAGCTAACTTATTATTTCACCATTATATATTATTATCATCCAATCATTTAGTTGTGTAAAAAATGTTCATATATCTTCTAAATATGTAGTTGCTTGAATTTTTTTCCTTAATTTTTATAAATAAGACAAAATATTTGTTTGATTGAAGTTTATGATTGGTATAATTTCCTTTATTGATTATCATTAGTTACAAAAAAATTGTTGTGTTTGGTTTGATCCACATGTAACTTCTAAAAGAGGTGTTCAAGAGAAACATAATAAGTGTTTTTATCTATAAATAGAAATAAATCACTTTTGATGTAGTTTGACATTGCACTTTTTGTGTTAAGTTTCCTTTCTTGATAATCATTCATTAACTTCCAGAAGTAAGCAATCAAGCTTCAATGTGACAGTTTACCTCTTTGTCATAAGTTATTTCAAATTTGTATAGTGGACTATTAGGAATGAATTTTGAATCCGCTTGAAATAAATTTTAAATTTTGACTTATAATCTAAAAATTATAAATTAGAAAATTTTTTAATATGTGGATTTGAATTTATTTTTATCATTCTAAACTCAAAACCTTAGTGCTTATAATTTTTTAAAATTTTTATTCACACACTTAAAAACACTTATAAATACTTAATATATGTCAATTCAAACAAACTTTTAATCTTGAGATGAGAAATCTTTAAATTATGAGCAGAAAAAAAATACTACAATAAAGTCAAGTAGCTAAAATTTTGATATATATTGAATAAAATATACTTTTAATTACTTACGTATTTAATTACAACTAAAATTAAATATATCATAATGCAAAGAAACATAAGTACTTCAAAATCACTATTTGAATTCTATACAGACACTAGAAAAAGAACAATAATTTGATACACTATAGTAATTAATGCATACAAGAGGATAATAGGGATTTGTTAAATTTTTAAAATAAAAAAATACAAAAAAAATAAAATAAATATATGTATATAACAAATTTAGTAATAAACTATTAGTAATAAACTAAGTGTATATATTAATTTACTATCAACTATTTATAATCTACCTAGATGCTAAATATACTAATTTTTTTCATAATATCATTTTATAATAAACTTGATTTAAAATTGTTCAATAAATCTGTTATGATTATATTAATTAAATAATCACGCATCTCGCGAATACGATACTAATTACATATAATAAAGTTAAAAAATAAATTGATATCTTATTTTTAAAATAATTTCTGAATTTGTTAGGTTTGCCTTTAATTGATTCTTTTACCGTTTTTCCTAAAAACAAATTGTGTCATTATATAACCATAGTTAGTTATCTATTTAATTGAATTTCTCAATACATTTTCTATATTGTATTATTAAAATAAATCGGCGATCAGCCAAAAAAACATACGGTATATATAATAATAATAATAATAATAATAATAATAATAATAATAATAATAATAATAGTAATAATAACAATAACAACAACAACAACAACAACAACAACAACAACAATAATAATAATAATAATAATAATAATAATAATAATAATATTACGAACAATAGATAACAATAATAATAAAATTATTTAATTTTTTATAATAAATTATGAATTATTAACTACATCTAATTATATCAAATATTAAATTACAATTTAAAATACAAGTTAGAAATTTAAAGCATTTTCAAAATTAATGTGACCGTTTTTAAAAACCTTATAAAAAGGATTTTAAAAATTAAATATATATATTATATATATATATATATATATTTATATATATATATATATATATATATATATATATATTATATATATATATATATAATAGGAGAGGTGATAGCGCTTATTTGTCAGCGCCACGATTAATCTTATTTTTTTATTTTAAAAATATCAATTAATTAAAAAAACAATATACATTAATGATTAACCGAATTTAGAAGGAAAACATATGTGGAGATCATCACATTTTACAAAATTTAAATTTTAAATAAATTTGAATAGTAAATGTGATGACCCAAAAGGTCATTTTTTGAAATTTTAAATATCCGATTAACTTGAGCTAATTAATTGAGGAGTATTTATAGATAAATGACTTAACCGATAGTTAATGTGTTAAAGTGATAATTTATTAAAAATTCTTTACCACTAGGTTCATGTATTAGTAATAAGTTAATGGGTTTGTCAGTTTTAATATATAATTAAATTTGGAGAGAAAAAAAAAACAGAAAGAAAACTAACCTGCTGCGTGCGTTGAGCGAAGAACGAGAGTACATGTATATTCAATTCTATGGATTCAAATTTCTGCTTGTTAATCTCGTAGGAAATTAATATATATTATGTTATGACTTGCAACTCTTCCAATTAAATTATTATTTTAAGTGGGTGAAAGGAATTTGGATCTTATGCAATAATGTTGATTTTCAAATTGATGGGAAAAAAAATAATGATGAGTTACTGTTGATAAGTTTCAGTGGAAGGAAACAATAGTTATTATTATTATATTAATTTAATAATTGTATTAGATTGAAGGGACAGTGGTGAAATCTTGGTGACTTAGAAATTTAGGAAAAAGAACAGTGCTACTATTCTTGTTATTATTATTATATTCACTTTTGTTTTTTTGTCAATTTCTTTCTGGAAATTATGACAAGTATTGAATTTTTTTTTTGGAATAAGTAATGATGAGGAGTTGAAAAGAAAGAAAACAAAATACCATTCTGCAACGTAATGTAAATTTATTCGGGTGTAAATTTTAGAGTTTTAATTATTATATTATGGTTCAACTTTTGATATATTGATATGTATATTTAAATATTGGATGAATGGTATTTTGTGAGTATCATTTGAATTAGGATATTGGAAAAATTTGGATGCAACCCTAGACTTGAAACTTGGAAAATTATGATAATTGAAATGTTAATTGACATCACGAATTACAAACTTGATTATAAATTTGGATAACTTATTAGGTCAAGGTTAAACACATAAAAATGTGGTTGTTGTTAGTTCCGAAATCTTATAGTGAATATATATATATTTGAATAGGTTACATCGATTCGGAAGCTCAACGGAAAGGGAAGGCTCAAATCCCTGAGTGATTATTCGATTGGCTAAGGCAAGTGGATTTCTAAACCCTTGTTAAACGTATGAAATTTGTGTATTTTCTTGTGTGACATTTGAGAATGATTTGGAAGCTTATTGCTTATTTCTTGATATTGTATTACGGTTGCATTGTTGTGAATTATGCCTTGTTATCAAAATGGTTATTTCCTCATTATTGTTTAAACATGTCATTTGCATTGCATCTGAAACATGATTGTGATAAGCGTATTGTGATAAGAGGATGTAACATTTCGAGGGTCGTATCGCGCGCCGCGGTGGATATTATAATTCTAGGGACGTATCGCGCGCTGTGACAGTTACTATTATCGAGGGTCGTATCGTGCGCCGTGATAGATGCATGTACAAATTTGTTCCCCATGGGTCCCAAACTGAGAGACAGCGGGTGTGTATCATTAGGTCAGACATGCATCACTATATTTGACATTGCATTTCATGGCATTGCACATTTTGATCATTGATTAATTTGAACTTGTGTTTTGCTGATCTTGTGAGTGATTTTCTGTGAAACTTGTAATATGTTAGAGTGTTGTTATTGAGCTAGGTGCTTGTGAACTGTTAGGTTGGGCTGGTTTTATGCAGGTTGTACTGTGGAGGTTTAGATATGGTGTAAGGAGTACCCGTATTTTGTTCACTTAACTTGTGTTTAGAGGTTTGCTTGTTTTGCGTGATTTGGTACTCACCCCTTGCTTCTACAAAATTGTGTAGGTTACGAGCCGGATCTTCGTGATACCTTCCATTCTCTTCGTTTTCGAGGCATCTTGTGGAGAATTGTGAGGTAGTTGTTTATCACCTCAGCAAACCTTCCAACTCCAGTTTATGACTTTGTTTTTACTTGAAAGACAACTTCATCTTAGACTTGCGTGTTTTATTTCAATTCTAGTATTTATATTAGAGACTTGTGCACGTGACAACCTGGTTTTGGGGATTGAATTAAGTTGACTTGTTTTTATAATATAAATTGTTGTTGGATTGCTGGTTATTTTCGCACTTTGTTAGATATTGGGTTTTAGGCTGACTTGTCTTGGTGGGATAAGACGAGTGCCATCACACACATTTTTGGATCGTGACAAAATGGTATCAGAGCCCAGGTTCATAGGTCTCACGTGTATACAAGTCGAGTCTACGTAGAGTCTCAAGGATCAGTACGAAGACGTTTGTACTTATCTCTGAGAGGCTATAAAGACTATTAAGAAACTCTATTTTTGTTTATTCTTTCTTATCGTGCGTGAATGCCTTCTTTAGTATTGAGTATTGTATACTCTTTTGACAAATGACGAGGACTAGAGCTAATGCTACTGGTAGTAGAGGGGAGGCACTTCCCGAGGCAGTTGTTGAGGCCCCAGCTAAGGGAAGGGGTAGAGCCCGAACCAGAGGTCGTGGCCGTGGAGCAGCACCAGTGAAAGGTCGTGGCCGTGGAGCAGCACCAGTGAGAAGTCGTGCTAGAGAAGTCTCTCGAGAGCCTCAGATTGATAACATGGAGCACCATGTTCCTCCAGAGCCTGCAGTCACACCTTTGATTCAGGATACATTATTGAGGGTGTTAAGTGTGCTAGAGGGCTTTACTCAGGGTGGTGGTGCGGCCGCCACACCACATGACTCTCATACTAGAGAGGTGGCTCAGACCCATGAGCAGTAGGAAGCCCCAGTTATCCAGGATGCGGTGGGGCAGTTACCAGTGGATCCCGCAGTTGAGAATGATATTGCACCAACAATTGGGGGTCAAGGTGCCATATTGGTTGTTCTGACAGAGGACGAGCAGCGTAGATATGAGAGGTTCTGAAAGATGGATTCACCTTATTTTTCAGGGTGGGAAGAGTGAGGATGCTCATGACTGTCTGACTATGTGCCGAGAGTTGCTAGAGGTTGTTGGATTATCTGAGTCAAATGGGGTTCGATATACTACACTCCATCTTCGTGGGTCGCCGAGAGAGTGGAGGAGAACTTATTCAGGGCTTTGCTAGTTGGATCTCCTCTAGTGACTTGGGAGAAGTTTTCTAGTGTATTCCGTGATCGTTTTATCCCTTGGAGCGTGAGAGAGAAGAGTCGCTTGAGGTTTGAGAATTTGAGACAGGACGACCTATCGATTACAAAGTATGAGTCGCATTTTTGCCAGTTGTCTAGGCATACTTTGGACATTATCCCAAATGAGACAGAGAGGATTCGCAGATTTGTGAGGGGGTTGACTTTTTCTATCAGGTCAGCTGTGTTCCGGGCATCTAGAGAGGGGACTTCTTTCCAGTCCATTGTGAGCGCCTCCAAAGAGGCGAAATTGAAGAGAGAGAGGAGTTTGGGTACCCTAAAAGAGCCCGTATTTCAGGCCAGTTTCATGGTGCCTCATATGGAGGTAGGGGATCACAAAGAGGGAGCGATTCCTTTTAGCAACGGAGACCCATTCATGTATCTGTGCCGACATCTGAGGGTGGTCAGACATCTAGGAGTTCTTATAGCTCGGGTTAGGGCTCGTACAGTTCACAGCAACGACATACAGAGCAAGACAATTATAATGGGTTTTCAGGGTCCACACAGCAGTTCCCATGACAGAGTTTTTGCTTTATTTGTGGAGATCCTGATCATATGATGCAACAATGTACTTCTCAGAGGGGTCTTGGTGGGATCCAACCTAATTTTTCATTTCAGACTAGACCATCGGCACCTCAGGGTAGAGGCCGTGGCAAAGTTCAGTCAGGTAGAGGCGGTGGAGTTTCTAGTAGAGGTGTTGCAGCTCAGCAGAGTGGGGTAGAGGTACCACCCAGGCGGGAGGTGGACGAGGGGGCCACTGTTATGCTTTCCCAGAGAGACGTGAGGCGAGACCTCTGATGCTGTTATTACAGGTATCATCCCAGTATGCCATCGACATGCGTCTGTGTTGTTTGATCCAGGTTTTACATTCTCTTATGTGTCTACCTATTTTGCTGCTGAATTTGATATGATATGTGATAGCATGACTGTACCTATTCGTGTTTTTACACCCGTGAGTGAGCCCTTAGTGATGGATCGAGTGTATCGATCTTGTCTTGTTTCGTTGGATGGGTATGACACTTGGGTAGACTTAATCATTTTGGGGATGATAGACTTTGATGTTATCTTGGGTATGAATTGACTCTCTCCTTCCTTATCATGTTGTCCTTGATTGTAATGCTAAGACTGTGACTTTAGCGATGCCTGGTGTTGCGAGGGTTGAGTGGAAGGGTGTTAGTGGTTCTTATCTTTGCAAGGTCATCTTTTTTATTCGTGCTAAGATATTGGTGGAGAGAGGGTATTTGTTTTACTTAGCTTTCATCCGGGATACTAGTGTTGAACCACCTCCCATGGACTTTATTCCCGTGGTTCAGGAGTTTCACGATGTATTCCCTTCTGATCTTCCAAGTGTTCCTCCCGATAGGGATATTGAGCTTGCTATTGATTTGGAGCCGGGCACTAAGCTTATTTCTATCCCTTCCTACCGTATGACTCCATCAGAGTTGAAAGAGTTGAAGGATCAGTTACAGGATTTATCGCCGTAGTGTGTCACCTTGGGGTGCCCCTGTATTATTTGTGAAGAAGAAGGATGGGACTATGAGAATGTGTATTGATTACAGACAGTTGAACAAGGTAACGGTGAAGAATAAGTATCCTCTTTCGCGTATTGATGACTTATTTGATCAGCTACAGTGACCATCATTGTTCTATAAGATTGATTTGAGGTCTAGGTATCATCAGTTGATGATTAGGGTATCAGATATCCCTAAGACAACTTTTCGGATCTGAAATGGGCATTATGAGTTCCTAGTGATGTCCTTCGGATTGACTAATGCCCCAACAACATTCATGGAGTTGATGAATGGGTTGTTTTGACCATACCTTGATTCTCTTGTGATTGTTTTCATCGATGACATCTTAGTTTACTCCAAGATTGAGGAGGACCATGTCCGACACTTGAGAATTGTACTTGAGAGGCTGAGAGAAGAGAAGTTGCATGCCAAGTTCTCAAAGTGTGAGTTCTGGCTTACTTCTGTGGCATTCTTGGGACACGTGGTGTCCAAGTAAGGTATTAAAGTAGATTCGGCCAAGATTGAGGCAGTTAGAGGCTGGACGCGACCTACTTCACCTACTGAGATTAGGAGTTTTGTGGGATTGGCAGGCTATTATCGACGATTTGTTCAGAGTTTCTCTATTATTGCTGCTCCATTGACTAGATTGACTCGACAGGATGTGGGATTTCAGTGGTCTCATGAGTGTGAGGGGAACTTTCAAAAGCTCAAGACTTTGTTGACTTCGGTTCCTGTGTTGACTCTACCTGAGGAAGTTGTAGATTTTACTGTGTATTATGATGCTTCAAGAGTTGGATTGGGTGGTGTGTTGATGCATAAGGGGAAAGTGATTGCTTATGCTTCTAGGCAGTTGAAGTCCCATAAGAAGAACTACCCTACTCATGATTTTGAGTTGGCGGCTGTGGTATTTGTACTTAAGTTATGACGTCATTATTTGTATGGGGTGCATTGTGAGATCTTCACTGATCATCGTAGACTTCAGTATATCTTTAGTCAGAGGGATTTGAACTTGAGGCAACAAATGTGGCTTGATTTACTAGGATAATTTAAGGTAAGTCTGCCAGTAGGAATTCTTCATGACATATTATGTTTTTTTTTCATTAGTATACTACGATCTTTGTATTACTATTTTATCTTCTTCTGTTTACTGTCAAATTTACAGATGACTTTTTTATTTTTTACATTTAGTTTCTTGTGTAATTGGTTTCCCCTTGTGTTATGAATATGTAGACCTTCAAATACAAGTCTCAAATCAGTAAGTGAAATGTGTCATTCTCATAAGAGAAACAAAAATAAATAAAAGAAAGATCGAAAATCAAGAAAAGCATTGACTTCAGTATACAATCTCAGTTGGAGATGAAAAATCAAAGCGCAATTGCTAATTCTAAGGATATCAATGAGAGTGCCACATCACCACAGATACATACATTACCGGATGGACCGACTATTAAGGTGATGATGAAGGGAAAAGCGATGGAAAGAACCTGCTCCAGGAAAACATGTGATTCTATTTGAAAATTCAGATACGGATGGTGCAAACTTCATGTTGTTGAATAATCCTTTCTTTTATACATATCAAAATTTATTTCATCTCCAAATTAAGAGATACAGGATGCACTGTTGGCTCAACCATCGGTTCAACTCCTCATCAATTTTGTTTAGGTCTCTCTCTCTACTCTCGAACGCAATCACTGCTCTGTGAGTTGTCTCGATGAATAATTTACGTGAACTTTTTTAGTTCTTCCCATGTTTTTCTAGAAAGATCTCCTCACTCTTTTCTGATAATAAAAGTTACTCTGCTCCACCATTAAGTTAATTTATGATTTATCCCTTTACATTCTTATTTTGATGTCTTTGATCAGGTTTCGAAAAAGTGTTTAAGAGATTGAAAATGATATTGAAGGTAATCCTTTTGTGGACTAAAATTATTTTCTTTATTTATTAAGCATTCAATAATGTGTGTCTAAGTTATAACGTTATAGGCATGTATGTTGGTGAAAAGAGAAGACTCACTATTTCACATCTTTAGGGTATATACAAATCATTGCTGGAATGCTCTTTTTAAAACGTTGTTGTAATTCCAATAATTAACATTTCTCTGCTCTTGTTCCTTTTAAACGAAATATGTTCATTTTAATAGTTTTTAGAAATAATAGGTATAAATTATTTTTTTTTTAAAAAGGTTAAATACTTTTTCCAAAATCTTTGGTTAAACGTATGGTGAAACTTTATCCAAAAATAACTTGGTAAAGATACTCCCTCCGTCCCATTTTATGTGACACATTTTCTTTTTGGTCTGTCCCCAAAAAAGTTACATTTCTTTATACGATAAGTATTTAAAGGTATCATTCCTCTTTTATCCATGTCGGTCCACTTTTAATTCTAAAGATAGTACCCCAATACATTTATGAAAAGAGAAAAAAGTGAGTTTACTTTTTTGAAGGACAATTTGATAAACATTTTAAAGTCTTCATTAATTCTTAAACTCTGTGCCCGGTCTGATGTAGCCAAATTAAATGGAACGAAGGGAGTATTTGGTTAAAAAAAATAGACTAATTTTTGTGATGTGACTTGTGTAATAGAGTGAATCTAGACCACTAGGGTCTCTTCATCTTCTTCTACAAAAAAAAAGTGACATAATGTCAAACTTTTTATTTATATTGTATATGAAAATATTTTGAGCTTAAAACAAGATATCTATCAAATATGCAAAAATTTAGCTTTTAGAAACTTTTGGCCACACTTCTGATTGTAGAAACAAATGAATACATTATCACTACCATCTTGAAAATTCACTATCATCTTGGATAAGTTTTCAAGATTCAACTTGAAAAAATCGTGTGCAAACCACGATTTTTTTATGATGGCTCCCAACCAGTGGGATCCATCCACTAAAATATTTTCTCATCCTCTACGATTAGAAGATTTCATAAGATCAACTCTCGCTTTCATTTCACTGCCTCCAGGAGAGGATCATCCTGCCATTACATTTTATGATGCAACTATTCTTTCCTCCAAGGATGAGGGAGACATTTAGGCTTTCTGTTTCCATCTCCTCACAAAAAAAAATTCGATAACTTACTTTTTATGTATGTATAGTCTCAGGTGAAGAAAATGTTGAGATTATCTTATAAGGATGAACAGATGTCACATATTTTCATAAGTTTCAGCCAAAGAATTTGATCAATTTTTTCAATCACCAACCTTATTTGAAGATGTGGCCAAGTCTCTTCTTCGCTTTCGCCGGTAAGTTAATCATATATTATATACAAACAATTTGTAAAACTCAAACTTTGAATTGAACTAAGATATATATAGTAAATGAATCAGGTGAAAGACATCTTTGTATATGGCAAAGACTCTTTGTGATGTACAACTGAAAAAAGTTAGAATATCGAAAAGAAAGAGAGAAAATATTGAAGACTTTCCGAGCCTGAGATAATTAGCAAGTTTAGAAAGGCAGAGCGAAAAGGCAAAGGAAAATTTGGATATAGAGCAGGGGACTTGATTGAGTTGCCTAAACAAGTTGTTGATGAAAAACTTAAGATAGATGGTGCTGATGAAGTACTAGCATGATGTGTATTGGATACTATCATAATATTTCAATTGATACTGAAACGTTGTGTCATATGAAAGAGGTAACAAATTTATTGTTTGTATATATCATATAAAAAACTAACATTACACATGGATCATTTGTTGATGGAGGTAATAGTATTTTAAAGTCCTCTTATATATATTTTACATTTTACTTGTCATTATTTTATAGGGGATCAACTAGTGTGGAAACAAAAGGAAAAGTACAAGAATTCTACAAGATTTTTCATTCATTTGAGTTTTCGACTTAATGGTAAGTTACATTAGGGATATCCCCATTATTTTCATACACTTGATTTGTTGGTCTTTAGATTTGAACTTGTCAAATCGTATAAAATAAAACTTGGCAAGACATTAGGTAGTTATTACCATCAAAATGTCATCATGCCATTGGAAGCAAGAAATGTTAAGGTACATAATATTATTAATGTGTATTCTATACTTTTTAGCAGTTTCAAATTTGAATTGACAATAATTAGTCTAGGTATCAATCATTTAGAAGGGAAAATGAAGTAAAAGAGTCTTATATGTTTATATAAAAAAAAGGGATAATTGAGCCTCATTATTTTTCTCTACTTTATTTTCTTTAATATTAATAAAAAATTCAACTAAAAACATTATCGTATTTGTCTCGACAACTATTGAAGTTGTTTGGACAACTACTGAAGTTGTCGAACGATTAAAGAAGATATCCCCACAACTATGGCAGTTGTTGTACTAAAATGTAAAAATAAATCTGTAAAACTATTGAGAAAATAATTATTAACCTAACTAATATTATTTGTCACTTCAACCCAATTTTTAAGATTTGAACAACTCCTACCAAATTGACTAACTAATTTATCTTTTTAAATAGACCTATATAAACATAAAAAGCAATAAATGAGTAGCAAGTATCACATTAGGCCATCAAAAATAATATATCCAATATAATAAAATCAAGTAAAAATGTCAATATAACAAAGCTTGAATTCTGGCAAATTCTCAACATAATCACTAGAGATGTCCTACCATTTTTTGTGCTTCAGAGAAAGAATTTTTTCAATTAAAGTTATTTAGTCATCAAATACAATATATCCAATAAAGTAAAATCAAGTAAAAATCAATGTAATAAAGCTCAATTTTTTGATTATTCTCCAGCGAAATCGCCACAGATGTGAATCCAATTTTCGCGTTCTGAAAGAAGGATTTTTCATAGGGGTGACAATTGGAGCGGGGGAGGATAAGATGGGGCAGGAAATTATGTCAAAGGGACATGTTAGGTTAGGGCAGGGCAAAATATTTTTTTTTTTTTAATAAAATTCTAATGGATTAGGCTGGGGCAGGGTAAGTCCAAATTTAAAAATTGTTGAATTGATAAAATTGATCCATTTATGCCCTCCTTCAAAAAATGAAAGTAGTGATTCTCTTCCTCAAATTTTATCGCTCTCAATTTTTTTCTCCATTCTTCATCTGGGTTCTGACCTCGATGCTACAAATCATGATTGAATCATTATTTTTTTTAAGACTATTCTTCTTTAAGATTTCATTTTCAGGTACTATTTATCTCTTAAAATTGTAATTTATCAGTTGGATTTAAAATGTTTTTTTATTTATTTGAATGTGTTTAATTTTCTAGCTAGAATCTATGTTCTTTGTTTGCCATTAATGCAAAACAACTGATTACATAGTAAAATAAAATGGATTAGCATCTATTCATGATGATGAAACTTACAAATAAAGTTGAATTATGTTTGAATTAACAATGAACCAATTCAGTTGGACTTAGATTTTTTAAATGGAATCTGACCGAACCAAACTTATATGAGCAAGAAATTAACCCAAGCAGAAACTATACTTTAAGCAAGCTTCCACCATAAAATTGATTAAATCTCATATCTAATAGTTTATACACTATTAAGAACATCTAAATGACTAATTGAGCTTTTAGCGGAGAAAGAATCTTACGAATTGAGTTGTTCGAGTCTAAATTTATCCAGCAGCTCTTTTGCGAGTCCTCTTGATGTGGATAAGTTGTTGTTAGGCTAAAGATTTGATAATATAGTGATGTAGTTACTTGAACTCGCAAGTAACTGCATGAAATTCATTTCGGATCAAAGGCCAACAATGCAACAAGTTTGTCAGACTGTTACTGATTTCTCGAGTCCATGACCAAACAGGGGACTATGGAATACAGTTGCACTTAGACTAAAAGCAGGGGAAGGGCCACCAATGGTATGAGTAGCTTTTGTTCAAACCATATGTTGGTATTTTATGTGAATTCTTATAGTCGCTATTAAAACTCGAGAACTTTGATTAAATATGAAGGAGTAGGTATTGGTGACAAACCATAGTTGTAAACACCACCACTATTTACATTGTTACAATATTATAGAACTTGATGTATTTGCGAAAATATATATTGGTAATCTAACCTCTTTTTTCTATTTTCGTGATAGGCAATCATGACACCTCAAAATGATGAGAATCTGCCTGCTTCATCTTCTAATGGTATTTTCTTAGAGGCTGAGAGTCCAAGGCCTTCATAAATTGATGAAGTTGTATCGGGAAAAATAAAGAGATATTCTAAAGCATGGAAGCATTTCAAGTTGGTGTATGTTGATGGTGTTCCATATGGTCAGTGTAAGTATTGTAATTCTCGATATAAAAATGCTAAAAATTGTGAGACGAAGTCTATGTGGGATCATTTACGTAAGTGTCCTAATAAGTCAAAAAGTGAAATAGGAGGTGATGATGAAGGAAACTATTTTGATCAAGATGTTTCACGAAAATAACTTGCACATGCCATTATTTTACACGAGTATTCATTCTCTATAGTTGATCATGTGGAATTTAGGAACTTTGTTGCGAGTCTCTAACCAATGTTTAAAATGGTTTCAAGAAATACGATAAAGAATGACATACTGAAATTTTTTGACAATTTGAAATCAAAGACTGCTAAGTTGTTGGATAAGTCACGAGTAGAGTTGCAATAACAACCAATATGTGGACTTCAAATGGCAATAAAAAATGATTTATGGCTATTAATGGACATTTTATTGATGATTCATGCAATATTCAAAGTCACATTTTTAGGTTTGTTTATGTTCCCGCTCTACATTATACAGATGCGTTATGTAGTGCTTTGGTTAATTGTTTGTTTGATTGGAATCTTGAAAGGAGAATATCAACTATCACAGTTGATAATTCTAGTACTAACAATGCAATGATGAGAATCTTATTGGATGAGAAACTTAATAAAAGAGATTTGTTATTGGATAACCGAGTGTTTCATGTACGTTGTGCCGCACACATCTTAAATCTAATTGTCCAAGAAGGATTAAAGGTGATAGGAGAAAGTATTGGCAAAATACGTGATAGTATCTTATATTGGATTGATCAGCCGGTAGGATTAAGAGATTTGAAGAAGCTGCACGTCTGCTACGTTGTTCTTGTAAGAAAAATTTGGAGTATGATTGTCTTATCCGTTGGAATTCAACATATCTAATGTTGAGAACAGCTTTAGAAATACAAAGAAGTGTTTAAGAAACTGAGTCTAACTGACTTAAACTATAAGTCGTATTCAATGAAAGAGCAATGGATTCATGCAGAAAATGTTTGTGGGAAGCTCAAACTCTTTTACCATATCACTGAACAATTTTCAAGGACTCAATATCAAACTTCCAGTCAATACTTTACAAAAGTTTGTGAAATTAAGATGGAGTTTGAAGATTGGGCGAAAAGCTTTAATCCTTTGATTAGCTCTATGACAGCTGCTATGTTATTGAAATTTCAAAATTATTGGAATGATGTGCATGTTATGATAGGTATACTGCAATCTTTGATCCAAGATATAAGATGAAGTTGGTAGAGTACTTTCTTCCACAAATTTAGGTAAGGATGCTTTAACTAAAATTCAAGAAATCGATCTCACTGTTATTATTATAATAGTAGACTATCTTCTCCAAGAGGATCATTTGAAATATCTGGCTCTAGTGAAGTCGTTAATTCTATTGAAGGTTCGACTATCGAACTTTGATAGATTTGTTGCTTCGAGTCGATCTACCATGGAGATGAAATCAGAGTTGAACTTATATTTAGAAGAGAGTTTGCTACCCCGAACTCCATCATTTGATAAATGGAGTTGGGTGGAAGACAAATGGATTGAAAGTTTCTACTTTGCAAAAGACGGCTCGTGATCTCTTAGCCATTCCTGTGTCTACTGTTGCTTCTGAATCAACGTTTAGCACAAGTGGGAGGTTGATTAGTACGCATCGTAATAGATTGCATCCTACTACTTTAGAAGCTTTAATGAGTGCTCGCACATGGTTATGGAATGAAATAAATGGTATGCAATTTTTTCACTGTCATCATATTAGTTATTCAATGCTTACAAGTATTATAATTTTCTTTTAAGATTGACTTCAATCATCGATAAAGTGACATGTCCAACATTGATTGATGAAGAGGAAGAGCCGGAGTTTAGTTTCATGCCCAATGTTGATTAATGAAGAGGAAAATGTGGAGTCAAGTTTTGTCGACAAGATGAAGAGGAGAACGACATATGATTTCCCTTTCTATAAGTCACTTTTCATCTACATTAGTTTCTTAGAAAGAATGACATCTGATATCCCTGTATATTTTAAGATTTCTGCAATTAAAATTTAAAACAATATTCTTTTTGGAAGTTTTGCTGGGAAAGGACCCAATAGTGCTCTGGTAGCACTTTACTGATTGTTGTTGCTGGAAAAAAAATTCAATATTTCAATTTGGAAGTTTAAAAGTAAGTACTCTTCTAGTAAAATTTAGATAGATAGATATGCATGCATGTATGATGTCCTGATGTTGTTGTAAATGGGGTAGGGCGGGGCAGGGATAACGGGGCGGGGCAATTTGTTTGAAAGATGTTAAACGGGGCAGGGTAGGGCGGGTCAAAATGTTAATAGGTCAAAGCTTCCCCCGCCCTAACATGCCCCATTTACGTCCCTAGTATATATATATATATCGAAGTTTATGGGTGCACGTGCACTTTTACCTATGTATGTAGGTCCGCCTCTGCTTGTGAAGTAGAGAGAGTGTTTTCAACTGATCATCGGCTCAAGTAAAGCACATCAAATCAATTATGAAAATAATAAGGAAAGAATAGCAGCAACGACAAATAACATGATATTCCCTTCGTTCCATATTATATGTCACTTTTTTACTTTGCACTTGCATGCATTAAGAAGTGATGTAACTTTATCGTTCTATCCTTATTTAATTTTTTGAAACTCAAGTTTTCAATCAATGAATATGAATTAATTTATTTTGATTAATTAAGTTAACCAATGAACATGAATCATTTGCTTAACTTTTCTAATTAGTTGGTCAAATCAGGGGCGGAGCTACCCTTATTGAAGGGGTTCATCCGAACCCTCTTCGACGGAAAACTATATTATTTATATATGGTTAAAATAAGTTTATATGTATATATAGTATATGTCGAACCCCCTTCGGCTACCTATTTCTACAGATTTTGACCCACCTTATTGAAAATTCTGGCTCCGCCTCTGGGTCAAATGTATGTTTTCAATGCTAATAACTCACGAGAGTAAAGAAGAAATAAATATGCTAATTTATGCATTGATTTTATGAAATGACAAATATTATGGACTAATTATTTATAGAAAGGGATGACATATAAAATTGGACTGAGAGAGTAACTGGAGCAAATGACACTTTGGGTAATACAAAAATCTAAGAGTAAGATGATAAGAAAGTAATAATAATAATTAATAGGTATTCCTAATAATAATACAGAGAAAAGAAACTAGCCTCGCCTCACTAACATTAAACCCTAATTCATAACCTTCATAACCTCCTACGCTACTGTAATCTATCTTCCCCGAGTGGAGGATGAGATACATACAAGAAGTTCGAACATTGTGAGTATGATTTTCCACAAAGTAGCACTAATTTATTGTCATCTAAATTATTTGAAATTTCAGAAGGAATAAAAGAAAAAAATTGCGTATGAAGAAGATAGGAGCACATGGGGATCCCCTGAAAAATAGCTGTTTAGGCATCTGCTTAAGGGATTAAAGAGAATATTAGCTAAGCTTCTTCCTTAAATTGCACATTATAATACTTAAGCATCAAGTTGAAACATCACATGTACGGACCTCAAGACATGTTATTGGCTTTCTGTGTGTCCACCCTATATATGTAACATAACACTTAAAATTCATCATATTACATGTACATATTGATCAATTCTTGTTTTGCGCCAATGAAATGTCTGTAATTTGAAATTGTCATGACGTATATCATCACGTTAAGCAACTCAACAAGGTCAACCTACATTCATAATTGTGACATTAATTAAAACTGATCAATTCAGCGTAAAACCAGAGAATAGCATTAGCCACTCTCTATTTAAATATTGACGTGAATTTTAAGTGATCCACAAAACAAGGATCTAAAAATGAAGGAAGGACTTTAGTAAATCCAATATTTTTGAATAGGCATAATACATAAATTTGATCTTCTACTTGATTTTAGCTGATATCTATGTCCTTCGATTTTGAGTGTGAATAAATAGACACTTAAACTTATATAAAATTGAACAAATAGACATGCACATTCGTCTAACGTGACATCCAACATGGAAATTATGTGTCCTACATGTATTATGCCACATAGAACACGTGTGTCTACTTATTCAATTTTATACAAATTTAAGTGTCGACTTGTGCACACCCAAAGTTAGAGGACATTGACGTAAGCTGAAGTAAAGTTAAAAGAGCATATTTATGTCCAAGTCTTTTGAATATGAAATGAAGTTTGATTTTCTTATAACTCTGAATTTGCCACCCAAAATATTTCAGAAGCCAACTGTCCTTTGACATTGCACTTCTCTTCCAGTTTCTCTCTAGCTACTAGTATAAGAAGTCGCTAACTCTATCGACAAGTTCAATTAATAAACACAATGTCAAATTATAAGTTCAATTCTTTGCTCCTTATACTCTGTTCTCTTTCTCTGTTCCTAAACCAATCCTTGTCCAATACCGATGATCAAGAAACGACTGATCATGACATTAACTGGTGGTGCAGCAAAACTCCTCATCCTGATCCATGTAATCACTTTATGTTATCTGGTGATGTCGTCCAACCCAAAAATAAATCCGAGTTTCGGACCATGACGGTCCAAGTGGCTATGGATCATGTAATTCAAGTGCAGAGTCATGCAAAGAATGTTAGCCAAAAGTGCAGGGGAAAACGAAAGAAGTTAGTGTGGATGGATTGTGAAAAGCTGATGGATGATACTATCCTCCAATTGAGTCGTAGTCTTGATGGCATCAAATCAAATTCAAGTTCCGATTTTGATGCACAAACTTGGCTCAGTGCCTCGTTGACAAACATCGAGACCTGTCTATCAGGATCGAATGATCTCAATGTTTCCAACATCCTCCAACCGAATTTATCCACTAACGTTTCTCAGCTGATTAGTAATTGTTTAGCTGTGAATGGGGAGTTCATGGACGCGGAAAATACAACACAAGTTGGTGGATTTCCAAATTGGCTTACGAAAAGGGAAAGAAAATTGTTGCAAACCTCATCGATAGATTTAATGGCTACTAAGGCAAATTATGTGGTGGCTAAAGATAAATCAGGTCGATTTCGGTCCATTCAGGCTGCAATAACCTATGCAGCATCGAAGAGAGTTGGAAATGAAAGAATCGTTATATATATCAAAAGGGGTGTTTATAAGGAGAATATTTTGGTAGGTCCTACAATGGGGAAAATCATGTTAGTTGGTGATGGCTTAAGATACACTATAATCACAGGAAGCCGTAGTGTTGCTGCTGGTTTCACAACTTACAGTACTGCAACTGTTGGTAATGACTCTCGAGCTTCCTCTCTGTTTCGTTTTCAGTTTTGTGTTTCAATTTCTTTCGTTTTATATCAATATGATTTCATCTTTCATGAATTGAAGTAGATTAATGCGTAATTACAGAAGCATAATGCAAGGGACTTAGCTACTTCTAGTTCATTGGCATTAAGTAATACAACAGAAAAACAACAACAGCAGAGGAATTCCATGTAGAATGAACAAAATTTTGGGAAATGTCTGGGGTTAAAGAATAGCACTTTCTATTTTAGTTGTTCCACAAAAAATGATACATTTCTGAAACACTTAGTAAACAATTTGACTTCAAAATGCCTGCAATGATTGATAGTTACACAAATAGCTATCACATATTTTAGACAACAAATTTCAAAAGTCTTTCTTCTTTTCTTAAATTTCGTGTCAAGTCAAACTATTTTATATAAATTGAAAAGAAAATTGCCGCTAATGCATATTGATTCGTAGCATATAATAAGGTGGAGAATCAAAGTAATACATAATTCCATCAAAAAGGTTGAGGCCAACCTATATGTTTTTGAAGAAGTACGTTTTGTTATCTCTCTCTACACTCTACTTTGTGTGAGGGTTGACGTCCAAAACAGACTTTAGGAAAGTTTAGGCATTATGTGAGTTAAGTTACGCCAAATTGGCATAATTTTTCTTTATATCGGGATTCGGGAGTCAACCACCTCCCTAATACTGTCACTGGAAGGATCATCACATACTTTATATTAAAATATTAAGAAATGTTTAAAATCAAAGGACAAAACAAAAACAAAATAATTAAGCTAATTAAAGGTCAAATGCTATTTTGGCGGATCATTTTGTTGCATTCAATTCCTTTCACGTGCAACAATTCTTCAGGGGAACAATCTGCATTTTCAAATTACTATTAAAAATATACTGTAATTTATCAGATCAGATCTTAGTTTTCTGAATTATAAAAAAAATGTATCCTTCTGCCATACGAACATGTTTTCTGAGATTGAGAATCAGGGTTGACATATTTTATTTTATTTTTTTTACTACTAAAATAATAAGCATATGGTACATTAATTGTAAATAATTTGAAATTACAATGTTTTAGGGGTGGATGGAATTGGATTTATCGCTCGAGGCATCACATTCCGCAACACAGCAGGGCCACAAAACGGCCAAGCAGTAGCTCTACGATCAGCATCTGATCTATCAGTATTCTATGCTTGTGGCTTCGAAGGCTATCAAGACACCCTATTTGTGCAATCTCAACGACAATTCTACAAATCATGTTATATCTACGGAACCATAGATTTCATCTTTGGCAACGCTGCAGTTGTTTTCCAAAACTGCATGATTTACGTGCGTAAACCATTATGGGGACAAGTAAATGTGATCACAGCACAAGGAAGAAACGATCCATTTCAAAACACAGCAATTTCAATTCACAACTCTAGAATTATGGCAGCTCCTGATCTTCGTCCAGTAATTGGATCGTTCCAAACATATTTAGGACGTCCATGGCAGCAATATTCAAGAACAGTTATCATGAAGACTTATTTAGATGCATTGGTTAATCGAGCAGGTTGGTTGACGTGGTTAAATTCTAATTTTGCTTTGAATACGTTGTACTATGCAGAATATGGTAATATTGGACCAGCGTCATCGACTAAGTTTAGGGTTAAGTGGCCTGGTTATCATGTCATAACAAATGGGAATGTTGCTTCTAAGTATACAGTTGCAAACCTAATAGCTGGACGGGCGTGGTTGCCTTCAACTGGGGTGCCATTCACTGCGGGGCTGTGAACAACAAGTGTTATTATTATTACACACTTTTATTTGCCTTGTTATTTTTCTTTCTTATTTTTTCATTGATTCTTCTTTTTTTGTACGTGTCATGCCATTATGACACATAAATGGATTTATGGATACTATTATGATATATTGAAATTCCACATAATATAATTTTTGAATTGGTCGAGAAAACTTTAGTGGGTTGAAGATTTAATTTTATCCAATTGAAAGATGTCATGTTATAAATAACAATAACTTAAAAGAAATTGTTAGTTATAAGGATGAAAGTAGGTCTAAAGATAAATTGAATAGTATTCTTAATCAAATAAATGAATGAGAATTTATTTAAACCATTTCGAATAGTCTGAAAATATTTTGAACCTTTTAAGCACACAATTTTACATAGAAACCCTTTCATTGAGAAAAGGGTGAAGTTAGGCTCTTCTTAATAATATATGAAAAGTTCGGGGCATGCTTTTAAGTTTAGTAAAAGTGAAAAATGCTCAAATATGCCATCGAACTTTCAGAAAAGACTTATTTATGTCATCCGTTAAAAGTTTGGTTTATTTATGCCATTACCGTTAAAGAAAAGGTTCATTCATGCCATTATTTTTTAACGGTGGTTTTGCAAAACCATTTTTGACATGTGTCCAATTATAATTCGTTCATATCATCAATTTTTTAAATAACAAAAAAAAAAAAAACTGAAAAAAATTATTAATGGATTTGTTTGATATTTTTTATTAAATAAATTGATGACGCGGCCGAATTATAATTGGTCACGTGTCAAAAATGGTTTTGCAAAACCACCGTTAAAAAATAATGGCATGAATGAGCTTTTTCTTTAACGGTAATAGCATAAATGAGTCAAACTTTTAACGAATAAAATAAATAAGCCTTTTCTGAAAGTTCGATGACATATTTGAGCCTTTTCCCTTAGTAAAATATACCTAGGCCCCTTTCTATCTCTACTGGTAATTGGGGGTCCCTTTCTATAATTTGAAAAGCTTGGGGATACTATTTTATTACGAGCTTGCTTAATTTTTAAAAAATATAAATGCTTCTGTTTGAATAGATAGAAGTTGAGAATATATCAGATATTAAAGGTAAAAATGAAAAGTTATATTTAATTTATATATTATTTTTTTTAAAAAAAAATATCAAATATCTTAACAATTTAATTAATTTAAAATGAAGAGAATATATAAAATAATAAACTCTTTTTTTTTAAGAAAAAAAAGATTAAGAGTCTATTGGACATTTGTTCAAAGGTCAAAAATATTTATTTTTTAAATATTGACGAGTTTCACTAATCAATAACTTCTTTAAATCGGAGAAATAGTTTTTCTGAAGAAGCTAAAAATATTGAGAAAAACTATCCTTGCCATGGGGATACATACTTAATAATATGTCACTTATATTTATTTATTTTTATGGAGAAATTTTTGTAAATAGTGATTTAATTTGAGAATGATTTTTTGTTAGTGAAAAACTTACAAGATTACAACTGAAAAATGAAATGAAGAAAACAAATCTCTTCAGGCTGAGGCGCAGATATCTCGCTCTCTTTAAGGAGATTCAAGCCCACTGCAGCAAATGTTTTCACCGGTCCAGCAGTAGTTCTCTTTGACTTGTCCCCTCCAGGATACAACAGCCTTTACAGAAAAGATAACTCAACAACTCTGGACAAGAGTTGAGTCTAAAGCTCCACAAAAAGAACACCTTCCTTCAACTAATAAGAACTCTCTTTTAGACAAACTTTATGCACTCTATATTTTCTTTTGTGTTGTGTGTACCAAACCAAATGAAGACCACCACTATTTATACTACAAGAAGTCTTCCTAGCAATGAATAGGAAGATAATGAAGGTAGTAAATAGTGAAGATAATGGCCTTAGGAGTTTTCATAGGTTACATAGGTTACAATACGAGTTACATAGGTTACAAACAAATAATGGAGGAATTAAGAATGAAATAAAGTGATGGATAACCAATGCTAATGGATGATGTAGAAGTTACCATTTCAATGTTTATTGGAATGTTTTTATCTCACAATGAATTTAGCCAATAAATCCAAAAGTAATGGCATTACATGGCTACCAAGTCAAAGATAAATAACATGATTAAATTGGTAGTTTAAGACACAAATGCCTACCAATGGTCATTCTTATAACTCCAAAATAAAGTAATTTAATATGTTAAATATTAATATTAAAATGCTAATAACCTAATAATCCCTCACTCATTTTAATATTTAGATAAGAGAGTATATCAGCTGAAGGAAGACTACTATGCATAATGAAGGTGTGCTCTGCATTGAACCTCCACTTAGTGAATAATAACTTTTACTCCAGAGTCATAGTGGTCTCAGACTTGAACTATGACTACTTAAGGAAAATAAAATATCACTGCTCACACATAATAATCAAGGTGTTGACATGAGCTTTAACAGCCAGCACGTTATGGCCATGTGCTATCCCGGTTTCATGAGTGCATTTGAGAATAAGCCCCATTCTCATAGGAAGCGACCTACTTCCACACTTCACATAGGTGAAATCTGTCGAGAGTGCTCCTGTAAGATTAACACTCCACCCATACGGACTACAGATATTCATTAAGAGTTTTATCAACTTAACCTTCACAAACTACAGTAAACAATGCACTCACATCATAGGGAGGGAATAAAAAGATAGTGCATTTTTTCACAACAAGTCATCATATGATTTGTTTTTCCCTTTGAACATGGTTATAGGATCTCTAGTCCCCAAGTTGGGTTTCCTCATATATGACTCAAGGATTTGTAGGCTTCAATCTCATCCCCCTCGATGTGTTCCAGACCTTATCTCTTGTTAAGGTCTTTGTAAGAGGATTTGCAAGATTATCACAAGATTTGACATAATCAACATTAATGATACCATTTATCAAATACGATATTACATTACTGTGTTTTCTCCTTATAGGTCTGAATTTACCGTTGTAATAACGGTTTTGAACTCTACCAATTGCAGCGGTGCTATCACAATGAATTAAAATAGGAGAAATTAATTTTTCAAAATAAGGAATTTAAAATAATAAATTTCTTAACCAATTTGCTTCCTCACTAGCTGAAGCTAAAGCAATTAGTTCAGCCTCCATGGTAGAGTTAGCAATTATAGTTTGCTTTTTTGATCTCCAACAAACAGCACCACCACCTAAAGTAAAGATACAACCAGTGGTAGAACATGAATCACCAGATAAAGTGTTCCAATCTGCATCACAAAAGCCTTCAAGTACAACAGGATATTTTTTATTGAACAAATCATAATTTTTCGTTCCAATTAAATATCTCATAACTCTTGTTATAGCATGCCAATGTTCATTACCTGGCTTGCTTGTAAATCTGCCAAGTACTCCTACTGCATATGCAATATCAGGCCTAGTGCAATCAGTCACATATCTCAAACTTCCGATTATACTAGCATATTCCTTTTGATTTATTACATCATTTTCACTTTCAACAGAAAATAAGTGAAAACTTGAATTAAAAGGAGTAGCAACATGCTTGTAATCATGAAAGTTATATATTTTCAAAATTTTCTCAACATAATGTGACTGGTAAAGGAAAATTCCTTCACATGTTCTTGTTATTTTTATTCCAAGAATAAAATTTACCTCACTAAGATCTTTCATATCAAAATGGCTTCTAAGAACATTTTTAGCTTCATCAAGAACATTCATATTAGAGCCAAAGATCAACAAATCATCAACATATAGGCAAATAATCACAGGTGAATTATTCCAAGACTTATGATATATGCACTTATCACACTCATTTGTTTTAAAATCGTTTTCAATCATGCAAGAATCAAACTTTTCATGTCATTGTTTTGGTGCCTGTTTCAAGCCATATAGGGATTTAGTAAGTTTACATACTTTGCTTTCTTGGCCTGCTTCAACCCATATAAATTTCTTCATTTAGGTCTCCATTTAGAAAAGCAGTTTTTACATCCATTTGATGAATTTGCAAATAAAAAATTGCAGCCATAGCAACTAAAAGTCTAACGGATGTAATTCTTGTTACCGGAGCAAAAGTATCAAGAAATTCTAAGCCTTCTAGTTGTTTAAAACCTTTTGCAACTAGCCTAGCCTTGTATTTATCAATAGAATCATCTGGTTTCAATTTTTTCCTTAAGACCCATTTGCAACCAATTGTTTTACAACCCGGTGGTAAATCAACTAACTTCCAAGTTTTATTAGAAATTAGAGATTCCATTTCATCATTTACAGCCTCTTTCCAAAAAATAGAATCATGTGATGATAATGCTTCTTTCAAAGTTTGAGGGTCATTTTCAACATTAAACGCAAAAAAATCAGGATCAAAATCTTTTTCTATTCTAGCTCTTTTACTTCTTCTTAACTCAAAATCGTTAACTTCTTTATTTTTCAAAGTTGAAGTAGAAGAACTAGGTATTGACAAAATATTTTGTTCAATCCTTTGACCCCCACTATTTTTAGGATCAAAAGGAAACTTATTTTCATGAAAAATAGCATCACCAGATTCTATCACAATATTATCTTCAAGATTAAAAAATCTATAGGATGTACTATTTGAAGCATAACCAAGAAAAGCACAAGTAGTAACTTTCTTACCCAACTTTGTAATCTTGGAATTCATTAGCCTCACAAAGTCTAGACAACCCCAAACTCTTAGATATCCCAAATTTGACTTGTAACCTTTCCACAATTCAAAAGGTGTCAATTTTGACTTTTTATGAGGCACACGATTCAACACATAACAAGCAGTTAAAATAGCTTCACACCAAAAATTCAAAGGTGCATGTGACTCAATAAGCATGGCATTAGTCAATTCAACTAAAGTTCTATTTTTCCTTTCTGCTACTCCATTAGATGAAGGAGAGTAAGGAGGAGGAGTTTCATGAATTATTTCCAATGATATAACAAAAGAATTAAACTCATTTGATTCATATTCACGGCCTCTATCACTTCTAATTCTTTTTATTTTTCTTTCAAACTGATTTTCAACTTCATGGAGATAAGTTTTGAAATTTTCAAAAGCATCACTTTTATTTTTCATCAAGTAAACATATGTAAACTTAGAAAAATCATCAATGAAAGTGATAAAATATCTATTACCTCCACGAGTTAGAATTCCACCAAGTTCACAAATATCAGTATGAACTAATTCTAACAAATCAGTTTTTCTTTCAACTTTAAAATGAGGCCTTTTAGTGATCTTGGCTTTACTACAAGCCTCACACTTCTCAAAATTCTTTTTAACATTGGGATTAATCCTAAACTACTCATGATTCCAACATAACGATCATTAATATGACACAAACGAGCATGCCAAAAATTAGTAGAAGAAAGCATATAAACAGAAGTAGAAATTTTATTCATTTCAACATTCAACTTAAACATCCCATCACATGCATATTCCTTCCCCACAAAAATACCTTTCTTCACTATTATATATTGATCAGATTCAATAATCTGTTTAAAGCCTGCTTTATTAAGAAGAAAACAGACATCAATTTTTTTCTCATAGAAAGAGTATAAAGTACATCTTTCAATGTTAATACCCTTCCAGAAGTAAAACACAATTCAACATCTCCCTTTTCAAGCACTTGAGTAGTATGAGCATCACCAAGCATGATGATTTTGGGCTCCTTAAATGAGTATATTTTTTAAACCAGTCTTTGTCATAACAGACATGACGGTTTGCACCAGAATCAATCCACCATCCATCAACATTCTCAACCATGTTTATGTCGGTAATCACCGCCACAAAAGGTTCTTCGGTAACGTTTGCCTGAGGGTTAGGACCACATTTCCGGAATCTGCAAATAAAATCGAGCAATATGCCCACTCTTGCCACAAATAAAGCATGGTCCCTTTTCTTGAACATGTTGATTTTGTGCTTGGTGATTTTCACCATTATTTTTCTTGGGAGGTCTACCATTATTTTCTTGAATTTTTTCTTCTTAGGCTTTAAAGAAGTATTTTTGTGAGTTTCAGGAGTAGCATTATTCGAAGTAATTAAATTTACCTTCGATGTGATGTTGTTCTCTTCTGTTTGTAAAAGTGCATCTTGGCCCCTTGCTTCTTCTTCCATGCGGATTTTCATGATCAAGGTTTTAAGAGAGGTTTCCTTTTGTTTGTGGCGCATAGTTTTTTGAAATTTCTTCCAAGTAGGTGGAAGTTTATCCACTATGCCACAAACAATAAGGTTATCTCCAATTTTAACCTCTTCAGACCTAAGTTCTCCAACAATCATTATGAAGTATTGAGATTGATCTACCACTGATTTGTTGTCCACCATTTGGAAACGAAAAAATCTACTAGCCGCATATTTTTTCGCTCCAGCCTCTTCGGTATCATATTTACTTTACAATGCTTTCCAAATTTTCTTTGCACTAGAGTAAGTTCTATCATAATAATCATAAAAATTATCAGATAGACAATTAAGTAGATAATATCGACACTTATAGGAATCACTATCATACTTTTCCACTTTCTCTAGATGAGAAATAGTTTCATCATCATTCATAGAGATGATGTCTTCTTTATTAGGATTATTCTCAGTTAACACATAAGAAACATTGAGAAGACTTAAGTAGAAAAGTACTTTACCCTTTCATCTCTTAAAATGGTTATCATTGAACCGAAATGGCTAAGGTCTCCCATCTTGACATCCGCGATTTTTTCAATTGTATCCATGTTGAATCTCCTTAAAATTGTTAGTGAAAAACTTACAAGATAACAAAAAGTTACAAGATTACAACTGAAAAATGAAATGAAGAAAACAAATCTCTTCAGGCTGAGGCGCGGATATCTCGCTCTCTTTAAGGAGATTCAAGCCCACTGCAGCAAATGTTTTCACCGGTCCAGCAGTAGTTCTCTTTGACTTGTCCCCTCCAGGATACAACAGCCTTTACACAAAAGATAACTCAACAACTCTGGACAAGAGTTGAGTCTAAAGCTCCACAAAAAGAACACCTTCCTTCAACTAATAAGAACTCTCTTTTAGACAAACTTTATGCACTCTATATTTTCTATTGTGTTGTGTGTACCAAACCAAATGAAGACCACCACTATTTATACTACAAGAAGTTTTCCTAGCAATGAATAGGAAGATAATGAAGGTAGTAAATAGTGAAGATAATGGCCTTAGGAGTTTCATAGGTTACAATAGGAGTTACATAGATTACAAACAAATAATGGAGGAATTAAGAATGAAATAAAGTGATGGATAATCAATGCTAATGGATGATGTAGAAGTTATCCATTTCAATATTTATTGGAATATTTTTATCTCACAATGAATTTAGCCAATAAAGCCAAAAGTAATGGCATTACATGGCTACCAAGTCAAAGATGAATAACATGATTAAATTGATAGTTTAAAACACAAATGCCTATCAATGGTCATTTTTATAACTCCAAAATAAAGTAATTTAATATGTTAAATATTAATATTAAAATGCTAATAACCTAATATTTTTAAATTTACTATACTTGATATTCTTAATTATATTTAAAGTATTATGTTAAATCATATTAGATTGAATCTGAATATGTACATACTGTCTTAATTTAATGAAAATAAAAAATTATTTAACTCAAGTTTTAATAATTAATATTTAAAATAATTTCTCTCTATTAAATCATTTTAATATTGAATGTGCAATAATACTTGTCCTTTTTAACTCTAAAAAATGATTAGTCAAAAACAATTGATTTATCACAAACACTTTTCGAATGATTAATCAAACACAATTTATTATTTTTTCATAAGCACTTTCTAAAATCAATTTTTTTATAAAAAAAATAATTCTTAAAAGTAAGTTATTTTTAAAACAAATACCAAACAGGCTTTAATAATTTTAATTAAGATAATATAGTGAGCAACAAACCATTTTCAATGTGTAACAAACCGAAACGTAAAAATAGCAACAAAACACTTTCAAAGAAAACAGACTCATTAAAGTTCAAAAAACAAGCTGCTGACTAATTTTAGGTTTGCTTCCAAAGATTTTAGCTATCTCATGATTCTAACTACGCAAAATTCAGCTAAACTATTAAATAATTAATTATAATGTACAAAATTAAAAACAATAAAGAAAGATATTTGTAAAATAAAGATCATCTGTGTAATGTTAACATTTCAGTATGACAATCAATTGTTAAAAAACAAAACCAAAAAAATTACCGAACAAATTGAAAAAAAATGGAACATAACTAATACTCCCTCTATCTAAATTTATATGACTCTTTTTATGTTTTGGGAATCAAATAGTTTAAGTTTGATCGAATATTTGTTCATGAAATTTTTAATATTTTTGAAATGAAATTTATAATTGATAATTCAAAATATTTATAAAATCTATAAAAAATTTACGGTCAAAGATAGACTTATTTTACTCTTGAAATCCAAAATGTGACATATAAAATGGGATGGAGATAGTAGTACTCCCTTTGTCCTCTTTTGTTTGTCATATTGCATTTTTCGAAAGTCAATTTGACTAATTTTCAAAGTTAAATTAGATCAAATTAATTCGATATTTTAAACAAAAGTTAGATATTCTAAAAAGTACTATAAATTGCAATTTTTTGCATATTGAGATGTTAGTTAAATTTTTTATAGCTTAACTCTAAAAATAGAAACAATAATAAACAATATCTAACGGAAGGAGTAAATATTAAATAATGGAGTAATAACAAAAAAAATTTAAAATAAAGTAAAACTACAAAAATAAGTTGGAGATATGTAGAGAAAGATGAATTATCGGAAAGATAAGGATTGAGATGCGCATAAATACACATTTTAAATCTTCTGTGTTTATTCGAAACAATATAGAAAATGGAGGGCAAAACCTTGATTTTTTTGGCAATTGTTTTATTCATGTCACAAACAGAGGTGCTGGCTACTGAGTCATCAGTGTATACAAACTTCATCAAAACCAAATGCAACAACACTTCACACCTTTCACTTTGTGTCAAAACACTAATGTCGTATGCTTCTTCTATGAGACTTTGCGAAGAAGCTCTTAAAGTAGCCATAAAAGGGGCACGCAGCGCCTCTGTGATTGTCTTGAATCTGTCAAAACAGAAGGGGACTTTCCCGATATGAAGCAGTGGCTACTAAAGACTGCATTCGAGCTGTGAAGAGTGCTGTGTACGAATTGAAAGAGACTATTAAAGTATTAGGAGATAAAGAATTTGAGTTGCATGAAGCTATTTAGCGTACACAAGTGCTACAGCAACAGAGGCAGAAGGATGCATCGATGGATTCACCTACTAAATCCCAATGTGAAGAAGGTGATACACAGAAGCATGACTGTTATTAAAACATTCGCCTTCATTGCCTTAGAACTCATTGACAATGAATTAAATAATGCATAGTACTACTGCCCCTTTAATTTTGTGTTTCATAGATAAGTTGGAGTAAGCCTTTAACTAATATGCATACACAGGTAATTTTAAAGTTTAAATTATGTATTGTTAATTTTTATTATTTAAATAGAAATTTGATATAATTAAGATAGAAAGTAGTAAGTCAATCATGACTCTGTTTACCCATTATTTCACCTATATTAATGTCTTTTCTTTGTTTTCCTAATAGTGTTAAAGGGGTCGTTTGTTAGGTTGTATTAAAAGAAATAATTCATGTATTATATATGGTATAATTTAAGGCCAACTTTCATATATAGAAAATAAAAAATTCATATTTGTATGTTATAGCAAAGTTTGTATAATTGTGCTTCATAGCAAACATAGAAACTGTATAATTCGCTATACATATACAGTTGAAGCGAATTGTATAAAACAAAGTGTATAAAACGAGAAAGAGAAAGACACTTGGGCAGAGAATTGTATAAAAACAAAGTTTATAAAACGAATTGTATGATTATAAGTGTATAGAACGATTATATACAATTTGAATTTGTATAAAATGAGAAAGAGAGAAAGACAAAAGAGACTTGGCAGGGAATATATAATTGAATCGAATTGTATAAAACGAGAAAGAGAGAAATTAGATACAATTTGAAATTTGTATAAAACGAGAAAGAGAAAAAGGCAAAAGAAATTGGGCAGGGGAGTATTTTTATTGTATAATTATAATTGTATAGGACGAAAATATATGTACTTGCATGTATACATACAATTTTCTCACGCTTTATACAAACAGAAACGCAATTATACATTTCGCTTCTGTTTGTATAAGTGAGAAAGGCGATGGTGGCGAGCGAGATTTGGGAGAGTGGCGAGCGAGATCTGGAAGAGGGGAGAGAGGGAAACAAAAATATATGTATTTATACAATTTCCTCTGCTTTATACAATTAGAAACAATTTTTATACACTTGTGTTTGTATAAAAAGTGAGGAAGCGAACGAGAGATTGGAGGAGAGTGGCGAGCGAGATATTTGGGAGAGAGGCGCCTGGCAATTTTTTTGCAAACGTTTGCTATTGAGCACAATTAAATCAAACCCTAGCTACTCCATTTATTTTAGGTTATTAGTTTGCTATTATATACAATTATCTCATAATTTAATACTATGTTTGGTAGGAATTTGATTATAGGAAACTATATACTTTCAATCCAAAATAACTAAGAAAACTGAACCAAACCGAACCAAACCAAGTTTTATATGGCCCATGTATCTATATGTATTAAATCAAAACAAGTGTGTAGTGGTAATGGAGCTTGTAGGAAAAGGTGGTTTACTTAGTCTTGTCATGGGGCAAACATCACAAGTATATAATTTTTTTAATTTTTCCATCGCAGTATAAGGTCAGTGATAAAATCTAGAATGCCATAATGTGCTGAGATCATGTATAGATACAGAAGCACTTTTATTCAAACTTGAATCAGTACCACAAACAGTACTCAAGAGGACTGAGCACACTGCCTTTTCATAACTAGACTCGAAAAATAAAGGAAAAGAACTTAAAGAACTAGATTTAGATTTATTTTTAACAGAACTAAGGACATGAACATGAAAATTTGTTTAAGGTGTATCCAAGGTAGAAGTATAATCCTCAGACTATGGAGTCCTCTAACAACATCACCAAAAACGGGTTCCTTCCTCAAAGAAGGTTCCTGTAGAATACATCCATCCAATCTTTAGTAAATAACATATCAAGGTCAATTTGTTTTATTAAAAGACTTACAAAGATTAGTGTATGAGTAGAACTCCATGTAGTGTTAGGTTAGAATTTAAAAATAGACTACCCATGAAAAAAGCATGTAGCTGTTGTAAATTGGCCAGATTGATAAACATAGGAAAAGGCAAAAGGTGTTACATTTTGTAGAATATGTTTGTTAAATGTCATGTGTTGAGTAGTATCAGTTTCTAAGATCCAAGAAGAGAATTAAGGAGCCAAACAAGCTCATTCCATAATTCCTCAACAGTTTGTGAATAAATGACACTCTCACTGATGTCCTTGCTGAGAGAATTAAGGAGCATATTATTACATCTTCTTCACTGTTCAAGCAAAGGTGAATCTGATGAGACAAGCCCTAGTGATGAATCTTAGTTTATTTTTTGCAGAAAGAGAGATGAGAAATCCTCTTCTCGAATTTTCTTAACTGAATCTATCAAAACTCACACTCAGAAGATTTGTACATGACTATTTCTGTCCTTCATTTCAATCTTCCATCAGTGGGAGCATCTGAGGAGAGATTTATTCCGACAACACGCATCGACTGACACTTAATTCCCAATAAAATGGGACAACTTCAAGTGCAAATGTCGAATTGTTGAACCGTTTATTGTGTTGGAAAGAAGACTAGAATATCTTTAGTTTAAAAGGTTATGGTTCACAACTCTTTCATACTCTAAGACATATGGTCATTACTCATTTGAAGTTGGTCTAAATAGAAAAGGCGGAATTCGTCGGTGGCCCCTTAAAGTTGACACCAATTTTCACTTAAATATCTCAACTAGGATTTGTTCAATTTGGACACTCATAGTAAGATTTTATTGTGTCATTTAGACACTTTTAAACAATCAACCAAAGCTTTAAGAGAGTGTAACACACTCACTGAAGATGTACCAAAATAATGAATTAAATAAAGACACATGGCATGTATACCTAGCAAAAATTATTTAAAAGTATTATAGATAAAAATTTATTTTTAAAAACTATTTTGTTGATTTTACTAAAAGAAAAAGTATATTTCAGTGATTAAAAAAAAAAGTTGCAGCAACCTTCCTCTTTCTCACTTTTTTTCTCTCCACACACATTGCTCCTCCTCCTCTTCTTTCTGATTCAATAGAATTTGAAATTGTGAAGAAACGAGATTAAAAGTAGAGTCAGGTCTGAAATGGTTATTTTAAAAAGAAAAAAAAACAGATTCGAAAGGAAAAAAAAGAAGCAAAAAATGAGGAGAAGAATGTAAGAAAAAGAAAGACGGTGAACTCATTCTTTAATAATGTCAAAGACTCCATTTTTTATAACACAATTCATTTTTATATGAAAACCCCAATTTTTGGTCTATAATTTTGTGTGTGGGTTATGAAATTTGGTGTTTCTAAGTAATGATTAAAGGTATTTTGTGTGTTTCTTTTGTTTTGATTGTTGATAATGAAGAGATTGTCGGATTTTAAGTTAAAAATGGTGAGAAGACTTTCTCGACCTAAACAACCGATGAAGAGATTGCCGAATTTTATGGTGAAAAGTGAAGAAGATGGGATTATATTTTTAAGTATTTGTATCTTCTTTTATTTAAACAAAGAAGTGATTTTTTTTTACAAATTTCAAGCTTCACACGCGCTCAAAAGGAGTGCATCACACACTGTGTCAACTCAGCGAAAAGTGTCAAACTGACACAATAGAATCTTACTATGAGTGTCTAAAATGAACAAACTCTGGTTGAAGTGTCTAAGTGAAAATTGATGCCAACTTTAAGGGGTCACTGGTGGGTTCCGCCTAAAATCTTATACCAAATCTCAATCGATAAGAAGCATTTGAACTTGACATTGTGCTAGAGGTTCCTTATGATCTTAGTTCACATCCAAAATACACTTTATACACTTGACAATTAATCTTAACACCTATGCATAATTAGAAATTATCGATTTTGGACCGATACAAATTCGGAGAATGATTCAGATTTTAGCTGTAAAATTTTCGAAGTGTCAAAAATGTATAAAGCAATTTCTTTTGATTAAGTGGGCATATATATATATATATATATATATATATATATATATATATATATATATATATATATATATATATATATATATATATATATATATATATATATATATATATTTTTTTCCTAACTCCCAAGTTCTATTTATTTTAAAATTTATCCTTGTTACTCTATCGTGCTTGCTCACTCTTCAATTTATTGCTTAAATTTGTATTTGTATTTATATTTATATTCATATATATAAAGTTGTTGCAACTGTCCCACGACATATTGGCTGATCTATTAGAGTGTTTTTAAGGAAAATGTTTTTCAATTTTTCATATTCAATAAAATTTGTATCACGTATAGGATGGTTACAACGGTTATCCACGATTTTTGGCTGAGCTGAGTGTCCTACGTTTCCCAACCTATTTTATTCAATTGGCATGATATTAATTAATAGAGTGTCCTACGTTTTCCCAACATTTTTTTTATATCAATGAATTTTTATTTATTTTTTACATTTAATTTTGCTTGTGTGTTGGTAAGTTATTATATTCTCTTTGAAGCACATTTTTTGTTTTAATAATTTTACGTTATTTTTTGTTTAAAATTTTGTAGTTGACAAATAAATTATACATACAATTTTTTTAGTCTTTAAATATATATCTATCAGAAAGACATAGAATCACTATTAAAGTAGTCTCGAATTTTCAAAAACACACTATGGGTATCCTATTACCCCCATTGAACAACTTTACAATAGTACGTATACCCCATTTTTCACCTAATACCACTTATACAAAAATATTTGTAAGTCACGCACTAATAGTCAAGTCACTTGACACGTGTTAAAATAATTATTTGATTTCTTTGCTTTTCTTTTTCTTTTTCTTTTTTTTTTCTTTTTTTCTGTTTCTCTTTCTTCTTCGCCTACTAACTCGTTTGGAACCCCTCAAAGCAAACGATATATGCATCCACCCCAAATTCGATAATCCGAACTCAATGTGCAGTCAAAATTTCTATACGAGGTCATCTTGACAAAAAGTGTGTACCATATCCTACCGTCATTTTAAGTAAAAAATCACAACGGGCTCGAAAAAAGCTCGAAAGCCTCGGGACACGAATGAAGGATCAATCCAGACCAAAGTCGACATTCTAGAGCTAACGGCGCTGACGAAATTCTCAGCCAAGCGTGTTTACTCAGATTGTTGACTAAAGTTAAAATGCCTAATTGCACCGACTCACACCAAAAACCTCGGGAGTCATGCAAACTATGCTACTAGCCTAAATTGACCCTTCCAGAGCTTATGGAATTGTCAGAATTAGATTTCGATGTCATCTTCTTAAACTTTTAATCGAAAATGATCATTCAAGGTTCAAAAATTCCCAAAACTCGCAAAAACTCAAACCAATGACCAGATGATCGAATTGTTAGTCCCAACAAATCGTAAATGACTTGAGGTCGCTACAAAACGCTCTAAACGACACACAGAAGGCAAAATATGGAAATGACCAGGAGGGTCATTACACATTTATTTATTTATTTACCAATGGAATTCTTAAATATACTGTATGAAATTTCTGGCTCATATGCGTCCAAACTTTGGATAGGATCTGGCATGTCGTTATGCAAGACATTTCTACTGCGTTACATACGGTAGTTTAGGGATTCTAGTTCTAAGCATATTTAACAATAAACGGAATCTTACTTTGGCAACTATATAAACTAGTCCTTTTCATGGTTATATACTTGATCCAAATTCACCTAATATATACTGTGAGCTAATCAGAAAATTAATAGACAATATAATGTCGATCATTGGTTTCTTGGTGGTTTTTTTAAACTTTTCTACGTTTATTTATCCCTCCTTCGCAATGACCAAGGTTGATAAGAATATCATCGATAAATACACCGAGCAATGCAAATTGAACATGAACCACCATTATATAGCCAAGAACAAAACAGTTGAAGTAGAATGTATGAACAATAGACATGGCATGAATTGCAAAAGTAAAAAGGAAGAGTCCGAGTTAATTCATAACACTAATAAAGAAGGTAATTTCCCAAGTTGGGTATCTCCGGATGACAGATCAAACTTATTGCAGTTTTCGTCCATAAGGCCAAATATTGTGGTGGCACAAGATGGTACCGGGAATTGCCAAACTATTACAGCTGCGTTAGATGTCGCAGCTAAAAGAAATGGACATGGAAGATTTGTCATAAATGTCAAGAGTGGAGTTTACCGAGAGTATCTAAAAATTGGAAATACAATGAAAAATATTATGATAGTTGGTGATGGGATGAAGCACACAATCATCACCGGTAGGCGTAGTGTTGGTGGAGGCTTTTCCCTGCTCAATAGTAGCACCGTTAGTAAGATATATGTCAAACCAGTTGCTAATTGATTCATGTTACAAAATATTTAGGTCTAAATTGGATCGAACACTTTTTATATCTTTATGCTATATATTGTAATTGTAATCTTGTTATAAATGTGCAGTTGTTACCGGTGTTGGATTTATAGCTGTAGGCATCACATTCCGCAACACAGCTGGTCCACAAAACCATCAGGCAATAGCACTACATTCAAAATCTAACATGTCGGTTTTTTATCGTTGTAGATTCGAAGGCTATCAAGACACGCTTAATGTCCAATCAAACTACCAATTCTACAAGGAATGCCATATCTATGGCACAATGGACTTCATTTTTGGAAATGCCATTGTAGTTCTCCAGGACTGCAATATATTTGCTAGGAGGCCTATGCATAATCAAAAAATTGTCATAACAGCACAAGGCCGCGTAAATCATAGAGGTAGCACCGGAATTGTGATACATAATTCACGAGTGATGGCAGCCTCAGACCTTAAGCCAGTGCTAGGTAGATTCAAGGTATATTTGGGACGACCGTGGAAAAAGTATTCGCGTACCATTGTTATGGAAACATACCTTGGTTCATTGGTGGATCCTGCTGGTTGGTTAGAGATGAATGGTAATTTTGCTCTAAATACTCTGGACTACAGAGAATATAACAACACTGGTCCTGGAGCACCAACTAGTAAGAGAGTCAAGTGGCCTGGGTATAGAGTCATTAAAAACTCAAAGGAAGCATCAAAATTCAGCGTGGAAAATTTTATTAATGGTCGATCATGGTTACCAGCAACCAAGGTGCCATTTAGAGCAGGTCTATAGCCAAGACTCTTTTGTAATACGTATCATTTTTTTTTTCTTTTGGGTTGATGAATGTTATATCGAACCAATTAGTCTGTGCTACTAAAACTTGCAAGTAATATTGAGTAACTAAATTTTAAAAGAGAACTATAATTGGTTGTAGTTATACACAATTAATTTTGAAATGGTATATGTGATGTTTTTCTTATATAGTTCTAATATATCTTATACTTAGTACAACATTTTCATTATTATTTTTTAATATTTCAACAACTAATAGTTTATATGTGACTTAAGTAACATTGATTATGTTTGTAAGAATATATTTCACACATCTTAAAGTTTACATATTGTGTAAGAAACTGTAACATCCTATTATACACACATGCATATCAGAAGTTGTTGCAAATTAAAGTTGTATTTCATGTTGTACAAATACTGATCAACATATGTTTCTTTAAGGTAAATAATGTATCATTGTCAATTTCATGGGATACACTTAAAAAATAGTGTTTATTTGTGATAGAGATAGTTAATAAATAGTGACATTGGATAAATGACAGAAATCTCACCTTTAAGTTCTCTTATTACCATTATCACCTATTAATTTTAAAATTCCCAAAATTCCTTATTTTCACACATCAAATTAATGTATCGACACATCAAATTAATGTATCTCGTGCATCAAATTAACGTATCTCACACATCAAATTAATTTATCGTGTATAAAATGTATATCAAATTAGTGTATTATGTATAAAATGTAATGTATCTTACTTAACAATTAATGTATCTCGCGCATCAGATTAATGTATCAGCGCTTATATTATTGTATCATTTGAGGGATTTTTGTCATTATAAACTTATAAGGGACAAATAATAATTTTGCCTTAAAAATATGTGATTTTTGTCTTTTGCCCTTAAAAATATTGGGTTTACATCTTCAAAAAAAAGTATCCACTTATCAAAGAAATAATATTTTTTTATGAATCTAAAGTCTATATTATTTACACTACTAAAAATGTCATACATATAACAATTTTCCTACATATTACACTATATTTTTGTAAAATGAACATCATACCTATTACTTACATGATGATGTGAATGAGAAGTGAAGAATTCAAAATTGTAAGGTAAAAATCTGAAACAGAAGAAAAATAAATAAGAATCAATAATGAGCAAAAATATCAAGAAAAAGATATATATTAAAGAAAAACAAATATCAAGAACTATGGGTGTACATGACCGGGTTGGTTCGAGTTTTTAAAATATCAAATCAAATCATTTGTATAAAAAATTTAAATTTATAAACCAAACTAATAAAATTCAATTTTTTTTGGGGTTTTCAACCTCGGGTTGGTTCAGGTTTTTCAAATACCAAACCAAACAATTGTGTCAAATTTTTAAATTTATAAATCAAACCAAATAATAGACCTTGAATTTTTTCAAATTTCTGGATTTAAAGTTTGCATACAAACATATAATTAACTTGTACTTCAAATATTTCTTTAGTCCAACCAAAATACAATTATCTAAGGTGTTTCTTAAAAAATAAAAACAAAATATGAGATGAGTTGATGACACAAAAATATTCAATTAAGAATAAATATGAAATCATCATATAAAATAAATATTGTAAAGTCATAATGAAAATGATCATAATTTAAAAGTACTAAATCATGCTAAAATAAGAATATAAGTATTATTTACATTACTAAATATTTGAGAAAATTAAAATTAGATTATATATTTTAATTATCTAAACCAATGTAAAATTAAAGAACAAATATTTAATATTATTGTCATTCTTAGTGTTGAATTCATTTTCCTTTTTCATCAGTATTAATTTTATTTTGATTTAAGTTTTATTATAATTATCAACATTTATGAACTAAAAATATTTGTTGGACCATTTCGAATTCTAAGTTTTAAACTTAAAATAAATATGTTAAAAGATAAAACTATGAAATAGTATAAGAAATATTTTAAACTTATATCAAAGTAAATATTTTTATGTATAAAATAAATTTTAAAATAACATATATAATGTCGGGTTGGTTTGGTCTCGGGTTGGTTTTTTAAAGTTAAAACCAAACCAACCCAAATATAGTTGGGACCACTAGTCGAATTGTTTTATCGGGTTGACTCAATTTGCGGTTCGGTTCGATTCGATTTTCGGTTCAGTTTTGTACACCCCTATCAAGAACTATATAGAGAGGATGAAAAGCAAAGAAATGATAATAGATTGCAATATATACATACATATATATATATATATATACATACATACATACATATATATATATATACATACATACATATATATATATATACATATATATATATATATATATATAATGAAGTTAGCTATTCGTATTCCTAATTAAAGAAATTCCTTGCATCTGTTGTACCATTCAATTTAATTTAATTAAATATACGTCTTGAAAATTGGAAATTAGAAAACTGAATATATTTTGATATTTAAAAAATTGAAAATGCTTAAAAGTCATATTGCAAGAGGTGTAACTCATAACTAATGAATAAAAAATTAACTTTTGTGTTGGATTACTAGTTAATAATTAATTAATATAAATACTTTACAATTTAATTTAGTGTAGGAGCAAAAAGGTAATCTAACTTTACACTTTGATACTTATCACTTTTAATAATATATGATATAATATGATATTTTACTTATATATACTTAAATAATATATTCTGGACAACCCTAACATAATAGGTTGTCGTAGCGCAGTGATTTAGATCCCTTAGATGGGTTCCAGATGCCTTGAAATGAGTGAATGCTTGCGCGTCCACGGTTAATATACTATTCCCTGTTTGACTTGAAACGAAGTTTAAGAAAAGAAATAATTTTTTTTTAATTTTGTAGGTCTAAATTAAAATTATGTCAAATATACCAAAATGATATTTAATCGTAGTCTTAAATATGTCATGTGAAAAGTCGAAGTTAAAGTGTTGCAAAAAAGAAAAGAGATTATTCTTTTTTAAACAAACTAAAAGGAAAACTAGATCATTCTTTTTTTAAACGGATGGAGTATATAAGAAATGAGAATAAGGATTGTATTAAATTTAAGCTTGAGGATACTTTTGTCATAAAGCTTAATTTTATAGCTTTTGATAATTTTTGAACTAATCAATCTTTTCGGACTTGACTCCCCTCCAGTAATTCATGAAATAGGCACACAAACAAAAATTGTGTCAGAAACCACTAATTCTTTGACACTTGGATATAGTGGGCTCATTCTTTGACTTTAAAGCTCCAAAAATTAGTAAGAAAGAGAAATATAATTTAATATTGACATGACCCAATAAAATTATGAAAAGTGAATTACGGGTCCACTATTCTTTAAGCTCATCATATCCAAAAGAAAAAAAATCTCAACATCATTCTTCTTCAACTTTGAACATTTTTTTCCTTTAATTATACAAACGAGAGACTGCCGTTATTTATACAAATAAGAGCCTACTATCGATTCTACACAAATCTGACCCTACGATTATACAATCTAATATTTTATAGCAAAAATTTGTTATAGAGTGCAATTATGCAAACAATAGTTATAATATATAAATATAGTTTTTTTTTATTTGCTAAATGCGAACGTTGCGCTTAAAAAAATACAAACAAAATAACTTGTGACTTAACAAAAATGCAATAACTAACATTTATGCTAATAGAAAGCCCACGTAACAATAAAGCCTAGGAAGCCCATTTAACAGTAATTTGCATTAAAGTCCAATTAACCGCTTCATCCCATGTAGTAATGTTAATTAATAGCCAAACCTTTGGCTTTTCAATTTCTTCAGTTTTAAAGGTCTTGTCACTTGTGTATAAGAAAACGTATTAATGTCTCCAATTTCATGTTCAGGGAATCCCAGAAGCATTTGGATGGAACTTCAAGTGAAGATAATTTGTTACTAAAGAGAATGGTATGTCAAAATTTATTTAAGAATGATATTTTACTTTTTACAAATATTTGTGGTAGAATATCATGAAATACGATTGATTTTGTAATCAATTATATATATATATAATGAGAAGAGTTCTTTGATATGGCAATGAGAGTATTTGGTGTTGAAGAAGCATTGCTTATTTATTTAATGACATATTCAAATAGACCTTATAACAAGTTATTGTATTGTATTCGAACAATGTGAAAGTCACTCACCTCTTCATTTGTTACTTTTATGAGATGATTATGTAGAATTGATTGACGATCATGCTACTGGAAACAATGGCAAGAACAAAACATTATGAAAAGAAGTAAGAAAAAAAAACAAATCAATACTGTAATTACAAGTTGATAATATTTGAGTATCAATATTCTAAATATTCTAAAAGACCACTGGTTTCATTGAATATCACGCTTATTCAGTGCAAATATATCTTTATTTTATAAAATTCGTTTCATATTAGCTTTTTTATTTTTTCTCCCTTTCAACTGTAACTGTTTATATTTTTCTCTGCCTATTTTGTGCAAATATTTTATGTTGCAATTACTTCATTATCAACTTCACCCTTGAGTATAAGTAATGAGATGTGAATTTTAAATTTAAATTGCAAGCATTAGGACATCTCTTATTCTCTTGAAAAATTTATCTGTTGCATGAATATAAGTTATTATCAATAGTTTAACAAATAAAAAAAAAACTTGAATTGGATTATCACCACAATTGTTTCGTTTATACAAATAATTGATTGTTTGAAACTTAAAATTAATATCTATATATATTTATATATAGTTGGACATAGACAAAGTGATATTACAACTCTATAATCAATAACCATGTTTTTCTTTTTTTCTCGTTTTTTACCATTTAAGTATTCAATTAATTAGGGAAAGATAATTGCTATAAAAGATGAGCAAAGATGAAAGACGTTAGATTTCAAATAGCTAATGAGAATATTAAAGTATGAAAAATTTGATTATTCAAAAATAAAGCACAATCTTTAACTAACAACAAGAATTAGGGAAACAAGAAGATAATGAAATTAAATAAATAAATATAAAAAGGATCGAAAGAACTAACGCGCTCTAGAAAAAATAAAAAGAGGAAGTATGATAAGAGAGGGAAAGAAAACGAAAATAATCTCGAAGAAAATAATGAAAACTCGAGAGAAAGTAACCTATTTGCTAAACTAGAGTTTATTATTTAGGGTATGAACAAATGAGGGAGAGATTAGATAGGGAATAGAAAAAAAAAGATTTTGAAAAAAATAATGATTAAAAAACGATAATAAAACACAATTCATTTCTAGTTATATCTACCTTTACTTTTCATTTCATGCTTTACTTTATTTTATTAGAAGAAAATTTTAATGTATATTACTCATTTATTAAGGATATATATATATGGATGGATGTTATTATTTTGATTGAATTTTTATAAGTTTATTTTTAAATTTATAAATAATTTTTATGACCGCGCGAAGCGCAAAAATATTCACCAGTATATTAATATAGTCAAAGACTCATGTCCTTACATTTTTTATTTTTTTTCCATAAAATTAGTATATCTTCAATTAAAGAATTTTACTCTCTTAGTTCTCTGCTCTCATATTTATCACCTAATTATCTTTCCTCCTTTTTGATTCAAGAATTTCATCATACAATTTCATTTCAACAATGATTAATTTATACTCTTCTTCTCAAGATATCATTACTATGACCGACAAAATCAACTAAACCCAAACCTTATTTTGTATTGTTCCTTTCTAACAGATTTTGGAATATTGAAAATCTGTTAGAGTAGTAACTTCTATAACTAATTAAGAAACCACTTACGACTTTAATTCAAACTAATAAAACATTTATCTGGCTTTTTAAATTTGTCGGAAATAAATGTATCCAAAGAACGAAATATGGTACATGCTGTAATATTGGAGACTATTGTGAATTTTAATGATTAGGACTTAAACTAGTGAAATTTATATAGTTTACAATTTAAATTTTAAAAATCCAATCATACTAAACTTGAAAAAGCTCATACTTAACCAATTCAATTTGATATTCCATACACACTTTTAAATAATTAAAAAATTGGATTGAAATTTAAAAAACTAAATCGAAGAATTGATCGTCCACCTATTGCATATCCTTATTGTAAAGAATACTCCATAACCATGACTCAATCATCCATAGATGCAACTGGAGAGAAACCAAAGAAGATAGAGATTTGGGGAAAACAACTGAATGAGTTCTATTATGAATGTAGCACATATTTATACAATGTAAAAACTCTAACTAACTAATGATTTGACGTGTAACAGAAAAGTAACAGAATCGAGATGACTAACTAACTGTTCTAACTACTTAATTGATTACACTGCGGTAACTATTCTAACTAATTAAATGATTATTCTAACTATAATTATCAATACTCCCCTCAAGTTGAAGGTGTAGAGAACACGAATAACTTGCTCAATGTTGTAGAGTGTTTGATGCCTGTCAATGTCATAGTCTATACGTTTGCTAATTGATCATCAGAACTTATGTGATATAGCAAGATGAGGCCGGTCTGAAGTAAGTTCCTCACAAAATGGCAGTCGACTTTAATATGCTTGGTACGTTCATGAAACACTGAATTTTGAGCTATATGTAGAGCAGACTGACTGTCGCAATACACTTCAATCGGTGCAGGCAATGTCAATGTGAGTTCTGCTAATAATATGTTAAGCCATACCAACTCTCCTGCAACTTTCCTTAGAGCCATATACTCTGCTTCTGCTGAAGATAGAGATATAGTCTCTTGCTTTTTAGATTTCCAGTTGAGTGGGTTGTTTCCTAGCAACACAATATAACCACTTACGGATTTCCTAGTGACAGGGCATGCAGCCCAGTCAGAGTCACAATAAGCTTTGACATTGTATGATTGTTCCTTAGACATGAAAATTGCTAGAGTAAGGTCTGCCTTAAGATACCTTAGTATATGAAAAACTTCTTGTAAGTGTGGCTCCCTAGGATCTTGCATAAACTGGCTGAGATATTGCACACTGTATGATATATTCATCCTAGTATTAGTTAAGAAATTCAACTTCCCAATAAGTTGTTTATTAAAGAGTGGTTTTGTCAGAGGTGTTCCTTCTTTGGCATGGAGTTTTACTGCATCATCAAGTGGAGAGGTGCAACTGCTCATGCTTGCAACCTTGAAGCTTTTTAACATGTCAAGTACAAATTTCCTTTGAGATATAATCAGTCCATCGTCTTTGTGGAGAACTTCCATTCCTAGGAAATAGTGTAACCTTTCCAAGTCTTTGATCTTGAACTTGTCATGGAGAAAAGTTTTAAGTTCCATAATTTCAGAAACACTTGTGCCTGTTAGAATCACATCATCTACATATACAACAACAAATATGCTAAAGGTTTCTGACTTTTTATGAAAAAGAGAATAGTCATTTAATGAATGAGTATACCCCTTTGAATATAAGACTTTAGCTAACTTGGCATACCACTGCCTGCTGGCTTGTTTCAGACCATATAAAGACTTGTTCAGTCTGCATACCAGTCCTAGTTTATGTACTACTAAACCTGGGGGAACCTCCGTATATACCTCTTCATGTCCATTATCAAGTTGAAAAATTCATTACCTTCTTGACATTATAAGTTGTTGTCATCTTAATATATGAAAAAGTTTCTGTATAATCAGACCTTCTTGACAGTTGTGGATAATAAAGTTCTCACAGTTGTCATCTTAATCCTTAATCACTGCTGAAAAAGTTTCTGTATCAACCCCAGCCTCTTGTGTGTAACCTTTCACTACAAGTCTTGCTTTACATCTTCCAATAGTCCCATCAGAAACACTTGTGCCTGTTAGAATCACATCATCTACATATACAACAACAAATATGCTAAAGGTTTCTGACTTTTTATGAAAAAGAGAATAGTCATTTAATGAATGAGTATACCCCTTTGAATATAAGACTTTAGCTAACTTGGCATACCACTGCCTGCTGGCTTGTTTCAGACCATATAAAGTCTTGTTCAGTCTGCATACCAGTCCTAGTTTATGTACTACTAAACCTGGGGGAACCTCCGTATATACCTCTTCATGCAAATGTCCATGGAGAAATGCATTATTATTATCAAGTTGAAATATATTCCAGACCTTCTTGACAGTTGTGGATAATAAAGTTCTCACAGTTGTCATCTTAATCCTTAATCACTGCTGAAAAAGTTTCTGTATAATCAACCCCAGCCTCTTGTGTGTAACCTTTCACTACAAGTCTTGCTTTACATCTTCCAATAGTCCCATCAGCCCTATGTTTCACCTTATAAACCCACATACATCCTATGGCCTTCTTGCTACTAGGTAAAGGAACAAGATCCCAAGTGTGATTTGTGTGCGATGCTTCGAACTCCTGTGTCATTGCTTGTTGCCATGCAGGGTTCATACCAGCCTCCCCATGTGAAGAAAGTTCATCATCACTATACTAGCCTCCCCATGTGAAGAAAGTTCATCATCACTACTGATATTTCTCACAAGAGTTTGACTCTCAAGTACTAAGACCTCAAGTGGTACATATTGGTGTTTGGAGAAGGCTGTATTTAAGGAAATTTGAGTTATGTAAATGTTTAGTCAAATTCTTGGGTAAGACATAATCATGAAGGTGTGTGGGTAACTTATATTGTCTAGATAGTCTGCTCGGGGCTTTAGGTTCAGGTGTATTTGCAGGATTGGATGGCTGAATGGGCTGAATAGTGACAAGTAACTCAGTTACATGATTAAGTGAAGTGTAAGGTAAATCAGTTACATGATCAAGTGAAGTGTAAGGTATAGTGTCATTTGCATCCATTACATCATTGTCAACATGTTTTCCAGTTTTTGATTCAATGTTAGCATGCACAGGATCAATGAAAGGAACAAAATGTAAAACACAAGGAAAAGAAGAAATATCAAGAAGAATAGCAAAAGGAAAATGTTTTCTTTAAAAATCACATCACTGGATATATGTATATTTTTGGTGGCTAGACTGAGAACTTTGTAGCGTTTTGATCCAAAGGGTTAACCTATGAAAATATGAGGTGTGGTCCTGGCTTGGAATTTATCCCTATGAGGCTTTGGTACAGTAGGAAAACATAGGCAACCAAAGGTTTTCATGTGGGAATAGATTGGTTTGGTTTTGTATAGCAATTCATATGGACATTTCCCTTTCACATGAGAGTTATGAAGTCTATTAATGATGTATGTAGCACACAACACATATTCACCCCACTATTTAAGAGGTAGTTTGGACTGAAAAAGAAAAGCCCTTGCAGGTTCTAACAAATATTTGTGTTTCCTTTCTACCACCCCATTCTGATGTTGTGTGTCGGGATATGTCTTTCATGGATAATTCCCTTTGTTTTGAAGAAAGTTGAAGTTTATGTATTAACAAACTCAAGTCCATTATCAGTTCTTATGGTCTGAACACAAGTGTTGAATTGAGTCTCAATCATGGATAGAAAAGTTTTGGTAACTCCTAAGGTGTTGCTTTTACATGTTAATAATTGAGTCCATGTACACCTAATATAATCATCAACAAGAGTGATAAAGTACCTACAATTATCATGAGTCACCTTGTGGTAAGTACCTCATAGGTCTATGTACACCAGTTGAAACATTTTGGTAGAGGTGTGGGTGCTGTGAGGAAAGAGCAGTCTTTCTTGCCTTGCCATGGGAAAAATGTTACAAAAGGAAAGGTTTGGTAGAAAACTTTTCAGGTATAGACTTAGTTTCCCTTATCTTCACAAAATAAACATGTCCAAGTCTATTATGCCACAACACATTCACATCATCACAAGTATGAGATTTAAAGGAAGCAAAAATATAAGGACTTTTATTGATTAGAACACAATGTTGAGTACATTTATTATGTGTACATGAAGAAGTAAGAAAAGAAACAAATTTGAAGTTGAAAACATCTTTACTAGATATGCAACAAGGAGTGGAACCTGAAGTGGTACATGCAACACCAAAATAAGTGGACTTCATCAGACATTTAGAACACAGAAAATACAGTCCATCTTTTGCCTCACCAATCACCAGAGGCATCTTCATTGAAAGGGCCTATAAAATGCATGAGTATTCATAAAAATACACAATGCTTTTAGGCATAGATTTTGAGAGACAATTAATGAAAACAAGATTGTACTTAAAGGAAGACACATACAAGACTTCATGCAGAACAATTTTTGATGCAAGTATCAAGCTACCAATTTTCACTACTTTCACCTTGTAACCATTTGGTAAGGTAATCAATAAGGGATAGGGAAGGTGAATATTTGTTAAGAGTGTTATGTTAAAGGTTATGTGGTTAGAGGCTCCCGAGTCAAGTATCCAAGAGTCAATATTATTATTAGGACATCTGCATGATAACTTGCCAAAATCAATTGAGGAAGTACATGCTATCATACCTGCAAAAGCAGAGTTCACATTACCACTAGAAAAATCCATGTGTTGAGTATTGTCTTTCTCAGCTTGAAAAAGTTGTAACATCTCCACAAACTGAGTATATTGTTCTCTTGTCAACTGAGGACCTGTGTCATTACGATTTTCCCTGTGCTCTTCTTCTCCTGAACAACCTTCACCCTGGACATCATTCATAAGACCTTTGTCTTTGTTAAAGCTGGGAGGATTCTGATTGTTCGTCTGTGGTAGCCATGCAACTTGTAACATTTATCACTAGTGTGCCCTTGTTTCTTGCAATAATCACATATATTTAGAGGCCTGTTACCAATGTAGGAATTTGCTTGGGAGCAATTAGTTTTGAAATTGGAATTATCTGTGGAAGAGTAATTTGATTTCATGGGCCTAGAAGTACTTGCTCCACCATTTGCATTGAAAGCAACAAATTCCATGACTTTCTTCCCTAAACTTCTAGCATTTAGAGACGCAGACTCCATGAACATTTGAGTGTTGGGCTTAATTTCTCTCTGTTATTCATCCTGTACCAACAAGGAAAAAGTTTGTGCTAGAGAAGACAATTGATTCATTATGAGAATATTTCCTCGAACTACAGTATAAACCTCATTCAATCCCATAAGGAATTGTATCAATTTCCTATCCTGTTCTACCTTGAACATATTATCCTTAGCTCCACAAGTACAGTTACAGTTGCACTGAGTTTTCACATGCAATGTGTTCAAGTCTTTCCCACAACCTTTTCATCCTAGTGTAGTAGGTAGTGATGTCTAAAGTTTTCTGTGACAACTCATTAATTTCACGTTGAACCTGATACAATTTTGCACCATTGGTTTGATCATATCGATCCTCCAACTCTTTCCACAACTCGAACGAATCAGAGACATATTCCACACTCTCTGCAATTTCCTTTGACAGAGTGAGGATTCAGGAAGTAACCATGTTATCACATCTTTCCCATTGACGAAATCGTGGCGTTCCTGGATCGAGCCTTTTACAATCAACATTGATAAATCCTAGCTTATTCTTAATCGATAAAACTCTAAGGACACTTCGTTTCCATGATCTATAACCCACTCCATCAAAAGGAGCTTGAACCGGCGAGGCACTTGGTTATCCGAAGGATGCATATACAAAGGAGAACTAATTTCTTCACTACCAACATCATTCTTGTATACATTAGTATCATTCGAAGGAGAACCACTTTCAATACCTATAGCAATTCAATTCAAGGAAACTCACAAAAAAAAAAAAGATGAATCGATCTAAGTGAAGAAATGCAGCGGAAAAAAATAAATCCAAAAAACTCGATTTAACAGTCGATCAGAACACAACACAACAGCAGAACAAGGATGAAGACAGTGTATAGAAATACATACGAATAAAAATACCTCCTGCTCTGATACCATGTAAAGAATACTCCATAAGCATGACTCAATCATCCATAGATGCAACTGGAGAGAAATCAGAGAAGATAGAGATTTGGGAAAAACAACTGAATGAGTTCCAATATGAATGTAGCACATATTTATACAATGTAAAAACTCTAACTAACTAATGATTTGACGTGTAACTGAAAATTAATAGAATCGAGATGACTAACTAACTTTTCTAACTACTTCATTGATTACACTGCAGTAACTATTCTAACTAATTAAATGATTATACTAACTATAATTATCAATACTTATTATTATTAAATTTAAAAGAATGAGTGATGTCACCTCTTAGCTCATACAGCCAATAAGAGATCAATTATTTTTAATTTTAGCATCTTATATATATAATATATATGTCAAGATTAAAAAGTCTAAGACTTTTTCAAATGATCTGAATGCTCTGTTATTCCGCGTTTCTCCTACAAATCTCCGCGTCCATTGCCGCTAACAAGAAACCAGATTTTTGAAACATAAAAAAGAAAGGATAAGGCGTAGAAATACTTTTAAATAATAATGCTAAAATTATTTATTATAAATTATAAATTTTCAGGGTTTTATCACTTCTTAAATATATTAATTGAAAGAGCATCATGAATGGCATGTTTGACGAAAAGTAAATATTATAAATATAATATAATAAAATTATTCAAATAAGTAAAAGTAATCTATTAAATCTAACTAAAAATAAATAGCATGCAATATGATATAACAAGTCAACACCACTAAAGTATACAAAGAAATTTAAAAAATCAAACAAAAATTATTTTTTATAAAAAAAATTATTCCAACATAACATAAAATAAGTTCCAATATAACTTAAGTAAATAAAATTAAGAAATTAAGGGAGTCTATAATGTCATTCAATAATGAAGTTGTACTTTAATTCAAAAACTAGAATAATAACACAATTATGTTAAGTGAAGAAAACAAAGGAATAAGAAATTATATTGAATTATAAGAAGTAAGGACGGGGAATAAAAATAAATAATGCAAAATGAAAATGTATTTTTTTAAAAACTCAAAACCCAATAATTAAAAAATATATTAAAATAAAAAGAAAGAACTATTCTCATCACCCTACTCCGCCCCTTCTCCTTGAGAATTGAACAGTATAATTATCCTCTCCTAATTATATTCAATTTTCTACTAAATTAAAGTATTTATTTGGTCAAACAAACTCTATGTATATCTTATCTATGTCTGATTGATGATTGATATATGTAGAGCCGTTAAAATGGGCTTAGCCCATGAGTCAACCTAGTATATTTATATAAGTTTTTCATCGTTATTGAGGTAGGGTTGGAATAGGACTTCAAGCCAATTTGAAACTAGGGCTCATAAGCCTAGCCATATAAGTCCTTGGCCCTTGAGGCTTGATCTTGACAGGATTGGGAACGGTCCATGGGCCAAAACTTTTTATTTAAGGATAACTTACAATAATTTCACCAGTATATAATCTAATTACTTAAATACACACTATTTTTTAATATTATGAATCTTATCAAATTTTGATACGTCCAAATGCATGTATCTCAAAATATATGGACTCAAAATTAGATTAATTTATTCTAAATACACTGTATCCAAGTAGATTCGCATGTATCTAGGATACATAGACTCCTGCCCTCGCCTCCCTCCCATTTTGTTTGTCACTCTCTTGTTGTGCTCGCCTATTTGGTACGGAGATACATACTAATTACATTAGATTTTGTGCTAGTATTATTGAAACAACACCATTGGTTGTCATACTTAACTCGAAAATTTTCTCATTTTCTTGATGTTATATAATTATAAGTTTGAAAAAAAAATTAAAAAAAAGGGCTAGCCCGCCCCAACCTTGTCCCTTCTAGGATTGGGCTGGGTTTAGCATTTTCAAGTTCTTCCAAATGAAGGGCCGGCCCACCCCAACCTTTCAAATTCCTTGGCTCACGAGGCTTGGGTCGTGTGGGGCTAGACCTGTCCTTTTTGACAGTCTAAATACACTGTATCCAAGTAGATTCGCATGTATCTAGGATACATAGACTCCTGCCCTCGCCTCCCTCCCATTTTGTTTGTCACTCTCTTGTTGTGCTCGCCTATTTGGTACGGAGATACATACTAATTACATTAGATTTGTGCTAGTATTATTGAAACAACACCATTGGTTGTCATACTTAACTCGAAAATTTTCTATATAATCTAATTACTTAAATACACACTATTTTTTAATTATTATGAATCTTATCAAATTTTGATACGTCCAAATGCATGTATCTCAAAATAATATGGACTCAAAAATTAGATTAATTTATTCTAAATCACTGTATCCAAGTAGATTCGCATGTATCTAGGATACATAGACTCCTGCCCTCGCCTCCCTCCCATTTTGTTTGTCACTCTCTTGTTGTGCTCGCCTATTTGGTACGGAGATACATACTAATTACATTAGATTTTGTGCTAGTATTATTGAAACAACACCATTGGTTGTCATACTTAACTCGAAAATTTTCTCATTTTCTTGATGTTATATAATTATAAGTTTGAAAAAAAAATTAAAAAAAAGGGCTAGCCCGCCCCAACCTTGTCCCTTCTAGGATTGGGCTGGGTTTAGCATTTTCAAGTTCTTCCAAATGAAGGGCCGGCCCACCCCAACCTTTCAAATTCCTTGGCTCACGAGGCTTGGGTCGTGTGGGGCTAGACCTGTCCTTTTTGACAGCTCTACATATATATATATTTAGATATCTATATTTCAGTTTTAAAACAATGAGAGTATATAGTATATAAACAGAGCAATGCCTACAATCATAAAGTAGTGTACGTCTTTATTTGTGTACCTACGTATTTCTATCTATGTATCTATCTGCGTTTGATTAATGATTGATACATATATTTTTGGTATCACAAATTTAATGAGAAAAGTTCTTATAATATGGCAGTTTATTGGTGATACATTGATTTTAGTATGATGTTCTTACTTCAAACAAATGAGTAACTCGAACAGGTTCATGCAACATTCTAACCGTTGTTGCGTGGACTTCTTGCAAGCTCCTTTATATTTATTTTTTAAAAAATAAATAAATTAGAGAAGTTTAATCAACACGTAACCAAATCACATAAGTATGTTGTTTTAAAATAATTTGTTGATATAGAATAATACATATAGACGTGCAGTACAACTATTTGGCAAACAAGTAATTAATTCTTTCATTTGACTGACTTTGATTGGCATTCTATCATTTTAATATTGGTTCCCTAGAATTAGATATGATTAAATTTTGTAAGCAAGATTTTTTAAAACATTCATCAATAAATTCTTTGTACTTGTAATAATAATTAACAATATAGCATTTGACTTTGCTATAATTTGTGAATTATGTCCTCAATCATGCTCATCACCACTTGTCACCTTACTTGTGCAACTATATAAACTAGTCATCTTCATAGTAATAATCATCCAAAACTCAATCACAATGGCGATAAAGCTTAGTTTCTTTGTGCTACTTATTTCCTTTTCATCATTCTTTTTTCCTATTTTATCGATTAACATTTTCGATAGTGGCATAAATGCTTGGTGCAACAAAACCCCTTATCCCGATCAATGCAAGTATTTCATGAACCATGGTTCGTACCATTTTGCACCCAAGAACAAGATTGATTTCAAGAAAATGGCTGTGAAAATCGCTTTGGAGAGAGCACTTCAAGCTGAGACTTACACCAAAGGACTAGGTGTGAAGTGTAGGAATGAACTCGAAAGGGCAGCGTGGTCCGATTGTGTGAAGCTCTATGAGAGTACAATTCTCCAACTCAATAAAACTCTCGATTCCAATACTAAATGTACTGATTTTGATATACAAACATGGCTAAGTACAGCCATGACAAATCTTGAAACATGTCAAACTGGATTCATTGAGCTAGGTGTTAATTCAGACTACATTTTGCCTAGTCTTATGTCCAACAACGTGTCTGAATTAATTTGTAACACTTTGGCACTCAACAATATTGACTTTGGATCCAATATGAAGCAAACATATAAAGACGGTTTCCCATCTTGGGTATCTCCAGGTGATAGAAAATTGCTACAATTGTCCTCCATAAGTCCAAATCTTGTGGTGGCTCAAGATGGTACAGGGAATTTTCTGACTATTAAAGCAGCTTTAGACGCTGCTGCGAAAAGAAGTGGAAATGAAAGATTTATTATACATGTGAAACGAGGAGTTTATAGAGAAAATTTGGAGATTGGAAACAAAATGAAGAATATTATGTTGGTTGGTGATGGAATGAAGTACACAATTATCACAGGTAGCCGTAGCGTTGGAGGAGGTTCTACCACGTTTAACTCTGGCACCGTTGGTAAGCTATTTTCACTACAAGAAAACTGTGAATTATATGGAGATTTTCCTGGGAATTAAAACGAAAATTTACAGAAAAATAAGTTTGCTGAGAATTTTCTTACTGAATCCCCCAATATAATTCACACTTTTTTTTTTTAAGTGATTGTATATTAGTATACAATTGTATATTGCAAATATGTATAGTTGACATTTTACCCTGTTATGAAATTGCAGTGGTTACTGGAGAAGGATTTATTGCTCAAGGCATTACATTCCGCAACACAGCTGGTCCACAAAATCATCAAGCAGTTGCACTACGTTCTGGGTCTGATCTATCAGTTTTCTATCGTTGTGGATTCGAAGGGTATCAAGACACTCTATATGTCCATTCACAACGACAGTTTTATAAAGAATGTTATATTTATGGTACAGTAGACTTTATTTTTGGTAACGCTGCAGTGGTTTTGCAAAATTGCATGATTTTTGCTAGGAGACCTATGGATAAACAAAAGATTACCATAACAGCACAAGGTCGGACTGATCCTAACCAGAACACTGGAATTTCAATACATAACTCGCGAGTTATGGCTGCATCTGACCTTAGGCCTGTGGTAGGTACGTTCAAGACATATTTAGGACGACCATGGAAACAATATTCACGTACTGTTTTTATGAAAACGTATCTTGATTCATTGGTGGATCCTGCTGGTTGGCTAGAGTGGGATGGTGATTTTGCTTTAGATACGTTGTATTACGGAGAATACAAGAATACTGGTCCTGGAGCATCGACTAGTAGTAGAGTTAAGTGGCCTGGATATCGAGTGATCACAAATTCAAATGAAGCAACAAGTTTCAGCGTGGAGAATTTAATTGCTGGTCGATCATGGTTGCCAGCAACTAATGTGCCATTTCGTGCAGGTCTCTAGTGTAACATGATTGTTTTATAATATTGTTGTACGCGTGATTCTTTCTTTTTTTCATTCTTGGGTAAATCAAATGTTGTTTTGTTTTCCAATTTTTGAACCAATAAGTGTGTTCTTGCAAAATATATTAAAGAACATTTGTGAGCTGTGGTAATAATATTTTCATTCTAGTCATCTGGATTTTTCTTTTAAAAAAGGCAAATATATGATATTCTTGTAGTATAACAAATAGAGCATATGTATTTGCTTGTTTAATTGACAGACTCCCATTAACTAAATTACAGAATCATTTATCTTATTTTTTAATTACTAAATTGTCATGTGTCTTTTAAAATAGGGAAAATTATTTATAATAACAAATTATTAATTTAAATTAAATGTTATAACCATAGTTTGATTAATTATACTTCATAGCAAACTGTTGCTATTTTACCTCTCTCCTGGTGAATCTCGCTTGCCACTATCGTTCTCTCCCTCGCCTCTCTCGCTTTTTATATAAATGCAAATGTATAAAATGTGTTTGTGTTTGTGTTCATATAAAGCGAGAGAAAATTGTGTATATACATATATTTTCGTTTCCCTCTCTAAAATCTCGCTCGCCACTCTCCCAGATCTCGTTCGCTCACTCGCCTCTCTCACTTTATACAAAAACACAATTGTATAAAATGTGTTTGTGTTTTTATAAAGCGAGAGAAAATTGTATATATACATATATTTTCGTTCGCCACTCTCCCAGATCTCGCTCGCTCCCCTCTCTCACTTTATACAAATACAAATACATATATTTTCGTCTGATACACTTATAATTATACAAATATGATCTTCCCCTGCCCAATTTTCTTTTCTCTTTCTCTGTTTCTCGTTTTATACAAACACATATTATACAATTGATCTTTTGTATATGTGTACCAAAATAGATTATACAACTGCTTTCTTTTGTATATGCATAGAAAAATTATACAACTGCTTTCTTTTATATATATATAGCGAAATATATACATATTTATATTTGTTATAGAGCGTAATTATGCAAACTATATATATAGTATACAAATATAATTTTTATATTTGCTATATGTGAAAGTTACTCTTTAAAATATGAGTCTACCCATTATGGTTTTGGGCTTCTTACATAGCTACATAATCAATAGAAATGATGGTAGTACCGTATTGGTATTGTATAAACAGTATATAATTGTGTATATATAATGTATAACTATATATCGTAGATGTATATATATTCATATATGTTGTTTATACAATATTCATATATTGCAGACTGATTTTTTTCCATATCCGGACAAATTCGAAATCTCCTCTAAACAGCTCAAATTTTGATATATATATATAGAGAGAGCTATATATTCTATACTTGTATTTAATAGCAAATAAGGAAAAAATCTTCTAATCTCTCCCTCTTTAATTTTGTTTGCCTCTCTCCTCTATCCGTCTCTGCGCCCTCTGAATTTTTTTTTGTTGTTTTTATACTCTTATTTTGGACCAAAATATGTTCATAGAGGACTGCATTAGAGACTTTGAGCATCCGAATTTTCCAATACAAATGCTTGAAGGTGAAAATATTTTACCCTTCTAATGTTGCTGAGACAGCAACTGCTAATTAAGTATATGTTATTTAATTACCTATTGCCAAGATCACAATTTTAGCTTGAATTATTTTTTTTGAAAAAAAAAAAAGTAATAGAACGTTAAATACAGGTAGTCTACTACTTTATTTATGTGCCTATATAAAAACTTGTAGGAGTAATTAATATATTTAATATGGGAAAAAAATCATTCATATTTTTTATGTTATTGATTGCATCCATCTCCAAAAATCCAATTCATATTATTACTCTAATAATTGTGAGCATAACTTTGAATAGGGACTAGTAAACCAAAATGCAATCATATTAAACCCTATAGTATAATAATATAATTTATTACTAATTGTTTTCCTCCAAAAAGTAACAAACAGTGAATAACATTAGAGAGTAGTAATTGATATTTAGCCACTGTCCCTATAAACAACTTTTGTTGCACCTACGTGTGCGTGCAAAAAGATATTAATTATACACCTTTGACAAACCTTCATGGATTAATCATATTACTTATTCGCTAAATAAATTGCAATCCTGTAAGGTAAAACAAAAAGTATCATAGTCTTCACAAAGCAAAAAAGTGCATTTAAATTCAATTCTGCCCTTCATATTTATTTGATCCAACTTTTATCAAAATTAAGTATAGGAAAAAGTTTTTTTGATGGTGCCTATCTTCATAGAAAAGAAAAGATATTATGGCACGGTTTGAATGAGTGTTTCAAAAACTTTTTTTTTTAATCTTAATGAACATTATAAAAAAGAGTTTAATAGCTATATTAGTTCTAAAAATACAAAAAGCTAGAGCAAATTGATTACAATAACATACTCAATATAATCAGATAAAGTGAGGATGAGAGGGTAAAGTGTACATACATCTTTTCTCTACAAAGTAGAGAGGTTGTTTTCGTACGTAGACCCTCGGCTTAAGGGGATTAGTCCAATTTAAGCAATAAAAAAAAAAGTAATAAAGTACGAGAAATAACATATTGAACCGCCAGTTAGTACTAGAACAATAACTATAACAAACTAATATAATCAAAATACATAACACAACAAATAATAACAAAAATCGAAGAACAACTTACTTTTATATAGAAAAAATAAACTCATGAGAGTCCATATCAGCATTGAGCTGAACCAAAGACAAAATGTTAAAGCATGAGTGAATAATGACTTGTGAGAAAAAGGTCAAAGAAGGCACTTGATTAAAGAAAAAAAAGGAGCAGTTTCTGGAACGAGACAACTCCTAATCCAAATTGATAGTAATTATGCCCAGCATAATCTTTATATTCTCAATTTGCGCCATCATGTCACTCTCACTCTTACTAGTACGATACGGTCTACATGGTACATAGAAAAAGTTAAAAAGGCCTTGAAAAAATTATATATTATTGTATATCGGATTATGTTTTGGGCTAAAGATTTGTAAGGTAAATTTTGGACTATATTTTTACATATAAGTTAATTAATTGTACTTTTATATATATAAAAATCCTTATAATTATTGGATACAATTTTATCTTCTCTTGTATTGGTAGCCTGAAAGAATCCCAGCAACCTCTAGCATTTGCTCGACAACATTCTTTGGTACACCATGATTATTTACCTAATCATCATAAAGTCAATAGGTTTTTCATTAATTATCGAAATAAAATTAGTAATGCGATCAATTTAATTTTAGACAATGAGTTAATTAGATAATAAAAAACTGGAAAACATCATACATTCGACAGGCTTAGCCAATTTAAGGAACTATCTGTGTGGCAGATTTCGCTGAAAAAACAGGTATATTATTTAATTCTGAGATTGATATGTGCCTCTTTTGAAAATATTTAAGTTAACTGTGAAATTATGTCTTACACTTAACTCAAACTCATATTTTAGGGTCCCAACATCGGGTGAGACGGGCCCTACTCTAATACCATGTGAATTAGGACTTAGGTCTAACTCACAACCAAAATTAGCTCAAAAAGCTAACTCAAAAGGAGAAGGATTGTCCAAGCCTTATAAGGAGTCCACCCATCTCATTAATCACCGATATGAGACTTTTGTCATTTTTTAATAATAATATATTCCTAAATATATTTGACTCTTTTCTATTTTTAAATATATAAAAAGAAAAGATAAACCATATAAATAATTCCGATGACCAAAACAGATATTAATATAACAAACTAAATAAAAAAATCGACGGGATAAAGATGTTAGTGGGCAATAAACAAAGGTGTTTTTGGGGAGTGGAAATAATATGATGGAAATGAGCTTAATGATAGTGGCTAGCTCACGCTAGACCGTTGGAGCCGCCACGTGAAACCCCCATTATTTCTCCTTCTTTGGGTCCACCCACTTTCCTCATCTCGGCTACCACCCCAAGCCAGACCCTCATTTACTTGGCTTAACTAGAGCCAGCCAACATGTTTCTTTATTAATCCAATGCCCGGAGCGGATCTAGGAGGTTTATTCAAACTTATAAAATAAAAATTATATTATTTATATATAATTATATATATATATATATATATATATATATATATATATATACTTTCTTCGTTTAAAAAAAATGACATTTTTTATTTTTAGTATGTTTCAAAAAGAATGATGTCCTTTCTTTTTTAGTCCGTTTCAAAAAGAGTGACATCCTTTCCTTTTTAGTCTTTTTCAAAAAGAATGACATCCTTATTTTTTTGGTAACATTTTAATTTTAGTTTTCCACGTGGCATATTTAAGACCACAAGATCAAAGGACAATTTTGTAGATTTGACCTAACTTTAATTTAGGACCACAAGATTCAAAAGTCTTCTTTATACTCTTAAACTCCGTACCAAGTCAAACCAGTTCATTCTTTGTGAAACAGAGAGAGCAACAAATATTGAACCTCTTCAACTTTTTTTTTTTTGGTTTATTCTTTTCATATTTTAAATTCAATTAATAAAAATTCTGTTTCTGGCATTGGAAGTGGCAAAGAAAGAGTTGGAACGGGGTTGAAGCTCCGTTTGACGACTCTCCATAAGCTGAAATGGTGATATTATATATATACTATGTATAATGATGAGAGTCGGTGGTGGTGTAAGAAACGTATTCCTCACGGGTGACAAAACTAGCACCATTGATGAACTTCATTCCTCTGTTAATGAAGATGAACTCAACCTAAGAGTAACTGAATTGAGAGAGAAAATTGTGTATTGTATTGAATGTGAATTGAGAGAGAAAAGTTACAATATGAACCTATATATAATGCTTCTAACAGAATGTAAAACTAACTAACAACTTTTAATTCTAACAACTTAATGCTAACTAATTTTACTGTACAAAACTAACTAATGGAAACTGTACATAACAAGAATTAACTAACTGACTTTACACCTCATATTCTCATCACCCCCCCTCAAGTTGGAGGTGATGTAATTACAGACAACTTGTGTAATATAGAAGTATGTTTAACCCCCAGTCAAGGCCTTGGTGAAGATATCTGTCAATTGTGAATCAGTGGATATATGATGGAGTGTGATTAAACCTTGCTGAAGTTTAGTTCTTACAAAATGGCAATCAATTTCAATATGTTTTGTCCGTTCATGAAAAACTGGATTCTTGGCAATGTGAACTGCTGCTTGACTGTCACAATGAACATGTATAGGCAAGGAACATTGCACAGCCAATTCACCTAGCAACCTTTCAAGCCACACTAGCTCACCAACAACTTGTCTTACTGCTCTATATTCAGCTTCAGCAGATGATAAGGATATTGTTGCTTGCTTCTTAGATTTCCAGCTGATAGGACTGTCTCCCATAAGTACTAGATAGCCACTAACAGACCTCCTTGATTCAGGGCAAGCAGCCCAATCAGAGTCACAATAGGCACTGACAGTGAGATCAGGCTTATTTGAAATAAAATTACCCATGGTTGGATCTTGTTTCAAATATCTGAGTACATGGTAGGCTGCTTTCAAATGTGGTTCCCTGGGTGATTGCATGAATTGACTCAAATGTTGGACACTATAGGCTATGTCCATTCTAGTATTAGTTAGAAAATTGAGCTTGCCAACCAACTTCCTATATTGAGTAGGATCAGTTAAGAGTTTACCATCTGTGGCTTTTAACTTTTCAGTGCAGTCAAGTGGTGATGAAGTAGTTTTGTAACTTAACACATCAAAATCCTTCAGGAGATCAGAAGTGAATTTCCTCTGAGAAATAAGAACACCATCATATCTGTACAAGATTTCTAGGCCTAAAAAATAATGTAGTTTACCCAAATCTTTTATCCTGAACTGGTTATGCAAGAAACACTTTAAAGAATTAATTTCAGCAACATCAGTACCAGTCATGATTATATCATCCACGTATATAGCAACAAATACCAAAGAGCACCCATTCTTTTTATAAAACAATGAATAGTCACTATCTGAATGTTGATACCCTCTTGAACACAAACTATTTGCCAGCTTCTCATACCATTGCCTACTTGCCTGTTTCAGGCCATACAAGGATTTCTTTAATTTGCACACCATGTTATCACAACCTGTTGTAAGACCTTGTGGAGGTACTATGTAAACTTCCTCATGTAAATCACCATGTAAAAATGCATTATTCACATCTAGTTGATACAAATTCCAACCTTTCTTAACAGCTAACGAAATCAGTGTTCTAACAGTAGTCATTTTCACCACAGGTGAAAAAGTTTCAGTGTAATCTACTCCAGCTTGTTGTGTGTAACCTTTCACTACCAGCCTAGCCTTGAATCTCTCTACACTTCCATCAGCCTTATGCTTTATTTTGTACACCCATTTACAATCAATAGCCTTTTTCCCATCAGGTAACATGACCATTTCCCAAGTATCATTAGCATACAAAGCTTCAAACTCATGTGTCATGGCTTGCTGCCAAGCAGGGTGCAATATTGCCTCTTCAAAAGAATTAGGTTCACATTCATGTGAAATGGTTGTGACTAGCTGCTGGCTATCAGAACAAAGACTATTGAAACATACATGGTTATTGTGAGACACAGAAGCATTGAGGGAGTGTAACTTAGGTAGGGTGTAGGTGTAATCCTTTAGATAACTAGGAGTGTTTATTGTTCTGGAAGTTCTTCTAGGTTCTTGTGGTGTAGGTATTGATAAAGTATCATTGATCACAGAAGTATTTGTATCAGGTAAAGTACTATGTGGTGCAGAATCATGTATATCAACAGATGGTGTTTCATGTATGTTAGTAATATTGGTTACTTGATTGTCAGTGACTTCATATGGTGTAAGATTGTCCAGCATTTCATCAGTAGCAAAAATGTTTATTTTACCAGACATACAAGGCATATTAACAGGATGAATAAGCATTTGTAAAACAGAACTGAAACTAGAGCCATCAGGGGCAAGAACAAAAGGAAAAATCTTTTCATGGAAAATGACATCTCTAGATATGTGAACTTTCTTGGTAGCTAGATTCAGATGTTTGTAGCCTTTTGTATTGAATGGGTAGCCAACAAAAACATGAGGTGTAGTTCTTGGTTCAAATTTATCCTTGTGAGTTTTTAAGACAGTTGGAAAACAAAGACAACCAAAACTCTTAAGATGAGAATATGTAGGTTGTTTATGGTATAATATCTCATATGGAGATTTGTTTTGAAGGAGTTTAGTAGGCAATCTGTTTATTATGTATGTGGCAGTTAATACACATTCTCCCCAGTATCTCATAGGTAATTTTGAATGAAATACGAGTGCTCTTGCTGTTTCAAATAGGTATTTATGTTTCCTTTCTACCACTCCATTTTGTTGAGGTGTATATGGACAAGTCCTTTGGTGTATGATACCTTTGGTTTGAAAAAAACATATAGCTTCAGCTGAGGTAAATTCTAAACCATTGTCTGATCTTATGGCTTTCAACTTAGTTTGAAATTGGTTTTCTATGAGAGATATGAAAGCTTTGATGGTTTGAAGAGCATTACTTTTGCACCTTAGTAACTGTGTCCAAGTGGACCTACTGTAGTCATCTACCATAGTAAGAAAATAATGGTAACCATCATGAGTAGGAATGTGATATGGTCCCCATAGATCAACATGTAGCAATTCAAAAATTGTGGTAGTGGTAGAGGTGCTTTCTAGAAAAGGCATCCTAGTTTGCCTAGCCATAGGGCATATATTGCATGTAAAAGGTTGTTTAGGAGAAAAATTCACATGTATGGATGATATATTCCTCATTTTTACAAAAGGTACATGGCCTAATCTAGCATGCCACAGAAGTTCATCATCATGAGTGTGACTAGACATTAGCAAATGAAAGACATTTATCAGTAGAATAAGAAGAAGGAACAACTTTACAATCTGCTTATTTATAGTAGAAATTGGAGATTGTTTTACAGAAGATGCAGTGTGAACTTTAGAGACAAGATGACAATTAGAACGAGGTGACTTTTTCTCAGCAGATTTGCAGCAATTGTGACATTTTTGACACAAGAAGTACAGACCATTCTTGGCTTTACCAAGTTCCAGAGGGCTCTTCAGAGAAGGGCCCTGCAACAAACAAGAAAACTTATCAAAATTGATTACTCCATTGAGTTGTAATGCTAAACAATGAACGAAAATGAGATTAAACTTGAAGCTAGGCACAAATAATACTTTGCTCAGAGTTAAGGCTGGATTTAAACAAGCATCACCAATTTGAGTCACTTTAACCTTGTAACCATTTGGAAGTGAAATTAAGAAAGGATATGGAAGTGTTCTAATGTTTGTGAGAGTGGTTTTATCATAGGTCATATGATGTGATGCTCCTGAATCTATGATCCAAGAGCCAGCAGTCAGTTTAACACATTTACAAGAAAGATCACCTATATCAGTGATAGAGGAATAACAAGCAAGTATACCTGCAAAGTTCACAGCTCCATTCAGCATGCTGTTTGAATTATCAGAATTAAAACCTCCATTTCCAGCTTGTATAGTTCCCAAGATGTTGAGTAGTTGTTCATATTGATCTTTGGACAGGTTCAGTGGCATCTGCTTCCCCATTTCAGACTCTTCCTCAGCTTGTTGTGTATTCATATCAGAAGCACACATATTTGCTGCAGAACTTGTTCCTTTTCCCTTTTGAAACTTTGGATTGGATGGATATCCATGAAGTTTGTAACATCTATCTCTCGTGCGTCCTGATTTCTTGCAATAGTCGCAGACTAAAGAAGACATGTTGGTACTTGAATTGCCTCTAAACACATTGTTATTGCTTGTATTACCAGAACTAGTTCCAGCTCCTTTAGATGAACTATAATTTGTTCTGAATTCCTTGTAACCTGTATTATTATTGTACTGTCCATAGGCATTGAGAGAAGTAGAATCTAAAGCTGTATGATTATGAGGCTTCACCTCTCTTTGTTTTTCTTCTTGGCATAGAATGGCAAAAGCTTGAGCCATGCTAGGAAGAGTGCTCATCATAAGAATGCTACCTCTAACAGTCGTATACATTTCATTCAACCCCATTAGAAAATGTATTAGTCTTCTATCTTGTTCAGCTTTGTGTAATTTTGTTTTACCCCCACAGGAGCACACACATGTGCACTGAGAATTGACATCGACGGTGCTCATCTCCTCCCACAGCTTTTTCATTTTTGTGTAATACTTAGTGATGTCTAAAGTGCCTTGAACAAGTTCATTTATCTCCTTCTGTAATTGATACAATTTGCACCCATTTGTCTGATCATATCTTTCCTCTAACTCTGCCCATAACTCCTTGGCATTATTCACGTATTGCAAGCTATCACGCAATTCTGGAGACAAGGAATTTAAGATCCAAGATGTGACCATATCGTCACATCTTTCCCATTGCATGAAATTAGGATCAGTAGAAACAGGTTTCACAATTGCTCCATTAATAAAACCTGTTTTGCTCTTAACTGAAAGTGCTCTGAGAACTGCCCTTCGCCAAGATCTATAACCAGTACCATCAAAAACTCCAGGTAACAGAGATGATCCTGCATTCTCTGAGGGATGCAGGTAAAAAGGACTAGCAAAATCCAATCGAAATGTAGTTGAACTAGAAACGGAATCAGTTTGAGTACCAGTCATTGTGTTCGAATATTTGTGAGAAAATCCAACACGAAAAACAACCAGAAAAACTTGCTAATCTCCAAACACGAAATGTGTTTCCTCAATCAGAAAGAAAAATTCACAACACGATTCCTCAACCAGAAGGAAGAAAAAAAAATGACAGAAACAGAGAATTCACAACACAATCTCTCAATCAGCTAATCGAAATCAACACAGAAAAGTTTTCTGCAAAATGTAGAGGAGAAGCTTACGAAACGATTTCGAAACAAGAAGAACTACGATGTATCAACCAGGCTCTGATACCATGACAAAACTAGCACCATTGATGAACTTCATTCCTCTGTTAATGAAGATGAACTCAACCTAAGAGTAACTGAATTGAGAGAGAAAATTGTGTATTGTATTGAATGTGAATTGAGAGAGAAAAGTTACAATATGAACCTATATATAATGCTTCTAACAGAATGTAAAACTAACTAACAACTTTTAATTCTAACAACTTAATGCTAACTAATTTTACTGTACAAAACTAACTAATGGAAACTGTACATAACAAGAATTAACTAACTGACTTTACACCTCATATTCTCATCAACGGGCAACAACAATTCAATCATGTTTTTCATTTGTGCATTTATATATTTAGCATTTGATTATTATTGTATATACATTCTACTTGCAACCCAATATCTACCTCTATTTTTAACTTGATTCATTTTTCTCTTAAAGTCATATAGTAATCGCGCATATCCTTAAAAGATACCTAATATTTCTAGATGGAATTGCAATTTATTTATTTTTGTTGGTGCATTTTGATATATAATTATAGCTTAAAATGATTTCTTTAGGAAGGTGGAATTCATTAGTAAATTAGTTGAGGTGGTTAATTAACTTCACACATGGAAAAAGGAAAAGGAGAGGTTAAGTTCATAATTAGGAGATTCCCATTAATGAATTGTTATGATTCTCAATTTATCGGTTATTAAGTCGAATCATATTGTCTTTTCGTTCATTCAACTAAATCAATGTTCATTTATTAACAAGAAAAAATCCCCAACTTTTACCATTGATTACTTACAAAAACTCCATCCATGAAACAACCTAAAAGGTTAAACAAAGAGAAAACAATTGAAATGCACTAGTGACTTTATTAGTGAGAATAACCATAGTAAAAAGATTTTTTTGCGAGTGTAATTAGGGGAGGATTTGGAATATATATGTGTGTTTTATTTCTGTGATTATATACTTCGATATACTCCCTCCGTCTCATTTTATGTGGCACCGTTTCCTTTTTGGTCAATCCCAAAAAAAATGTCGCAATTCCTTATATGGTAATTATTTAAATGTACAATTCCTCTTTTATCCTTGTAAATCGCAATTAACTTTAATGATAATACTCTAATGCATTTATGAGGAGAGAGAAAAGTAAATTTACTTTTTTAAAGGGTAATTTAATAAACATTTCAAAGTTTTCATCATTTTTTAAATTACGTGTCCAGTTAAATGTTACCACATAAAATGAAATGGAAGGAATCGAATCTATATTGTATTATGTTGTTTCTAAATATCTTATACCGTATTAAGTATTAAAAATATATATATATATATATATATATACTATAGTCCATATCAAATACTACCATAATATCAAAATAAAAGAAGCAAAAAATTTGATATAATATAATAATTCGATATATACTATAGAGTTAATATCTTAAAAGATCACTCAACTTTAGGTATTAATCTAGCAAAGTCATCAAAGTTTATTTTGTATCAAAAAAATCACTTAAATTAGATTTTTATATCAATAAAATCACTTAACTTTAGGAATTGATCTAGTAAAGTCATTAAAATTTATTTTATATCAAAAAAAATCACTCAACTTAGATTTTTATATCCACGAGAAAGGGTAAGGACTAGGGAGAATGTCATTTGTATGGTCTGTCTGCTCCTCCTTTATTTTACCTCTTTTAGACAGGAGATATTTGTCCAATCCTATAATTGTTTGCCTCAATACCGTCTCATCATGTCACCACCTTAATAAACTAAAACAAGATAATTTTTTTTTTAATTCTTATTCGGAATTTTTTTATCCACTATTTTATTTATTTCGGAGTAAGCTCATTTTTAATATGATTAAAGTGCTTCTGAAAGAACACTTCCTGGTAATGAAAGGATTTAGAGTATTTTCATACTCCGAGGTGGTAACAAGATATAAAATTTTCACTCACATATAGTATTTAATTAATTACTTTATTTCAATTATATGACTGATTTTTCTTTTAATAATTCTCAAAAAAAAAGATGTTTTTATATTTAGTGGTAATAATTTAATTTTAAAATATTTATTTTAATTTTAAAAAATAATTTATAACTATATAAATATCTATGAAAGATTTTAAAACATAAAAATCTTTTTTTCTAAATTATACATTGAGTCAAACTATATAATATAAATTGGAATCAATGAAATAATAATGAATTTGAGTAAGGTGTCTTTTTGTAGGGTCTTTGGGGAGATGGACCTGTGTAAATTGAATTAAGCTGTTGATTGGCTAGCTAGTACTCTTTGACATTCCCCGTTTACCCTCCTTTTTTTCATGAATGGAACTTTTTTCATTATTTTCTCTCTTATTATTATTGTTTTGACTTTGGACATTGAAATAGAAAGAAAATTATATTCTCATCCGATCTCTTTTTTTTTTAATTATTATTACAACGTTTTCAATCGATCATATAAATATTTTCTATATTTTCTCTTTTTGTTAATCCTTCATATGAGCTTTTCATCCTTTTTATTTTCTCAATTATTTAAATCTACAATCTTAAAATGAAAGATGAAAGATGTTTACTATTTAAGCAATTTATCTCTATGATCTATACATTCTCTTAATATATAAGAGAAAGTTTGGAGACTAAAGTATAAACACGTATTCATTGACGCGTCTGCTTTAATATGGACAATTTGTTTTTGTTTTTTAAAAAAAAGTCGTAATCAATGGTGGGTGAGTGGAGGTGGCAATTGCCCACACGCTCATGCTTGTTTTTTCAGCACCTTTATTGACGCCCAAAAGCTTTCCCAACAATTCTGCTATGTAAACCGCAAAATGACGTCATATTTATAAATATGAGATCAACTAATTAAATTTAAGCTTTACTATAGTATTACTTGTTCTATTTCATTTCGTCCCACTAGTTTTATATATAACATAACGACATTTTAAAAATTATATTTTTCTTAAAGAAATTTGTGGTACTAAAATAAAGATGCTGGTTTGATTTGAATTTGGTCATTGAATAAAATCAAATTAAACTAATTTATTTTGTTTTTAACTTTTTAAACCAAATAAAAAAAATCATAGATTTGGTTTGGATATTTGGATTTTTTCGAAAGTAAAAGATTTGTCAAGGGCATATATATCTCGATAGACACAAATATCTAGTACATGATGAACAATCCACTAGAAAGTTGTTATGAAAAAATTAAGCAATACTAGAGTTATTATTAACGAACAAAGTGATTTAGTTAAGCAATACTAAAGTAATTTAAGTGTTTATCTTAAGAAAATGGTAATGTTAAAAACTTGAGTTTATTAAAATTCAACAAAATATTTATATTTTATCTATGATAATATATATATATATATATATATATATATATATATATATATATATATATCGATTTGATTTTGATTATTTTTGCAGTTATTTTTTAATAAAATCAAAACTAAATCAAATAATATCGGTTTTGAAAATGTAAAACTAAATCTAACCAAACCAAATGTATTTTAATCGGTTTGGTTCATACTGTGGTTCGATTTGATTTTTTAACCATAACCGTGAACAATCCTACCCATATGTATATGAGATTAACTTATTCTATCACTATGATATAATGATAGGATAATATAATGATTATCTTATACTTCACACCAAACAATTAATGAGTCGTTTGATTAGGAACAAGTTGAGGTTTTGACCAAACTAAGTTATTATATAAAGCAATTCACCAAAATAATACATTTTTCTAAAATTTTACAAAACTAGTATAAGCGTATTTCATAGTAACGTTTTAGGGTATATTTTATTTTTTAAAAGTTGACGGCATTAGGTTGATATACGTAACTGTAAGTAACGTTTTACTCCTAAAACGTTACTCACAGTTACGTTTTAAGAGTAAAACGTTACTCAAAATAACATTTTAGGAGTAAAACGTTACTTACAGTAACGTATATCAACCTAACGTTGTTAGTTTTTACAAAATAAAATATACCCTAAAACGTTACTGTGAAATACGTTTATACTAGTTTTGTAAAAATTTTAAAAAATATATTATTTTGATAAATTACTTTATATAATGGCTTAATTTGATCAAACATTCGCACCCGGAACAAGTTATTTCGAAATAATTTATTTCACTATGTATATGGAATAACTCATTCCATCACTAAGATATGAATTGTGGGATGAATAATCTCAAAACAACTTAATATCTTCAAACAAACGCAAGATAAAATAATTTTACTTTTTATACATGAAATTATTATACTTTATACCTCACGTCAAACTAATTATAGTATTACACAATCCTTCATCATTAGGGCTTTTCTGTCTTTATGTGCGTGTTTGGTGGGATGACTTTATATAAGCATATTTGTTCATCCTTCTTCCATTCTCTTAGCCTTTTTTTTTCATTTTTGGGGATCTGGTCCAAACGACCAGCAGGAGATCCACCACAATTCCCGAGGCATTCAGCTTTGAACTCTCCTTATTTCCTTTTTTTTCTTCTTCTATTTTGTAGTCTTCTTGTCTTATCTTGTCTCTTCTCTTTTACTTTTTTTCACATAATCCCTTATTCTTTCTCCCCTCAAATTCTACTTTATTCAGATCTGTGCGCTTGGAAATTAAGGTTTGCTCCATCTGTTGTTCTTTTCTTGACAAGTTTTATGCTCATCACTAGTCGAAGCGAATTCAGAATTTAAAAATATAAAGCATAAGTTGCATCCATCTCTACGAGTATTAAGTACTCTAATTTCTAATATAGATGATGTCTTTGCGGGATTTTTAAGAGTTGAATGAACAATCACTATAGTGATTATAATCTTGTGTAATGAAAATCACTCATTCTTTGTGATGATTGTTACTCCAACACTATCATATGCTTTGTAATTATAATCTGTTTAGAGATAGTTGGTAAACATTGATTAATAACTGTGTTATTTTCTCTTTGGTTAATTAATTAAAAGCATGTGAGACTAGACTAGCTAGTAATTGGAAATGGATTTAGTTGAAGAATTACTGATCCTACTAATTTGTTAGAGTATTTTTTTAAAAATTAATCCCATTTGTTTAATTGGCATGAAACAAAGATTTCATTTTTATTCTTTTTTTGACATATGTTGAAAGTCAGGGGACAGTAATTTGCTAATTAAATGTGGACGAAACTCCCTAAATGCGAATTACTACTTCATTTCATGGATTAGATTATAAATTGATTGTGCTTAATTGAGTGGCATAGACTCGATGACAACTATCAAAACATTGATCAATGAACATTATTTGTTTCAATCATGCCCTAATTGTGTCATGTAATTGCAAGAATAATACTATATAACTTCAGTGCTTATAATTAACTATCTATTTTTCATTGTTCTTTTTTATGTTTTATCATGTGTGTTTTTCTTCATTATCTTCTTTGTTTGTGTTTGTTGAAGCACTAAGCAACGTGAGAGATTGGAATAGGTAAAATAGTGTTTGATGTGAATAATATTTGCTAGAAATTAATAGGATCTTTCAAGCTGTTTTTCGTGTCCTGATCCACTCACATGTTGATGAAATGTATTAATTAGTTGGTTCAACCTCTATAATACATTTTTTTTAATTAATGAGGTAAATCATACTATTTTGTGGGGCAAAACAATAAAAAAGTTTTTATTAGTGGCAAGTATTTATAATTGATCAATGGTTCTACATGAACTTTATTAGTTGCAAAATCCAAATAATTTTGTTGATAATCATAGACAATTATAATGATGTGGGAATTAATTAATAAGAAACTTTAAAAGAAAAAAAATTTGAGTCTGCTGAAATAGTGGTATATTGTTATGGATATACAGGTGATATATATATATATGTAGAATGAATTCGTTTTCCCATGTTCCTCCTGGCTTTCGGTTCCATCCAACTGATGAAGAACTTGTAGATTATTACCTCAAGAAGAAAATCACTTCAACAAGGATTGACCTAGATGTTATTAAAGAGGTGGACCTCTACAACATTGAACCATGGGATCTTCAAGGTACGTACTATTAACATATATATAAGTAAAATTTTAGATGTTCGAAAACTGTATGAAAAATACTAGGTCATAGTCCTTATACTAATATGTTCAGTCGTTTGACTCTTGATGAAGCGAAATGTGACAAGTAAAGGTGAATGGAAAGAGCAGAAATTCCAAAAATAGAAAGTGAGTAGTAATAAGTACTTATCAAACCATATTTTTTATATAGAATTATGCAGAATAGGGAGAGAAGAAGAAGATGAATGGTACTTCTTTAGCCACAAAGATAAAAAATATCCAACTGGTACAAGAACCAATAGAGCCACAACAGCAGGATTTTGGAAAGCAACAGGAAGAGACAAGGCTGTATATTCCAATCATGACTTGATTGGGATGAGGAAGACCTTGGTTTTTTACAAAGGAAGGGCTCCTCATGGTCTTAAATCTGATTGGATTATGCATGAATATCGACTTCACACTGATCCAAATGGTGCCCATCAGGCAAGTTATTCACTAAATTCTAATATCTTGTTTGGCCGAACTTCTAAAATTGCTCTTATTCTGTCGAAAGTGGTTGGAAAATAGGGAGTAACAGCTTGTGTTTGACTTATCAATTTTAAAAAATATTTTTACCCGTTATTAGAAATTTAGAACAGTATTTTGTGTTTGAGCAATGTTCCAAAGGTGCTTTTGGATAAAAGCTACTTTTTTGTTTAGCTTAGAGCTAAAAGGTAGGGGAATCTTATATTTTTGGTTTTTAATCTTTTATAAGTCATTATAAAGTTTATTCTAAGTTATTTTAAATTTTGTTGAATATTTTTAAAAACTAAAAATAACTTAAAAATAAGTTTGAGAAACTTTAAGTCAATCTGTTAATAGCTTTTGCTATTAAAATAGTAGAAAGCCCTTACTTCCCCCCAAAAAAACTTGGTCAAACATCTAAAATAAGCCCTTTTGTTTATTTAAAAGTTTGTCCAAACAGACTACAAATTAACCTGTTCTACTAGGTCACCTACCTTATTATTCTACATTAATTCTATTTGTTACGAAGAGTTACCTTTTAGATGATCTGATGGTACTAAGATATATTAGTTTCCTTTATACTGTTGAATAAATTGAACTACATATTGATTGTTGATAAACTAATTAAAACACAGGAAGAGGGATGGGTGGTGTGTAGAGTTTTCAAGAAGAAAATGGCAAGCACAAGGAAAGAAAGTGAGAAGGAGTCACCAAATAATAATGATCAAGTTTCATTCATTATTGACTCACCAAAGCAACAACATAATTACCCTTGCAAGAAGGAATTAATGGATAATTTAAATTTGTTCCATCCATCTCATGATCACCACCAACAACAACAAAGTCCTAAACTTGTTCCATCCACCTCAATTTCATCAGTGTACAATAATTTGCAACAGTCTGTCTCCCTTCTCACACGAGAACAAGTTGTTGATCAAGTGACCGATTGGCGAGTGCTCCATAAATTTGTAGCTTCTCAACTTAGCCAACAGGAGGAAAATGACGATTACTCAAACACCTTACATGGTGTTACCGATGAATTGAATTTGAACAAACAGGAAACAGTCACGGAAAATAACTCATCTTGTTTTCAGATTGACCTGTGGAAGTTGTAAACGAAGTAAGAAATACTGATCATAGGAAAGTACACTTCTTTATTTGTTGATTAAATATCTAATTTGTTTAATATCATTGTACATAATAATACTACTAAAAAACACTGCTTGATGAATTAGTAATTTAGTTAAGAGAAGATGAATTTTAAGTGGTTGATGATGGAAGCATAGGGTGAATTATACATGCAGGTTGTAATTGTAGCATTTTCATAATGTCAGTCAAGGCAGGGCTATTGATAATGTATATGCTACGATAGCTATTGCTTTGCTTATGTAAACCATTATTTGATATGTTTATGTAGTGTTACGTTGTACTACTCCTTTTGTTCGTTCAGTTGATGTGACAAATTTTTTTCTTTTTAGTCTGTTTCAAAGACGATATCAATTTTAAAATTCTCATCTTACTTTGAATGAAATGATTTATTATCATCATACAAATGTTTGAGACAACTTTTGACTTGCAAGTTCTTTCTTTTGTCAAGTGGTGTAAAATATAAATTGGGAGGATGGGTGTAAGTGCTTATTTTCTAAATTTATTCCTAAATTAATGGGAATTTAAGATCCATACCATGTTCTTGGTTCCTTTTATTAACAATATATCTTATTCTCAAACTGCTAGAAGCCAACTCAAAAATACTTCCACATAACAAGCTACAATTAAATAATGATACGTATTTCATTAAACGTCCACTGATATATAGCAATCCATTTTATATGGTTAATTAAAAGTATTTGCAAATATAAGAATCATATTATTGCTGATAGGTTAAGTAGATCTGTCTTTGTTTTTGTTTTTCATTTTTGGTAAATATCATATCAGCAAAAAATAAAATACAGTATTACGTTACTTTGAGGTGAGACTTATCCAAGTGCTGTCTTTCATTAGTATTATTAATTGCTTTGCTTAAAGGCCTCTTGTTCTTCATTATTCTTCACACAAAAGAAAACAATCTAATATTACAATACTCAGAAATTTTTACCAAAAACTAATTAATAACATCATCATGACTCAAAATTCTCCTTCAAAACATACACAATTTTATAAGAACAAAAGGCATTTACATTACATACCGACCGCAAAACTAGGAATTTCGGGTTTTTGAGATTTAATTTGATGACTAATATGATTTTCTATATTATATAAAGTATAATTTCTCGACAAAGTGTGTTAAACAGACCACCCGATATAGCTCCACCACTACATAACATGTAAAGTATTTTACAAGATCAGTAAATTTTAGCCTTCATAGCGGATTACACAATAATTTAAGTACATGTTTATATCATGGAAATTTACCTATAATTTTATTATAAATGTATATGTTGTGTAACATTTTAAATTGTGATGTTGCAATTTAGAAGCAAAATGGAAAAACAACAAGAAGATGAACACATTTGAGATGGTCTTTTTCAAACATGTAGACATGCAGATGTAAGCAAACGGAAATAGTGAAACTTATATATTTGCTTATGAACAAAACGTGTAGTAGAGCTTAATTATCTTAGAATTAATAATTAAATATTGACATAGCTTAAGACTAGCTATATTACCAAGAGACTAATATATATGTAAATAAATGATACTTACAAAAATCTTTTGTCAACATTGCTTAAGCTAGAAATCCACCAAAGTTGCTAAACCAAGAGAACTTTTTTTTTTTTGGAGGGAATTGAAGTAAGAATTGATTGTAGAAATATTTTTGATTAAATAGCATGAAAAAGTATAGTCGAATTGGCCTTGTCTGCTGCCGATAATTTCGACATTCGAATTCCTTTTTAAGCAAAGCTAAAAAAGAAACAAAAAAAAACATACTCATTTGAGTGTCTTCCCTACTCATGATTCATGAACAAACAAAGAAATAGATAAAAGTATAATTCTAATTTGTTGACACATTCAAATAATATTTTAAGCCTTCTTAAAATATGAGATTCAAAATTTAAAAATAGGATATATTATTATCTATTACAGCAGATGAAAATGATCTAATAATATAAAAATTATACTATATACTAATGATATATATTACCCTTTTATTTTATTTTTTCAATCGAATTGATATGCATTATATAAATTTGGAGAGACAGAATAATTTCTTTAATACTCAAATGGTACCCTAGGATGAAAAGAAGAATGAAGAAAGTCAAATAAGACTGAAAAGTGTATAGGCATGAGATGAAGATGATGAGCATTTTGGAATGATAATTAGGGTTATGTTTGTGTGTGAATGAAGGTAACATCATTAACAAACTCCCATGTGACTGTTATTATGCTCTCCTCTATATCTAAGACCTTTTCATCATACGTTAATTAATAATTTGATTTTGCTCTTTACTTAAGGATCAATATAATCCTCTTATTTTATTTTATTTTCATAGTCAACTCAAAATTCAACATTCATCTAATCCTCTAGTGATCAGGGGAGTCGGAATTAATAATTTAAATAGTTGCATCCTTAAAAATAAATGTGACAATATTTCTTTTTTCTAAAACTAAATAAATAAATATTAAGATCCCCCTCTAAAGTTTGGCTTTAAGGCCTTCAGTATTGTTGAATCGTCCCTGAACACATTCAAATCGCTCAAAATTTCATTGATTGAGTTCAAGATAATTTGGATTGGTCAATCTCAACATATTAAAGTTTTAACCCATTTTAAAGGAATCTTCAATTTATCATCAGAAATCTCACTAACTTAGTAACTAATTATTTAGATATGCTCTAGTTTGCTATATTACGAATCTTAAACTACATAATTAGACATACTTTACTACCATATAGGGGTGTACATGGACCGCGTTGGTTCAGATTTTTAAATATCAAACCAAACTATTGGTGTCAGGTTTTTAAATCTATAAATCAAAATTAACCAATAAATTTGGATTTTTCAAATTTCTCGACTTTCTCAGGTTTTTCTGATAGAGTATTCGTACAAACATATAATTAACTTAGATTTTAATTTCTTTAGTCTTACCAAAATATAATTATCTAAGTTGTTTCTTAAGAAAATAACACAATATGATATGGATGATGAGACTAAAATATTCAACGAAATAATAGTGATATCATATAAAACATATATTGCAAATAAATAAGTCAAAATGAAAATGGTTATAATTTTAAATTATAAATCATGCTAGATAAGTCTAAACCAATATATAACTAAAGAATAAATATTCAACATTATTGTCATTCTTAGTATATGAGTTGATTTTTTTTGTGAGCAATAGTATTGATTTGATTTAGATTTGAACTTTGTTAGAAGTACTAATATCTATGTATGGAATATAACTTTTACTGGACTATTCAAAATTTTAAGTCAAACTTGAAATAATATGTTACCTAGACTATAGTGGCAAGTCTATTGTTGTATTTCGGAATTAGGGGAAACAAAGCTTCAACAAGTAGAAGAGTTCTCAACAACAAATACGTACCCCTCTATTAGAATAGAAATTCATCAAAAAAAGATAAAAATTATGAAAATGTATAAGAAATATTATAAATTATATCAAAGTAAATTACTTATATGTATAAAATAATTTTTAAAAATTGTGTATACATGTCGGGTTGATTTGGTCTGAGGTTGACTTTTTATAGATTGAAACGAAACCAACCAATATATTCGATTTTTTTTTTCTTCAATACCAATTCAAGTCGAGCGGAATCATTAGTTGAATTTTTTTCTTGGTTTACATTTTGATGCACTTTCCAGTTTAATTTTGTCCACTCCTACTACCATATATATATACTATTATACCTATACTTTCAAAATATTATGTACCTTACAATTAATGTAGAGTTTTCTACATATTTTACACTTAGATATATGTAGTTTTGCTACTATAGATACATAAAAAAATAGGGAGAGGCAAGTGAGATTGGAGGGAGGCGAACGAGATTTGCTATGTATCACACATGTGAATCCACTTGAATACAATATTTAGAACAAATTAAATTACACCCAAATTTGACTCAGTATCCGAGATACATGTATCTGGACATATCTGGAGTCACCAAAATATGGTAAGATACGTAAATTGCAAATTAGAGTGTGTTGGGACAAAAGTTTTGAAAAATGTTTTCCAAATCAACTCATTTTCCTCAAAATTAAGGAAAATGACTTCCCTTCAAAAATTAAGGAAAACATTTTCCAAAACTCTCTTTCAATTTCAAATTACATTTTTTTGGAAAAAACATCAATTTTAAAATAATATTTTCAATTTCAAAATTTTATTTTTTCACCCGATCCCTGACCACCCACCCACCCACCACCGGCCAGCCCCCCAACTCCACCCCCTCCCCAAAAATTTAATTTTTCTTTTTAAAAATATTTTCAACTTTAAATTTTTATTGGAAAAGGGTCAAAAATACCCTCCAACTTTGATTTATTGTTTAAATTTACCCTCGCCGTTTAAATAAAGTTAATTTTACCCCTCGCCGTTTAAATAAAGTTAATTTTATCCCTCGCTGTTAAAATAAAGTTAATTTTACCCCTTCTGTTACTAATTTCACCAAATTTACCCTCATTAGATGGATTGACCCAAATTGACCCGAATTTTAAAAATAAAACCTACTCCTTATTTTAATCCATTAACCCGATCATTTAAAATAACCCGACCCCATTCTCCCAAATCTCCTATACTCATTTAGCAATTCTCCCAAATCTCCATTAAATATGTCAAAGAGGTAAATTCGGATCAATTTGGGTCAATCCGTCTAATGAGGTTAAATTTGGTGAAATTAGTAACAGGAGGGGTAAAATTAACTTTATTTTAACGGCGAGGAGTAAAATTAACTTTATTTTAATGGCGAGGGTAGATTTACACAATAAATCAAAGTTGAGGGGTATTTTAAACTCCTACCCCCCCCCGCCATCCCCCTACCAGCCCCTAACCCCCAAAAAGTTAATTTTGTTTTTTAAAAATACTATCAACTTTAAATTTTTTATTTTTTCACTCCTACCCTCCCCCTCCCCCTGCCCCCATCCACTACCCACCACCCCACCACCATTCCAAGTAAATAATAATTTTATTTTTAAAAATATTTTTAATTTCATAAATTAGTTTTTACACTACTAAAAATAAAAGATGTCTCTCAAAATATTTTTCATTCATAAATCAAACAATAAAAATTATTTCCAGGAAAATATTTTCTACTCACCAACCAAGCATGAGAAAATAAATCCAAAATCTACTTGTTTTCCAGGAAAATATTTTCATATTTTCTAGGAAAATATTTTCCATGAAAAACATTTTCCTCCATACCAAACACACCCTTAAAGTAAAATAATTTAAAACATATACCCCTTTAAATTCATACCACGCTAAATATTTACACCATATACCCCCCACAACTAATTTCGCTTAATTAATACTAAATTAGTATCATATACTGTATTGGTATAATTAAGGCTATATATATATATACACACTATATTGGTATCACATATTTCTTGTTCAGAAATTACTCATTAGTCAATGATACTATAAGAGTATACCATTGACTGATGAGTAATTTATAATCAGAAATTACTCATTAGTCAATGATACTATAAGAGTATACCATTGACTGATGAGTAATTTATAAAACAAGAAACCTAATGATACCACAACAATAAACATATTGTCTTATGGTATCATTGGTCAATGAGTAATTTTTTAACAAGAAATCTTATGGCAATACAGTATATATATATATATTGATTTAGCATCAGTTCAGCAAAATTATCAATCTTAATGATATCAAGTATATGGTATTGATTTAGTATTAGTTAAGCGAAAATTATCAGCCTTCAACGAATGAGGGGTATAGTCTGTATTTTTTTTTATTTTTTTTTGAGTGAATGTGTATTTCTTCAATTACTTTGAATTGAAGTATAAACATGTAATTATTATGAGTTTTATGGACATTTATGTAGTTTTTCCTTATGGTATGTATATATATGGGCAACTTTCACATATAGCAAATAAAAAATTTATATTTGTATGCTATAGCAAAGTTTGCATAATTGCGCTCCATAGCAAACATAGAAACTGTATAATTCGCTATACATATACAGTTGAAGCGAATTGTATAAAACGAAGTGTATAAAACGAGAAAGAGAAAACACTTGGGCAGAGACTTGTATAAAAACGAAGTGTATAAAATGAATTGTATGATTATAAGTGTATAGAACGATTATATACAATTTGAATTTGTATAAAATGAGAAAAGAGAAAGACAAAAGAGACTTGGCAGGGAATATACAATTGAATCCAATTGTATAAAACGAGAAAGAGAGAAATTAGATACAATTTGAAATTTGTATAAAACGAGAAAGAGAGAAAGGCAAAAGAAATCGGGCAGGGAAGTATTTTTATTGTATAATTATAAGTGTATAGGACGAAAATATATGTACTTGCATGTGTATATACAATTTTTCCACGCTTTATACAAACAGAAACGCAATTTATACATTTTGTTTCTGTTTGTATAAGTGAGAAAGGCGATGGTGGCGATCGAGATTTGGGAGAGTGGCGAGCGAGATCTGGAAGAGGGAGAGAGGAGAACAAAAATATATGTATTTATACAATTTCCTCTGCTTAATACAATTCGAAATAATTTTTATACACTTGTGTTTGTATAAAAAGTGAGGAAGCGAGGGAGAGATTGGAGGAGAGTGGCGAGCGAGATATTGGGAGAGAGGCGCCTCGCAATTTTTTGCAAACGTTTGCTATGGAGCACAATTAAATCAAAACCCTAGCTACTCCATTTATTTTAGGTTATTAATTTGCTATTATATACAATTATCCCTATATATATTCCCATTATTTAATGAGGTAGTTTCTCCTTCATTTGTTGGTCCACATGGTATCTGCCCCAACACAAAAACTCGACCCATTCAAGAATGAACCCAATTGCTCGTTTTACACGGTGAACCATTTCTAAATAGATTCTGATCAAATTGCTCAAACTTTTAAGATACATAGCTTCATGAATCTTCTCTTGTTTTGAACTTATAAAGCTTTGAATCCTGTGAGTTTATCCTTAGTTTTGATCTTATAGAGGTTTTGAACTGCATGAATATATCCTTGGTTTATAACTTATAAAAACTTGAACACCATAAATTATTTGTTGGATTTGAAACTCCAACAAATATATACCCTCAAGAATCATTTCTCATTTTTAAACTTGTAATTATAAAAGTTTGGAATCCAAAAATTCTTGATTTTATACCACAATGAGGTTTCCTTGGGTTCCACTTGTTAATCATTCGACTTCCAACGGTAGTATTTTCATTAAAAAAACTTTTAGTGGCTAAATGTTAATGTAGCTTTTAAAATAATGACTAATATTTGATAGGAGGTTTTAAAAGTGGTTACTTCCATCATAATGATAATGGGCCTTGCACCTTGTAACTCCTGTTTTCTGGTTAGTTCAGGACTTCATTGTTCCGCAGAAAAAAAATATACAATGATCAAAACTCTGCATGTTAATGTAACTTAATAGGCTCAAAATGACAGAAGAATGGCAAGGAAATCTATATCAACAGATTGAAGAAACTAGAACTGGAAGAAAGTTGTATACCGTCAGTAAGTTGTCTTCTCATACTTCACAATTTTTTTCGGGAACAAATGAAATAGACGGGACACTGTGCAAACTAATGTTGATGAACTTTCTCAAGGTAAAAGAAAAAAGAATAAGAAACATTAATCCTATCAGCTCATCATCCTACAAGAAAGTGAATACCCAAATATATTATCACCAAATGAAGTGGTACACTAGGATACAAGACTGATGACAGTAGAGAGTACCAACAACAATGTAAAATACAGTTCCGAACTTCCAAATAGGGTTGTCGCTGAAGATACTTTCTGTTGCCTGAAATATATGTACGATCAATTTAGGGATGCGTTAAGAGTAAACCAAAACTATGTGTAACAGAAGCAAAGAGATCAAATCATACTTTTGCATATAATCAAGGGCACCACAGTACAGAGCATTCTCAGGTACTTGCATTTCTGTTTTGTTGCTATGATCTTCAGGATTGATAATTCTCATATACGTTTCCTGCCCAAGTACCACCTGTCCAGGTTTTCTGCTCTGAGGTTCCACACCCCTACATTGTCGAGAGATACCAAAACTGCTGTCCATCCTCCAGGAAAAACCTAAACAAACAGGTACGGGTAAAATATAAATCCTACCTTGTTACAGGGAGCTTTCGAATTCTTCAATACAATACAAGAAAAGACGGCTGTACAAGACAAACCTGAGTTGTAGACCGGGAAATTGCATCCCATCTATTATAAGATCCCCTATTGTTCTCTGTCCACTCTCCAAAGCCCATCCTGAAGCAAATAGGCAAAAAATAACATTAAAATTCACATGGTAGGAAACTACATATATCTAGAATGACATTGTTTAAGCAGAAGCTATACCCAACAACAAAGAATGAGTAACCATCCATGTGAAAGCTCTGGACTACAGTGTCATTGTTCTGCAATACGATTTCTATAAATCCCTTGTATGTGGCATTGATAATGGACGTGTCCACCTTGGGTGGTCTGTTCATTGGCTTGGTTGGAAAATCAAGCTTGTAGTCACCCTTCACATAGTACAGATCAGCAAGCCTAATTGGAGTAGCAGGATTTTTGAATGAAATCCCATTAAAGGTAGCTCGAAGCTTTCCATCAATTGACACTGGTGGCACACTCTTTAGCAAATAAAAATCTGTGACATTAATTTGACCATAGTGGAAAGATCCTTGAGGATTCGGTCGAGCTCCACTTGCAGAAACATTTTGCCTGCAGATATTGCATCAGATTATTCAATGGCATAAAACAGAAAAGTTTGTCATTAAGAAGTAAACCAATTTGTATTGCTTGAGATGCCTAAAAGAGTATTGTAAAATAAACGACATGTATATGGTGTCCCAACTAAGTAAAGCCCACAAAATTAGGTTCTCCTATAATGAAATAATAATTCCTTCTTTGTCATGGTTATCTATTTTTTAGTTTCAATAAGCTAGTATCCAAATATATAAGGAAGTATTTGTCCAAGCCGTTGAATGAAATAATGACATGAAGAGGTATAAAAAGGAACCAGTAAAAGAACCTTATGGACATGGCCTGATTCAGTGCATAAGATGTGTCATATACATCATTTGGAGGGTCTGGAAGGGGTCCAGCTGCCTTTCCTTTGGAGTTGGAATAATGCAAAATACCAACACCAGTTACTTTTTGCCAGATTGTTTGATTTACAAACCTAGAACTCGCCACAATGTAGTAATCACTACTTGCATTCTGATCCATGGTAACCAAAAATGTGTATGACTGCCCAACATGAATATCTACACTAGTATAATTTTGCTGTGAAGTGTAATATCCCTCCGTCTCCACCAAGAGTAAATTATGATTTTGAATCCTAAAATTCAAACAAGTGGAGACTCCAACATTGTGCACCCGAACCCGATAGGTTTTACCTGCAGCACAATATATTATCAGATGGAGAGGGGGTTAATATTCATGTCAAACAGCAGAAAGATTCATATGACTTGCTTTCAAATAAGCTGTTAATTTAAAACAACAAGGTCAATTTTTAATCTAACAGGTTTTACAGATGTGCTATTTTGCAATGTTTATGAACCATCAACTGCTCTTCAACTTTCTACAAGCTTGATAAAGCATGAATGTTGATATACAGGCTCAAAAGGACAAGAAAAGTTCAAGCGGACAGATAAGTACTCCATCTCACATCTTACTCAAGAATGCATAGGCTAAAGACAGCAATTCCAAGCGGACAGATCAATTTGAAGAACATCATAAATAAGCAGACTATTTTCTATCAAACCACTCGGGAGAAGGACAACCAATCAAGTATATCAAGTTGAGACTTAGTAAGCAAGTTGTGAAGAGCTTGACCTGGATCAACATTTATGGTTTCATGGTCAATCCCATCAGGTACAAGTGTTGTGTTGTATCTGTACGGGCCTTTCCCATTAATTAGTACTCCATCTGGCATCCCCAATTGCTTCCCATCATCAAGGTCCTTCCTCAGAGTCTACAATTTGAAAGTAAACCAGAGTTGGTACTAGAAAATTCATACACATTACTGCATGAAAGAGTAAACAAAAACAGGAAGAGACACTAACCTTATGGCTCCGGGTGTACCAATCGCCAATAATTATCACTATATCCCCATCAGGAGGACTAAAGGGAATAGGGATAATATTACGGTTCGTAACAATAAAAGAACCAAAACCACCAGCTGCCCTCTGCATGTTGATGGAAGGAGCATAGAAAAAGCTACCAATCTGATCCTTTACTTGAAACTGGTAAGTGAAGTTCCATCCACCTGTAGGGATGGGGCAATTTGTACCAAGAACACCATCTTGCCAGGAAGTGCGTCGCATCTGAATTCCAGACCTGCCACAATTCAAAGAAAAATCAAAAACTGAAGGAGAGAGCATTTAATATCACACAATTGAAAATTACCAAGTGACAAGAAGTTCTTCATCCAATTTGTTCTTCACATCCACCACAACATTATAATTAGTTGTAACATTAAGGATGGGACCTGGAAATTTTCCATTCACAGCTACAACCTGCAATTGCATATCAAATCATGGCCTATTAAACCAACACTGAAAAACCGGGGCAGAATACCAGTTCACATCCAATTTATAATCACATAACTAAAGTAGAAACTATAAAAATTGTATAGAGCCATAAAGTAATTTTAATATGAATCCCAATCAAACAAATCAAAATAACTCAAGCATTTTGATCTCAAAACAAAAATAATAATCACCATACTGTAGAATTTACCAAAAACGGAATTATCACAACTTTAGGCAAAATAGTGGTCCCTTCCAACTTTTACCCAGAAAATGATTCTACTGTATAAAGAACAAAAAATCTTTAAAAAGTATCAGGAAAAATTGAAATCGACATGTATCACGAATAGATACTAATCTTTTTCATCTACTAAAACATCAACGTTAACAATAAATTCAAGAACAGCTCCAGAAAACCCCACATTTGAATCAGACTCAAAACTTAAAACCAAACAATTGTTTCATCCCAAACAGGAAAAGGAAAAAAGAAAGAGAACTTCATACGTTGAAACCCAACAATCCCAAGATTTCAAAAAAAAAAAAAAAAACGATTCGTTTGCTGAAATTGGGAAACTTCTGGGGACGGAGAAAATGATTCTTCCGTAAAAATAAAATTGTTGCAGAGCAAAATAAAAATAAAAAATGGATTGGTTGATTCAAATGAAAGTTGGGTTAACCTGTTGGGGAACGCCAAGAGGAGAGGCGGTGATATAAGAGTACTCCAATTCAAAATTAGCAAAAGGGTCAGCGGCAAAGCAGAGTGTGAAAAACAGAGCAATGCAGCAGAGACGATGCACAAGTAGAGAAGAAGAAGCCATGGAAAATTTTACAGAGCGAGAGATTTGTTGTATGTGAAAACAGACTTTACATGAGAGTGATAATAGTGTGAAGAGAGAGGAAAGAAGCAACAGAGTCTTTTTAAAACCTCTTTTGTCTTTTTTGTTTTTCTGGTTGGCGTATGTTTGTAGGGTTTTTTCATTTTCTTTTTTTCTTTTAAAATGATGAGAAATTTTAGCCTCTTTTCACCAAAATTTCCGGCTATTTTATTTTATTTTATTTTTAATTAAGTCTACTGTTAAGTTAAATTTATTTACTTATTGAGAGTATCTTTTTGAAGTAACAAAAAACAGTTTTTTCGGAAACTAAGAAATGTACTAGTTCTTCATTAATAGTTTTGAGAAAAATAAATTTAGAAATATCTTTTAAAAAGCGTATTAAATATTAAATTGTTACTCATTTTTCATCAAAAAAATAATAAGTTAATAAGTTAATTTTAAAAATTTGATAAAATAAGAAAAATGAAACGAGGGAGGATGAATGAGTAGTAAAGAAAAATGGTTTCTTTGACTAAAGTTAATTTTTACTTATGTTCTTCTCACCTAACTTATGTAAAAAGAATATAAGTAAATAAAATCATTTATTATAAAACATAATTTTCAAAGATTTAGCTTGCATTCACAAGTCACAAGGATTATTTGATGGATTTATATTGCTACCGTTACAAATTTTGGTTATATGATTTTCTTGCATATATTTTTCCTTGTGTAGTTATAGGGAAAATATATAAGAATAAAAAAGTGTTTAGTATTTTATTTTTATCTTTTCAACTTTAGATAAAAATTGTAATTATTATGTACCAAAAATAACCTCAAAGGCAATTTACCTTCACCAAAGTTAGAAAACATGGAGTTGACCATGTTTATTTATTTTTGGTAGGCTAGAATGATATGAACATAAAATAATCAATACAAGATTTTAAGGGGTCGTTTGGTACAAAGATTCATAATGCAGGGATTAGTAATGCAGGGATAAGTAGTGCAGGGATTAGTAATGCAGGTTTATTTTTATCAAGTGTTTGGTTCATTTTTTCCCACCTCATCTTGTGTTTGGATTATAGCTCTATGAAAAGCTTCTTTCCAATTATACCCTTGAATTATTATGTAATTGGATCAAGGTAGATAATTGTTGGACAATAATATTTTTTATAACCTTCTAACTAGCTATGGGAAGAACAATTTAGTTGTCTTGTTTGTTATTTTTTTCACTTGAATTATTTGAGGATAAATAATTGTCATCTTAATAAATTGTCACTCACAAAAGGTCATTTTTTAATTAAAAAAAGATAAACCATCTACATTTAAAATCGAAAAAATGGTCAACAATGATAAAATTGAATAAACCATCTACATGTACACATAAAATTGCAAGTTTTAGTTTTAATATGTATGTAAATTTTTTAAATTATTTAAAATACAAATAATTAAAAAACCAAGCAAATATATATATACACACACACATTAAATTTAGATCACAAACTTCATATACAAATATACAACTCACATTTCAAATTTGTATTGATTTATATTGGATTTATTAGTAATAAACAACTCTCTCTAAATAATTTGTAAGCTAATTTATTTAAATAAACTTACTTGTACAAATATAAATAATAAAATCAAGAAAATACACAAAATAATTAAAATGATTGAGGATGTTTTTATCTTTACATAGCTTATCCCATGGTATTATATCCTATGTATTACTAATACCTCCAAATGGAAGGTATTAGTAATACATCCTATAATACCATGTTGGAGGTATAACTAATCCATGGATTAGTTATACATAGACTCAAATTCCTACCAAACATGGTACTAAATAATACCTTCCATAATCCATGGACTATTTTGTTCTAATGCAGCTTACCAAACGACCCCTAAAAGTTGGACAAAAGAATTTACCATTAAATATTGATATGCTTACGTGGCAATGATCACAAAAGCAACCGGTTATTGCCGGTGACAACAAATTAAGTAGAAACAAATGGATCAGCTATGATGTGAACAATAGAAAATCCAACGTTCACATTTTGCCAAATCGTTTAAAGGTCCCACTCAAATGTGGTCCCACCTACCCCACACGAAAATCGATACACACGCTCGATTTGCGCTTTATCTTGTGAACTTCAATTTCCCCTTCCACTTAAACATTTTCAAATTGTATATTGAATTTGCTTAATTTATATTTATTATAACTTTAATTTATACTTGTTTGACAATATTTTATCATATGTTACACTTTTATTAATTTATATTTATTAATACATTATTTTTTATATTTGTTTGATAATATTTTCAACGAAGTATTGATACTTTAACTAACACGCACTCACATCTAATAATGTCCTGTTGTCTTCAAATTTTTTAAATGCATTTTTGGATAATAGTTAGGATCAATTACACTCTTTATCATTACAAAAGTGGACTATCTTTATTCTTTGGGGGTCAATAAGCACTATTGATTCACAATCACTCTACTATCTGTGATCACTTATAGTTGGTGTGCAGGAGCGAACCCAGTAAGTAAGTTTCGGATGCTCATTAACTTTGAAATTTATATATATATATATATATAGAAAATATGATAAATATGTTATTAAAAATTAAAATGAGCATCCATAGAATGAAAATAGTCATCGGCACGCTGATTTACACCTGAAAACGGGAGAGGCGCTAAGCACACTTGCGAGAGGTTCAAATCCTGCCAGCCCCATTCATTTTTTTGCTTTTTCTAACGAATTTTGCACCTTTTTTTTTCCTTTTTCTTAAATATCTTTTTTTTCTTATTCTAATTAAGGGCTTTTTTTTTTACTTTTTTTTATTGAAGAGTTTGAGTTAGTATACATTTACTTTTATTATTAAAGAGTTTGAGTTAGTATAGTTTATACTAAAAAAGTAAAAAAAAAAATAGAGTTAGTATACGTTTACTTTTTTTATTAAAGAGTTTGAGTTAGTATACGTTTATACTATGTGATTGCTAAAAGGTTTATGTTAAAGGAAGTGAGCACCCACAACGTTTAAATCTTGAATCCACCACTATTGGTGTGTATTGAAAATACTGAAGGCAAAGTTGTCACTGAGGGGGTGGTCAGATACAAGTGGACGAAATCAAATATAGATAACTAGATAAAATTCAATTATATATTAACAAGAACAATAAAACATAGGAAATTAAAAAATCATATTACAATTTTTTTTCCTGTGGCCCTATTGAGTATGAAAACAATGAAACTGAGGCTAGGAAAAAGAATAGGCAGTATTAAGACACGCCCGCGGAGCCAAGGAGATTTGGCGAAACTATGAACTCATTTTACTACTGGACCAAGTCTTTGGCTTATGCCGTGGGCGTTCATCATTATGTATATAAAAGTATGTTATTAAATCGAATTTTATATATATCGAGTAATTTTCAAATAAAGGGGGTTTCTTGGGATGCATGTAGCTCTGCCCCCGATTGGAAGACAACAAATTTTTGAAGTTGTTGTCGAAAAGAGAAGAGAGAAGACAAAGGGTGGTCGCAGAAATTAAAATCATTAGAATGTAAAAGTTATCGGTAGTGAGTATTTCTCAGATTTGGAAGTTATTTCATTTGATCATAGATTTTAAAGTTAAAACTTAAAACTTGATAATTTGAATTTTTGAAGTAATGAATTTTCGAACTTGAAATTGTACTTGAATATGCATTTTCCTATATATGATCTACCTCAGCTCCATCTAATAAAGGAATTCATATTTATCAAAATTCTAATATGATTGGCCCAAAATACTTACCGTGAATATATAGTTTACATTATTTTACATAGTTCAACGTTAAGAGTGTGTTTGGTATGAAGGAAAACATTTTCTGGAAAATGTTTTCAATTTTCCCATGTTTGGTTGGGACAAAATTTTTGGAAAATGTTTTCCAAATCAACTCATTTTCCTCAAAATTAAGGAAAATGACTTCCCTTCAAAAATTAAGGAAAACATTTTCCAAAACTCTCCTCCAATTTCAAATTACATTTTTTTTAGGAAAAACATCAATTTAAAAAAATATTTTCAATTTCAAAATTTTATTTTTTCACCCGATCCCTACCTCCCCCCACCCCCACCCCACCGGCCAGCCCTCCCCCCAACCCCAACCCCTCCTCAAAAAATTAATTTTGCTTTTCAAAAATATTTTCACTTTAACTTTTATTTTTAAACTCCTACCCCCCCGGCCAGCCCCCCACCCACCTCCAACCCCCAAAAAAAATTAATTTTATTTTTAAATATACTATCAACTTCAAAATTATATTTTTTTCATTCCTCCCCCCTCCCCCCCCACTACCCCCACCACCAACCCCCACCACCATTCCAAAAAATAATAATTTTATTTTTAAAAAATATTGTCAATTTCATAAATAATTTTTTACTCTACTAAAAATAAAAAATGTCTCTCAAAAACATTTTTCATTCATAAAATCAAACACTAAAAATCATTTCCGAAAAAATATTTTCTACTCACCAACCAAACATGAGAAAATAAGTCCAAAATCTACTTGTTTTCCAAGAAAACATTTTGTAGGAAAACATTTTCCATGGAAAACATTTTCCTCCATACCAAACACACCCTAAATTTAACTCATTTTCCATTACAATGTTTTAACACGTGACAATAAGTCATGCTAATTGGAGTAGTTTCTTTGGACGATGAGGAAAATATAAGTCACTTTTGTGACAATAAGGAAAAGCTCGACCCCAACTATTAACGAGCCATTAAAATAAAAATAACTTTTAATGGTAATGAATATATACAATAATAAAGAGTGTTAAAATCTTTATTGATATAAGTTAAATAATATTAAAAGTGTTAATTACTGCTAAAAATATATATTTAATAATAATTAAACTATTATCGTTAATTGCTTGACGCTAAACATAATTTTATCCTTACTTTTGTTTGTAACCCATCTTTTATCAAAGTTCGAAGCCTAAAGAGCAAAAAATGATTGTCAAAAATTCTAAAGAGGTAGATTAATTTCTTTTTTAACCAAAAGGGTAAAATCGCTGAACTATCAGCGATTTTGTCCGAACTTTTTTCACTTTTACAAAAATATCGCTACTCATGCAGCATTTTCATAAATATTTTTTTTTCTTAAAATCGCTGCCCATGCAGCGTTTTCATAAAAAAAGTTTTTTTTTTTTTGGGGAAATCGCTGCCAGGGAGCTATTTCTGTGAACCTTTTTTCTTCCTTTTTAAAGATTTTTGTGGAACCTTTTTTCACAAAAATCCTGTCATTCCTTATATATATATATATAAATAATTTGGATTTTTTTTTAAAATAAAATTATTTAGTAAATTTTTTATCAACAATTGTAATGCGATTTTATTTTGATCAAAATAAAAAAAAAAATTTACCAATATTTAATGCGATTTCATTTTTAAAATATAATTGGCAGAAAAATAAAAAAAAATTACTTTAATAGATGCCTTTTTTCAAAAAAGGCAGAACAAAAAAATGTACATAATTCGCTGTCAACACAGCGATTTCCCCCCAAAAAAAACAAATAACTCCCACTAAAATCGCTACCTACACAGCGATTTACAAAAAAAAAGTTTTTTTCTAAAAACGCTGTTGTCGCAGCGATTTTAACTTTTATTTAAAAAAAAAAAAATCCGCCAAAATCGCTGCATTGGCAGCGATTTCTTTTATAAAAAAAAAATATATGGACAAATCGTTGATAGGTCAGCGATTTTGAAAACAAAATGTAGCGATTTTACCCTTTTGGTTAGAAAAGAAATTGATATACCCATTTAAAATTTTTGACAATTTTTTTTGCCCTTTAAACTTCGGACTCTCTTTTTATCATGTTCTTTTCTTTATTATGAAATAATAAAATGTAATATGCTTTCCAATCCAACCCCTCAGGTTGATGCATGTTTTCTTGTCGACTTATCCACTGTCCCTAGTGTCATATTTTTAGGTTTATTTATACAATTTTTTATTAATTAGTCAACTTTACACCCAAAAAAAGAAAAAAGGATATTGAAAAAATTCCAAAGAGTTAATGAGTAATTTGAAGTTGGAAATGGCGTGATAGGTGGGCATATGATAGGAATGATAATAACTTAATATGTTTGGTTATCTATTATTTTGGGCATAGATATTGTTTTTCCTAAAATAAAAGTGAGGGGGCTAGCTGTTTACCAGCTAATATTAATAAATAATAAACCAAATTCTAGTATATTGAAAATGGAAAATAATAGTCAATACTTTGTCCGTTTTATTGAAATTTGATCGATTTATTGACTTAAACGATGTATTTTTTTTTTTTAAATTCACACACAAAAGAATAGTCAGATATTTATATTAAGTCGATATACATGTGGCATGTCAATTGTCATATAGTTTTTTTTTCTAAATCATAATTAATTAACATTCTTCACCATGATTCCGACACTCAGAGGAGTAATCAATGAATTGATTACTTAAATTATTATTTTTAATTTCTTTGTGGTCTCCACTTCAATATGTCTCCTATTTTTTAAGTTTTGAATGGAATGGTTGATCGGACTGATAGATATAAAGATTTTCAAAAATGTATTTATGATTGTTAAAGCATCATTATTTGAATCTTAATTCAAGAAATTATGAGGAGCTAGGCTATCATAGTTACATTTAACGTGATTTGAGCCGGATTTTATTATCTTGATTGAGACTCCCAAAACAAATAGATTATGATAATAATAATAATAATAATAATAATAAAGTAGTAATTAGAATAATTGAGTGGTACACTTGTGTCTTTTTATGGTGTGTTTCATCTAATTAATCTTGTTCTAGGGTGCTTGGGCCACTTATAAGGTCAGTGTCATGGAACAACTCATTTTGTTGTCGTCAATGGAACGTTTGTTGAAGTAGGTAAAGTTGGATCTACAAGACTTCTAAATGAGCGGGGAATGGATGATTTATATCACCATTTGTTCAATGTGATTGATACTCTCTTTTTTTTCGTTTCATTTTATGTGAGGTAGTTTGACTCTGAACGAAATTTATAAAAGAAATGAAGATTTTCAAAATTTGTGATTCAAAATGAATGATAGAAATTTATGTGTCTGTAAATTATTTCATTAAAGATAAAATAGATATTTTTTAGTTAAATTATTACTTAATATAGAAATGTGTCATTTTTTTTGGGACGGACTAAAAAGAAAAAATAATCACATAAATTGAAATAGAGGAGTAATAGTTATTTTTGGAAATATATATTTTTCTTTATAGAAAATTATTTTCTAATGTTTGGTTATGGGAAATTTTTTTGTTACAATATTTATCAAAATAGAGGGAATGATTTTAATACTTACGGGAAAAAGTTGATTTCTTAGACGTATTTTGACCTTCAATAAAGTAGTACGGAGTATTATTATTGTTAAAAGTACTACTCTCATTGTTTTATTTTATATGATATTTTGATTGACACATTTTTAAGAATTTATTTTAAAAAAAAAAGATACTTGTGATGTGAAACAATCATTCAATATTTGTGTGGTTGACATTCATTTGCTTAAGGATGAAAAGAAAATTTTAAAGTTAAATTGTTCCTAATTATAATAAAAAGAAAACATTTTTTTTGGAACGAATTAAAAAAGAAATGGTACCACTTAAAATGAGATAGAAGGACCGAGGGAGTAAGAGGGTACTTAGATTGGATTAAAAATTGGTCAAATCTACTTTTAACTCAGCTTTTGACTTTTTCAAGTATTTGACAAATATAAAAAATAACTTAAAATAAGTCAAAAATAACTTAAAATAAGTTAAAAATCAAAAGTACGTCTCCCCTTACTTTTTATTTAATGACTTAAAAATTATTTAAATTTGACTCTTTTTTTTTTACTTAAAAACTATTTTTTAAAGTTAATTTAAACGGGCTCTAATAAGAGGGTGTTTGGATTGATTTAAAAGTTGGTCAAACCTATTTTTAAGTCTATTTTTTATTTCAGTAAGTGTTAAAATAATTTTAAATAAGTCAAAACATCACTTAAAATAAGTTAGAAAGTGTCCGACAAAGTTAAAAAGACTTTAAGATAAGTACTAAATGACTTAAAATAGGTTAAAAATCAAAAGTAGGTCTTTCCTTCCCTTTTTATTTTTTGACTGAAAAATCATTTCAGTTTGATTTCTTGCTTTGACTTAAAACTATTTTTTTAAAGCTATCCAAACGGCTCTAGGTCTTTTTTTAAAAAATTGATTTATATATTGCCTTCTAGATAAATATTATTTTTATTATTTTAATTTGTTTGATTAATTTTAACTTGACACGAAATTTAAAAATAAAAATAAAAATTAATTTTAAATTAAAAATACAGAAAATATATTAATTCACTCAAATTACACCTTATAATTAGTGCAGCACGATCATGGACAATTATTATAAACAAACAAATTAGGACTGAATCCCACAAAAAATATAGAGATATATTTTTTTACTTAAAGCCTAAAGGGGGATAATTTACTCTATTTTCTGTTGAATCTTATTCCTTAAAAGATTTACAAGAAATTTTTTATATTGAAGTCTTAGTGTAAAGGTTAACTATTTTAACAATGGAGGTAAAGCGAGTTTTTGTTTAAAAATATTCTTAAATTATATCTCAAATTTAAATTATATTCTTAAAATATTATTTTTATAAGAAAATACCTTCAAATATTTAAACGTAAACAATTTTAGCACTTTTATTAGATATCATCAAAAAACTAAGGGATCCTAAACAAACATGAGCAGTTCAAGTGACTATCAATAGACGTTTTCCTGCATAATTTCATTACTTCCTATTAGAAGTTCCTCAAAAAATATCAAAATCTTAGACACTAATGATTACGGAAACAAACAAAATATTTGGAAAGTGTATATACATATTTGCTCTTTTTCTCATTTAGTAACGGAAAAAAGTTGGATCTAATTATCTTTACCTTTTTCATGGTCAAACTATATTTAGATTAATAAATTTTTGGGTCAATCTGACATTGAAGTGATCAAATATTGATTATGTCTCGTATTTGAGTTTTATTCTACATTATTAGAAATGAAAGTTTTCAATAAACACCGCTTCTAGATTGAATTGAGAAGAAACAAATTTCAACTAATAATATTTTTAATATATTTACACGAAAAATAAATGGAAAAAAAAAACTGTCAAATTAAAAGATTTTGCATCATGTTAAACTCAATTATCGAAAAATTACACAATAGAATTTTTGGCAAATCTAAGAATAATAATTACGAAGGCATGACTTAATTTTTGTGGGATCTGTTAGTTTTCTAATAATTCAAGTAGAAGGATTAAAATTGTTCACTTTTAAATACTTGAAGAATGTTTTCTGCTAAGATTGATGTTTTAAGGATGTAGTTTGAAGATGATTTTGGCCAAAAACTCCAAATAAAGACCTAAACTATTTTCTATTTTCCCTCCTGGTGGTTAGTCTCTACCGAATACTCCCATCAATCATGGCGTATTCCAAAGAGGTCACCATGTTTACGTGAATCCTTGTTCTTCTTCCAAAATTAAATATAAAAGTATTATATTAATTCAAAAAATATTTAAATATAAATGTATAATCTACGCTTTAAATTTCATATTATGTCGCACGGTGATGATTTGATTCACCTTTCTAAGTGAAGTTAGAAGTTTGAATATTTTATTGTCACGGCTAAAAACACACGTGATGAATTGTCTATTCCCACCAAGACAAGTCATCCTCAATCCAACAAAAATGAAAGAAATGCAGAAATATAAAGCAAGAACAAGATAAAGCGAGAAACCTTATTCTTTCTATCAAACCCCCCAAAATCTAATTGTCACGTGTACAAGCCATTAATTCATAAAGTGCACAATTAAGAAATAAGTACAAGTCTCAATCTTTGTTTCTTAAATAGAACAAAGTATATAAAAAAAAAAAGGAAATGAGCATTCATCTCTCCAAATTTTTGACAAACCTCAAAATTAGATTAAGGTGAAAGAGATTACATGGGGCCAGGCTCGAAAGTTATACAAATGTAGGAGCAAGGGGTAAGTACTAACATGACGGAACTTAGCAAGCAATCTAATAAACAAGAAATCTCTAGGTAGAAATCAAGTACCCCTTACACTCCAATCGAACCTCCTCAAACTACAAACTACACAAAAATCAGTCGAACATAACAGTTCTATAACACACGACTCACTCGGCCCAATATTCGCAGCTCAATAATCACAAATCAACAACCAAACGAATCAAACAAGTCAATCTCAATATCAAGTAGATCAGTCGCGCGCAACAGGTACATCAATCATAATTACAAGCAAGTCACACATAAACATTAAATGTGTTAAGTCACAATAATCAATCTCTCATTGGAATCATTTTCATCAATACAATATCACTAATCGAAAACAGTTTCCATCGGCGTTATATCAAGTCACTAATCGAAATCATTTTCTATCAACTTTATATCAAATCACTAGACGAAACCATTTCTCATCAGCTTTATATCAAATCACTAGCCTGAACTATTTCGCATATACTTATATCACTAGCCAAAATCATTTCTCATTTTTCATTGGCTTTATATCACTCACCGATAATGATCTCAACATTATAAACACTTCTTGAAAAGGACCGCGGCATCAAACTATCACATGTCTCATCATCGTGTTCAATAATCAATGTACACAAGCAATATCACACCACAGGGAAAAGACAACAATTCATGCAATTCATTCATGTTGTCAAACATTTCATCAATCAATTAATACGGGTCACAACAAGGCAATTCACATAATTATGTTTATCACATAGCCTTTTCAATTTCAACTCTTTTTTATTCATTAAGATTCGTCACGTGGAATTAGCCTTTCTCCTCATTCTCACTACTCTCAACACACAATTCAACAAAGAGAATACACAAATTCTATTAGAATATAAGGTTTAGAATCGCTTGCCTTAAATCAATCAATAATAACTTTAGTAATTGAGTCTTCCCCTTCCGAATCACTTTCAAAGCCACACAATCTATATACAAGCAAGTTTTCACAATCACGTTTTAAAATCAACAATCCCACATCATTTACTTTTGAAAAAATGGGTCAATCAAGGGGCTCAAAACCCAAATTCGAAAATAAGGTTTGAATTTGAAATTTAATACTTGAAAACATTACTCAAGGCTTTAGGAACTCATTGGAGAAAATCAGTTCACAATCTTCATTTTAGTTAAGGACTTGAGGTCTTGAAAAATCTTGTCATTTACCAATCAAAATCTCAATTTTTGATGTTAGAATTTATAAATAACCAAAGAAAAATGAAGGTCTAGGATCATGAAAGGTTACCCATGTTATGCCGTAATTTTTACTATCTTTAGAAAAATCACTTTTTTTGAAATGTTCTAAGTATAAAACAATTTGAGAAAAATACTTAGAAAAGAGTCGCCACTTAATTTTTTAAAGAAATTAAGAAAACTTAATTTAAAAAGATTTTAACAGATTAAATCTTAATAAATTTAGAGAAAATGGGTAAGAGGTTCTTATTTACGCTTCAAGAAGGTTTTTAAGGCATTTGAAGCGCCCGCTAACATGCGGTTATCCTATGACTTAGGTTAATTATTATTTTTTACTATTCTTAAAAATGTGATATAATATACGAATAATGATTAACGACATTCGTTCAACTTTAAAAAAAATATTTAAACAAAGATTAATTTTTATTTTATTTTTATTTTAAGAAAATGGAAACTTAATTAGCATTTTTGAAATTGATTATAAGTGAATAGAACTGAATTAGATTATTATTATTTTTAATCATTTTAAAAGATAATAACGTCAAACCACAATTCATTAATTTAAGCATGAAAAACCATTTTTAATTAACAAAATTTTTGACTAAATGTATTCCATGAAAATTATGAGAGTGATAAAAAATATATTGAAATAAACTAACATAAAGAAAATAGTTCATCTTTTGGGGATTTTAATTAGGCTAGTCAAAGTTAAGGTTAAATAAATTTAAAAAAAAATATCACAATTGAATAATTTATGAGTAAGAGATAAAAGAAGAGTTGGGCCTGCTGCAACCAATTTGGGCTTATTACTGCCCAGAAACATTGGGCCAAAGTTGCTGATTTTTTGATTTTTAAATCAATTCCCGTTTTTGTATACACAAGTTGTATATCTATGTATACAACGCGTATATCTGCCTCATTTCCTGTATCTTGGTCTGTATATCGAATATATGCAGATCACTTCAACCTCTAGCACCTGTATATTTTTTTTTTGGACATGTACATCAATATTCACCATGTATACCAGTGTATACTGCTGTATATAACATGTACGTTTTTGAACTTTCCGAGGCCTGTTTCAGCTTTCGGCATCGTCGGATATTGACGGGGATAACTCAAATATAGATGTTATTGAATTTGATTCAACGAAATAATGCAAGGAAGACAGAGCCTTAGCAGACTCATCTCGAAATAGAGTTCATGCAAAGGGAAAAGACAACAAGAATTAGGAAAAGAGCTTATTCATTAAATAAACAATTAAACAATAGGCATGACTAACTACACAATCAGTTTAACTAAAGAAACACATAAGATAGTTAAGGGGAATACGAATCATGGCCAACCAAACTTATCATAACTAATGAATTATAAAGCAACTGGCACTTAACAAATTAAAGATGACTATCAAATTGATAGATTACATGACAAAGAGCTACATTTAAGTCAATGGTAGGAGACCAATCTCTTAGGATGGCAACACTAGTTTACAACAAATCAAAACAAACTAGGCACCCAAATTATCATGGTAAACAAAACACTTGTAAAACTAAAAAATTTATGTAAAAAAAATAAATATAACATCATCAAACCCAACACTAGTTTATAACAAATCAAAACAAACTAGGCACCCAAATTATCATGGTAAACAAAACACTTGTAAAACTCAAAATTTAGGTAAAAAAAAATATAACATCATCAAACCCAACACTAGTTTACAACAAATCAAAACAAACTAGGCACCCAAATTATCATGGTAAACAAAACACTTGTAAAACTCAAAAATTTAGGTAAAAAAAAATATAACATCATCAAACCCAACACTAGTTTACAACAAATCAAAACAAACTAGGCACCCAAATTATCATGGTAAACAAAACACTTGTAAAACTCAAAAATTTAGGTAAAAAAAAATATAACATCATCAAACCCAACACTAGTTTACAACAAATCAAAACAAACTAGGCACCCAAATTATCATGGTAAACAAAACACTTGTGAAACTCAAAAATTTAGGTAAAAAAATATAACATCATCAAACCCAACACTAGTTTACAACAAATCAAAACAAACTAGGCACCCAAATTATCATGGTAAACAAAACACTTGTAAAACTCAAAAATTTAGGTAAAAAAAATATAACATCATCAAACCAAGAACTTAATTATCACAATAACACTATCATAATTTTTAACCATTTATGAAAAAACAAGAAAAGTATGTAAGGATCTGGAAAAAAAATATAATCAAACAATTGGATTTTTTTTTTTTTTTATTCATGCTAGAGATTGAAACATATGGAATACAAAATGGAATGAATATTACCTTTATCGGGGCAGCGTTCCGGGATGAACGATCTTGGAGGAGAACCCACCACCACACGAGAAATTTTGACGAAACTTCAAGTTTCAAAACAACAAACTTAAAATTATAGAATACTATTATTCTATAAAATCCAATCTAGACTATTTTTTCGTATATGACCTCAAAATCCAATTTTTTTTTTTTTTAAAAAATATCCGATCTCCTCTAACTTTAGTTTTCTCACCACAATTCTTCTCTACCTCCTAACACTAAAGAAGATGGAGGTTTATATAGAGGGATTCGGGGTCGATTTGGGAGTGATTTTTCAAATTTAAATCTTGAAGAGATAAGATTCAAAGTTGTCCATGGTACCAAATTTTCAACGGAAAAGAAAGAAAGAGGGGAAGAGGACGTGATTTGCTGCGGGATTCTCGTGATTTGCAGGATTTTCGTTGATTTTTTTTCCTGATTTTCTGGTTTCACACAAGGAAGAAGAAGAAAAATTGGGGGTGGGGTCGGTTTTGTATATTGTGTATGTATGTTGTAAGTATTGTTTAGTTAGAAATTATGGGGCTGATGGGCTCTTTTGGTTGAAATTGGGAATGGGCTGGGAAAATTAATATAGTGGGCTGATGATTGAATTTTATTTAGGCAAGAATAATGGGCCAGAGTTTGCAGAAAATAATGGACTCAAAATGGAGTGAAAGTGTAGTTAGTTTTGAGCTTTAAAATTTAGCATATTGGCTTAAAGATGTAGCCGATTAATTCCGGCAATTCGATTGGCCATTAAATAAAAATGAATTCGTATTAATTAATTAAAGAGCTTCTCAATCTAAACGAAATATAATAATCAATTTAATTTAAAACTAATTAACTCGAAATTATAACTATAATTTAAGGTAAATTGTTAAAGTATTTAACTAAAAATGTAGAAGCTTTGTGATGAATTTCAAATAGTTATAAAATACTATATCGCATACATGATTATGTAAAACACATATATTGTATAAATATATTTTGAAAACATGAAAAATTATTTTTTTTTTTTTTTTTTTTTGGAAATTAACTATTTTAAATCATTTGGAATTGATATCTTGATTTGCCTATGTGATTTGTGTGTACGAGATTTTAATGAATTTCGATAGTCTTTTCGATATTTTGAGAGTTAACGGAGTTGCTAGTGTCCACATGCCTTGCATTTAAGAAGGTACTGACCTTAGCGCGACCTTCGCAGAAGCGAGAGCCTCTTGCTTAAGCGAGATTCGCAAAAGCGGAGTCACATCGCTTTTGCGAGATGCACCTTTTTGCGCGGATTTGCTTTTGCGACATCACAATGGGGTTTTGACCTGTAATTTTGTGGTTTAAGCCCCATTTTTTATTTTTGATCTTGGGGAACCCTTGGTGGTAATTTTCGAAAGAATTTATCGTGGTAAATCATTTGGGTTGTTGACACCCAATTTTGGCCTTCCACATTGTATATTAATCATTGAGATTCTTCAATG